>OZ038383.1:144731909-145375767 GCA_964036045.1 Eutreptiella sp. 'Long Island Sound 2002' | reverse complement strand
CTAGGGCCATGGTTAGGGTTAGGCGTGAAGGGGGGAGGTGGCGTATCACTCAATGTGCCATGCATGTGACATTGCTCCTCCATGGTAGATGGCAAGAAACACATGTCTTCTGTACATTTTCTGAGTGTCTATTTTTTTTTCAGTGACTAGATTTGTTGCATACCACTGTCCGTGTTTCACTGGGGCTCCAATTTGAACAGAGGGGCGCCGATGCTGCTGTGCAAAGCGCCAGAGCCAAAGCTGATGCCATGTCAGTGCAATGGTACATTTCCCGGTCCGCACTATTGTGCAAGGCCGAAGGCACTGCCCATGTTGTCCAGGTGCCCGTAGTTCTGACAGCGTTGATCATTTTCAGAGGATCGCATGGATCACGGTCAGCCTGTGCCAAGCTCAACGGTGCCAAGCTCAACCGCTTGTCCATCTTGCCCATAGGGCCAAGATGGATATGTGGTTTACGGGCGGAGTGGACCAAGTCAAATGCAAGGTCTAATCAAGAAGTACTTTGGAGCAGTGAAACAAGGCAAGTCAGGGGGCTCTGTTGGCACAACCGACCACAGGAAAGGAAAGGGAAGGAGTGGTGAGAGGCCGATGGGCACCACGGCCTATGGAGGGAAAGGCCAAGGGAACGGAAGGGGAAGTAGAGAGGAAGGATAGGGCAAGGGGGAAGAGGAAGAGCACTAGGTGGTGAGAGGCCGATGGGCACCACCGCCTATGGAGGGAAATGGTCCAAGGGAAGGGCGAGACAATACACCAAGGCTACATGCCAAAACCCCCCATTTCGGTGGCCAACTTCGGCCGAATTTTCCGAAGTCTTCTGCCGAATTGTTGGGTTTCTGGATTCTGCCGAAATGTTCCACCGATTTGTTGGGTTTCTGTATTTTGGGTTGCAGTGGGGTAACAGTGGGGTCGCATGACAGCGCATGACATGTGAGTGCATCATGAAATGGGTCCCCCCTTCATGTTCATTATGTCCGTTGTCTAGAATGACACCATGAAGTGTTTTTACTGCCCTCAAAAAGACGTGTCTCTGGTCCCCTGGGATTCGTTGTTCCCCGCTGATCAAAATTTTCTGCGGGACAAGTACCCTGATGCTGGTCAGGGTGCAGCTTGCGATTTCTGTGTTCGCTCTGCACACCCCAGTTCGTTCTTCAATCAGCGTTCTTCTGGCGCCTCGTCATCAGCCCCCCAATCAGTGGATTCTGGGCTGCAGGTGCCTTTAGTTGTGTCCGGTGCAGCCACGTCCTTGGCCACAGAGTCAGTGGAGCTGGGGATATCTGTGTGCATTTGTCTTCTGTGGCAGGCTTTGTTGGTGCACAGTACATTTTTCCCATCACATTGACCACTCCAAGGCTGGTGATGTTGTAATGGGAAGCCTGTGTGCATTCATCTTCTTCCGGCAGGCGTTGTTTGTGCATTGAAAACCAATTTTCTCATCAGGACAGGTGACAAAAAGTGCAAAAAAAGTTCATCTTGTGAATTGAAGCACCACCATCTAGGTTATGAACCAGGGCATATACCACTGGACCACCGCCTGACGCTGACATACTACTGCTCAGGGACCATGTACAGACCGAGGGATGAAATTTTTTTTCGAAAATTCAGAGACATTTTGCGATTCAACGTGATTCTAACTACACAACAACCAAAAGGAAGGTGTGTTTGGGGCCTAGGACCAAGATCCAGGCCACTGGGAAGCTGTTGTGCCGAAAAATCAGTCCGCCGAATTCTGTTCTGCCGAATTGTTGGGATTCGCCAAAATGGGGGGGGGGGGCGCTGTTGGAGTGCAACGGACCCTCAGTGCTGAAGGGGAGGGGGGGCAGCATTCCTCTCCTCACCCCCCCCCCCTCTGGTTCCTACGAACTTTGGCGGGGTGTAGTGGTGTGGGGTGGACCGTTCAATCCCACCCCAGCCCTAGTGTCCAGGTCAGGGGCCCTGGGCCACCCCCCCCCCCCGACCCTTCCCCCCCCCTCACTCCTCTGATGGTGTCCAGTCCCCCACGACCAGCGCCAGTGGCACAGGGCGGTCCTTAAGGGACGAGATTTTTTTTTTTTTGCTAAGGACCGCCCTTAAGGACCGCCCCAAGGGACCACCAACCACCAACCGCCAACCACCAACCGCCACCGCCAACCACCAACCGCCGCCAACCGCCAGCGGCAACCAACCGCCAACTGCCAACCACTGCCAACCGCCACCAACCACCAACCACCAATCACCAACCACCAACCGCCGCCAACCACCACCAACCGCCACCAACCACCAGTTGCCAACTGCCAACCGCCAACCGCCAACCGCCAACCGCCACCAACCATGGTTGAGCACATGGAGTGCCCGCGGGCTTTTTTCGGAAAACTGGTTCTGGAACACTTTTTTTTTTTCCGTTAAGGACCGCCCTGCAGTAGCACCAGCAGAGCCCTGTCAGCAGCATTCAGCACAGCACAGCCCCACGTCCTCACCAAAAGCTGTGCGAACATTAACAGTGGGAGACAGGGAGTAGTGTCACAAAGCGGGGCGCCGGGGCACTGCACTGCGCTGTGCTATCTCAAGGTTGATACCCTCCTGGACAAGTACCTGCAAAGCCCCTCGGCCTGCAGTCCCCTCGTCCAACGCATCGCCTCCCGTGTCACCACAACCCCCACGCCCTATTCCAAGCAGCCCAAGCCACGCACCCCCACTGCACAGCCCCGGCCCCCCAAAGCCGCAGTCGAGCCGCCTGGGCCTGAGGCTTTCCTCTGCGCCGAGGCCTCCAGCTCCGCTGTTCGCTCTGTGGCAGACGCCTACGCGTCACTGGACGTGCAGGCGGAGGGCTGGTGCACCGGGTTTGTCCGAAGCCGCTTCGGCGATGCAGCGGCCCTGGGCCATGCATATCAGCACATGCGGCAGCAGACGGGGGAACACGACCCCCAAAAGGTACCGTGTGCCATCCAGCTGGTACAGCAACCCTCACCCCCAAAGGATGTTTTAGAACGGCTGACAGCCAGAGGAGGAGCCCCCGGACCCGCCCACAGCAAAGTGACCACAGTGGGGAAAAACGAAATCACCTCGAAGAGAGGTTGTTAGATCAAGCGCAGGCGCAGGCGTCGTATACCCCCATTTTGGGGGGTCATTCGCGTAGCATACCCCAAGGCATGATATTTGATGTCCAACCCCTTGTAAAATCATTATTTTACCCAATTAGACAATCCCCCAATGGATTTTTTGATTCTGAGGCCTCTATCCCCTGAAACTGGATATCACTTTTTTGAGGGGGGGGGGGGTCAAAAGTTTGTGCTCAGAAGTTTGTGCTCAGCAGGGTTTGAACGAGGGTCAGACTGGGCACAGATGACTGGTCGGCCGGCGCCACCAGCGGTCGGCCGACCGGGATTTGAACCGCCGATGTGCACGCCTGCGGTCGGATGCATTACCGCTCAACCGTTCTTCTTCTGACACCGTCTATCCTCCCCACTGCTTGAAGCCAAGTCTGCCACTGAAAAAACCCAAACTGTGTGTTTCTATCTGCCTGCCTGCTTGCCTGACTGACTGTCTGACTGACTACTTGCCTGCCCAAGTGACTGACTGGCTGACTGTCAGCCTCTCTTTGAGGTGCACTGCCGAAGGCAATAGAATTTACCACCGAGAAAATCTTGTTGGGCCATCTTTGGTGCATAAGCTTTTTGGGACCTAGACCCCCCCCCCCCCTCCTTTTTTCTAATACATCCTGCCCCCCCCCCCCCCCCCACACCACGGTTTGGGATGGCCGCTTGGACGCACCTGGCCAATGGCAAAGGCAGTTGCCTTCCTCTGTGTGGACTCCACACAGAGAAGTGAAACAGGGCAAGTCCGGGGGCTCCGTTGGCACAACCTAGCAAGGGAATGGAAAGGGAAGGAGTGGTGAGAGGCCGATGGGCACTACGGCCTATGAAGGGAAAGGCCAAGGGAACGGAAAGGGGAGTAGAGAGGGGAGAATAGGGCAAGGAGGAAGAGGAAGGCCACAGGGTGGTGAGAAGCCGATGGGCACCACCGCCACCGCCTATGGAGGGAAAGGGTCCAAGGGAAGGGCAGCGAATGGCGATCGGCCAGTAGGCGCTGCCAGCTGCAGACGAGAGCAACACACCATGGTATCATGCCAAAACCCCTCTACACCAAGGCTACATGCCAACCCCCCCCCCCCTTCCCACCCTCATTGGCGAAAGGGGAGGCCGTGTGCCTTACGTACATCCTGTCACACTACTTTCCCCATTTTTTGCCAAGAGGTGGGCCGTAGCCGGACATCTCTTGTCATGTCAGTCAAAATGATGCTCTAGCTCTAGTGGCTTGGCTCGCTAGTTTGGACAAATGGTTTGATTGTGGTACCGGTGCCGTGTGGGAGCAGTCCAAGTTTCTATGTTGCATTAGTGTTAGGTCCCCATTATCAGCCCATTGGAATGTTGGGGGCAAGTATGACTCGGCACATGGATGTGTTAGAGATGACGGGCACCCATAGGCAAGGACTGGGCACTAATGTGTGTAGCATGGCAATATTAAAGTATCCAATATGGTACCATGAGGGTAGTGGGAGGTGGAGGTTTTGCACCCCAAATGTTCCCAACAGGCTCCACACGATGAAAGAGGAAACTGCAGGGTAGGCGTCCCAAAACTTCAAAGTAGCTAGGCACCAGCACCCAATATGCACTAAATTGTAACATGCTTGCCACGTGCCTGCAGCCTTGTCTCCATGATAGATCCCTGCCGTCTACTTTGCCAAAAAAAAGGGCCTTGCAATAGACTCGCATCTTGGTAAACATTGCAATCCGAACTCCACCCATACACTCCCCCACAGGGTCACAGGGTGGTGAGAGGCCGATGGGCACCACCGCCAATGGAGGAAAGGGTCCAAGGGAAGGGCAGCGAATGGCAATCGGCCAGTAGGCATCGCCAGTGAGAACAACACACCATGGTGTCATGCCAACCCCCCCCCCCCTTTTGTCCAAGCATTGCCTTGTACAAGCACATGAGCCTGTTTGACCGTCTTTTTTCTGGATTTTTCTGACCATGCTTTTTATGGGCGGAAATGTGACATTACGGGTTTGGGCTCCGATTGTAGAGGGACAGGGGAGTTGGATCATGCGTCTGGTAGTTCCTCCTGCTCATACCAACAGCTATGGCTGATGTTGCCACTCTTGGTACCACGGATGGTGGCGTGCCGTACTACGTTGACCACAATCGGGAAATCACGGGAGGATGATGAAGTGCACATTGTGTGGGCCATGGGATTTGGGGCCTTGGCCATGTCTTTGAGGGCAAGCTTTACTTCACCAAACATATTGTTGATGATGGTTTTGTCCCAAGGAATAGGAAGCCTAAACCCCTGTTTCACTTGCCTACTTGTCTTTCTTGATCAGGGAATTACATCTACTGATGTGCGCAGATTTGTTGAAAATTTATTGTATTTTGTTGGTGTATTGTTGAACTAATTTGGCGCTTTGTCTTGTGTGATCCCATTCCAAAACTTGAAGCCAAGCCTGCTCCAAAGCCTGCCCCAAAGGGCAAGCATGTGCAATTGTTCAAGATGAGCCTCAAGGTTGGAAAGGGCTTCTATTCCACAACTGCTGATGCCCCTGGCGGGCAGTGAGGACCTCCAAAACATGCTGAAATTTGCCAGCACATAGTGTTGTAGTGCCCTGTTGCAACAATTGTGGTTAGGGTGAGGTATGGGCAGGTTTTCGGCGACATACGTTCTTGGTACCGCACGTCGCGTGCAAACACAGGCTTGTCTAAGCACATGAGCCCGTCTAACCGTCGTTTTTCTGACTTTTGGCGTGCTTGGACAAGGGGAGGGGGGGGGGGGAATTGCATTTGAGACAGAAGGATCACTTTCAAAATTGGAATGTTAGGGGCGCACAAGCACCAGCTGCAGCATCGACCACCACCAAATCAGCACCACTAGCACCAACGGCAGCACCAGCACCGTCAGCACCAGCAGCACCAACAACACAGCAGCACCAGCAGTACCAGCAGCACAAGCTTTGTAGTTTTTTTGTTTTTTACTGCAATGGTGAGTCGAAAAAAATCTTATTTGGCAACCACTCACAAAAACTGGTACTTATGATGACATATGGACTATGCATACATACATATACATACATACATAAATATATATGTATATATATATATATATATATATATATATATATATACATATACATATACATATACATATGGCAATATTTTGCTTCCCCCCCCCCCCCACCCCCACCCCCTACTATTGGGTGGTTCCTCAATGGGAAATAAGGACACTCCCCCCTATTTTGGGGTTGGGGAACTCAAAAAAACATGTTTAAAAAGGTATTTTGATGGGTAGGGGTGGGCTTTGGGGCCTACAAAGTGGTTGGAAGGGTTAAGAATAGGTGGTGACATCACTCATGATAGGATCCTACCCAGATTGCTAAAAATAGGCATCTTAGGCACAAAATTGGTAACATGAGCCATTATTTTCCCCTGAAAGTGACCGTGAGTGATGAAAATGAAGAAAAGGATGGAAAATGATTCAAACTTCCATGGTACAGGGGGGCTAAAAGGGAGGGATGGGCTATTTTTAGGGGTTAAGTGGCTATTTTTAGCAGTTTGGGTACGATCCTATCATGCGTGATGTCACCACCTATTTTTAGCCCTTGCCACCCCTTTGTAGGGACCAATACCCGCCCCTACGCATCCAAATACCTTCCAAAACATCTTATTTTGAGTTCTCCACCCTCAAAATAGGGGGGGGGGGTTGCCTACACCCCCCCCACCACCCGGCTCTAGTTGGTGGGGGTGGGGCGGGGGCCGGAAAATATCGCCATATATTATATATATCTCTCTGGGACGGACGATTTCATGCCAACACGGAGCGTTTTCAGGGGTTGGTGCCTTTGTGGTCTCATTTGTGCCCGCTGAGTGTCCGGTAGGGGGGGTATGTGGGGCATATTCGGAAAGCCCTTGAAAAGGGCTATTCAGAACACCCAGGTTTGCATGCTGTGCTGACGACATGTTTGAGATTTTTGTCCACTTTGGACGGTGCCTGTGTTGCCTGCTGCCTATTTTTGTTAACAGGCAGCCCCCATGTCCTCATACAAATTCACACAACGTGCTGTTGCTTCCCATGATGCGCCACTGAAACCTTTGGTGCGAAAAAGAGCGCGCTCTGGGGGTGAAACTTGGGTGCGGGTGACCCGGCGGCCTGACTCGCGCGCCAAAAAGCCTCGTACAGGTGGGTCACAGCAGCCTGCATGCGCCCACACAGAGCACGACATTTTATCCACTACTGAGGCTGCTGCTTTTGCAGCCCAGTTTTGGGATAAAAAGACCCACTCCACCAAGGCTTCGCAACATGCAGACCTGGGGTGGAACAAGAGTGACGACTTTTTCAATTCCGGGTGTTCGTTTCCCTGATCGGGCAGAACACATGGTCCTGGATTACAGTAAAGCTCTGAATTTATTGAAAATGCCCGTCGGGGAAAAGTGGTACACCTCAGAGCTGAAGGTGCACCGTTTGGTATTGCACCGCACCACTCTGGGTGTTGATACTGTAATGGTTTGGCCAGATGAGAAGATGAGAGGATAAAGTAGTTGGATTTTGGCAAGACACCTAACCCTGAAAACCTGGGGCCCACCCCGGTTTTGTCTGGGTGAAATCAGGGTACAGTGAGGCCATTCCATGGCGCAAGGTCCAGCTCACCAAACAGCGAAATGTGGACCTCACAACCGACGGCCTGTGGGCCATGCCCCTGAACACAGGGTGGGTACCAGTGAAGCCACGCAGGTTGCAGGATTGGTCGGATTCAGAATAATGAGTGATCCCTGGACCATTGCCTGTGCCCTGTGTGTCCTCCCTTGTACAGCTCTGTGCGCAAAACTGTGACCACCTACCCCCCCCCAACCCATACATTTCTGAAATGGCCTTTTCTCACAGATTTCGAAAAGCATACACATACCCCCCCCAAGGTAAACAAGGTAGACATTTTGGTGCATTGGACTAAAAGTTGAGAAAAGCCGGGAAAAATGTGAATTTGCTCCGTGTTGGCATAAACTGAATGTCCCAGAGAGAGAGAGAGAGAGAGAGAGAGAGAGAGAGAGAGAGAGAGAGAGAGAGAGAGAGAGAGAGAGAGAGAGAGAGAGAGAGAGAGAGAGAGAGAGAGAGAGAGAGAGAGAGAGAGAGAGAGAGAGAGAGAGAGAGAGAGAGAGAGATACATATGTATAGTCCATTCCGATACCGATACTCACCTCATCTCGACAGCCCATCTTTTAGTTATGCTGTTGCTGTGCCACAGCCTTGCTTTTATGGTGCACAGGTATTAGTGCTGTTACGACGGTTGCAGCAGTGGGCTCTTGCCAAGCGGGCGAAGGATCACATTTTGCAGCTGGTTGAACATTTGGACCATTTGGCCATGGGCTTCAAGGACAAGTACAAAGGGTAGGAAGGTGAACAGAGTATAAGTCTGTTGGCCAGGTTGGGTTGCAATGCAATTCTTGTGTCCATGCAGTGGATTCCCCAAGGTGTCTCTAACTATTCATGAGACGCGACCCTTTGTGTTCTAGACTGTTAGTGCTCTGGTGTCATTTCCACTCAGCCATTGCTTTCTTTACCACAATTTTGTTTTGTGACCATTGCATCCGTGACCATAGTATCCTGTCTCCTCAGCCTTTCACTAAGATGGGATTGAAAGTCCTTCCCGTGCACAAGCTAAGCAGGGGACAAGGCTGCCAAAGTCTTTGCCTTCTTGACCTTGTCCCCAACCGTATTTTACTATCGTCTCTGTTCCTGTGTTGCGGTGTGTGCAGGTATGCATAATAGTTAGTTGATTCCTGCTATTTCCTCTGTGCAATACCCTGTACACTATTTGTTTCAGCATGCACACATGAGCTGTACAGTAAGCGTGTCTTAGGCACTAGAGCTGGTTTCGCTCAACATGTGCACCATTCAGGGCTTGTGAAAACAGGCAGCAAAAGCACAATCACGCCAAATTGCGAAATGCCTTTCTCCTCAAATGTTCAGATGCAAGCAACTACCGTACAACCTGCCAGCAATGCCGGCAGCGATTTCTTCAGTATTTCATGATGAGGGCCAATTTCACTTGTATCTGTGGCATTTTTTTGGTCCCATGTGATGTCTTTGTGATACTAACCAGCATTATTCCTGATCAGGGCTGCATCAGTGAAATTGTTGAGCCTTTGCTTCCGATAGATTACAATAATGGATTGACTTGTCATGAATACAGGCGTACATTGCTTGTGCTACTTCATGCAGAGTTGCTGCTTGCAGGCATTGCTGGTTGGCCTGTGGTCCAGTGTGATGCTGGGTCCAGGGATTCAGTATTTCGTGTTGTCTATGCATCAGAAGTGAGTTTCCAGCAGCCATATATAGTTTACCACCACATAGATGAAACATTTGTTACTGTTGGTGACATGTTGTGTATTTACCCTCGTCTTGACTGTCTTTGGTGGTTGCTATTTTTGTCCTTATTGTGCTTGCTATTTTCTGAAGGGTGCAGGTTAAAAATTTTTATCCTTTTTGGGGGAGGTACTCACAGTGAATATACGTGCTCAAGAGCATGGCTTTTATATGTTTTTTGCAATGTGGCTCCCAGCTATCACATGGCTGTCAGCTTCCAGGCCTCTCCTTTTACCCCAGCTCAGCAAAGTGTATCTAAGCTATGTTGCCCAAGCTGGCAAGATTGGCAGATTGGGCATCAGTTGAAAAGATCAATCTGTACAAAAGAAATCATTGCGCAATTTAGAAACATTGTTCAATTGCCTCTACAAAGCATAGCTCAGCATTTTCAGATGGGGTACAGTCGAATTCTGTGGGCCTCTCACCGTTGATCATCCCACTGTTGCACAGTTGTGGGGAGTATCAGGTGCGCTGCGCATGCAGAACACATGTGGTGCTTATACCGGTGCTTATACTGGGGTTAATTAATTGGACTCAACTGTATTAGTTAAGTAATTCATTAATTGGACTCGGCTATATTAATTAATGCAGGCAGCCCTGGGACCCACGGGATCGAGCAAGGCAGGAACCACCTGTCGGTGCGAGATGCCCGGTAACTCCAGTAGACGGCATGATAAGTGGTTATGACTATGACTATGACTATGACTATACTAATTAATTAATTAATTGGACAGATGTATTGATGAATTGGGTAATTAATTAATTGGACTCAACTGTAGAAATTAATGAATTAATTTCTTGGACTTAGCGGTATTAATTGGTCTCGGTTGTATGAATTGATTGATTAGCTAATGCAATGGGTTCCGCTGTATTATCTAATTCATTCATGAAATGGGCGCAGTTGTATGCATTAATGAATGAATGAATGAAGGAATGAATCAATTAACTGGAGTTAAGTGTGTTAATTGTCTCATCAATTAATTGAGGTCACTAATTATGGCGACTCAACAGTATTTGATTAAATATTTAATTGGACTCGGTTGCATTAATTAATCAATTAATTGATTGGTCTCAGCTGCATAAATGAATTGATTAATTCATGAATGAATGGATGAATTAATTGGACTCACGTGTAGGAATTAATGCATTAATTAATTAGACTCATTTGTATGAATTAATCTATTAATTTATTGGACTCGGCTGTATCAACGGGACTCCGGTGTATTAAGTGATTGATTGATTAGGTAAGACAACCGCACCCAAATAAATAAATTATTCATTGAAACAATTAACTGCAATTGATTAAAGAATCATTCATTGGACTCAACTGTATGAATTGATTAAGAATTAAGTGGACTCGGCGGTAGTAATCAATTACATGAATTAATTGCACTCAACTACATTAATTAATTAACTAACTAAGTAATTAAGAGATGGATTAGACACACCTATATTAATTGATTAATGAATGAATTGGACTCTAGTTAAGGTAAAGTAGCCAATTACTGTACCAAATCAATGCTACAAAAATTATAGGCCGCAATTAAAGCTGGCTGCTATAAATTGACAATGTTTTAGGTCGAATCCTGAAGTTTTAAAATGTTTTTGGTTCAATATGCAAAATCTAACTGGTACTGGAGAAATCGGTGCCAGACGGGGCCGCGCAGAGATCACGGGATCGCCGTTGCGCCTGTTTTTGTGCCAGCAAAGAAGAGAGAAGATCTCAGGTATTTTACGACAAAATTCATAATAAATGAGACAGAAAGCTGCGAAATTAATTTTTCTCCGGATGGATGTGTTCAGATGCGTGACAGCAAAAGAAGGGCACGCCAGTGGATTGCGGAGGTAAGAAAAACGAAAACACAAAGCAGAGGAAGCGCGCGCCAGAAGATGGTCCCGAAGCCTCGCTCCCAGGTCCTATACATCCTTCCACTATGGGAAAAGCCGTCAGACATGGAACGCATCGCCGTCGACTGCCTTATCAAAGCCAAGAGCGTTCGCAAGGGTGCGACTGAGTTGGGAGTCCACCGCCAGACTCTAACTGACGCGATGGGGCGAATGAGGTGTGCTGCGTTACCTGTAAAGCAGTGTGAAAGGGAGCCGTGCATCCAACAGGACGCGACGCGCAAGAGAAAACAAGCTGGCGCGCGTTGCGCTTTTTACTTTGTGCTCTTTGCTGCAGTCGCTACGAGCCGTGTGAGGTGAAGAGGGGGCCAAAGCCCTATCTGGTGGAGTCGCCCTTGACAACCTGGATGGATGAGTGTGCGGATCAAATGGTGTGCCCTACACTGTCCGAGATCAAAGATGAAGCTCAAGCCATGGCAGAAAAGAAAACCAGTGTGCAGAACCCAGCTCTCCCTTGTAAGTTTGGTAAGACATGGTGGAAACTGTTTAAGCGTCGCAACAGTGACTTTGTTTCAAGACTTGCTCAAAATGTTGAATCGCAGCGTGCCTCTGCCCGTTGGGGCCCCCAGCAGTGGACAAAGTTTTTTAATAATCATTTAAAGCCAGGTTTAGAAAAAGTTGCCTATAACCCCTGCCATATTTGAATCGAGGATGAGTCAGGGTTTTTTCGACAGTTCACCACCGTGGGACATCGTGTGTGGGTGAGGAAGGGAACAAAAACTGTGGCGCGACGCCGTGGCTGGCAGCGGCAGCACATCACCGCCATAGTTGCTGTCAATGCACAGGGCCAAGCCACAAAACCAGCACTCCTATGGAACACAAAAAAAATAAGAGGCGACATGTTCCTCCGTGCACAGTGTCCAGTGACACTGAAAGGAACGCCTGATGGGTGGTCCTCTCAAGAGGTCTTCCTTGAGTGGGTGGAAGCAGTATTCGTGAAAGAAACACAACCACTCAGCAACCCTCAGAAATGCATTTTGTTATTGGTGGATGGCAGCAAAACGCACCTGACACTGCAGGGTCTTCAAAAAATGAAGTCCTGGGGTGTAGAGGTGGTTGTGTTCCCCCCCCATTTGACAGATGTCATCCAGCCACTGGACAAAGCCGTTTTCAGGGCACTGAAGGCCTCGTTTCGCAAAAAAAAAAGAACACTGGAAAAGGAAAAACCATCACAGAGCCCCGTCCCCTGCAAACTTTGTGCAACTGTGGACAGATGCATATGTTGATGCAGTGACACCACGAAATATTCTGTCAGGCTTTAGGTCCTTTGGCATCAGCCCGTTTGATCCCCAATACTTTCTGGACCATTGTCCCTCTGAGCGCATCCAGCACCAGGACCTCCCTGCCTGCCCTGCCAGCCCTACTCACAGCACTGATGCATCGCAAAACTCTTCGCAAAACTCTTCAGCAGCTCCTTCTCAGGTGTCAACGAAAAGCGATGCTTCAAAACAGTGCAGTGGCAGGGCCATCAGTGCGGCCACGCGGGACAATCCTTGGTCGCTGCGATTCGGGGGCTTTGTGACAGCCCACGATTTTTTTGGACAAGGTCAGTGAAGAAGAGAATGGTGCTGCCGCAAAATCACCACCCAAACGGAGGGCACGGCGAGTGGGAGAGCCTCTGAGACGGGTAGATAGGCCTGCAGCAAAACATCTTGCCAAACGAGGGCCAAGCCCAGCCCCAAAACTCAGAGCTGAGAAACGCCGAAGGGTTGATGACCCTGCCCCAGAAGCAGCCCGTGGTCCTGACGAAGCACAGTCTTCGTCCGACGAAGGGGATGGTGCAGGGTAAAGAAGGTCCCTACCAGGACCGGCCCCCGCTGTGCCCCTTCCGCCTGTAACCCCTGCCGGTTTGCTCCTGATCAACGATTGCATTGCTCAAAATCCAAGGTTCCAAATCCGAAAATATAGAAAATAAAATCCTCCTTCAACCCTGAATGGCAACCAGATCCCAGAAATACAGCAATAACCCAATTCACAATCCAAATCAGGCTGCGGGCTTTCGTTCAGCACATCGATGGTCTCACGATGGCGGGCATGTACAAGAATTGCACCAAGGAAGAAAGCCCTGAAATTGGCATATGAACACAAATAAAGCAAAGTTGGGGAAAGATGGAAACTTATACAATCACAGCCATAGACCCCTCATTCCCTGGACTCAAGACCTTCCCTTGACTCATCAACATGATGCCCTGAACCCAGTCCAATAAGATGGTTAAATGCCACATGTCAAAAGTCATTACATAAACCCCAAAAATGTGTTCACTCCCCAGCCTCTAAATCGAAGCCCAATAGGGGAGGTGGCGTGTCATGGCCTAGAGTGGCACTCAGGACCATGCCCTACCCTGACATAACCTTGGTTGGACTTGGAGTCGAATGGGCTTAGAGAAATGACCTATGAGTTTGAACTCATAACATGTCAAAAAACTGCCAATTCACACCATATTGGCCATATATCAAAAATATGTTCAAAATTGAAGTTACTACTTATCCGAAGGCTCAAAGCATGCATGGAATCGAAGTCTAGTATTCATGGAGGATAGAGACCAAAGGCCAATGCCCATGTACATCCCCACTTTACCCTCGAAACCCCTTCGGATATGGGCGCCACGCACTGCCCAAGTCAGCCCATGATTTTGAGACCAATTCTTGTAATCTCTCGTGCGCCAAGCCAAATGGAGTACTCGATCCGGCATATGGTGGTTTTCAACTCCAAAGCATATGCCAACATATGAACACCATACCATGGTTCGACTCTCCATAGGCTTCTTGCTGTTTGCTGACCAGGTAAGTACACAAAACGCAAAAATGAGCAAAAATTGAGGTCAAAAACATGAAAATATGACCAAATACAAAGTTGTCATGATAGTATATCTCTATGCTCACCCATGATATCCGCTCATGATTCAATACACAAATAATTGGAACCATTTGCGAACAATTCCCCCACTTGGATCCCCAATCGGGCGCATGGAGATACCTTCGCCACTAATATCTACATGCCCCATGAAAATGGGAGTGCACCCATGGATCTCTTTGTCAAACATACCATGAGCAATACATACGCGGTAGACTTGGTCTAGCGCTTTGAATTCCACAATTGGGACATGGGCAAAGCCCTTGTCACGTATGGCTCCCCCTCTCTACGGCCACACGAAGATATATAACATGGGCTGAGCATATCAAACATATACCATGCATACAACACATACCCTCAAAATATGGCTCCCACCATGATATGCCATGTCCCTCCATTGACATAACTTCACGTTAAAAATACGTAGGAACCCAAGGAAAGTTGCTATGCAACCCCAACACTCATGCGGTACACTCGAAAGTCACAATAAAATGTTCGGTTGCACGGTCCAAGAGTTATATATCACTTTATACCCTCTTGACCATTATCCCTTGCTATATCGGGCATGTGTACACACCAAAGGCGTTTGATGCTTCCTAAATTAAGTTGAGACCAAGGCGTTTGCAACCCAACCTTCCTTATTCTCTTTCCTCACACTCGCGCGTAGATATGGTCCTTCAAAGTGGTCCCACGATTCACTTTTGTTTCCCTTATATCTCCAAGTCAAATGGGTGGCAAGTATAAGGGAAACCTGATTCGGGCATAGGGAAAGGAGTATGACCACTCGAAGAAGTCCAAATCAAGTGCGGCGATGTCGAAGTCGAAAATCCGATTTCGACATCGCGAAAAATTCAGATTAAAATTTCGAGTGCTTATTTAGAAAATTGCGGAAGCAACGAACCCTTTGCTGATGAAATCTGACCCTTCAACGGAGTATCCGCCAAAATATCTGGAAATAACAGTTAACCAATCGGTTAACGCAAAATCACGAGCCAACTGACGGTCGCCGATACATTGACCATCAGAACGAAAGGCTGAAAAATTACGGAAACATCATAATAATAAAACCCTGTTGATTCCTGATATTCCGATATATAAATCTCCGCTGGCGGCGCCTCGGTACTGAATGTGGCCGCTCGTAGCCGGAATGGCCAAACCTATCACACTATCACATCGGGTTAGTTCAGGTGGACGGGAGAGTATGATATCAGCCAATGGCGGCTTGCCGGCACATAGATACACACCCCAAGTGACCCCAAGATGGCCACGGGGGTCCGAACCGGCTTCACCCCCCTTCTCAGAGCGTTGTTACCGCTCGGAAGTCATTGAAGAGAGGACGGGAGGACCCCAATGGGCTCCAACCCCCCCCTCCATGTCCCAAGGACACATGGAGGCCCCACACACGTCGTAGGCGTCCCCCATGCCCCAAGGGAGGGGTGAGGACACTGATATTCAGCGCCCTACGCCATATCCGGTCTCCTCTTGATCTACAACATGGACCAAGGGGATCAAAGATAGAAAAACGTCGTCGGTGGACCTAAATAAGTATACCACAATGAAATATATATGTGGAGATCGAGTGAAGGGGGTATATGGCCAATCAAGGCCGAAAAATCCCCGGATGAACGCCCTCACCCGTCTCCCCATTCACAGAAACAAACAAAATGCCAAGGGGGGATCCATTACGGCGCTACAGCAGCAACCAAATGGACCAACACGTCCTTGACATCCAAAGAAATATTCTTTTTCTTTAGGTAGTCCATCCAGACCGTGGTATACCTCGGCACGAAACTGCTCGGAGGTTCCCACGAATCTCTGGATGCGGCGAATCCCTTCCAACGGACTTTATAAAGCCTGCCCCCAGGCGTCCCCGGGTCCGGCTTGTCCGCCAGGATTCTCTCGGCGGTGAAGTCGTCGTCCTCACCCTCGTCGTCCGAGTCCACATCGCCGGCCGTGAACTCGAAGGTGACGGGACGTCCGCTGGGGTCTGGTGCTCGGGGACGAAGCTGGGTATGGTCGCGGTCCAGGATCTTGTTATCCCCCACACGAACCGCATACACATCCTGCCCGACCTTCCGCACGATCACCCCCGGCACATACCAAGATGCCTGCCGATGCCTGGACAGGACATCCTTGTGGTGCCGCTCCACCCACACGGTGTCTTGGAGAGCATACTTCTGGACCTTTCCCTGCTTGAAGTACTTGGCCCTCTTGTCGTGCTCGTCCTGAAGTGCCTTGCACACTTTGGCCGCCGTGTCGTCCGCCTCAGCCATCATGGCATTCGCATCCCGGGCCACTTTGCCATGGTTCATCCACGGGAGAGTGCGCGACACTCGATCCCGTAGGAACAGGATGCGATGGGGCGACAGTCCAGTGGGCACCGGAAGGTCGTGATACGCTTGGAGTACCCTCCATAGCGAATTGTACCAATTCCGGCCCGGTTCGTCGATGTGCAGCTGGCGGAACTTCTCGAACATCTGCCGCCCGGCCACCTCAGCCCGGCCATTCGACCGGCTGTGGTACGCCACAGTCTTGGCATGCCGAATCCCCATGTGCTTGCACATCGTCTTGAACCACGTCCCCACGAATTGACTGCCCCGATCGCTGCAGATGACAGCTGGGACATCGAAGATCGTCAGCCAATGCCTGATCATGGCATTAGCGACGGTCTTGGCCTGCAACCCCACTCCATGCTTGTCCTTCTTGTCCTTCTTCTTGGACTTCTTGCCCGGGACTGCCACGATATACCCGCTGTGCCTGTCCACCGCCAGGATGACACAGTCGTAGGTCTCTCCTTCCACGGTGACCTCAGGCATGGCGAATACATCCATGGCTACGGACCGCATAGGGGCCTCCGGTATAGCCGTGTACACCGGGTTGCCCGCTGTGGAGTGGTTGGGGCTCTTCGTGGCCCGACACACGGCATAATGCTGCAGTACCTATCCAGGATGGCGTAGTACCCCGGAGGGAACTTGAAACACCACTCCAGGTCCTGCTGCATCTTGTCTCGGCCAGGGTGCATGAGCTGGGCGTTGTGCCAATGGTCAATGAGCTCCCCCACTCGGTTCTCGGGCACCAGCAGCTTGTCCTTGAGGAACAACTTGTCGCCATCCTCGGTCAAGCCCTCGGGCCATTCGTCGTCCGACGGGGCGCTCACGGCATTCCAGTACTTGCTCCAGTGCTCGGATGCCGCATAGTCATCCGACCAGTCCTCTGTGAGCACCGACCTGACTAGCTCTACAGGGGCCACCATCCATTGCTCGAGGGTTTCCTCTCGAATAGCTTGGACGCGGGCACCCCGGAACTTGGCCAGGTCCGTACGGTTTGCCATCACCACAAAGCACTTGACCCCCTCTTGCTCCATGACCTTCTCCTGTAGCAGGCCAGAGCACAACATCAATCCTTCAAATCAGGGACGCAGTTCTGATTTTGTCCTAAGACCTTTCATAGTCCCTGAATAACATGATAATACAACAATCATGATATCTCGAAAATTGTAACATACAAACACACAATATCTGAGCGTCTTTCATTTATCTACATTACGTAATGCGCAGCACTATGCGACAATCTGAAGTGCGCGCGTGTGACTGCCGCACTCCCCTCCCAAGCTCAATGATACCCTTGTACCATTGGGCTGAGCCACAATTTGTTTGTTATATAAAAGAGTGGCAGTCACACCCAAAAGCTTTGATACCCAAAACAAAACTGATATTGTCTTTTCATGCAAAAATTTTTTTTTCATGTTGCATGTTTGTATACCACCGGTTCCACTGTTTTCTTGTAATGGGTGTCTTTGGTGATGGGGATCCGATGCTGAAAAATCTCAGAAGTCTATTTTACAAAATTCAGTGGGGCTCCAGGCAAGTGCTTGCACATACAAATGCAAATCTCTGTGCATCACAACGCAATGTCTTCAAACAAACAGACATGAATGCTAATATACAAAGCCCATTCACTGAAGTCATATATGAGTTAGATTACTTCTGAGATTCGTTCTCTGGATCCTTCATTTGTCTTTATTGATGCTGATTGGACTCCTGAGCAGAAGTCACAATGGTTGGCCTCAAATGCAAAAAGGCGTGGAACCCAAAGAAAATGGTGGCATACCATGGCAACGTCATTTTGACTTTGTTGACTTGTTGAACTCTTGTGATTCTTGGATGAACCTGAAAAATAGGCAAGGAGGAGGAAGCAAGCTGGTGTAACCTTTATTAGGGCCCTGCCCATTCTTTGGGTGGCCCACCCTCTTTATTTGGTCACCGATACATTACATAATGCAGTGCTGGTGTGCTGCAAAGCGTACTGGCACATTGCCATGCAGAACACAAACACACACCCTGACGCAACCCTTGCGCTGTGTGTGTCGTTCACTACTGTTTCAGTGAGACCCACGCACCTGATCTAATGGATCAGTCACAACTCCACTTCCAAGATCCTCAATACACTGGTACACACACACACAGCAGAGCGCACGCACTCAAACACCGTGGATGTGCATACACACGCGTGAGCGCAAGCACTCGAACGCTAGGAGCGCACTCCCGTGCATATATGCCAGAAATTCAAATTCCAGTCAGACTTACAAAAGCGCCAAAAACAAGGCAAAGGTGCATGTTCCTGCAACCTTTAGAGCACAAAACAGTGCTCGTCTGACCAAAACTGGTCGCTGAGACAAAAGTCACTTTTACATTCAGCTCATTTCAGCGAGATTCAGGCCCAAAATGGCCAAACTTGCAAAAAGCGCGAACCAACACACGCCACAACGGAGAACCTTTAGAAAAAATTTTTATATCACCCTCAAGTCGACGCCTTTTCCTTTCGTCGTCGTCCTCGGATTCGAAGTCCTCGTGTCCGCGGTTGTGTCGTCCCACTGGCACTCGTGGACTCTCGCGTCGGCCGCTCTTCCGTGGCGCCACTCGTGGACCTCAGTGGCGTCGCTTCGTGCGCGCCGGCCTGCGTTTGCGCAAACTCCAAACCCTCGGGACGACTTGGGCACTCTCTCGCGGACGCCGCCTGGTTTGTGCTATCATCTTTGTGCTGACGCTGAACTCTTTCGTCAGCGCTGCACCCAACGTCGTTCGTCAGCGCTGTTTTCTGAGCGCAACCCAGCGCTCGTAACACACGAAGTCCTCGAACGCTGCAGCTTTTTTCTTCCCAGGCCCTTGACGTTCTTGACCCACCCAACACTGGCGGCAAACCCAAATCCAGCGCTGGATCATACACGTCGCTTAGCGCTACAGCTTGACACATCCTCAGAAAGGCCCCTTCATGATATTCACGTTCACGAACGGAAGTTGCATACCAAGACTCTTCGGTCCCCAACTCCCGCAGCACGTTGCGAAGCTTTCGCTGGTGTTCACCGTCGAGCATTCTGCCGCGTCCGCTGCTTCGGTAACGTTAACCCTCAACTTGTCCTCTTCGGCGGGTTGTAGCACTGCCCTGTGCATATATGCGGTGAAAGGGGGAAAAAATTTGTTCCCGAACTTCGGACGTAAATGCAGATCTCTGCGTCCTGCTCTGCTGCTTTAAACTTCTCCACAGCGGCCACAATTCTTCGCAACCTCAATCTCAACGATGTCCGAAAATTTTCCCAGTTAGGACAAAATTGTAGCAGGCCAGAGCACAACACCAATCCTTCAAATCAGGGACGCAGTTCTGATTTTGTCCTAAGACCTTTCATAGTCCCTGAATAACATGATAATACAACAATCATGATATCTCGATAATTGTAACATACAAACACACAATATCTGAGCGTCTTTCATTTATCTACATTACGTAATGCGCAGCACTATGCGACAATCTGAAGTGCGCGCGTGTGACTGCCGCATCTCCATCTCGATGATGCGCTTGGCCTCCTCGGTTTCCTCGGCGTCCCCATGGCTGGATATGTCCATCCAAGCCTTGCCCGCGGGGTAGGCCCATCGACTGAGGCAGTCTGCCACAGTGTTGTCCTTCCCCGGGACGTATACGACGCTGAGGTCGAACTTGGCGAACGTCTCATGCCATCGGGCCCTCCTTGCCGCCGGTCCCGAGTGGGTATCAACGTGCTCCTTGTGCCAGCTCTGCAAGGACTGATGGTCCGTACAAACCACCACCGGTTGCAATCCGATGTGGCCAGACCACTTCCTGAGCGCACAAACAATGGCGTACGTCTTCTTCTCCCTCGCGGTCCAGGTGCGGCGTTGGCCCTCGGCCAGGATCCGGCTCCAGAACGCCACGGGTACATGTGACCCGTCGTCTCGGATCTGCTCGAGGACTGCCCCCACAGCATAGTCCGAGGCGTCCGTCCGTAGCACGAATCCCTTGTCCGGGTCCACCAGGAATAGCCCCAGTTGCCCCAGGAGTCGCTCCTTCAGGCGGCTGAACGCATCTTCGGCCTCAGGGGTCCAAGCAAGCTTCTTCTTGCTCCCCTTCCGGCCATCGAACTTGCCCACTTGCAGCATCTTGTGCAGCGGCCCCGACAGTTCTGCATACATCCGGACATAGCCCGAATAGTAGTTGCAGAACCCCATGAAGGATCGGAGTTCGCTGATGGTCTGGGGCTTCTCCCAGTGGTGCAGGGACGCCAGCTTCCCAGGCATGGGACGGCGTTGCCCGTGACCAACCACGTGACCCGCGAACTCCACTTCCTTCACGAAGAGTGAGGCTTTGGTGGGCTTGCACACCATGTTGTGCTTGTCCAACTCGCTGAGCACTCGGCGCAGATCCTTCTCATGCGCGTCGATGAGCTCGTCCTCAGTCATGTTCTCCGTGCCGGACCCGATGATGATGTCATCCACGAAGGGATCGGCACAGTCCCGGACAGGACCGAGTAGGTCCTCCATCATGCGCTGGAAAGCGGCGTTGCCATTCTTGGCACCCATAGGCACCACTTTCCACTGCATGGGCCCCAGCGGCGTCGACATCGCTGTGCAGGGCCTGGAGTCCGGGTGTAGCGGCATCTGGTGATAACCGTGTTTCAGGTCCAACACCGTGAAAATCCGCTTTTTCTGTTGTTTTTGGAGGATGGAGTCGATCAGGGGAAGCGAGTACGAGTGGTGCTCGGTCTGCTCGTTCAAACCTCTGTAATCAACCACCAACCTCCACTCGCCCTTCTCCTTCTTGGGCACGATGAAGGCTGGGCTGGCCCACTCACTGTCGGAGGGTTCGATCCATCCCCGCTCAATGAACTCGGCCAACAGCTTCTTCATGGCCTCGGCCCGATCGCCCTGAAGTTGGTACTCCCGATGACGATAGATTATCGGGTTCGGTTTCAGCTTGATCTTCGCTGTACCAAACCTCCCACGATCTGGAGGGTTCTTATTGGCGACGCCACTGAATAGCCGCGGATAGGCATTGATCAGCCGTTCCTTCAGCTCGGCGACCTTCGGGTTCTCCTGGGCCTCTTCAGCCGCTTGCTTCGGTATAGATACAACCGACCGCACTGCGGTATAGGCCTCTTCTGGGTCCGATTCCGACTTCTCCTCGTCCGATATGCCGTCTTCATCGTCGTGGGGAGCTCTTCCCACCGATAATCTTCGGAAATTTGCGGCCTCGGGCTGGTGACTGTCGCTATCGGCACCCATTCTTGGAAAATCCCATGTTGGTGGGTCCGACCCAACCGGACCATCGTATTGGTCCGCGATGTGATCCATGACCCTCGCCACGAACTCGTCCTTCTCGTACTTGCCGGTGACCAACATCTTGTCATCCCACCAATGCGGAGATGTGACCATGGCCCGCCTCTTCTTGGCTGCCACACGGTCGTGCATCCCCATCCGCATGTAGTTGACGACGTCGTCGATCTCGGCGTGGGACAGGACGTCAATGCCATCAATAGGCTGATCCGTCCCCTCCTTGGGCTCAAACATGACCTTCATGGGCACCGCCTCCACCCTACGGATGAACGCTTCATCACCCGTGGGCTGGGCTTGCGCCCCATCCACCAGGAAAGCCTTGGTACCCCACGCTTGACCCGGGGAGGGCATTGATACACCCTTGGCGTCGATGAACAACCCCTCCTCTGGCCCGAATGACATCTCGTTTAGGGTGATGGAGTCCAGCGTCGACTTGAGACCCTCCAGCGGACATGGGGTGGATCCTATGCCGGTTATGACCAGGATCCCCTTCGCCCTATCCGCGATGATCTTCTCCACCGTACGTCTGGTATTGTCCAGGGATCCATGCCAATACATGGGTCCCCACTCCTTCAAACCCCAATGCCGGTGCCAGGCTGAGTCTCCTCGATGCCAGTGCCGCCTACACTTCCTCAGAAGTGGGGCATCCCGGGAAGCAAAGACATCCGTCTCGGGCGCCTCGGCTCCCAGCGTCTGGATCATCCTGGTATACACCTGCGGCGCCATTCCATACTCCGTGAGCTGAACTCCACGGTCTCCTCTGGACTTGGCACCCACAGCTTGCACCGCTTGGACGATCCTATCCTTTTCCTCAGCATTCCATTGGGATGATCCGCATGCATAGTCCGTGGACAGCCATGTGAGGCATTCATCATCCTCCCGAACCAGCGTCGCGCGATGGGGAAGGGCTCCAATGGCGTTTGCCACCATGAAGTCATACCCCATGATCATATCCCAATCAGTAATGTCGGCCACATAGAAGTTCCCGGATAGAGTGCTTCTCTTCGCCTGATCAGGGCGGTTCAAGCGCTCATGTTCCCAGAATTCCATACTGATAGTGGCCTCATGGGTGCCCCCACCCATGATCTCTCCGTTGGCGACCTTCAGGCGTACCGGTCTACGGCTGGGCTGCAGGAGTTCCTCCTTGAACAACCCTCTCCGGACCAGGCTCACCTGGGCACCCGTATCCACCAACACATCCACCACCTTCTCTCATCCGCACCGTACTCGCACTTTCAAGTGCAACTGCCGCTCGTCGCCATGAGGTGTATGGACGACTCTCACGGCATGCAACTCTAGCACGTCCGGGTGCATCAGGACTTCAAGGGTATGGTCACGGATGGTGTAGATCTTGGGTTGGTCCTGCCCGTCCACGGGGCTCTCCGCGGTCGCTCCTTCCAGAAAGATGTCCTTGAATTATGCCCTAGGTCTTTTGATGTATTCCTGCAAGTTGGTTTTGTAGTTGAAAACCCCAAACCAAAGCAGCAAGTAGAGCAAGGACTGAATATGGATCGAATCAATGAAATCAATGATTGGTTTTGGAATCCAGTGTAACACAGAAGGGCTGCAGATAGACAAAGCAGGTATATGAACATAGATTCAATCACAAAAGAATAAAGCAAAAGGTTTTATATGAAAATTGGTCAGACTCTAGCCTCAGAGGTTGCAATAGGCACTTCATGTGCACTCTTTTGGGTGAAATGGTGCTGGTTAGGACTGAGGGGCATAGATGTCAGGATCACACAGAAAATGGCTTGGCCAAGCAACTGAATTCAGAAACAGTTACAAAGTAGGACCACAATAAGTGGTAGAATCAATTGAGTATAGGGGTCTTGGGGTGGGAGACCACTTAGGCTTAACCTCCAAGGCCCACAAGCATGGAATGCCTGATTTATTTTGGTATGACCTCCATGAAGGAAGGTACCTCCGCTCAGTTGAGTGGTAGGGGTGAACTTCATGGGGGGGGCTAGGGTCACAACCCTAGTTACCTTGAGAAAGTGTACTTTAGGCTACAAAAGAGAGATAAAAACACTTAAGTTTGTCTTAGCATCAACAAAGGGTTTTAAGGGGGGCTTACCCTGGATCAAGCCCTCCAAGAAAGACATGGCAGTGACTTTTTCTTACTCCCCCCTGGAGAACTAGTTGATCAAGCTAGTAGGACCAAGGAAAAAGGCTCAAATATTCCCAAAATTACCTCAAAAAAATGCATTAAACCTACCAAAAACATTCTCATCACTCCATAGAAGCCTATCACACTGTAGGGACCCTTGAAAAACAGTGTAATGTACCGTGAATGATGTCCCTTCGAAGGGGCATTCCTCAAAAGTCGCCGGCGTGAGGCGAAAACTTTTGGAAAGAGTGTGGGGGCAGTGGGAATTGAACCCAGGACTCCCTGTCTAGAGCACATGTGTCTGTCCACTAGGGTACAGTCGGACGCTCTAATGCGGACGGTTATCGCCGTATAAACAGCGTTCCAGTAAACGTCCTGACCAAGGGCCAGGGCGGAGCAATACTCCCAATGGAGGACACAAACCCTCAGGAGCTGAAAAAAATAGAAAATGGAACCAGCAGGGAGTGATTCCTGCGGTTTTGCGGAAGGGGCTGCGATTTAGCAAGTGAAATCGTTGAAAATCGACGAAACCACGCGGGAAATCGTCATTTTTACACATAACTTAAAGTCGCAGACAAGCGCAAACGAAGCGGACGCCAAGAAAAGGGTTGCGCAAGCGAAAACGGCTTTTGGAAAAGAAGGTATGAGCCGTAGTTTTTAAAGTTTTAAAGAAAATTTTTGCACAGTTGCATCAAAATTTTTATAAACTTCAGAGTAAAGAGTTCAAAATCAGCCCACACCACAGAGCAGTTCAACAACCCGTCTCTCAGGTATGTCTGTGTTACTTCACACTCACGCATTGCGTTCGTGTTGGTTGCTCGTCAAAACGTTAGGGTTGTCAACGCTGTGCTCGTTGGAGGGTCGGGTGTTCATCTCTCGTGCTCTGCACAGGTGAAAGCAGGAATGAAAGGTATGTGATGCGGATGGAGCGCGCAGCGCGCACGTAGGGTTAGAATATGCGCTGTGCTCGCGATGCATGTGCCTAATCTAGGCATCCACACGCTGTATCGCTTCACCTGTATCCCTAATCCACCCTTGTTTCCTTCTTCACAGGTAAGCGTTTGTACGTGTGCGGCCGTAGCGTTCAAGTTGAGTTGCTTAAAACGCTTAGGTTTGTTTTGTGTTCGTTTCAATGCGGCATTCGCACGATGCATGGTGAGTAGGGTAGGTTAGCCCAGGAGGAGCTCACCTCCTGGTTGAGTCTGTGGTTACGCCTCCCTTCCCTGCGTGCACATGATGCATTAAAGGGTAGGCCACGCGTATTGCGCACGGTAAACTTTGTTTAGGTTACCCAGAGGCTCCTCGGTACGTTCTTTAAGAGAACCCGAGGAGTTTCTTAAAGCTTGCTTGCTTGACAGGGGTAGCTGCATCTGCAGCGTGTTTGCGAACAGCGTATTATAGGTCACACCGAGAAGGGTATAATACCTGGAGTGTGGCTTGGTTCCACAGTCGCAAACGCCCCTTCATCTGCCTCTTTTGTACAGGTGGGAGAGGTTAGGGTGATTGGTGCACGCAGCAGCTGCCTTCGGCGGCTACCATTTTTCTGCCCCAGCAAAACAGGGGCGCTGATCACAAATCAAATCACTGTACCTCAGCCAGGAGTGGCGAGGACAGTCCGACTTCAACGACATCCGCGCTGTGCACGCAACGAGAGCACCCCTTCCCTCCAAGCCCTAGCAGGGGAAACGCGTTGTGGCGTCCCCTGTTAGGCCACAGCTGCTTAGGAGCGCTGTGTTCTCTTGTCCTTTTCACAGGAGGGTCGTTAGGACCCATGAGTACTTCACCTCCGCAACGCCAAGTAGAGTGTGCGTGTAGGAGTGGTAGTCCTGAGTGGGGGCTAGAGCCAGTTGCCCAGTGCTCGCCCACCAGGATGGTGCCACTGTAGGGTGTGTAGGACCTGTAGGGGGCGTGTCACTGTCCCACCCTTTTCCTGCAATTTTAGCTGGGCCGGTGGGCTGTGACAGTGGTTAGGTTAGTGTTTTTGGCCACATAGCAAACAGGCGTTTTGCATGCCTTCATAGCTTTTGGCCACCCCTCCCTGTAGTAGACAGGTAGGTAGGGAAAACAATACCTGGACTAACACTCTGGGTATTCCCCCAAGGTTTTGCGCCAGCACAGAAATTGGGCGCATAGGGGAGGGGAGACCCGGGGCGTACCCCGTGGCATCAATAAGCCAACCCTCCAGGTTTAGCAAGGGCGCAGACTTGGGTATAATTAGGACACCACTTCTGCGGCTTGCTCTCAGGACCTTAGGACTAGCACACTCACACATACGTTATGGCAGGTAAGGGTAAGGTAAACCCTGTAAGGAAGGGTAGAACCCCATGGGTCTGGACCAGTCAGGGGTCCTAACTGTGGGCTCGCTTGTCCCCAAGGAGGGAAGACACACCTTGCCTCATAACACCTTGCTTGTCATTCCCCCCTGGTGTAGAAAGCCACCGTTCTTCGTTGGCTCACCAAGGTCATTACATTAGGGCAGTACCCATGCTACACATGGTCAACAAGGCACACACTCGCTGGGTGGCTGCAATCTTGATAAGCGGCCACCTGGCTCACGCTGGAAACCATAGGCATGGGTCTGCAGGGCACAGACAGGGTCAGTAGACTGACACAGGGTAATTAGTTTCGCTTCTTACGCTGGGACATAGTCTCAGCACGGGTTAGGAGCTGCCCCTCGTTGTTCTCAACGAGGTAAGTGCGGAAGATGGGGTTGATACTCCCATCTGGTTGTATGAAGGCTGACATAGGTTCCCAGGTCGCCTCGGACAACCCATAGCCATCCCACAGGGTAAGTAATTTCCAGCCCTGTTTATACTCGTGGCGAGCAATACCTGCAACCACGTAGTAACCATCGACTGCCATCTCATCGGCAGTCATCTCTTCGAGTTCGTCTGCCTCCTCTGGACTGGCAGCGTTCTCTAGGTCTATACGTTCAATCTCACTGTCGCTGAGGCGCCACTCATCCCAAGACAAGTCGTCAGGGGAGTGATAGTGCCTCAGCTGCTTAGGAGCACATAGCAGTTCACCACCTAGACGTGGACTGCACCTGACATGGATCCTGGATCCATCTATCCTGATGATACGATAGGGTCCAAAGTAAGGGTCCTGTAGGCAGTTACGTGGCCAGGAGGGTAGGCGTGAATGGTGTACCAAAACAAGGTCACCAACCTTGAAGCTGGCAGGTCGCCGTAGGCGGTTCCGTCGGCTCTGTTCACGGTCACGAATGTGCCTCAGGTTAGTACCAGCCTGGTTAGCCAGAGACTGCTTGTGTTCTAGCCAATCTCCCACAGGGCTCTTGAAGTCCTCAGGAAAGGGGGTTTTGAAGAACCAAGCAGGTCGTCCTCCATGGAACAGTTCGTGGGGGGTGAAACCCGTAGAAGAGCTCCGCTGTGAGTTCATGGACAGAACTGCCCAGGGCACTAGGCGTACCCAGTCCTTGGTGCGCACCTGTTTCATCAGGATTCTTAAGTTTTGCTCCACCACACGGTTCTGTCTCTCACAGAGAGGGTTAGACGTGTGAGTGTAGGGCACACCTGTGGTTACCTCCACGTTGAGGGCATTTAGCACTCGTTTGTACCACCCAGTGTCACTGCGGATGCGTACATCTTCATCAGAGTGCATCTGTTTAGGTGCTCCGTAGGGTTCGAACCATTGTTCGACCAACATTTTTACAGTCTGCTCACCTGTGATTTTCTTATTGCAAGGGAACACACGGGTGAAGCGAGATAGACCACAGGTGACCACGAGGCAACTATCATAGCCGCCAAAGCGTGGTAAGCCGTGGATATAATCCACGTAGAGAAGAGAGTTAGCACAATAGGGTATGGGTAAGCTGGAGATCAGACCCCTATCCCTACTGTCACTTTGCTTGCTGGCATGACAGCCACAAGCATCCACAATGGTCTGCATACGCGACCTCATTTCAGTCAGGGTTAGACTAGAGTAGAAACACTCACGGAAGAAGTCCACTGAGCGATTAGCGCCAGTGTGACCAGAACTGAGATGGGACCACTGTAGGCACCCATCCAGTCGTGCCTCAGGCACCACAATTCGGTCCTCGTAGAAGAGGTACTGATTGTTTTTATACCACTGGTGCCCGTCAATGACACGGGGTTCGAGACCAGTGTTGAGGGTTTGGAGAATTTCTTCATACTCTGACTGATAGTCGGTTAGACTCCAACCCTCCAGGATTCCAGCAGTGCGCATGGACAGGTCAAGCTGGACATCCATACGCTGGAAAGCCTCTTTGGCGAGTGCCTCAGAGCTCTCACCAATAAGCGCATCGAAGTTGTTGCGCGATATATAGTCAGACAGTTCATTCTTAATCCCGGGGATATGATGCACTGTCAGCCTGAACTGGCTCAGGTAAGTCCACCACCGTTTTAGCTTCGCTTTTTCTGGTGGTGGGCCCTTCTGAAAAGACTTCACAGGCTCCTGGTCACACAGCCAGACAATAGGGTTAGACCCCAGGAGTCGGGATTGTGAAGATAGCACCAACATACCGGCCAGGAGTTCCTGGTCATAGGTGCTGTAGTTGGAACGCGCTTGGTTCCACTTCCAATTCCAGTGTCCCAGTGGCACCAGTCGCCACTCACTGGTAGGATAGTCATGTTTCAACGAACCATCACGGTTCAGTCCAGTAGTACGATAATGGCAGTGGGTTAGCTCAGCGGGGTTAAGCTCCTGCCATTGGTAGATCGTACCTCCCCCCCCTACATCACTGGCATCAGTGATCAGGACTATCTCGCCCTCAGGGCGGGGAACTCCCAGGCAGTTGGAGGAGGCAATCTTCTTCTTCAACTCCTGGAAACACTCTTCCTCTCTGGAGGTCCACCTCCAGGGAGTAGTTTTCTTGATTAGGTCAGTGAGGGGTGCAGAGGAGTAAGTAAAATTGTGGATGTGACGCCGATAGAAATTACAGGCGCCCACAAAACTCCTCACATCGTGTAGACCCTTCTTAGGGTCATCGCGAATCTGCATGTCCTGTAGGGGCTGCATCTTAGAAGTGGCTGGTTTCCACCAGCCATACCCCACGTCGAAACCCAAATACTCCATCTCCTCTTTCATAAACTCGCATTTTTCGAGTTTGATTCGGAGATGGTTTTCTTGACAGACAGTGAAGAATTCACGGAGGAGAAGGACATGGTCCTCTTTGGTATTAGTACCCAAACTCACGTCGTCGATGTGAGCCTCCATTTCTGCACCCCGAGAAATCAACTCTTGTACTAGAGGCCTGCGCCTCAGTATGTACAAAATTTTGTTCATAAGCTCCTGGAAGAGCGCTGGGGCGTTAGCCACCCCGAAAGGCATAACCTTCCACTTGAAGACACGACCCTTAGGGGTTATAAAGGCAAGCAGCTCCTGAGCTGCGGCGGTTAGGTCAACCTGCCAGAAACCAGAGCGTTTGTCCATTTTGGTCTTATATCTGCATTTGGCAATACGCTCCAGGGTGTTTTCCATGTTAGGAATACTCCCTGA
The DNA here is from genome assembly GCA_964036045.1 of Eutreptiella sp. 'Long Island Sound 2002'. Lineage (NCBI taxonomy): Eukaryota > Euglenozoa > Euglenophyceae > Eutreptiales > Eutreptiaceae > Eutreptiella > Eutreptiella sp. 'Long Island Sound 2002'. Next base: position 145,346,413 of record OZ038383.1, on the reverse strand, counting down.
GTGGTTCTGGGTTTTCTTGTTGACCTCACCATGGTCTACAACAAGACGTAGAGCAGTCGACCCTGGTTTAGCAACAAGGAAACAGGGGCTGCAGTGATGGGGATAGTCCCCATGTTTGTACTCTTCAACGAGGCCAGCATCAATGCATTCTTGGATCTGGCGCTCGATTTCTTCAACCTGTTCCTGTGGAGCGGGATAGGGACGACGCCTCACTCGCGTCTTTTCAAATTCTGGTTTCAATTTCAGGTCCATCTGGACCAGTTTTTTGCAAGATAGGGGAGGCGGCAAGGCGCCGAACACCTCCTCATAGGTTATAAGCAGTTTCTTCAGGCGGGGGTCAAGGTTAAGACTCTCGACTTTCTGAAGGAAATCCTCCTCAGCATGGAGGTTGCTTTTTCCATGTTCTTTCTTTTTATGCCGATCAGCAGTTTCGGCAGGTACAGTACCATCGTCCCACTCAGGGGGACATTGCTGCCCATAGTGTAGAGAGTACACTAGAGGTATCTCAGGATCAGGCAGCGTATAGGACTCATCGTCCTCCTCAGACCAGATGGAGTATTTCCAGGTCTGTCTGAGGTATTGCAGCCGCTCTTGGCGCTCAATACCTTCGGCCTTCAGGTACAGCAGCCGTCGGAGTTCTTGCGTGTCATGCTCAGACAAGGGCATGTTATTAGCAGCAGGCCGTGCCAGAGCATCAGTACTCCGGGCCACGGGTTCACCTGTGTGCACAGGCTGCACGTGTAGCACTGGTTTCCCAACAGAGGAAGCGGGTTCAGAGGTTGACTCTAGATCTACCTCCTCTAGCAACAGCTGGGCCAGGAAAGAACTATGTTTTAGGTCAACACAGCTGGGATCAACAGAGGGAATAGTGCTGGCGATCTCAGACAGTTGGTCGTCAGCATCCTCTTTTACAGCTGCAGGTTCCAGATAGTCATCAGGAGACTCACACCCTGTAAGTGTGGCAGATAGGTGCTCAGGAGATCGATTTTTGAGATCATAAAGGGTCAGGCCACGATTTTCGGCCATGACCTCTTTTAGTAGCACCTGGTCCAGGTCACACAGGGGTACAGGATTGAGAGATCCATCGATGATGGACAGGAAACTGGCCCACTCAGGGGCCTGCATAGCTGTGTCTGAGTCCTCAGGCACATAGATGGGGCCGTCGGGGAGTTGCACTCTTCCCACGGTCATTCGGTCAAGCATACGGCGCCAGTAAGCATGTTCACCAGAGCAACCCCAGTCAGGGGTGCACATAACAACCCTTCCTCCCTCATAAGCGATCTTGGTTAGAACCTTCGCGAGCAGGGAGAAGGGAGGGTTAGCATACGCTAGGCCCATTGCTTTCCAGAAGAATCGGAAAGCATTGTTCATTTGTTTCGAGCAGTACAACTGCATGATGTGCTGTTGTTGGCTCGCAAACAATTCCACCTGGATCTCATCCAGGTTTACCTGAAGGGCCGCCAGTCCATTTTCGAGAACATGACGGGCCAGTTGGTAGTTTTCAGTACGATAGTTCGTCTTGGTTGCGTAGCGCAGCCCAGACTCTTTTCGTCCTGACAGCTCCAAAGGAACGGAGAATAGCCCACTGCCAAAGTCGCAGTGCAAAGAGTAAGGACGCTGTAGGGACAGCATTTTAACCTGGGGGTTTCTTCTTAGAAAGTCAGTGCCAATGACAATGTCAAAGGCGTCAGTGTCCAACACTCTGCAGTGTTGGGTCACGGTTTCGTCGCCCAGACATATGGTCACATCGACCCCCCCCAAGGAATGGATGGTACGCCCATCCCCTACTCTTATGGCCACAGTCTTGGTCTTCCTGAAAGTTTTAAGCAGGCGCCGGGCCACTATGGAAAGTGTTGCACCGGTATCAAGCACTGCTCGAAAAACCTGATCCCCGATTTTCACGAGGATCCAGAAAACCAAGTCCTCCTCTTCGGAGCCGCCCCCCTATTCCTCATCAGGGAATTTCACATCCACTCCTGCAGCCATGAGGGCCTTGGCCATCCAGGCCAAGCGCCTCTTCTTAGAATTATTCCCCTCAGGGGTAGCGTTATCCCCTTGGGGGCGCTTCTGGGGGACACCTGCGGCAGGAGCGGGTGTAGCAGCAGGAGTAGGCGTAGCAACGGGCGCTGATGAGCGCCTCTGGGGGTTAGGGGGTCCAGTCTTACCACCCCCCTTGCCACCTCCTTTACCTTTATCCCCATTCGGGGGATTTCTGGCGGGCGTTGGGTTCTTCTGGCGCTCCGCCTCCTGACGCTTGAGTTTGTCACTCTCGCGTTTCTTGATGTGGCATTCGTCCTCATAGTGACGACGCTTGCCACAGTAACCACAGGTGATGGTACACCTGAAGTGGTCCTGATGGGTCACAGTTTTCCCATCTTTAGTATGCTGCTGACGTTTCATCTGCAGCATACAGCCACTGCGGAGATCGCAGTCAGAGGCATGACAAGGTCCCCCCTTGTCATTGACAGGTCGGCAGTAAAACAGGGGGGGGGGTGCCTGCATCAGTTGGAACCTCGTTCATGGCACGTAGGTTGCCCCTCCCTTTACCGCCTCCCTGGTTGGTATTAGTGGGATTTTTATGCCCCTTCCCTTCGCCACGTTCAGGGGTAGGGGTACCACCTCGTCCCAAATGCTTCTTGAGGAACTTCTCCATGTGGGAGTCGTTCTCCCTCTCAAGAGCTAGCTCAATCAAGAGATCCACCAGTGTATCATACGAGTGGGTCCTGCTCTTCCTCTCAGAGGTTGAGCGGCAATCATCCCACGTACGCTGGGGGATTTTACTCATGAGCCACAGGTGGGGCTCAGTGGCTCCGTAGGAGCCCACATTCATCCTCGAAAATAGGTACTCCATGTCGCACACATACTCAGAAATTCGCGCAGCGGATGGAAACTCCGGGAGCATAGGTAGCTCCTCGATTTGTGTGCGTACGCTGAGGTCAGTCTCATAGACTGGGAATGTTTTCTCTAACCTCAGGAGTACCTCCGCCCAAGTAGAACAGGTTTTCACAATCTGTTTGACCTGTTTTTGCAAAAATTTCTTTTTGCATGAGCGTTTTAGCAGTGAACATTTGGTGGCCACATCCACATGGGATTGGCCAGTCAACAAAAGGAACTCCGCAAATTCTTCTGCCCATTCAGGCAGGTTTTCAGGGTCGAACTCCGGCAGTTCCAGCTGGATGTTCGCCTGGGCAATTGGTCTGCCCATCTTCCCACCCCCTCGAGTTAGGCCTGAAGGCGACACGCCGGCAAGTGGGGCCAGGGCTGACAGCCCTCTTCTCTCACTCTCTGTGACAGGCACGTCCTGTAGGTCCGCCATAGGCACAGTCCTGGCACGGGGGTGAAAGGGGCTGGGGCAGGTAACCTTAGGCAACAGCCTTGAGACCCTCGATCTCTTGAGATCTTCGGCCAGGGTACTCAGCCCTGGAGAGAGAGAGAGGAACTCAGGCTTGGGTAAGGGTTCTGCAATACCCAGTTTAGCCTTAATGGCCTCTGATAAGGCCGTCACATCTGGATCTTCTGATCCAGACAGGAATTTGGCCAGCAGCTCGGCCGTTTGATCCAGGGCACCGTAGGTTGGCCTTGGATGATGTTCTTCGACTCGTGTTGGGCCCACTTCAGGAGCCCTTGGGGTTGGGTACTCAGGTCGTAGTCGTCTTGGCAGGGATGCAGTAGACGGAGGGCCTGAGTGTGAGTAGGACCCTAGATCCGTACGTGGTCTGGACCCATGTACAGCCAGTGGTTCCTCTCCATCTTCCCCAAGGATGGATTTGTAGTACTCATCGTGCATGATGTACTCATCCATCTTCATCTTCAGCTTCTCATATTCCTCAGGTCCTTCAATGGCAGTTGAGGATGAAGCTGGGCAATTGGATCGTGATACTGAAGCAGCCACACGTCTGTGGAGGTGACTGAAGCTGTCTCCACCGTGTGCTGCTAAGGCCTCGGTGGTAAGGCCTTTATTCTTCTCCGCCCTTCTGCGTTCTGGATCTCCTTGGGACCCAGATGCGCCACTGAGGTGATGTGGTGCTCGGTGTGGTGGTTCACTCATTGGGTGGACCACACTGCCCATTTGTACTTGGACAGTTCGGATAGGCCAGGTCCTTACACTTGGTGTGGACATTATGGACTTGTTGTTGAGCTTTTGTTCTGCACTTCTCAGGGTCGGTTCAAAAGGTCTCAAGGGACTGTCTCTGCTACCGGAAAGATGTCCTTGAATTATGCCCTAGGTCTTTTGATGTATTCCTGCAAGTTGGTTTTGTAGTTGAAAACCCCAAACCAAAGCAGCAAGTAGAGCAAGGACTGAATATGGATCGAATCAATGAAATCAATGATTGGTTTTGGAATCCAGTGTAACACAGAAGGGCTGCAGATAGACAAAGCAGGTATATGAACATAGATTCAATCACAAAAGAATAAAGCAAAAGGTTTTATATGAAAATTGGTCAGACTCTAGCCTCAGAGGTTGCAATAGGCACTTCATGTGCACTATTTTGGGTGAAATGGTGCTGGTTAGGACTGAGGGGCATAGATGTCAGGATCACACAGAAAATGACTTGGCCAAGCAACTGAATTCAGAAACAGTTACAAAGTAGGACCACAATAAGTGGTAGAATCAATTGAGTATAGGGGTCTTGGGGTGGGAGACCACTTAGGCTTAACCTCCAAGGCCCACAAGCATGGAATGCCTGATTTATTTTGGTATGACCTCCATGAAGGAAGGTACCTCCGCTCAGTTGAGTGGTAGGGGTGAACTTCATGGGGGGGGCTAGGGTCACAACCCTAGTTACCTTGAGAAAGTGTACTTTAGGCTACAAAAGAGAGATAAAAACACTTAAGTTTGTCTTAGCATCAACAAAGGGTTTTAAGGGGGGCTTACCCTGGATCAAGCCCTCCAAGAAAGACATGGCAGTGACTTAACCTTGCCATGTCCCGTACCCACATGTACTTCCCTTGGCAGGGCGCTCCAGGGGTTGGGAGTGGCGAAGCTCAGTGGTTTTGGCTCTTCTGGAGCCTTCTTCGGCACCCGATGTGCCTTCGCTTTCTCTGGGATTCCACTGATTTTCGGAGGAGAGACCTCCGAGGTCCCACTCCCGTGGGGGCTCCTCTAGACTTGGCTTCCCGCAGCCCCTTCCGGCTGCGATCCGCCAGGACTTTGTCCACCACGTTGCTGGGCTTTGAGTTCCTCCAACGTCCTCAACATGTCCTCAGCAACTTCCGCGATCGACCTCACTCGTCGGTCCTGGCCAGGTCCACCACCATAGCCTCTTCCTCCGCCTTTTCCTTGGCCTTTGCCTTGGCCTTTTCCCCCCGTCTCCGCCCTTCGCCTTCCAGTCGGAAATCCGCTGCTCCTTGGGCTTCTTCTCGGGGTGGGCTGCGAAGTAGGCCTTCTTGTCCGCCTCATACACCTTGCACTGACGGTGGTCGTGTGCATGGTTGTTTCCCTTGCCATAACAGACCCAGCACCCGTCGTGCTGAGACCTGTACTCTCGGAACGAGAGCGGTGGGTTCCCGATCCTCCTTGGTCCTTCTCTGTTCTTCCTGGGTCCCACCTGGCTCCATCTGGACCGATCCTGCCCATGGTTCCTCACGTTGTGCGCCACAAACGCGAAGAAATGGGCCTCCTCGTGATCCTCCCGGGACCAGTGATCTTGACCACTTCCACTACCATCCTCCGCAGAGTTGGCCGTGTCCTCCTGGATCTCCCGATGATGGCGGTCTTCTCGGTGGCCTCGTTGTCCATGACCATGTCGATCCTGCACGTGGGCCTCGTTCTTCGCATTGAGCTTCAGCTCCACCGTGATGTACTTCACGATCTCGTCCAGGCTCATGCGGGCGAAGATGACTTGCATCCTCAGCGGCTCCCCGCGCCTCCACTCCACGTTGTTGAGGCGCAGCAACCTTTGCCCCATGGAGTCTCCAAACACCTCCACGTACACGGCGTTCTTCAGTCCCAACATCCGGTTGGGTTCGCCCAGGTTCCTCCTGAAGAACTCCATGATACCCGCATGGGTATCCTCCGCCGCCATGATCCTCACCGCCACCCGCTTCTTGGCGCGCTTCTTCTCCTCGTCCTCCACTCTCCTCTTCCAGTTGCCTGGGAGGACGTCCTTCAGGAGGTGGCGGATCTCGCTGGCCTCGTTCCAGTCCTCCACCAGCTTGAGGCATCTGCGGTACTTCCGCAGATACCGGTTCCACTCCCGGACCCGCAACTCACCGCGGTCCAGCGGCAGCGGAATGGACCACAGGTCCTCCAGCTTCTGGTTCGGAGCGTCCACCCGCTCCTCATCCTCCAACCACTGGAGGCAGGCCTGCTCCGTCCTGATCAATCCTTCCCGGATCTGATCCCGCAGCTCCTCCTTCAGGTCCTGCGCCAGCCGGTGTGGGAATGTCCGGCATACTCACTTATCCCGCGGCGCTCCCCGCATCTCGCCGACGACCTCCTCGGCGAAGTCCTCCCAGTCCAGGATGAAGTCATCCAGGTTGGAGGGATTGCCATCGTAGTAGGGGATTTTGATTCCCCTGAGGTCGTCAATCCTGATGGCGTCTCCGACGTCTCCAGCCACCACTCCACCGAGACGGATACCACCTGTGGCCGGGGGGTGTGAGTACACTCCCCGTACATCCCTCTCCTCCATGGAGTGCGGTCCAGTTGGGCCTGAACCCATGGGGTTTGGAATGCGGGAAGGATTTGCTCCATCGGCCGTCCATATCCCCGTATTGGGGTCCTTCGCCCACAGGTTTCGGCCTGGATGACCTCGACCATGTCCGTCGGCGCTTCCCATGGTTCGCCCATGCATGGTGTGGTTCTCGATCTTCTCTTCCGCATACACTACCATATTCGTCGTGATCGGTACATCCTGGGCGGCATGGGACATCTGTACCGTCAGGCTCCTCGGGTCCGTGGTTACGTGCCCTTCCCGCATGGACCCAGCCGGTGCCGTGTGTTCCCCGAGCATTGTGGATTCGCTGAACATGGGAACAAACGGCAGCGCACCCGGGTCAACACGCGGAGGCGCGTACGGTGCCTCTGCAGGGCCGCCCATGGGTTTCTCCATGGCGCTCCTGAGGGTCTTAACCCCCTCCACCAGCTCTACCGCGGCCGGCTTTGCCGGGAGCTCCGGACCCGAGGCGGAGGGGTTGTCGCTCCTCTAGCCTTTTCAGGCGTCCCGACATGTCCTCCACTAAGTGGAGGAGGCTGTCCACCACTTGCTGCTGCTTCTGCAGGGCCAGCTCCAGATTCTCCCGGTACCGGGCCTGATCCGCTCGCAGCTCCTCCATGTGGTTCTCCGCGGCCGACTGGTCGTCCAGGATCCCCGCGACGTCCTCCTCTAGACCGTCCTTGGCGTTGTCCAGGCGGTCAAGACGATGCACGATGGCGTCCATCCCCATCTTCGGGTACTTGCCCATGAGGAAGGACACGTGCTCGCAGTGGCACGCAGCGTGCTTTCCGCCGGATTCAGCGCAACCCGCGGTTCCGGGCACCTCAGACTCATCGCCCATGGGCGTATCGCCTATGGCGTCCGTCTCTGGTCCCGTGTGCCGGGGCACAGGTGCCGTCCGGGCCCTGGCTGGCCTCTCCAAGCCCTCGGCGTCGTGCTGCAGGGCGGGGTCGGGGGCCGTATGCGCCCTGGCGATCGGCGCGGGCGTCTCCGACTCCGAAGGTGGCTCGTAGGCTGTCCGATAGCCCTCGGAGTGCCCCTCGGATTCCCACAGCCTGACCGGGCTGGGGTCCGTGTCCATAGCCCCGGCGTCCCTTGCCGCGGACTTGGGTGACCCGCGCTTCCGGTAGCGCCGGGCCCGTCCTCCACTGCTGCCGGAATGGCAGGCCTCATCAGAGTCCTCCGCGGCGGAACGGAGGTTGCATGCCTTACGGCAGCGACGCTCACACATGGAGACCAGGTCCTCCATGTCACGTCCTCCTCTTCCCGAATGTCGTTCTTCTCTTCGGGCTTCAACTTCCGGAGTTCGCCATGCTCTTGAACGTCTCGGTCCTTCTATGGCTCCAATCTCCGGCGTGGTCTCCACCGAGTCCACAATACGCACCCGGGGCGTACTTGGGCAGGGCTCATAAGGGCCCAAGTCCCCGGGTCGGCGGTAGGTAGGGGCAGCAGGTAAGCCTCTGCTACCATAAAGAAGGTCCCTACCAGGACCGGCCCCCGCTGTGCCCCTTCCGCCTGTAACCCCTGCCGATTTGCTCCTGATCAACGATTGCATTGCTCAAAATCCAAGGTTCCAAATCCAAAAATATAGAAAATAAAATCCTCCTTCAACCCTGAATGGCAACCAGATCCCACAAATACAGCAATAACCCAATTCACAATCCAAATCAGGCTGCGGGCTTTCGTCCAGCACATCGATGGTCTCACGATGGCGGGCATGTGTTAACACATGTACAAGAATTGCACCAAGGAAGAAAGCCCTGAAATTGGCATATGAACACAAATAAAGCAAAGTTGGGGAAAGATGGAAACTTATACAATCACAGCCATAGACCCCTCATTCCCTGGACTCAAGACCTTCCCTTGACTCATCAACATGATGCCCTGAACCCAGTCCAATAAGATGGTTAAATGCCACATGTCAAAAGTCATTACATAAACCCCAAAAATGTGTTCACTCCCCAGCCTCTAAATCCTAGCCCAATAGGGGAGGTGGCGTGTCATGGCCTAGAGTGGCACTCAGGACCATGCCCTACCCTGACATAACCTTGGTTGGACTTGGAGTCGAATGGGCTTAGAGAAATGACCTATGAGTTTGAACTCATAACATGTCAAAAAACTGCCAATTCACACCATATTGGCCATATATCAAAAATATGTTCAAAATTGAAGTTACTACTTATCCGAAGGCTCAAAGCATGCATGGAATCGAAGTCTAGTATTCATGGAGGATAGAGACCAAAGGCCAATGCCCATGTACATCCCCACTTTACCCTCGAAACCCCTTCGGATATGGGCGCCACGCACTGCCCAAGTCAGCCCATGATTTTGAGACCAATTCTTGTAATCTCTCGTGCGCCAAGCCAAATGGAGTACTAGATCCGGCATATGGTGGTTTTCAACTCCAAAGCATATGCCAACATATGAACAACATACCATGGTTCGACTCTCCATAGGCTTCTTGCTGTTTGCTGACCAGGTAAGTACACAAAACGCAAAAATGAGCAAAAATTGAGGTCAAAAACATGAAAATATGACCAAATACAAAGTTGTCATGATAGTATATCTCTATGCTCACCCATGATATCCGCTCATGATTCAATACACAAATGATTGGAACCATTTGCGAACAATTCCCCCACTTGGATCCCCAATCGGGCGCATGGAGATACCTTCGCCACTAATATCTACATGCCCCATGAAAATGGGAGTGCACCCATGGATCTCTTTGTCAAACATACCATGAGCAATACATACGCGGTAGACTTGGTCTAGCGCTTTGAATTCCACAATTGGGACATGGGCAAAGCCCTTGTCACGTATGGCTCCCCTTCTCTTCGGCCACACGAAGATATATAACATGGGCGTGAGCATATCAAACATATACCATGCATACAACACATACCCTCAAAATATGGCTCCTACCATGATATGCCATGTCCCTCCATTGACATAACTTCACGTTAAAAATACGTAGGAACCCAAGGAAAGTTGCTATGCAACCCCAACACTCATGCGGTACACTCGAAAGTCACAATAAAATGTTCGGTTGCACGGTCCAAGAGTTATATATCACTTTATACCCTCTTGACCATTATCCCTTGCTATATCGGGCATGTGTACACACCAAAGGCGTTTGATGCTTCCTAAATTAAGTTGAGACCAAGGCGTTTGCAACCCAACCTTCCTTATTCTCTTTCCTCACACTCGCGCGTAGATATGGTCCTTCAAAGTGGTCCCACGATTCACTTTTGTTTCCCTTATATCTCCAAGTCAAATGGGTGGCAAGTATAAGGGAAACCTGATTCGGGCATAGGGAAAGGAGTATGACCACTCGAAGAAGTCCAAATCAAGTGCGGCGATGTCGAAGTCGAAAATCCGATTTCGACATCGCGAAAAATTCAGATTAAAATTTCGAGTGCTTATTTAGAAAATTGCGGAAGCAACGAACCCTTTGCTGATGAAATCTGACCCTTCAACGGAGTATCCGCCAAAATATCTGGAAATAACAGTTAACCAATCGGTTAACGCAAAATCACGAGCCAACTGACGGTCGCCGATACATTGACCATCAGAGCGAAAGGCTGAAAAATTACGGAAACATCATGATAATAAAACCCTGTTGATTCCTGATATTCCGATATATAAATCTCCGCTGGCGGCGCCTCGGTACTGAATGTGGCCGCTCGTAGCCGGAATGGCCAAACCTATCACACTATCACATCGGGTTAGTTCAGGTGGACGGGAGAGTATGATATCAGCCAATGGCGGCTTGCCGGCACATAGATACACACCCCAAGTGACCCCAAGATGGCCACGGGGGTCCGAACCGGCTTCAAGGGGATCCGTTTGATTTGTATGTTAGCTACCAAAGTAGTTGTTAGTGTCTTTGGGTTGGAAAGTGTTTGTCAACGCGGACCACCGAAACAAAATGAACCCGGATTGGCCTAATAAATGGTGCAACAACAGTGCATTGGCAGTGCTGTGAAAGGGATTGACAACGCAAAGGAAAAGGTACCACCTTGCACAGCGGCAGTAAGGCTACCAGCACTTTTCACAAAAAAAGGTTTTGAATTTTTTTTTTTGAAAAAGATTTTTTTTTTCAAAATTTTTTGTGCATGAAAAACGGGATGTATACGCAGAAAAACACATTGCTAGGCAAAGAAACATGGGTTTCCTTTGGGCATGGGATACAAATAGGTGATGCAAAGGCGTTGGCACTATGAATAGGAGGTTCACGGGCCTAGCGGACCTCATTTCCAACAAACATCCAAATTTTGCCTGATTTCTTGGTGAGAGCAAAAAAAGGGAAAACTATTATAGGGGCCCCCTAGGAGCTTGCTTGACCCAAACTTGTGTTAGACAATCGGATTTAGGTGCAACCAAGCATACCCCAATGGTAAGGCGGCCTTTAGTGTTGCTAAATCCTACAATAAACACTAAGTTTTCATGTGGAAAGTGTGAAAAACATATGGTGATACAACAACTAGTGCCTGGTACAAAAACTGGCTCCTTTACCTTAATCAATTAAACTCGGCTATATTAATCAGCTGCATTCATTGATTAATATATTCTTTGGACTGAGCTATATTTCTTGATTAATTTGATTATTTGGACTAAATTGTATTGATTGTTTCATAGATTAATGGGACTCAGCTGCTTTGATTAATTAATTAATTAATTAATTAATTAATTAATTCATTGGACCCCAATTAATCAATCGGACTCAGCTACATTGATTAATCAATTGATTAATTGGACTTGGCTGTATTACCTAACTAATTGATTAACCACACTCAGCTGTATTGATTGATCAATTAATGAATGGATTAATTAATTGATTGATTGAATAATGAATTGGACTAAACTGCATAAATGAATTCATGGACTAATTCGACTTAGGTGTATTGACTAATTCATTACTTATTTGGACTCAGCTGCAAGTGGTTAATTGGTCTCGGCTACTTTAATTCCTTGATGCATTAATTAATTGATTGGAGTTTGCTGGACTAACCAATTCAATATTTCAGTAATAAAACGGACTCAGCGGTATTCATGGATTAATTATCTAATTAGACTTGGGTGTATTAATTAATGATTTCATTAATTGGTCTCGGCCGTATTAATTAATTAACTAATGAATGAAGCAATGAATCTATTCATGAATTAACAAGATTGAAGTGTACCAACTAATTAATTCATTAATTAGACACAGCTGCATTTGATTAATGGATGAATTAATTAGGCTTAGTCGTATTGCTTAATTAATGGGACTCCGGTGTATTACTGAATTGATGGATTATTTGATAGAAGTGTGTCAATGCAATTAATTCACCAGATAAAACAACTAAGTCAAATCAATTAACTAACTAACTAATTAATTACTTAATCAAACGCAACCGTACGTGTTTGTTTTGCATGCGGCCTCTGAATTTGGTATGTGGCAAGCACGCATGATGCCATTCATTTGCCTTTGGAATTTACTTACATGAAATTGAGTGGCGGCACTTCATTTTGGGATGTATGTATTTATTTCATACCGCCCTTGGAACACTATGTGTATTTTAAGCCTACACACAATGCATGCTACATTCTGTGGCACAGCGACACACCGCGCACTCGTAAATTCGGTTGGGTGACCACATGTGCAGATTGGGTTGGGTGCAACAATTTAGTTCGAATGTCATCTAATGAAGCATTTCTCTTATGTGCATGGGAAAAGTGACGTTTTGCACTGATCAGATGCAAATATCCTGAGTGGGGTGCATGCCCCATGTCCTGTGAATTATTCCGAGCGTGCACATCTGATGCAACCCAAGAAAGGTGATCAACCTGGACTTATTCATGCTTTTCGTATACCGGATCGTAGCTGCATTCTTGTGTCTATTGCTAAGCTCATTTTTGGTGTGCAATCCACACAAGGTCATTCAAGTGTCACGTTTGTTTGGGACATTGTCATCTGCAGGCAATATGCGAAGGCGATGGCACATGAAATTGCTCACGGGGCTAGGGTCAGAAGAGGGATAGGATTTTGCCCCTACTCCAGCCAACACTTCAACCGCAAACAAAGAACTTACCCAAGATCTCCTTTCCAACCTATTTAATGGCATCTCTAGCCAACCCTACAGCAGCTTTTGTTCGTGCCGCTTTTACATGTTGTGCAGGCCAGTAATCATTTGTTGGGGTCCCCATTCGGCCCATGAATCATGGTGTTTTTTGTCTTGGTACAGAGCATTGTGGGCAGTAACTGCACATTTCATGTTTCACTGTGCATGACTGATGAGGGCGTAGTGTTGCGCCGAAACTAGCGTCTCAACACTGAAGTTGCTATTGTGTGTGCGAAGCTGCCGTTCCGGGATTGTGGAGTGTTGAGGTTCACTTCCGCTTGCACATTGAAGAATTTACACCACCGTGCATTTTCTTCTTTCAAATTAATCAATTAATTCATTATTCATCATTCATTGGACTCGGCTATATTAACTAATGACTTATTTAATTGGAATCAATTATATCAATTAATGAATTATTTAATTGGAATCAGTTGTATTAATCAATCAATCAATTAATGAATTAACTAATTAATTGGACTCAACTCTATTAGTTAATTAGTTAATTCATCAATTGGACTCAACTACATTGATGAATTAATTAATCAATTCATTAATTAACTGACGCAGCTGTATCAATTAATTAATGAATTAATTGGATTGAGCTGTATGGCGTAGTGAATTCACTAATTAAACTCAACTGTATTAATTGATTAATTAATTAATCAATTAATTGCACTCTGCATTAATTGATGAATTAATGAATGGGACTCAGTTGTATTAATGAATTAATTAGACTCAACTGTATTAACGAATTAGTTAATTAAATAGACTCACCAGTATTAATTGGTTAATTAATTAATTGGACTCAACAATTCAGAACTAGAACCTGAGCTGGAAATAGAACTTGAACTAGAACTAGAACTCGAACCCGAATTGGCACTCGGGCCAAACAATCTAGCAGGCGTACATTACCCTTTGCTGCCGGCAGTGGAACATATGAACTCCAATCCGAAACTGTTTCTCAAAGCCCCCTTGTCTCTGAGCATGCAGCCGTGAAACCTCTGCATATACCCAACTTAAAAGGCCACAGAAATTCGTGGATTGTCAGCCCATATCCCCAACTCAATTGGTGGGTTGTCAATTGGGGCCACTCAATTTGTGGGTTGTTTTGTGTGGAAACAGGGTGAGGCAAAGCAGGGAAGGAGTCAAAAATGGTCATGGGTGGGGAATAGGCCCAAAAAAATGCCGCATGGTGTGTGCCTGGCGCGCTAACCTGCCCCCTAGGTTACAGAACAAGAATTGTACTCTGGGTTGCAGCAAGAAAACAAACAACAAAAGAAAACGTTTTGGGTTACAACAAACACAGACCCATCTACATTTTGCAGCAAAAAACCAAAAAAAACCAAAGCGTCTTTGGGGTTACAGAAAAATGCACTTGGGACTGGAGCAAAAGGAAAAATGCACTTGCGATTCTTGCAACAAAAATATGTATTCAACCTTGCAGCAAAACAAATGGCGTGCTCAGGGTTAAGGCAAGAGAAAAAAAAGCGCACTTGGCGTTACAGCAGGGATTGATAAAGCAGGGGGGAGCCCCCCCCCCCCCCCTCTTCAATGACAGAATGACAACTACGACATCCAGTCTGGTTGGAACTGCCCATGGCAACATCAGCACCACCCCCTCTCCAAGACTAAGCAACAAAGCACTGTACAGGATTAGAATTTGGAGCCAAACATGATGGAAAATGACGGTTCCTGAGGTTTGGTGATACATCTACCCTAAGCTCTGTGTTATGAAGTTGGAAGTAAAAAATGGCAACTTTGCAATTGTCATTTTATCATACCAGGCCGCTCAGCACCCCTACACACCCCTACCCTCCACACCCGAAGCAAATGCATGCATGCCTACTTTATCCCTGCATTACAACGTAAAGAAAAAATGTGTTTGCCATCAGCAAAAAGCAAACAACAATGCAATGGGGCTTACGTAAAAATAACAACACAGTGTACTCAGGATGACAGTCAGCGGGTTCCCCGGCTCCCGGCTCCCGGCTCTGGAGGGCTGTACCCGGCTGGTCTGCACTATCCTGGCGCCCAGAGACCTCCCGTCGAGTGGAGGAGGGGTCAACCACCGGCCCATAGGGGGGGGGAGAAGGGAGGGCTAGGGTTGGTGCAATATTGGTCGGTCCGTGACACTGGATGTCCTGGCCCATTTAATATCTGGAGGTCTCTTTACCATGATAGAGTTTAGTGGAGGGTTGCACAGCATTGTACAGGGTTGCTGAGGGCCCGCACTATGAGGGAGTTCACGCACCGCGCGTGCACCACGTCAGGCATTGGAACAACTTCTCCAGGAAATGGTCTACCGTCGAAGGTCTTGCAAATGCTGTCCCTTGATGCAAGCTGCTGGGGAAAGATTTATGGCAGGGTGTGAGGGCCCCCTTGGGCGAGCTCATATGCAAGCAGTGCAGCAACAGGCTTAAAGATGACAACTTGTTGCACACCAATCCCAATTTCGCATGTCCAACTTCCTTCTGCAGTGTGAGGTACAGTTTTGGGCAAAAGCATAGGCACCAGCAGCACGTAGCCTCTAAATTAGCCGGAAATGGTCCACTCAACAACACCAGTATACACACTGTGTGTGCACTGCGCGCACACAAGGTCTGATACTCCCCCTATAGTGCATGGTTGTGGAGGGCTGGACATCACTGTGTAAGGGGAGGAGAGCTGACAATTGTCGAACATTATTGTGGTAGGCTGACCAACAGTGATCACGGTTGTGCTGGGCAGTCCATCACTGTGCAGAGGGCTGCACATCATTGGACAGGGTCTGGGAGGGCTGCCCACCATGGCACAAAGTGATGGCGGGCTGTGCATCAGTGCACAGGAGTATGGAGGGTTGGGCCTCATGGCACAGGGTTGTGGCCGGCTACCCACCATGGTATAAAGTGATGGCCACCATAGCCACTGCCCACCATTGTACGGGGCTGCACATCATTGTGCAGGTTTGTGCGGGGCTACACGGCACAGTACAGGATTGTGCTGAGCTACCCACCATGGTACACGGTTGTGGAAGGGTACGCATCATCGCACATGGTGGCTGTGGCCCGGGGGTTAGTGTAGTATAGTGCTTCTCTCCATCTCTCTTGTTTCCGGTCTGGTATTTCTGATGCTAACCTTTTGCAGCTGCTGCAAGGGAGAAAGGGCTCTCGTGTGATACCATCTGGCCTACAACACAGAAAGCCCAGCATCACCTGTGCCGGCGACATCTCCGCCCCAAAAAATAGCCACAAGCAGTGGGCTCACCGCCCTATCGGTGACCCCACCGCTTGTTTGGTTTTTGTGCATCCGCCAGTCCTGCGTTCGGCCCTTTTCGGGGAGCGGAGTCATGGCCGCGCCGCGGTCCGTAATGGTGTCACTTGCTGGTCTGTCTGGGATGTTTCACAAAACAGCCCCCCAATTCCCACTCGAGGTACGTGCAACCATCAGGGTATGCCTTCTGGCCACATGCCCTCCCGATGCCAGGAAGGGTGTTCCTCCCGTATGATAACTCCAACTATTCTCTCTCCCCGATGACACTCAAACTTTAGCGACTGCTCCCCACCGCTTGTGAACCCACCACTGGACTTCAGGTTTCAGACTTTGCATCAGGACCACCATCTGATGGGCAAACGCTTGTTCCGGCTTCCGCCCGACAGTTCACGGGCCACCAGGTGCCAGCAGATGAAGTGCAGTGGGCAGATGAGGGCAACATGGTAGAGAGGAGGTCGCACAGGAGTGCAGGGGGTGGGATTGAGTCGGTCCCTGGCTACCAATGTTCCTGCTCATCGGCCAGTCGGGTCCGAGGTGTGAGGGGAGTGGGAGGGTTGAAGATGGGTCCCAAGGGTTGACGGCAACAGCGCTGCTGAAAGCCTGGTCAGGGTACAGGGTCAGAGAGTGCTGTGACGGTTTCACCAGCACAGATGCAAACAGCAAGTCAATGAGTCCTCGCAAAAGCAGGCATCTCGCGACCGGAAGGAAGGATTTGAGGGTTTATGTTTTGGGAGGGCCAAAATTAGGCGGGGGGGGGGGGGGATTTAGTACTGCTCCTTAGAAGTCAACGCCCTTGCTGTTGCTTCCTTGTGGATGGGTGCTGTTAATTTCTGGTGGGTTCTGCCAGTTGACACCGCGTCTCATCTCTATGGCACGCATTCACACTGCATGCAGCAGGCGCAAAGTTCATTGCACAGGCAGCCCCTGTCTGGTGCACACGTGTTGGCGCATTGCATCCGTAAAATTGAAGGAAATATTTGGTACGAGGGAGGGCTTCCAAATTTGTCCAAATCAGTTTTGTCCCTATCTAAACTTTTCCTCCCACGGTACTGGACCTCTCCATAACACAACACAGAAATAATTGAAATCCGTCCGGAGAGGATTCCAGTCAGATTCTGCGGTGGAACAGCCCTTTCAGCCCGAAAGGGCGGTTTGAGAGGGCCCGTGAGATGAGAGAGGGCAGAGCGCTGAAGAAGGGTGGCGAGGGCCATAAAGGGTTCATACAACGCCTCCGCCGGCGCTGCCCCGACTGCCCCCTTGCACCGCCCACATCTCCGTGACGGCCACAAACTCGTCGACTGATGCCCCTGAGGTGGCCAAACCCCCCCCCCCCCCCGTCGGAGGATGCACCGGGTGGGACCTATACCCCATCCCCAGCCTTTCCACGACAGCTACTCCGTGACCGGAGGAAAAGTGTTCTTCGCCGTGAACTCTTGGGGCAAGTGATGGGTAACCCCCCACAGCCCCACGGGGGCTGTGCAGAGCGGGGGGAGGGGGGGCAGCCCCACCCCTTCTGCGGTCAGAAGGACAAGTAAAAGCAGAGCAGGCCTGTCTGGAAAACGGTGAAATGTCACGAAGACCAAAATGTAGTGCGTCGGGGGTTAGTGGAGTTGGTTTGGGGCAGCAGTGGTGGGATGGCCGTTCAACACACGGTGTCCGTTGCCCCAGAGCCCCTCCCTGTGTCTACATCACCCACAATGTGAGGTATTTGGCAACTCCGCCAAAGCACCAGGCACACGCCACAAGAGTGCGGGGTGGCAGCCGTCACTGCTCCTGACATGCCTGTGGTGGCGGCTGCTTGGCACATGGCCGGGCAAGGGGGGCTGGTAGAGCTTTGGTCGGCTGAGGTTAGGGCAGGGATGCATTGGAAGAGGGGGAGGTACCCCCCTCCAGGCGCCCAGCCTCTGCCCAGCCGCTGTCTCCCTGGCGGCAAGTGCTAGGCTCAATGGCATTCGTAACCGACAGTAACCGCCCTCAACCGCTTTGGACACCTCCTCCAACCGCCTGTCTAAACGCCTCTGGGGCCGCCTCCAAGGTGCCTTCCCTTCTAATGCATCCCTGGGTTAGGGTTACTGGAATTGGGAAATACAACACGTAAACCGTCGCACCACCGGCTCACTTGTTGATGAATCCTTTTTTGGCAATGTTTTGGCCGCCTTTGCGAGGGCCACCCTCATGCCAAAGCGGTCACGGTTGATGCATACAGCACCGTTGCCGGGGGCTGAGAACACCATTTCTGAGGTTCACAATAGCGCTCTGTCTCCTCCAGCGTTTCAGCCTCCATAAACCGTGACGTGAATAGTGCATTATCATTTCATTTCATTGGGCAGCACCAGGGATCTGCTTATCCACGGCGGGGGGGGGTTGATCTAGCGGACGCCCCACCCCCCGGTCAAACCAACCACCCGCTCAAAACCAAGAAGGGAAAAATGGACTCTTGAATAGAGCAAAAAATGGAGGCCCAATTTAGGTATATGAACTTTTTTTTTTTGCCCTCATACCCCCCCCCCCCCCCCCAGTCAGTGCTGGAGTCGGCAAACCCAGCATGGACTCGGAGTGTGCATCTGGATGCACCTGGTCAACGGCACGGGCAACAGGCCGTCTCCGGGACAGCCGACCCTGGGGTAGTCAAACAGGACAAGTCATCCAGGGGCTCCGTTGACACAACCAAAACAGGTTCGGGCCCACAGAGGGTCAGAATGAGCAGTGGCGAGAGGCCAATGGGCGCCGCCAAAGGCAAACAATCAGATACCGAGGCCTTGTGCCAATCCCCCCCCCAACCCCCGTCCTGTAGGCCAGACACTAAGCACAACCCTGCATAGCGGTTGCCCTCGTTCTGCCTGCAGCTCCGGTAGTCGTCGAGCGCAAAATGCAAGACCACCGCCCCGACTACCCGTGGGGGTTGGTCTTGCCGCGCAGCCCCCCAAGAAAGGCTCCGAACCCCTGCATTCTGCGGTGGGTCCTCCGGTCGTCTTTGTCGTCCTGCTTGTGCGGCGAGGGGCTGTGTTGGGCCTTGTGCTCCACTTTGGCCATCACCTGCACGAGGCAGAGGGTGACACGCCACAGACACACAGACCGCTGCTCGGACTCCCATCTGATGCCCCCCAGTGACTTGCTTGGGCAGGAGAGGGGGAGGGGGGGAACACATCTGAGTATCACTATTATAGTAGCGATTTTCTTCATCCAGTTTACTCAATCAGAATGGGACTCACTTATTAGCCAGGTTGATAGCCTGCTCACAGCTGGATGTGGAGAATTGAGGAAGCACCAGAACTTGAACATCAGACAATTTCGAATCCAAATTGGTGCCCAACATAAACTCACATACAGGACACTGGCTCAGAATGGGAAGCCCAACGTGTCCCAACGTTTTTTAATGTGGTGTTGCAAACAGTCTTGAGTTGCATTAGCCGTCGTAGCAGCGAATGTATCGGCGAGCACTGTTTGTTTGTTTTTTTCCCAAAAACACCTATTGTACAGGGGTGGTTGCCAGGCCCCCAAGCCACCTCTGCACAAGCCCCCTGCTCAGCCCTTGGTATCGGCCACCGACTTTCACCAACTTTGCCAATACAGTCCATTGATGCATCGAGCTTCCGAACTTCGCTGGTACATTTCACCAATAAGAAGGGTTTTAGGGGGGGTGTTTCAACATACAATACGTTTGCAAATGCACTGGATGCAGGAGAATTGGAACCGTTGTGTTGTAGTGAAAGGGAGAGGGAAGTGCAGAACCAACCAAAACGCGTCATGTTTGAGACATGAGCTCTATCTATGCCTGACAGATGCTACGAGAGGTCATGACTGCCATGTAGAGCGCTAGAGCCTGAGATGAGCCTAGCTGCGATTGCTTGTGTCTATGTGCCAGGGTGTGAGGACGACAATATCGTCGTGGGGCGGCAGAGGCGGCAATGTAGTTGTGTGATGATGTGCACCAGCTTATACATCAGTGTGTGCTACGCTATCACATTTGTGTGTGTGTGTGTGTGTGTTCTATGGATGGAATGTCCGATGTATCACAATTGTCACCACATCAAAACTGGGGGCTTCCAAACAGAGCCATTCCTGTCATGATTGGGTCATGAAAGCTCCGATGTGGCCGCGCGAACTGGCGCTTGGACAAAATTGTAGCTCGCCTCATTTGGTGCTCGTTGTTGAGGGTACTCACTAAAGAAGACGCAAGAGGAGCCTGGAACGTCCTCGCAATCGTCTTCCTACTCCCTCTCCTCTTCCCCCTACTGACCATCGGTCGGCGTGCCGAGAAGATTCATGCCTTTGCCGCACTTATGGAGCCATAACAGGCATGCCAGTGGGCCGAAAAGAAGTCCTGGTGCAACTCGCAGCCCCATGCCACAGCCATTTCAGCAGGCCACAATTCTATGCCTCTGGCAAAGCACCTCGAAGAGGGGCTGTGGAGCCCCTACACACAAGCGACAATCCTGGGGCTTCCCGGGGGGGGGGGGGCATGGTCCTGGGTACATGGACCTAGCAGCTGTTACCAGGGTCCCCATGGGTTCTCGGGGATCCGTATTGTCACCAAATGATGGTATGACCCACAACGGGATAAACAATCCCCAAAACGTCGCTCCCCAGTGGGCACAACTGGAAGAGCCTAATTGGCGCTCAATGGGTTTGTATGTACTCCCAACGATCCCCCACGCCCGGCCCAAGGGTCCCTAGGGCTTGTCGGGGGTCACCCAGAAATCGCCATTCTTCAGCCAGCCCATGCCGGCCCAAAACCGGCCAAATCCTCACCAGTGCGGCCCGCTTTGCAGTGTTGGGGGCCCCCAAGGCGGCCCGGGTCATGAGGTTACCCGGCCCGCTTGTGGGTCAAATCTGATTTCGTCTCCCACTCTGAGGAGTACAAGACCCCAAGGCGGCGGGGGTTAGGTCGCCATCCGGCCCGATTGTGGGTCACTGGTCGTTTCCTCCGTTGCGCTGAAGAGTTGGGGACTCCCCAGGCGGCAAGGGGTACGTAGCCGCTTGGCGAAGTTGTGGGCAACCTCTCATTTTGTCCCCAACTTTGCAGTGTTGGCGGTCCACAAAGCGGCACGCACCAGCGGGGGGTTATCAGGGGTACCCGGAGATCGAACCAGGGACCCAGGCGATTGGTTAGGGGCTCCGTGTAGAAAAAAAGGTCCGTGGGACTGCCACGGTGGGTCTGTATAGGCCAACCAAGTTTTGACCCCCACCGCACCCCACCCACCCCCAAAAAGCGGCATCCAGGAGGGGGGCAGGGGGGGGGGGGGGGGCTGAGGGGTCAAAATTGATTGAGGGATCATTTTGCCTCCCAAAATGATGATTTTACAAGGGGGTTAGACACCCGATGTCATACATTGGGGTATGCCACGTGAATACCCCCCAAAAGGGGGGGCTACAGGGCGTCCGGGCCCGCGCTTGATCTAACAAACCTCTTCGAGGTGATGGCCATGTTGAGGCAGGATTGCAAGCAGGCCCATATATTGCAGGAGCTTCAAGATATTCCAGAGCCTTCAACGTGTTTCAGAGGCTTCCGCATATTTCAGGGTGGTTAATGTGTTTCGGGGTCGTCAACATATTTGAAAGTCGTCAATACGTTGGTCGTCAATACGGTTCAGGGTCGTCAACATATTTGAAAGTCGTCAATACGTTGGTCGTCAATACGGTTCAGGGTCGTCAACATATATGACGTGCTTCCACATAAAATGGAAAAGGAAAAGGAAATGTGGAGGGCGCGAGTCAGGTGCGTGCAAGAGACAGGGCTCACCTGGTCCAGCACAGTGCTCTGCTCGTCAAAGCGCTGCTGCAGCGCTTCAAGTGCGGCCTGGAGATGGATCTTTTCCATCTCCAACGCACGGGCGTGCCTGTCAGGCGCTTCACCACCATGACTTTCAGCACTGCGACAGAGGAGCAGCAGAGCGCTTGGAAAATGCAAAAGGGGGCTTGGGTTTGGTTTGGTTTGGTTTGGTTTGGTTTGGTTTGGTTTGGTCTGGTTTGGTTTGGTTTGGTTAGGGCCTCACCCCCCCCCCCCCCCCCCGCTGTCCAGCGAACACTGAAATCCTCAAAAAATACGGTCCGAACAGGTGTGTTCGTTGGACACGCCGTTCGGTACTCAATGAATTCGGTGCCTAAACCCGGTGCCTACTTATTTGGGTCCCAAAAAAAATACGGTCCGAACGGAAGCGTTTGTTGGACAGGGCGTTGGACACGGGGGGGGGGGGGGGGGGGCGGGAGGGGGGCAGGTGGCCGGACTTGGGGGGGGGGGGGGGGGCACCATGCTTGCGCAACGGGGGACAGAGATGTGCTTATCCACAAGGGAGAGGGGTGATCGCCCTCCCGGCCAAAGCACCCACCCGCCCAAATCCAAAAAAATTGCTCCTCGCGGGAACAACGAAATTCTGAATAGAGAGCCAACAATGAGAGGCCCGTTTCAGGTACACAAAGTATTAGGTAACCAAGTATCAGAAGGGGGGGAGGGGGGGTTCTGGGGCCCAAAAGTTTGTGCACCAAAAGAGGCCCGATCAGATTGTCTCACTAGTGCGCTCTCCCCGCAGCACAGCAGAGCGCTGCTGCGTGCCGCGCTGTCGGGGGCCTCGGAATCAACAGCAGCGCGCATCTGCTTCGTACTGCACGGCGCTCCCCCGCCACTCCAGACATCCAGACACGATGCGCAGCAGCTCCTGCTGTGCTCCGGTGCTTGACCTTGGCCTGGGCCCTGCACCCCTGTGCCCGTGTGCCCGGCCCTGACCGCCCTGGCGCCTGCTGGTGCTCCTGCCCCCGCGTTGATACTGCAACCTTCAGACTGTACGCCCGGCAGTATGGCCGTACGCATCAGCCAACGGCGGTTGTTTGGTCCCCCCGAGCCTCCCTAGCCCCCCCCCCCCCCATGAGGTGGGGGGGGGGGCGGGGCATTACATGGAGGGGCTGGGGAACTCATGAAGGGGGTTTATAATTGCCTCTCCATTCAGATGGTATGTGGCACCAAACACTTGCCTTATGTACACTTTCTCAGTAGACTGCCTCTTTCCGGCCCTGTCCTGCTCCGGCTCTCAGGTCGTACCATGCCAATATTCATGATTTTCTAAACTAATTGATTCCCTGCAGAAGGTGTTGTTTTACCCCCCAAAAATATGGATTTTCCGCTGCATGCCAATCGCAAAAATGACACCAGATTGTTTGCCTCCAGCCCCCCTTCTGACTTGAACTTGTGCTGCATGGTGCATCCCCTTTCTTTGTTGCCTCCCTTGCCTCACTGTTGGACGTTTCAAAAGCAATGCCCATCGAGCTGTGCAATTTTTCAGCTTCTGTTTACTGTTGCTCGCGAAATTCAAGTCTGACGCCCGAAATCACGAAGGCGTTCGTCTCCCAACCCATGACAAGCGTCAATGACATCATCGATGACCGCAAACACCTTTGGTGTAATCGGGGGACTGCATCCAACAACACCCTTTTGCTGGGCTTGTGGAAAATCGAAAAGGGGCGGGGTGCTGGGGCCCCCGAAATTCTAAAGGGGTGCTGGTTCGGAAGAGCCCCCCCCGCCCCCCCCGCCCCGTTCCATCCCCCGTTGTCCAACTTCTTCCTCTTGGAGCCTTTTGCTTTTCCTCTATGAATGGGACATACAAGGAATGCAAATGAGCCATTGAGGGGCCATATTCCAAGCCATGACCCCATGCTAGGGCCGTTTGAGTGGTGAAAAACCGCCATTTTGGGGCATTATCCTGCCCCTTTGCTTGCACCAGTGCAACAATTCCCATTTCCATGTGCTGCGTGCAAGCGACGGCCTTGTCTACGCTGCACCATATTGAGTAGCTTGGACAAGCGCGGGGGTTATTTTGTGGAAGGCTATTTGTTCTGTGCAGTGCAGTTTTTTCTTGGGATGGTCAAGCCCCCCCCTCCCCTGGGCCCATGGGTCGCGTGCACGCATTGCCTGGTCCAAGTCCCGCCCCCCCTCCTCTGCTACTGTCGTTGTCCTGACTCTGGCCGTGCTTGCAAAAGGGGGCGGGGGTACACTGCCAGGGCCAATGGCAAGTTTCGTTTTTTCGCACGATGGTCACTTTGGTCTTGGGGGGCGGAGGGGGTAACCCCCCCTCCTCCTGTACGGCCATTCTAATACTTCCCTTGGGACGAGCAGCCCGCCCCCCCCCCCCCCCACCCGCACCTAAACTGATGGCACGGCGATGGGGCGGACGATGACGGGGTCCGCGACCACAGCGACGCCTCCCGGGGGTACTCGACGGACGCGAGGTCCTGCAGGCGCCGCGTGTTCTCCAGGGCATTCTGCAGGTCGCAGTGGCTGGTGGTGGAGCCGGACTGCGAGGGGGTGCTGGACGGCTTCCGGCCGGCCATCGCGTGCGCCACGCGGACGGCGAGGTGCAGCGCGTGCACCTGCTTGGGGCCGTGCACGGCGCACAGGCCGCTGGGGCCGTCCGTCTCCGGAAGACTGGGAAATCGCTCGTGGACCCCTACGAGGCAGTGGTGGTGTGGTGGGGAGGCTGGACAGGCTCAATGTCTGGCCAGAGCTGTTCTTAAAGGACAATAAAGAGGGTTCGTAACGCCAACAGAAAAGAACGTTCACGGGGACGCTCTCTACTTCATGGTCAAGACATGGGCACAACAAAAAACCACCGAAGCGGTATTGAACAAGGGTTGGCGGTTGGCGGCAGTTGGCGGTTGGTGGCGGTTGGCGGTTGGTGGCGGTTTGCGGTTTGCGGTTTGCGGTCCCTGGGGGTTGTCCTTGCCAGTGGGGGAGCTCAGGGGGCCTTCAACGAGGCAACAATCAACAACACTTCCGCGTCCGTGACATGCGGCCCCGGAGTCGCGGGGGACCGACGGCGGTTGGAGGCAGACCCCCG
This sequence comes from Eutreptiella sp. 'Long Island Sound 2002', assembly GCA_964036045.1. NCBI lineage: Eukaryota > Euglenozoa > Euglenophyceae > Eutreptiales > Eutreptiaceae > Eutreptiella > Eutreptiella sp. 'Long Island Sound 2002'. The sequence goes on along the minus strand of OZ038383.1, from coordinate 145,321,567 downwards.
CGGTCCTCACGGAGGCGGACCGTGACTTAGAGATGCCCCGCGGAGATCTGTTGGGGGTGGCAGCGGGGCGTCGGGCGAAGCAGACGTGGAATGGGACATCCGCCGGAGGTGGGCAGGTGGGCACGGCACCAGAGCCCACCAACTCCTGCGTAGGCCAGTCAGGCCCCGCCGGGCCCCCGGGCGCTGCCCCAGGGGTCAGCCACGGAGGACATTCCGGAGAATGTTCTTGAGCCGGTTGAGACACGCACAGTCACACGCCAGCGGGTGCAATGGGGGCGTTTTCGCACAGCGCCAATTATTACGGTGATTATCCAGGTAACAACCCTGAAAACCACCCCCCCTGCGGAATCATGCACAATCAATTCAAAACCCAAAAATTCAAACATCTGATGCTTGCCATGGGTCCCAGGGACCTAAATTCTGCCCCCTACAGCCCCGTCCACTGCAGCAGCCATTCAATGACGTCCTTTCAATCTTCTGAACTTACCGAACTCCCGGTGGTGGAGAACAGCCAACTTTTCGCACAGCGCGCGCACAGCGCACGGTACGCCCCCCCCAGGGGTCAGCCACGGAGGACATTCCGGAGAATGTTCTTGAGCCGGTTGAGACACGCACAGTCACAGACCAGTGGGTGCAATGTGCAGCGGGTGGCGGTATTGGGCAACCCCCCCCGCCCCGGGGCAGTCGCTAGTCCTGGCCCAAAGGTCAAGGGCAAACACGGACACGCGACCCAACGCGCCCTTTTCCACAACGCCATCGGCGCGGGGCGTTCGACGTCGTGTCGTGCTCTGCCGCACCTCGGGCCCGACACCCCCGCACGCACGCTCGAGGGGCCTACCAAACGAACACTGCCCGCGAATTCGGGTCTTGAATTGAAATGGGAGCGGCGTAGCCGGTGATGCGTTTGCTTTGGATCCGGTTCCAGCCCCCGACATGCGCCAACGTTGTGGAGTGCATACCCTGCCCCCCCCCCCCCCCCACCCCCCCTCCAATAAGCAGCCACCAAGTGTACGCCCAGTGCCTTTGTACGCCGTGCCCAAGGGCGGCCGCCACTCGGCACACGCGGTGCGGCCCGTCGGAGGTCCCGGAAGCAGGAGCAAGCACACGCCCCCCCAACCCCGTGGCTGCCCCTTTTATATGTCTGAGCCCCCGTCGACATTATACTCCCCTCCCCAGCCCCTCGCTCCTGACTGAGGGGTCCTAACCTAAGGCCCACCTCCCGACAGGGGGGGGTGGGGGGTCTGACAGTCAGCCATCCAGCAAAACAGAAAAAAGCTGAAAATGGCTGAAACACGACTCAGATACCACCCACTGCGCATTCTGCTCAATGTCAACTGCCGGCTTCACGGCACACCCGATGCAGTGTGCAGGGGGTACTGAGAGGGAAAGGGGGGGCTATCCCACAGACCTGGACCGGGGGGGGGGGTCCCGCAGACCCCCGTGCACTGCACGGAATGAGGAGGTCCGGGGGACGGGGGGGTCCCGGCTGGCCCAGCAATGCAATCCTGTGGACCGGGGACCTTTCCTGCAACCCCCGTACCAACGCCCCCCCAGGGCCTCCAACCTATGCCCAGTCACTGTCTCCGCCCTGCGCGCCGCCTCAGATACTCCCACCCTATCTCCTTTCCGTCCCTGGTCCGGTCCGCCATGTGACTGGCTCAGCAAAAGCCGTGACACGCTCAAAGCCTCAACGCTCAAAGCCTCAACGCCCAAAGCCTCAACGCTCAAAGCCTCAACGCTCAAAGCCTCAACGCTCAAAGCCTCAACGCCCAAAGCCTCAACCTCTGCCCCCCGCGTTGGTTGGCCGGTAGCTCTGAGAGCTAGACAAAGCGCGAGAGCCAGACAGAGCGCGAGGGGGTGCGATGCAGACAACCCCTCGCCCCACCCCATCTCGGCATGCCACGCTCCACCGCCTTGCAGGGGGGCATACAATCCGTGTTGAGAAGGGCCTCGGCCGATGCGGCGGGCAGCATGTTCCGGAAACTCTGCAGGGCCTCCGCCCACTGCTGGCACCAAGACTCATGGCACACTTGATGGTCTATTCGAAGACGATCGATTTGCTCCCTCAACTCATCCGTCGCACTGCAGGAGTCGGCGCAATGGATGGAGGCGGTGGGTGGGGTAGACTCAGAGTTTCAGGTAATGCGACTCCGTGCGCGTTTGGAGTCACACTTTTTGATTGTGGGATTCACACGAGTTCACACATTTGTAACATGGGATTCACATGAACTCACACACAACCTCACAGGTTCACATGCACAAACATTTGTGCTGGATTGGAAGAGGCACACACATAAGGGGCACACAGCACGACAACAAACTGCAACATGGGCACACACAGCAGGACATAAACGGGACGGTCATCAGATGTGTGCACACTTATCATTTGTGGGATTCACATGTGTTCACACTTTTTGTCTGTGGGATGCAAAGGATTCACAAACACAAAAAAGTGGGATGCGCATTGGCTGAAAGTCTGGGTAGACTTCATCGGGTCATCTTAGGCTGGTCTCTTCCCGTGACCCCCCCCCCCAAAAAAAGCGAGGATCGGACTGCCCATGTGCAATCGTTTTCTTCCATTGACTTCCGGTGGGGTGTGCCGTGTTGGTGCATCACGACAGCTACCTCACCCTGACACACCCATTATCCCCAACAACTCCGTGGTGAACTCCACAACATTCGTAGGTGTTTGTCTCCAGGCGTATGTCGCCCGGCCCGCCCGTGCCCTCGCCTCCCCACGTAAAATGAGACTGCGCTGCTATCCAGACATTCTGCACAGTTCCTTGGCGACTGGTTGTCAGCCAAGAAAAAGCTCCTTGAGACGCTTGGCAGGTCTTACTGCAGATACACTGAGGCTCGGCAACCAGCCACTAAAGTGCAATTCGAATGGTGCAGGTGCAAGGAGGCCAGAAAACGGCGGCTATTTTGAGCCATGTTTGACCCATATTGGCCCACGGAAGTTTCCAAAAAACCTTGAAATGCGCAATGTTGGGATTGACAGGGGGGTCCGGGGTGAATGCAGGGGACGGGGTTGGGGAGGCTGTCTCTTGAGCAAGCGAAGCAAGGGTTTTTTTCTTGCCGGGGGGGGGGTTACCACACCCCATTGAGGAAGGGCGGCCCCCCCTTGTTAGACCCCCCCTTGTTAGACCCCCCTTGTTAGACCCCCCCTTGTTCGACCCCGCTTGTTAGACCCCCTCTTGTTAGGCCCCCCCTTGTTAGGCCCCCCCTTGTTAGACCCCCCCTTGTTAGACCCCCCTTGTTAGACCCCCCCTTGTTAGACCCCCCCTTGTTAGACCCCCCTTGTTAGACCCCCCCTTGTTAGGCCCGGAGTAAATCCTTGCATCGCAAAAAGTGCAGATCCTCCCCCTCCATGAGCCCACTCCTTGCACCAACCCTGTAACACTCATCAGTGTTCTCGGTCAAGAACGTTGCATCCCATTTGCCTTCAGTGCAACTGCCACCAATCCCTGTGCTGGCGAACAATGGGTACCTGGGTACCTGTGCCCAAACGATAGGTATCTAGGCCCAAAGGATAGGTACCTATGCCCAAAGGTGCAGTGATGCAGTGATGAGCTTGGAAGGATCATGTGGCGCAAACAGCCCTCCACCAACGGTGTCCATAACATTCATTGCAAAATCGCCGAGAGTGCTGCACCACCCTCGTTCCTTTTTCTTGAACTTTCTTTGGAAAGAGATCTGCTACACAAGGTATTGTGGGTGTGCGCACGATGTCATTCATCGGTTGTCTGACCCTACCCTTGCCCCCCAGCCCCCAACATCCGCCACCCTTGATCTAGAAAGGCCGCAAAAACAAAGACTCAAAACCTCTCGTGCCCCACACCACGCAAAGGGGGGAAGATCCCAACAGATGGGCGACTAGTCGAGGCTCAGTAGCCAATGAGCAGACATGGTGTCCTACGGGGCGGGCAGATTTGGTGCGATCTCCCACCTTCCAGCTGGCGGGTACGTTGTTTTGTGGGTGATCAAGCCCCACTCGCCGGTGAAGAAAAGTGGCGGCTTCTCGTGCGTACAATCCACTGGGTGCGCGCGCGTGTGGTCTCACGTGCACACGGAACGGCGTACTACTCTAATAGGGATTGGAATTGCCTTTTGTACAGTCAAGAGCAGCTGTAAGGGTGGCCAAAAACTGCGCAAGCTGAAGGTGTCTGCATTTGAACCCCAACATTTCACTACCGTATTTTAAAACCTATTCAAAGCGACGAGAGCGCTGACACCGAGGCAACGTTCGTTGAAACCTGGCCAGGTAGACCGGCTTCGCCCCGGCACGGCCCTTGAAGCAATCAGCGTTGGCGGACGGTGTTTGACAGGCGACCAACGGCGGCCGCCCCACCCCCACTCGGGAGTACAACATTTGTGACAAAAAACACCCTGTCCTCAAGCAGCGTCTTGGCTCCAGCCCTCTTATCATCCCAGGTCCCATGGACACCTCGCATGCCGCTCCTTCTCCTCTTCGATCGCTTGGTTGCTGTCCTCGAGTACCGCATGCATGCGCTCCTGCAGTAAAGATAACTCTGCCTTCACCTGCTGGAGCTCCGCCTCCCGCTCTGCTTTCTCGGTGCAAAGCAGGCCGTGCTGCTTCTCAAACCCATCAAGCTGTGCAGCAGGGGAAGGGGTATGCGGGGCACTTGATTGAGAGTACGCTCGGAAGTGTGGCTTACAGGAACCCCCCCCCCCCCCACACACGTTGGGAACCCCAACAACAAAGAGCACGAAAAAGCGGTTGTAGAGAACTCCTCACTAGGCTGCAGAGGAACCCTAGACGTCTTGCATCGGGCGCCCGTCTAGCAACGCTGCTACGGCTCGCTGAGAACCGAAGTGAAGTGTCTGATGGCGGCGTCAGGTGTTCCCAGACAAACTCGCAAACTCGTCGGGATGGAGAGACGAGAGGGTTGGCGAGGGACCAGGTCTTGGATCTGCGCCCTACGTCCGATTGGGTGAAAGAGCCATGGCTCCTCCTCCTCCTCCTCCTCCTCCTCCTCAGCGGACCCATCCCGTCCCCCTGCCCAAACGGCGCGACCCCCCTGTGTGACATTCTGTCTGGTTGTTGTTTCTTTACGGGGCCCTGGACAGTCACCCGTTCTTCCCTTCGCATGTTGCGTCGGGTCGCTGCGTTCTGTCGGCCGCTGCGGCCGGTGCTCCTGCTGGTGTCGTTTCGGCGTTCGCGGAGCCCCGTTGTTGGTGTGCCGGGGCTGTGCTGAATGTGGCATGGTGTGCCGTTTGCGTGTCAGCGGCACCCAATGATTGGCGTATTGAGGATGTGCTGGTTGTTGCCGGGGTCGTTTGACTGTTTTTGCTGTCCACACACCTCTGTCCACAGGCCGTCCATAGCCTCCCCACCCGAGCAAGAGGGGGAACCGACAAGCAGCAACGGCCACAGAGGCCAAACACACGCAACGCAACGGCGTGGCACGGAGGACCCAAAGGACCCCTGTTGCTGGGCAATCACGTTGTGACTACAACGAGGAGGTCAAGGAGGGAGGAAAGGGCGTCCGACCAACTTGGCTTGCGTACCAGACAGGCCTTTGCTTAGTGATACTGGGGCGGGGGGGGGGGAGTCAAATTGGCCCCCCGGGATTTTGGCTGACCCACCCACCCACCCACATCAGAAAATTTTTCCTCAGGAAAAAAATGAAATTTATCAAAGGGGCCCGAACTTGGAGGTCGATTTTAGGTACACAAACTTTTTTTTGGCCTCTGACCCCCCCCCCCCCCTGGTATAGTATCAACCAGCCACTAAGCAAAGGCCTGGTACCAGACTGCTACACAGGCCTTGGAAATGGAGAGGGAAACAGGAGGTAAGGGAAGCCGGCGCTCTGTGAGTCATCTCCACGGTCAGGGCCCCATGATCAGCCAACGTGTACCTCTCGTATCTGGGGCACCCTTTGGGAGTGGCTGAGCACTGTATGATAGAGTATGGGGACTGGGGCAAGGAAGGGTTGGCAGTGTTGGGGGAGGAGCGGGTGTTCTGCATTGCTACTCCTCCTCCGTGTCCTGCTCCGCTGAACCTGCCTCCTCGCCTACCCACCTCCTCGCTCTCTTCCCTACCACAGTACCGCACGGGCCGTCACCGCTGTGGTGTCTGTGGTCATCAGGAAGAGTAGTGAGTGTAGCTGGGTTCGATCCAACAACCCCTGGCATGCAAGCATAGCAGCATAACCACTGAACCACTGGCCGGGTTTGAAGGGGGGGGGAGGGGGGGGGGGGAAGGGGGCAGTCAGGGGGGGTTGGGTTGGGTTGGGCTGGCGGCCTCATGCAGGAGCAGGCCCTCGGGTGTGGGCTTCCTTCCCTGCCCCACCACGAGGCTGAACAACCTGACTGTCCGGTTCCAAGGCCGAGCGGACTATCGACAGCCACCAGACCCCACCGAAGCGCAGGTGGGCGGAAGATACCGTCGTCCTGTGTGTAGGCGCGCGCGCGGGCAGGGGTGTGGGCGGGGGCTGGGCCTTGCGTGTGGGGGGCAAGTGTGGCCTGGTGCTCCAGGCCCGGTGGGGCAGGCCATGGGAGCCTGACGCTGAGCCCACCGGGGAGTAGTGGGCCAGGGCATCGCATCCTCCTGGTCACAGAGACACGCTGCCCGCCCGTCCCACGACTGCGTACGCACGGGGACGGGTGTGCGCCGGGCACGACTGGGGGGGACCCGCGCTCCTTGACTGCCTGTTGGCACAGGTGGCGCTGCTGTACTAGCTGGGTCCCGCACTCCCACGGCCTGGGGCGCTGGTGGCAGGTGGAGGGGTCCCAGGGCGCGCTGAGCGCTTCCCTGCCTTGGGACCTGCCCGGGAAGGTTCCCGGGTGCGGCGCTGCTGCCCCGTTAGTCCTAGGGGCCCGTAGGGCACACCACCGGACTGGCCCCTCCAAGGGAAGGGGGGGGGTGGGGGGCAGGGGTCGGCAGGTGGCTGTCTGGCCTCCAGGGGTCGCCCACAACTGCACTGCAGTGCACGGGGCTGTGCTGGCCTAGGCGTCTGTGATGAGGTTGGAGGGGCGCGTGCACACCTGGAGGTTCCCTGGGCAGGCCGCCCCAGGGATGCCCACAGCGGTCAAGCTGTGAGCCCTTCACTGCCTCCACTTTTCAGGCCCTGAGGGCGCCGACTCCGTGCACCCCTCCCGTCGGGGGCGCAGGCTGGGGGGGTTGAGTGGTGGATGGGTCTACCTGTCCGTTCATTAGCCCATGGTGTTCACTTGTTTGGGAGAGGAGGACCACCTGCTGGGTTACCATGCGGGTCCCAGATCCCGACAAACTTGTCATTCAGCGTCCGCCCCTTTTCCGCGAGGGGAGGGACCTTGTTCACCATGTGCCAGCCTGCAGTGAGGGTGCGAGGGCATGCTGGGGGGGGGGGGGGCGGGTCTGCTTTTGGTCCCGCCCCATTTCTGTTGGGGGGGGGTAGGGGCAGCAAAAAGTCTGCTCCCCAGTTTCCTGGTCCCCAAGGGGAACCAGCCCACGGCCTGCACCCTCGCTTTGTGGTGGCTGAAATTTGGGCCGACAGAGCAGTCAGGGGGGGGGGGGGGCGCCTGGTAGGGGGGGATTTTCCTCTTCCATCCCTTTCGCCCTACCCTATGCAGCAGGAACACGGAGGCACGCTAGCCAGTCAAATCAGGTTGCAAAAAGGTTATGTTCCTCCCTCCCTCCCTCCCTCCTCATGTTTTCTGCCCCTCTGCGCTTTGCACTTCCCATGATCACGTCCCACTCTCCTGCACACCGTCCCCAAAGCGCCCCCGGCGCGCTCCAACTTCGCGAAATTGCGCTTTCGCATGCTGGTCAAGTCCGCTCAGTCGTTCCCCCTGCCCCAGGGCTTCGCTTGAAAGGGGGGGGGGGGGGCATCGAGACCGTCCCAGAGCGGCTGCAGAGCGGTCGCAGGGGATGTGAAAGCGGTTGGGGGAGGCGGTTTCTGGCGGTTGTAAATGCGGTTGGGGGCTGGTGCCGGGGGATGGGAATGCCTTTGGGGTAGAGTCAGGGCAGTGGGGAGGGGGGAGGGGGGAGGGGGGTAGCCCCCCCCCCTTCAAGCGATTCCCTGCCCTGCCCTCCGCCCAGCACACACCTCTCCCTCCAAATCCTGGATCTGGTCCTCCAGACCCTTGATTCGGTTGGCGGTGTCCACCGCCGAGCACTTCAGAAGCACCCTCTCGTCCTCAAAACGGTCATTCTTTTCCCGCAGTTCCGCCAATTCCGCAGCGAGATCCCCCATCTCGCGGTGCAGCCGCTGCACCTCCCCTGTGTCGGCCTGGGACGCGCTGTGCTCGATCATGTGGAGGGAGTTCTGGTGCAGCCGCGTGGCAGACGACATCCGGCGGTGGAACGCCTCCGGCGTGTCCTGAGGACCGGCAGGAACCACGCAGACGGAATCGCCTCTTGCGGAGGCCCCCGCATGTATGGCTGCACCCGCCCGGCGGGCATGCCCCCCTTGCCCGAACCCCCCCCCCCCCTGTGTGACATTCCGTCTGGTTGTTGCTCCTTTACGGGGCCCTGGACGGTCACCCGTTCCTCCCTTCGCATGTTGCGTCGGGTCGCTGCTTTCTGTCGGCCGCTGCGGCCGGTGCTCTTGCTGGTGTCGTTTCCGCGTTCGCGGAGCCCAGTAGTTGGTGTGTTGGGACTGTGCTGAATGGGGCATGGTGTGCCGTTTGCGTGTCAGCGGCGCCCAATAGTTGGCGTATTGAGGATGTGCTGGTTGTTGCCGGGGTCGTTTGACTGTTTTTGCTGTCCACCCCCCCCCCCCCCCGCCATGTGACCTCCCATACTGACGGGTCTGGGCCAGATGGGCGGGGCGGGGCTCCTGTTAAAAGGGGGGGCCGGTCCGGGCCCACCCCCCAAGTGGTGCTGAGTTGTTAAAAGGGGCCCTGGGGGCGGGGCGGGGGGCCCACCTCATCATTGAACGGGGCCTTGGCTGCAGTCAGGATAAGGCAAGGGAGTAGGGAGGGGGGTAAAGCGGGCCTGGTCTTTGCTGAACGGGCAATGATATCAATAACGAGCGTGTGATCATCAACAGGAAGGAGATAAAGATCTGAAAAGCCGTGGCTCTTGGGGGCTGTAAAGAACCACCGGGTGAACTTTATTGTTGTAGAAAGGACGAAGTTCGACTTTTCTAGGCCTAGAAAAGTCGAACCCCCGGCAGAAAGTTCGAACTTTTCTGGCCTAGAAATGGAACGGAACCTGCGGTCCCGTTCCATTTCTAGGCCAGAAAAGTTTGAACTTTCTACCGGGTGTTCACTTTAGGCTCTAGGCCTAGAAAAAAGTTGGAACTCCGTCCTTTTCTTCCCTAAAAAGGAACCAAGGGCCCGGAATGCTCGGCTGGCCCGGTTGCGCCACCGGAGGGATTTTCGGGGGAATTTTCTAGACTGCGAAAAGTCGAGCATTTCGGGCCCTATCCCTTTTTAAGGCAGCATAACATAGCAGTTTATGTCCTGGCGTTGGGGTTACTTACCCCAAGTGCCCCCCTTCCTTAACCCATTCTGCCGACGAATTGAGAAAGCCTGTGTGTGTGTGTGTGTGTGCGTGGGGGTGGCGCCATATTATAGAGGCCTGTATGGGTCTGCAGGTGGGTCAGAGAGGCGGGCCCCTGTGCTTCAGATAATGACACTCGTGGTGCCTGCACTGGCGCCCTCCGTGTACGCCACCCTCACCTAGGCCAGAGCCTCTGGCCTTGAGGTCTTACGATGCTTCTGTGCTCGCTCGCCCATGCCTCTCCACGGGTCGCCCTCTCAGGCGTGCCCGTTTGCACGGGCGCTCACTCTCGGGGAGGGGGGGTTCGTGTCCCCGCTGTCTTTTGTCCCCCTGCTGGCCTCGTCCTACCTCGCCTGGGGCCCTCTGCACCCCCCGGGGTGGGCCCCTACTCGTCGGCGTGCGTGTGCGTGAGTGCGTGCGCGAGGCGGGAGATGCAGGGCCATGGGGGCACGCAAAGGCACAGAGCACAGGCACACCCGCGGTGCGCACATGTACGCGTATAGTGCCGCCTCCGGTAAAGTGTAATGGAACAGGTCGTCGTGTGGGTACTCATGATTGCACACTGCACTGCTCCTGAGACGTGGTGGGGGGGAGGGTGCAGGTCCAGCAAGCAGGCCCACAGTGACGTAGGGGGGCAGCCCTTTGGGGCCGGAATGGAAGGCGGTCATGAGGGTCTGGTGTGTGCTCTCACCCCACCACCCCACTCAATGACCCCCCCCCCCCCCCCGGACGACTGCATGAGGCATGAGAGGTGGAATCAAGAGGAAGAGGCCTAGGACCAAATCCTGGGGACCTGCGCCTTAAGCCTGGGTGGGTGAGAGCCCCATGGCTCCTCCCTCCTCGTCCTCCTCCTCGTCCTCCTCCTCCTCCTCCTCCTCCCCCTCCTCCTCACCGTCCTCCTCCTCCTCATCCTCCTCCTCATCCTCCTCCTCCTCCACCACCACCACCACCACCTCCTCCTCCTCCTTCCGGACCCCCTTTGTTGCTGCATTGTGAGTGCGCATGCAGCCACTCCTACACCCCCTCCCTTGGCAGCACACATGATAATGTGGCACAGCCACGCCCTGCCATTACATGCCCTCGTTGAAGCTGTGTTCTGTTTGCCTGTAGAGATGTTCCACGGCGCTTGGAAAGTCCATGTTGCACTCCAGTACAACAGCTATTTTCGTCTGGAGACTCAACATCCAATTTGGCCAACATTTCTTGGCCGTTTCTCCAATGTTTGAATTTCCCCCTCTCCCCATGGCTCAGTAACACGGAGGCAATCAGACCGAGGCTCGTTCTTCAAGTGAGGGACCTTTGCAGTGGTGTTGCAACTGCACCCTGGATTTGTTCGTGTTCCATTTGCGTGGCTGAAGGGGGTACAGATTCTCCCATGAAGCCCAGGGCGGCATAAATTTGTGGAGGGTATAAAATGTGGGGGTATACATTTCTTTGGGGGGAGGGGGGGGCTGAGGCGTCCTAGGACCCGCGGAGTGCCCCCCCCCCCCGTGGGCTGAGGTTTACTATACCACAGTAGCGGCCTCATGCATGGCACAGTCCCAAGATGAACCCATTGAGGGGCACCTTGACTGCTCAAACAAACTCATTATACGTGGTGTGTGGAACGTGCAAAACCCGTGGCGCATCAGACAAGGCAGTTTGTGGACACCCAGACCTCTGCAAAGTGCCATCATGGTCGCAAGGGTCCTCTGGTCAAACAAAAGGCAAAAGACGGGGGAAAATCACGACTTGGCCCTGATGCTTCGGTGTCTGCCCAAAATTTGGGGTTGGTGGTGGTTGAAACTACTTGCCACTCTGTTGACCCGGTTGGTGGGTTTTATGACCATTTTTTTGGCCGAAAACGGCGCCAAAAATCACGGAAGTTGCCTGCTTTTTCCAGGCAAACCCGGCCAGTGGTTCAGTGGTTATGCTGCTATGCTTGCATGCCAGGGGTTGTTGGATCGAACCCAGCTACACTCACTACTCTTCCTGATGACCACAGACACCACAGCGGTGACGGCCCGTGCGGTACTGTGGTAGGGAACAGAGTGAGGCGGTGGGTAGGCGAGGAGGAGGTGGGTAGGCGAGGAGGCAGGTTAAGCGGAGCAGGACACGGAGGAGGTTTGACTACCGTCGCTGGCTTCAAAGAGGAGGTGCGTCGTGGACGCATGGGTGTGTCCGGCTCGGAGACACTCCCTGGGCACGCTCTGGGCCGTGTCTGTCTTCCCCCTGTCCTTTTGGAACACTACCATTTCAGCCACTGAATTCGAGTCAGATGCCCCGAGCACCCATTCGCCCACCCCTGTGACGGCGCAAGAGCATGGGTTGGGCGGCGGGTTTTTGTACTGATGAGAGCCAACGGCGCCTCAGTGCAGGTCGGTGCCGAGCACCGTCGATCCCCAGCAAAATGGCGGCAGAGATGGCGATGACATGCGGTTGTGGAACTGCCCGTTAACGGGAGAGGTACATAGAACGTATGCCGGGGGTACTGGTCCGGGAGTTGCCTCCTGGGGGACTGAGGGAGGGCCCTTGGCAGGCTAACATGAGAAGAGGGGAGGGGGGGGGGTCTGGGACCCCAAAATTTGTGTACCAAACATGGCCCAACCAGATTCTCCCTATCATAAGTTTCGTTTTTCCCCACAATCATCACTTTGGTTTGGGGGGGGGGGGGGTCCTCGTCTGGTTGTCGGCCGTTCTAATGTAAGGCTGGGCCGTGGGCAGAAGGGGGTTGGGATCGGCACTGTTGCAGCTCCATGACGTAATAGCACAACACCTCTTGCTGTCCCCGATCAGGGACGTTGAACGCGACGAGGGCTGGTATGTGAACACCGATCGCACCATCCACGACGACGGGAACAGCCTCTGAGACATGCAGACGTGCAGACGACACATGGAGCAGGGGCAGGTTTGCCAACAGGCCCGCACGCCGGCCTCTTCAAATGGGTGGCGGCTGCGTGAGCCGTGATGCCCGCCCCCATTCGGCACTGGCAGACCGGCTTTGACCTCCTGGACTTGTGTGTGCTTAGCACGTGCTCGGGATGACACAGGGCGTTCACAAATGCCCCCCCCCCCCCCAAAACCCAGAAAAGACACGTTGCCGCCCCCCAACCCCCACTCTGGACCCGCCCTGAACACCCCCCGTGTCCTCCACATGGTTCAGCCGCGCCCCCCAGCTTCTGCCGTGCTTTGGGTATCCCCCGGAGGGTGGGTGGCGTGGCCCTGCATGTGCACCAAGACTCCGCAAGGGGAGAGAGAGGGGGGGTGTGTGGGATTGGAGCCCACACCGTGGGGGGGGACATGGGGGCTGTCGGGAGCGGTGCGGGGGTGTCAGGAGCGTATGGGCAGGTCGGAGGGGGGGTGTTGACAGGGTGTGGGCGGTGTCAGAAAGGGGGGGGGAGGGTTGGGCGGAAGCTGCAGTGCAGGGGCGGGCGGGGCGGGGGGGCTCGCATGGTAGCCTCTGCCGGGCCTCGGGCACGCCGTAAGGGAACACCCCTCGCACGGTGCCTCATGTGGACTGTCGTGGCCCTTCTCCGGCACTTTCCCGTGCACTTCTATGGTGCTGGGCCCTGCAACTGCTGTCGCAGGGGATACGGTCCGTGCCGGGCCTATTGTCCCCAGAACACTGTCCCATTTTCCTTCTGCGACAACGTCATCGGGGTGATGTGGACCATGACGCACAACGGGGCACCGCACGAGGCGTGTGCGCGGTGTGGCGGGCAGCCCCCCCCCCCCCACAGGGAAAAGGGGAGGGGGTCAGACAAGTTTGTGTACCTCACATCGTGTGCACCGCAGCAGCACCGCCACTCTTTGGCCCTTAGGGGGCGCCCTCATGGAGCTTGAGCTGGAGACAAACTTGTGCCCGGGGGACTGCATGGAGGGGCCTTATGTCCAGAGGCCCCCACTAGAGTACCTCTATTGTCACCAAATGATGACCCAAACCGATCCCAGAGCCCACAGAAGGAGTTCAGAAAGCAGGCACAGACAGACACACTGTGCAACTCGAACGTAAACATATGCAGAGCTCTTCAAAGTTACCCTGAGTTGACGGGGATAACTTCTTCCCTAATTCCCTAATTCCTTGGGCCTGCCCTCACTGCGTAGGGCTGTAGGATTTGCCCGCATTATCAGAGGTGTGGGTCGAACCAATTGTGCTCACAGAACTCCCCCTCCCCAGCCCGGGGGGGCCTGCGGAGCACCAGCCCAACCAAACAGCACATGTTGGAGCACCGTCCTGTCGGTGGGGCTTGCATTCGGTGGTGGATCACAGCAGCTCCTCCAAACCCAAGCCAGACATTCACAGGCAGCGGCCCAAGGGACATGTGGTCCGCCATTCGCGCTGGGGCGCTGCGACGACCACAATGCCTGGGTCACAGGGGCATTCGGCCGCTCGGTATCCGCGCTGCTTCATACCCCCACTACATCCCCCCTCCCGCCTCCCCCTGGGCTGGCAGTTCACCCAGCCCCTAACTTAGCAGCACACTTCCTACCTCGGACCCGTTCAACTGGTGGAGCCTGAAAAGGCTCGTTCAGACAACGACGGAACCGGTCTAGCACAGCCAATGCCACTACAGGCAGCTTCATTGAAGCCATGAGCAGTCGCTCCGCCAATTTTGTGCATTATCTCTTCTCTGAAGGGGGGGGGGGTGGCAACGTTGTGGACGGGCGGGGAAGAGTCATGGGCGTGGCAACAACATTGAATCCCCTCCCCCCCCTGCCGCCGAAACCGCCCTCCGGCCGCTAAATCCTGGCGCCCGAAAAATAGACCCCGCTGGTGGTGGGTGGGTCGCTGTGTGGGGGCTCTATGCGATGCACGCATACGTTATCCTGTCTCACAGCCGCCCAGACTACTGACGATCCCCAAACCCCACCAGCCAAGCGGGGAGGGGGAGGGTGTCCAGGGAGGAAGCCCCCCCCCCCCCTGAACTGCCCGAACGGCAACTAAACCAAGGCCCTGCCCCAGGGCTCTGTTTTAAGGGGGGGTGGTGACCTAATTAAAAACAGACAAATGCAAACCAGAGGTAATGCACTCCACAGTCAGGCATAAGTGCATCTTTATTCTCTATGCCAAACCTGGTTGAACCTCAAGAGACACACTGTGTCTGAAACAGAAAACAGAACATCATGTCTGACTACATTAGTCAGACAATCACAGTCAGTAGCTGTCAGTCAGACATCAGCAATCAGTGTCGGATAAAGACACCATGCATTACCGGCATGGCCGAAAAGAGCAACCCGCCGCTTGCCGGCTGGAGCTGTTTTAAGGGGGGGGGTGGTGGTGGTGAGTTGGGGGGTCCAGAGGGGTGGGTGGGTGCTCTGCCCCCCCGCCCCCGTGTGGCATTCGTCGGGGTGCTGTTTCTTTATGGGGTCCTGGACAGTCGCCCGTTCGGCCTGTCGCGTGCTGCGTCGGGTCACTCCGTTCTGACGGCCGCTGGGGCCAGTGTTCCTCGTGGTGCCATTTCCGCGGTAGTGGGGCCCAGTAGTTGGCGCACTGGGGGTTGTGCTGGTCGTTGCAGGGGTCGATTTACAGCTTCTGCTGCCCACTCCCCTCCGAATTCAGGTCGTCCACCACATGCCCCCCCCCCCCCCCCACACGCATTGTTGAGCTAGCACCTATGGCCTTGTGTGACATTCACGTTGCGGGTTGTGGAGAGCACCTCCCAGCCTGGGGTCTTTGTGATGACCGTATACCGGGCACTGATCAGGCCGTCAGGGGAGGACGCCATGGGCAGAAGTTGCATCCTGGATTCCCACCCAGGCAGGTGGATGCCCGCGGCAGTGCGGATGCCCGCGGCAGTGCGGATGCCTGCTTGGCATAGCAGAAGGTTCAAAGGCGAGAGGCCAATAGGCGCCGGCACAGGCTAACAGAGCCAACCACCAAGGCCTTGTGCCACCCCCCCATCCCCCGATGGTGCCGAGCTGCCAACAGGAGCCCTGCCCCCCCCACCCCCCCGCCCCCCGTCACACCCGTTCACTCAACAAGTCCTGCTGCAGCTGCTTCTGATACGCGGCCACGGCCTTCTTGGTCCACAGCATCGTGGTGCTGCTCAGCTGGTCCTCGTAGACCTCCCCCACCACCGCCACGAAGATGTTCACCAGCAGCATGCTCCCGGACAGAAGGCTCATGACGAACCAGAACCTGCGCAGCGGAGCGGGGGCAGGGGCGCAGGCCGGGGCCCTGGGGTGAGCGGGCTTTTCAACTTTGCGGGGGGGGGGGTACAGCCTTCTGGCTAGACCCCCCCCCCCCCGAAAAGGGCTCAATTGATGGGCCCCCCAAAACCCTGGCGAGACTGACCCTCGGGCCCCGGAGGTGACCCGGACCCAAAATACGGCAGAAAATGAGAATGGAATTTCGGAATCAGCGCGTCGAGGGCGAGGGGGTTCAGAAAAGGCATCATCAGGGGGACGGAGCGCGGGCACTCACATGAGCATCAGCCACGGCAGAAGAGGGACCGCGCGTCGGAGCACTCCTGCCCGCCCCAAACGGCCCTCCGATCGCTTTGTAACCCCCCCCGTCCCCGTCGGGTCCAGCGAACAGTAAAGCCCCCACAGAATACGGTCCGAACAGGAGTGTTCGTTGGACACGCCGTTCGGTACTCAATGAATTCGGTGCCTACTTATTTGGGTCCCAAAAAGAATACGGAAGTGACGAACGGAAGTGTTCGTTGGACAGGGCGTGCGTTGGACACGGGGGGGGGGGTACCCGCTTCAAAAGGCCCTGCAACTGCTTTTGTACCGAAAGCCCTTTTGCCCCCCTCCCCCTCAAGCGCAGCCCTTGTGCGCCCCCCCCCCCACCCTTTTTGAGGGGGGTTTTCGACGGCGGCCGTCACATCAGCACTTCGAAGCCCATGACCGGCACAGCGCCCATGCCCACACACCATGACCCCCGCCCCCCCCCGCGGCGGGTCCTGGAAAGGACTGGGTTTTAGGGGCCCAGGGCGTTGAGGGCGGGGGCGTTGTGGCGTGGGACGCGGTGGGAGGCAGGTCCAGTCTGCCAACGCACGTTCAAGACACCCGCCGATGTACAGAGAAGGGGCGGGGGCTCTGTCACTAGCCCCCCCTCCCCCCAAACTGATACCCTGGGGTATACATCTCGGCAAGACGCTCAGTAAGGCCAAGGTTAGGGTGTGGGCCTCCGCTCTCTGCCTCCCTCTCAGTTTGATCCAGATGAGCATTTCGAGGACGTGTGTGTCACAGGTGCTGATGGAGCTGATGCAGCGTCTTCTGCGGCCGTGGCACTAGTGTTTGCAAGGTCAAGCAGCAAACCACAATCACTTCGTTGTTCGAGTGACCTTTGCGGCGGTGTTCCGTGGTCCGTTTGCTTGTACGTGGCTCAAGGGGGGCAGATTTCGGCAAAACGCCCATTAAGCCCAGGGCAGAATTTTTTTTTGAGGGGGGTATACTTTTTTTGGGGGGGGGGATACTTTTTTTGGGGGGGATACTTTTTTTGGGGGGGGTATACTTTTTTTTGGGGGGGGGGTCACTGTGTCTGGTGTAGAGACTGCATGGGGCCTCATGTGCCCGGACTTTGGGGTTGGGGTGGGGCGGGAGGCGGATGACATTGGGGGTGAGATCTGGGAGCCACGCCACAGACCCGCCCCAGTTCTCCGAGGATTCGAAATGCTTGAACTCGAAATCGCCGAACAACATGCGGAAGTACGACATCACGCTGCTGCCGAGGGTGTTGTACTCCACGACATTGTACCCGAGGGCAAAGTGGAGGGCCAGGCTGAAGGAGAGGCTGACGATGGAGAACACCAGCATGAAACTGACCACGTACTGGTCGGTGATGGTGCTGATGATCGCGTGCACCGCAGGACCCACACTGCGGAACGTGCGGGCAGCAGCGGTCGAGAGGACAAAGCGGAGCGGTGGGTGCAGGCTTCATGGCCATGAGACCTTCTCTACTTTTCCAAAATTGGCGGTTGGCGGTTGGTGGTTGGTGGCGGTTGGCAGTGGCTGGCAGTTGGTTGCGGCTGGCGGCGGTTGGTGGTTGGCGGTTGGTGGTTAGTGGCGTTTGGCGGTTGGCGGTGGGTGGTGGCTGGCGTGGCTGGCGGTTGGCGGTTGGTGGTCTCTTGGGGCTGTCCTTGGCAGAAAAAAAATCTCGGTTCGTACGGGCAGCCCTGGGCACTCCAGCCGCAGGTCTGGCCGTGGGTTTGGCAGCGCCCGTGGCAGGCGGCAGCCCAGCCATGGCGCACGGGGTCGCAGGAGGGCTCGGAGGCAATCGACCGGTGGTCTGCTGCCACGCACCCGTGCCGGACATGAACAGCCCTCAGGGACATGCCACCGCGGCCGCACATCCAAGCGTCCTGCCGCGTGCGCGCCGACGCGCATTGCCATGGGCGGGTGCACATGCGGCACTCCCGACACCCCCACCCCCCCACAAAAGAACCATTTTCCTCTGGAAAAAGACAAAACTTATCAAAGGGGCCGGAAACTTGAGGCCGACTTCAGGTACACAGACTTCTCTGTGGCCTCTGCCCCCCCCCCCCGCCCCTGTGTAACATTTCGTCCTTCGTTGGTCTGCTTACAATGTACGAACACCAGCGGCCACGACCCCCACCGGCAACACGCACTAAAAACCGCCCATTTGTTGTTTGAGACTGTCCCGGCGACGGTTCTCCTTCCCGGCGCCCAGGGGTTCTCTAGAAGGGGCTGCACAAGATGGCTGCAGGCCGGCCAGCAAGAAGGCATGCCTGCGAGTAACCAGCAGACCCACAGGCATGCAACCGACCAGCATGGGGGGCATGATGGGGGTCTTGGCCATCCTGCACCACTGCTTGCGCTGTATTAGCGGCTTTGCCTTAAAGAGCGTCTTCCGCTTCCGGTGCTGCGCCGTATGAGCAGCTTCACAGTCATCATCGTATCAGCGCCTGCGCCTGGTGCAAACACATGAGCCGGCCTACCTCGCTCGCCGTGTGGGTGGCTTCATCTCGATCACCGTCTCAGCGGCAGCACCATATGTGCCAAATCAGATTTGCTACCTGGTTGGTTGTATGAGCGGCTTGCTACCACCTGCGCACCAGCTGGCGGCTCTGACCCCCCCCCCACCCCCTCCCTCTCCACGACCTTGTTAGGATCTGCAAGTACAGCACGAGGCCCCCGATGAGGCAAAGGCAAGCCAGAAGCAATACAGCAGGCAGTGAGGCAGAATGAACACAAGCTTACGTCTGAAGGCGACTGTTTTCGATGCAGAAGGTGTGAGCCCAGTTTGCAGGCCCGCTGGAGGTGCTGGTGTATTTCAGCATACGGCGTTCTGAGGCGTTCCATTCGTGTAACAGCCACCACTGGACACTGCCCACCGACACGGTCGATGTCAGCGTTGGGTCCTAGAAAGACCCGATCCTCGAGAGACCGCATGGAGGCGGATGGACGGCTGCCACGAAGGCCTGCGTGCAGGCAGGAAGTGATCAAGCAAGATTGAGCCCGGGAGGGATTGTTTGCCCCGCGCACGCCCGGCGCATTGGGCTGTTGTCCCCAGAATCGGCCCCCATAGAATTCTTCCCAATGGCCCACAAGGGGAAAGCTTGCCCAAAGCCTCCACCTGCCAAACGTGGTCGTGAACCAAACAGGCCCATAGTATCGGAAGATCAGCGGGGCCTTGTCCAGGTCAACAGCACCTCACATGATCGTGACATGCTCGAACCCATTCCCATGTGGCGAAGGCCCAACAGCGTGCGCAATAACAGAGTCACCGGGGGAGCGCATGTACTGCTACGCCCGGAAACATGAGGGGTCCGCAACAGGCGGCACACAAACTGTGAAATAATATGCGGCAAAATGTGGTTCCCTACCGTGCCTCTTTGTAACACAGCAACATGCCTCGAAATACACAAAGTGCCTCACAGATGACACGCGTGCCCCGCCCGTGCCCCTCAAGGCCGGCAGCGGATGCGCAAGGGAGAGCAGAAGGGACGGAGGCGGGGAGGATGGGCCCGGACGCACGGGGGGGGCGGGTGGAGGGCGGACCTGGGCAGAATGACGATGTACTTCAGCGTCTTCAGCCAACAGAACATCATCGCGAGGGCCATGATGTCCTGCTCCCACAAATGGAGTTGTGCGATGTAGTGGAAGTTGAAGAAATGGGTCTGAAATGACGCGTGCAGAGGTGCGGGTGGGGCGGATGGGACACAAATCTTGTTGGGCCGTGACGGTGGTTACAGGGGGAGTGGGGGTGTCGTCACCGAGCGTCAAAACCAATCGCGAAGAAATGCGGGAAAAATGTGGGAAAATTGCGGTCAAATTGCGGTGCTTTCACCAAACCTCTCGAAGCCTCAAGAAGCAACACTTCTGCACAGGGGACACACAGGGCACCAACAGGCACGCAATGGGGACGAGCAGAAAGCAATTGCGGAAAAATTGCGAAAAATTGCGGACCTCACCCCCCCCCCCCCTTCGTGATTGTCGGTTGTTGGAAACGGTTTGAGGTTGGTTGAGGACGGTTCGCCTCGGGTGAAGACGGTTGTGGTCCAATGACGGCGGTCACAGTTGACATTGGGTGATGATGGCACGTGTTGGCTGGTGTGGGATGATGGTGTGTGACGTCAGTTGAGAACGGCCTGAAATGGGTCGGTGACTTGCCTCGAAAGTGCCCTTGGCAACCAGAAGGACAACCAGAACGAGTGGTAAGAGCAGCCCACCGGGGCGGCGGCACTCGCGGCAGACGTCGACGTAAGTCACTATGTTGTAGCGAGGCAAAGGGGGGGCGGGGTGGTGGATTCCGGTGGATTCCGGGCGTGCATTCCAGTTATTGAGCCTCGAGTGGCGCGATGTGAACAACGGGTGGCCCCCTTCGCTGCGAGCGGTATGCAAGCATGAGGGCAACAAAGTTGGAATACGCCCAAAAGCTGGGCTGGACATCGCGGTAGGTCGAGGTAATTCTGTGTGTGTGCGCATGCGCGCGCGGGTGTATGTGTGCGATTAGGGAAGGGGGTGCGCCAAATGGGTATGTCAGCGCAGCGGACCCCAGTTTGACCTTTGATCCTGCGTGATTCGGCCTTGGGGGACAGATCAAATCGTCACATGCGTCCCTTCGCCGGACCCCCCGCCCTGCACCACAGACCCTGCAGCCCCCCACCGGTGGGGCCTGCACCCCCTCTGACCCGTACGTCTGGCCCCCTCATCCTCATTCAAACCCCGCCCCCGACCCGATTGCGGCATCGCGCGCGTCTTGTTGCGGGCGGAGGAACTCTTTGGGTCGGGTGAAGGGGACACGGGCCGGGGTACTCCATATGGGATACTGTACTCCCGATGGAGTAGCGTCACCCCCGGCCCCATACAATGACGTCTCATCAATGAAGGGCTGTACAACCAATCAGACAAACTCCACACCCAATGGGACAAATGGGACTTTCAATGGGATCGACTACATGCTGTACTCCCAACGGCATGCACTGTACCCCCGATCAGGGTTTTGCTTAGCCACGGGGGGTTGGCATGACGCGTGGTTGCTGTCTGCAGCTGGCGGCGCCTTCTGGGGGAGGCGGGGGGGGGGGGGGGGTGACACCCGCGGAGGCAGAATTGTGGACCCTACCAGCTCGAGGTCTACAAGACCGGGCCCATCGACGCGGATGCCACTATCCGCTTTGCCCTCGGTGGTGTCATCCCACCAACCCGCCCCGCAACGGCATGGCAACCTAATGCGAATTTCGCACGAAATTCGCACAAAATTCACATTGAGTTCGCATTCACAAGCTAACAGGGAGGATGCAGGTTTGGACCCATGTGAATGGAAGAAAAATGGGGACAATGAGGCTATAGTGCACCAAGGATCGGTCATCCTTGTTTGTGGCACCCTAGGAAATATTTTTCTAGAAATTTTGGGCACACAGGTACCTTGTAAGAGGGGCGCAAAGGGGGACTTTATGGCAAAACATGGCCACATTCACACTAGGTTCAACGCCCAAAAGGAACGTTATCACCCATCCACAAAGGGTACACACACCATCAACACCCATTACCCTAAGGCCAATAAAATCAATTGACTGGTGATGGGATGACACCTTCAAGCAAGACCTGCTCTCATGGCTACAAGCCCTGTAATGGATCCCGGGACGACACTAGGTGTCCTTTATGGAGCTTTCCATGGACTTCGAACTGCACGCAAGCAGAACACTACCGGCTGCCCCACAAGCAGTGTACAGGGGAGAAACACTTTCATTGCCGGAAAGAGCCAGGGTACTCAAACTGGCACTTGCTATGCTGCACAGGCACCTCCTAACGGGGCGCCTATTCCCAAGGGGGGGGGTGTGACCTAATTAAAAAACAGACAAATGCAAACCAGAGGTAATGCACTCCACAGTCAGGCATATTCCCAAGGGGGGGGGGGGCTGCTAACAAAGTGCACGGCCCTTGTCCCACTAGGAGGACCCATGGTGGTGGGCCTCTTGGCGCGCCCCTACTTCGGGAGCAAGCACCAGATGCTGCCCACGATCCTAAACCTGAGAAAGTGCTGTGAAACCACCTAGGTGAACAAGCCTTCACGACAGTTAGGAAGAGCAGAGCTGGACAAGCGATGCCGGCATGCTAAAGACAAGCGGGAATCCAAGGAGTCCAGCCCGGCAATCAATGAGCGCCTCCCCAAGATGCCATTCACAGCCTCGTTACTCCCAGTGATGCACCAGCCAAAGCCCATCTTAGGCAGAGGGGCAGGACCCAGAGATGTCCTACCCCCCTCCTTGGGGGGGGGGGTGGTTTGACCCAGCGGACCCACCCACCCAACCGCTGGTGCGACACACGAGACACGAGCATTGCACAGGGTCTGAAGGGGACTAAGGGGTACCCTAGACCCCCGCATGCGGCCTACCCCCACAGGGGGGGGGGTGCCAGACCCCACCCTGCGCAGCGTTCCGCGAAACCCACCCAGGCACCCCCCGCAGGGTAGGCTGCACACGAAGCAAAACCCTGCCCCTGATGGGATGGACCGTATTCCCTACTGGATAAACAAGGACAAATTGCACTGGCGGTGGGATCCTGATATTCCCAATGAAAGTATACTCCCCACTGGATACACCAACGCTAACCTGTACTCCCAATGGCAGAAACGGGTCCTCGCAAAACCTTTGGCAGCCCTGAAGTAGCCCAGCCACACTCACCTGAGTGCTCAAGTGCCCCGGAGTGCCGAGGTGGTATGACTCCACAAGGATCAGGAATCGCAAGATGTACACGTAGAGAAAGAGCGCTACGATCAAAATGTCAACTGCGTTCCAGTCGTTGCCCAGATGCTCAAAGATCCCGACCCAAAACTGCACAATCTTCGTCATCCGGTCCTCTTCTTCCTGCACAACTCGGGACGCCTGAGGGACAAACCACAGAGCGGTGTGGTGTGGTGTGGTGTGGTGTGGTGTGGTGTGGTGTGGTGTGGTGTGGTGTGGTGTGGTGTGGTGTGGTGTGGTGTGGTGTGGTGTGGTGTGGTGTGGTGTGGTGTGGTGGGATGTGGTGTGGTGTGGTGTGGTGTGGTGTGGTGTGGTGTGGTGTGGTGTGGTGTGGTGTGGTGTGGTGTGGTGTGGTGTGGTGTGGTGTGGTGTGGTGTGGTGTGGTGTGGTGGGATGTGGTGTGGTGTGGTGTGGTGTGGTGTGGTGTGGTATGGTGTGGTGTGGTGTGGTGTGGTGGGATGTGGTGTGGTGTGGTGTGGTGCGGTGTGGTGTGGTGTGGTGTGGTGTGGTGTGGTGTGGTGTGGTGTGGTGTGGTATGGTGTGGTGTGGTGTGGTGTGGTGGGATGTGGTGTGGTGTGGTGTGGTGTGGTGTGGTGTGGTGTGGTGTGGTGTGGTGTGGTGTGGTGTGGTGTGGTGTGGTGTGGTGTGGTGTGGTGTGGTGTGGTGTGGTGTGGTGTGGTGTGGTGTGGTGTGGTGTGGTGTGGTGTGCCGAAGGCGCTGTTACCAAAAGGCAAAGGCCGGGATGTCTACCCACGGGTACAGGTAAACGGGCTGGGCTGTGTGTGTTGTGTGCGCGCTGTGTGTAAGTGTGTTGTGGCATAGCCGGACCAGTGCACTCTCGCACTTGGCGACACTGCCTTGCCGACGCCTGCGCGCAGTCACACAGGGTCTCATTTGCCCACTGCACCCTGCGTGCTGCGCCGCACCACCAGTGCCTTCTGTGTGGTGCCGCACTGCTTGGTGCTCTGCACCACACTGCACTGTGTGTGCCCTGCTGCGCTGTTGTTGTGGGCAGGGGGCAGTGGGCAGTGTAACGCACTGCCAGGCAGCCTGGGGGCTGTGGGCAATGGAAATCGGGCTTGGCAGTGCCGCATTGCCTGAGGGCAGTGGGGAGTGGTACTCCCGCCGCTCACTGCCTCCCTCCCTTGGGGCAGTGGGCCGGGCATCTCCTGCAATACACTGCCGCCCTGCCTGGGGCAGTGGGCAGTGGTACTCTTGCGACACACTGCGCCACGGCCTGGGGGCAGTGGGCAGTGGACCTCCTGCAACGCACTGCCTCACTGCCTGGGGGCAGTGGGCAGTGGGAGTTTTGCAATGCGCTGGTCCACTGCCTGGGGGCAGGGGGCAGTGGATCTCCTGCAACGCACTGCCTCACTGCCTGGGGGCAGTGGGCAGATGAACTCCTGCAATAGACTGCCCCACTACCTGGGGGCAGTGGGCAGTGGGCCTTCCGCAATGCACTGCCCCACTGCCTGGGGGCAGTGGGCAGTGCAACTTCTGCAATGCACTGCCTCACTGCCTGGGGGCAGTGGGCAGTGGAACTCCTGCTATACACTGCCTCACTGCCTGGGGGCAGTGGGCAGTGCAACTCCTGCAATACACTACCTCACTGCCCGGGGGCAACGGGCAGCGGACCTCCTGCAATGCACTGCCCCACTGCCCGGGGGGCAGTGGGCAGTGGACCTCCTGCAACGCACTGCCTCACCGCTTGGGGGCACGGGACAGTGCAATTCCTGCAACGCACTGCCTCACTGCCTGGGGGCAGTGGGCAGTGCAACTTCTGCAATGCACTGCCCCACTGCCTGGGGGCAGTGGGCAGTGGAACCCCTGCAATGCACTGCCTCACTGCCTGGGGGCAGTGGACAGTGCAACTCACTGCAATGCACTGCCTCACTGCCTGGGGGCAGTGGGCAGTGCAACTCCTGCAATGCACTACCCCACTGCCTGGGGGCAGTGGGCAGTGCAAATTCTGCAATGCACTGCCTCACTGCCTGGGGGCAGTGGACAATGCAGCTTCTGCAATGCACTGCCTCACTGCCTGGGGGCACGGGACAGTGCAACTCCTGCAACGCACTGCCTCACTGCCTGGGGGCAGTGGACAGTGGAACTCCTGCAACGCACTGCCTCACTGCCTGGGGGCAGTGGGCAGTGCAACTCCTGCAATGCACTGCCTCACTGCCTGGGGGCAGTGGGCTGCGCAACTGCTGCAATGCACTGCCTCACTGCCCTGGGGCAGTGGGGAGTGGAACTCCCGCAATGCCATGCCTCACTGCCTGGGGGCAGTCGACAGCGCAACTCCTGCAATGCACTGCCTCACTGCCCTGGGGCAGTGGGCAGTGCAACTCCTACAATGCAGTGCCTCACTGCCTGGGGGCAGTGGACAGTGCAGCTTTTGCAATGCACTGCTTCACTGCCCTGGGGAAGTGGGCAGTGGAACTCTTGCAATGCACTACCCCACTTCCTGGGGGCAGTGGGCAGTGCAACCCCTGCAATGCACTGCCTCACTGCCTGGGGGCAGTGGACAATGCAGCTTCTGCAATGCACTGCCTCACTGCCCTGAGGCAGTGGGCAGTGGAACTCCTGCAACGCACTACCCCACTGCCTGGGGGCAGTGGGCAGTGCAACTTCTGCAATGCACTGCCTCACTGCCCTGGGCCAGTTGGCAGTGCAACTCTTGCAATGCACTGCCTCACTGCCTGGGGGCAGTGGACAGTGCAACTCCTGCAATGCACTGCCTCAGTGCCTGGGGGCAGTGGACTGTGCAAGTCCTGCAATGCACTGCCTCACTGCCTGGGGGCAATGGGCAGTGGAACTCCTGCAATGCACCGCCTCACTGCCTGGGGGCAGTGGGCAGCGCAACTCCTGCAACGCACTGCCTCACTGCCCTGGGGCAGTGGGCAGTGCAACTCCCGCAATGCACTACCCCACCGCCTGGGGGCAGCGGACAGTGCAGCTTCTGCAATGCACTGCCTCACTGCCCTGGGGCAGTGGGCAGTGGAACTCTTGCAATGCACTGCCCGACTGCCTGGGGGCAGTGGGCAGTGCAACTCCTGCAACGCACTGCCTCACTGCCTGGGGGCAGTGGGCTGTGGAACTCCTGCAATGCACTGCCTCACTGCCTGGGGGCAGTGGGCACTGCAATTACTGCAATGCACTGCCTCACTGCCGTGGGGCAGTAGGCAGTGGAACTCCTGCAATGCACTGCCTCACTGCCCTGGGGCAGTAGGCAGTGGAACTCCTGCAATGCACTGCCCCACTGCCTGGGAGCAGTGGGCAGTGGAACTCCTACAATGCACTGCCTCAATGCCCTGGGGCAGTGGGCAGTGCAACTCCCGCAATACACTGCCTCACTGCCTGGCGGCAGTGGACAGTGCAACTTCTGCAATGCACTACCCCACTACCTGGGGGCAGTGGGCAGTGGGCCTCCGGCAATACACTGCCGCACTGCCTGGGGGCAGTGGGCAGTGCAACTGTTGCAATGCACTGCCTCACTGCCTGGGGGTAGTGGGCAGTGGAACTCTTGCAATGCACCGCCTCACTGCCTGGGGGCAGTGGGCAGCGCAACTCCTGCAATGCACTGCCTCACTGCCTGGGGGCAGTGGACAGCGCAACTTGTGCAATGCACTGCCCCACTGCCTGGGGGCGGTGGGCAGTGGACCTCCTGCAATCCACTGCCTCACTGCCTTGGGGCAGTGGGCAGCGCAACTCCTGCAATGCACTGCCCCACTGCCTGGGGGCAGTGGGCAGTGCAACTCCTGCAATGCACTGCCGCACTGTTTGGGGGCAGTGGAGAGCGCAACTCCTGCAATGCACTGCCTCACTGCCCTGGGGAAGTGGGCAGTGCAACTCCTGCAACGCACTGCCTCACTGCCTGGGGGCAGTGGGCAGTGCAACTTCTGCAATGCACTGCCCCACTGCCGGGGGGCAGTGGGCAGTGCAACTTTTGCATTGCACTGCCTCACTGACCTGGGGGCAGTGGGCACTGGAACTTCTGCAATGCACTGCCTCACTGCCTGGGGGCAGTGGACAGTGGAACCCTTGCAATGCACTGCCTCACTGCCTGGGGGCAGTGGGCAGTGCAACTCCTGCAATACACTGCCGCACTGTCTGGGGACAGTGGGCAGCGCAACTCCTGCAATGCACTGCCGCACTGCCTGGGAGCAGTGGGCAGCGGAACTCCTGCAATGCACTGCCCCACTGCCTGGGGGCAGTGGGCAGTGCAACTCCTGCAATACACTGCCGCACTGCCTGGGGGCAGTGGGCAGCGCAACTCCTGCAATGCACTGCCTCACTGCCATGGGGCAGTGGGCGGTGGAACTTCTGCAATGCACTGCCCCACTGCCTGGGGGCAGTGGGCAGTGGAACCCTTGCAATGCGCTGCCTCATTGCCCCGGGCGCAGTGGGCAGTGCAACTCCTGCAATGCACTGCCTCACTGCCTGGGGGCAGTGGGCAGTGGAACTCCTGCAATGCACTGCCTCACTGCCTGGGGGCACTGGACAGTGCAACTCCTGCAATGCACTGCCTCACTGCCTGGGGGCAGTGGGCAGTGCAACTGCTGCAATGCACTGCCTCACTGCCTGGGGGCAGTTGGCAGTGGACCTCCTGCAATGCACTGCCTCACTGCCTGGGGGCAGTGGGCAGTGGACCTCCTGCAATACACTGCCTCACTGCCTGGGGCCAGTGGACAGTGCAACTTCTGCAACGCACTGCCCCACTGCCTGGGGGCAGTGGACAGTGCAACTCCTGCAATGCACTGCCTCACTGCCTGGGGGCAGTGGACAGTGCAACTCCTGCAATGCACTGCCCAACTGCCTGGGGGCAGTGGGCAGCGCAACTCCTGCAATGCACTGCCTCACTGCCTGGGGGCAGTGGGCAGTGCAACTCCTGCAATGCACTGCCCCACTGCCTGGGGGCAGTGGACAGTGCAACTTCTGCAATGCACTGCCTCACTGCCTGGGGGCAGTGGGCAGTGCAACTCCTGCAATGCACTGCCCCACTGCCTGGGGGCAGTGGACAGTGGAACTCCTGCAATGCACTGCCTCACTGCCCTGGGGGCAGTGGGCAGTGGAACCCCTGCAATGCACTGCCCCACTGCCTGGGGGCAGTGGGCAGTGCAATTCGTGCAATGCACCGCCTTACTGCCTGGGGGCAGTGGGCGGTGCAGCTCCTGCAATGCCTGCCGCACTGTGTGGGGGCAGTGGGCAGTGGACCTCCGGCAATACACTGCCGCACTGCCTGGGGGCAGTGGGCAGTGGACCTCCGGCAATACACTGCCGCACTGCCTGGGGGCAGTGGGCAATGCAACTCCTGCAATGCACTGCCTTACTGCCTGGGGGCAGTAGGCAGTGGAACTCCTGCAATACACTACCCCACTGCCTGGGGGCAGTGGACAGTGCAACTCCTGCAATGCACTGCCCCACTGCCTGGGGGCAGTGGGCAGTGGACCTCCTGCAATTAACTGCCTCACTGCCTGGGGCCAGTGGACAGTGCAACTTCTGCAACGCACTGCCCCACTGCCTGGGGGCAGTGGGCAGTGCAACTCCTGCAATGCACTGCCTCACTGCCTGGGGGCAGTGGACAGTGCAACTTCTGCAATGCACTGCCCCACTGCCTGGGGGCAGTGGGCAGCGCAACTCTTGCAATGCACTGCCTCACTGCCTGGGGGCAGTGGGCAGTGCAACTCCTGCAATGCACTGCCTCACTGCCTGGGGGCAGTGGACAGTGCAACTTCTGCAATGCACTGCCCCACTGCCTGGGGGCAGTGGGCAGCGCAACTCTTGCAATGCACTGCCTCACTGCCTGGGGGCAGTGGGCAGTGCAACTCCTGCAATGCACTGCCCCACTGCCTGGGGGCAGTTGGCAGTGCAACTCTTGCAATGCACTGCCTCACTGCCCTGGGGGCAGTGGGCAGTGGAACCCCTGCAATGCACTGCCTCACTGCCCTGGGGGCAGTGGGCAGTGCAATTCCTGCAATGCACCGCCTTACTGCCTGGGGGCAGTGGGCAGTGCAGCTCCTGCAATACACTGCCGCACTGTGTGGGGGCAGTGGGCAGCGCAACTCCTGCAATGCACTGCCGCACTGCCTGGGGGCAGTGGGCAGTGGAACTCCGGCAATACACTGCCTCACTGCCTGGGGGCAGTGGGCAATGCAACTCCTGCAATGCACTGCCTTACTGCCTGGGGGCAGTAGGCAGTGGAACTCCTGCAATACACTGCCTCACTGCCTGGGGGCAGTGGACAGTGCAACTCCTGCAATGCACTGCCCCACTACCTGGGGGCAGTGGGCTGTGGAACTCCCGCAATGCACTGCCTCACTGTCTGGGGGCAGTGGACAGTGCAACCCTGCGACGCACTGCCTCACTGCCTGGGGGCAGTGGACAGTGGAACGCCTGCAATGCCCTGCCCCACTGCCCTGGGGGCAGTTGGCAGTGCAACTCCTGCAATACACTGCCGCACTGTCCGGGGGCAGTGGACAATGCAACTCCTGCAATGCACTGCCCCACTGCCTGGGGGCAGTGGGCAGTGCAACTTCTGCAATGCACTGCCCCACTGCCCTGGGGGCACTGGACAGTGCAACTTCTGCAATACACTGCCGCACCGCCTGGGGGCAGTGGGCAGCGCAACTCCTGCAACGCACTGCCTCGCTGCCTGGGAGCAGTGGGCAGTGCAACTCCTGCAATGCACTGCCTCACTGCCTGGGGGCAGTGGGCAGTGCAACTCCTGCAATGCACTGCCCCACTGCCTGGGGGCAGTGGGCAGTGCAACTCCTGCGATACACTACCCCACTGCCTGGGGGCAGTGGACAGTGCAACTCCTGCAATGCACTGCCCCACTGCCTGGGGGCAGTGGGCAGTGCAACTCCTGTAATGTACTGCCTCGCTGCCTGGGGGCAGTGGGCAGTGCAACTCCTGCAACGCACTGCCTCACTGCCTGGGAGCAGTGGGCAGTGCAACTCCCGCAATGCACTGCCTCACTGCCTGGGCCCATGGGGAGCCAGCATCTTCCAAGAACCGGGCGCACCGGCCTGGGGGGACGGGGGGTCCTGCCCAGGGGGTGGCCGGAGTATTCTTCAGGGCCCATGGGGAGGCGTCATCTTCGGAGAACCGGGCGCACCGGCCTGGGGGGGACGGCGCTCCCCGTCCCCCCCGGGCCGGTGCGCCCGGTTCTCTGAAGAAGATGGCCCCCCACTGGCCTTGCAGGAGACTCCGAACACCCCCTGGGCAGGACTCCCCGTCCCCCCCGGGCCGGTGCGCCCGGTTCTCTGAAGAAGATGGCCCCCCATTGGCCTGGCAGGAGACTCCGAACACCCCCTGGGCAGGACTCCCCGTCCCCCCCGGGCCTGTGCGCCCGGTTCTCTGAAGAAGATGGCCCCCCATTGGCCTGGCAGGAGACTCCGAACACCCCCTGGGCAGGACTCCCCGTCCCCCCCGGGCCGGTGCGCCCGGTTCTCTGAAGAAGATGGCCCCCCATTGGCCTGGCAGGAGACTCCGAACACCCCCTGGGCAGGACTCCCCGTCCCCCCCGGGCCGGTGCGCCCGGTTCTCTGAAGAAGATGGCCCCCCATTGCCCTGGCAGGAGGCTCCGAACACCCCCTGGGCAGGACTCCCCGTCCCCCCCGGGCCGGTGCGCCCGGTTCTCTGAAGAAGATGGCCCCCCATTGGCCTGGCAGGAGACTCCGAACACCCCCTGGGCAGGACTCCCCGTCCCCCCCGGGCCGGTGCGCCCGGTTCTCTGAAGAAGATGGCCCCCCATTGCCCTGGCAGGAGGCTCCGAACACCCCCTGGGCTGGACTCCCCGTCCCCCCCGGGCCGGTGCGCCCGGTTCTCTGAAGAAGATGGCCCCCCATTGGCCTGGCACGAGGCTCCGAACACCCCCTGGGCAGGACTCCCCGTCCCCCCCGGGCCGGTGCGCCCGGTTCTCTGAAGAAGATGGCCCCCCATTGCCCTGGCAGGAGGCTCCGAACACCCCCTGGGCAGGACTCCCCGTCCCCCCCGGGCCGGTGCGCCCGGTTCTCTGAAGAAGGTGGCCCCCCATTGGCCTGGCAGGAGACTCCGAACACCCCCTGGGCAGGACTCCCCGTCCCCCCCGGGCCGGTGCGCCCGGTTCTCTGAAGAAGATGGCCCCCCATTGGCCTGGCAGGAGGCTCCGAACACCCCCTGGGCAGGACTCCCCGTCCCCCCCGGGCCGGTGCGCCCGGTTCTCTGAAGAAGATGGCCCCCCATTGCCCTGGCAGGAGGCTCCGAACACCCCCTGGGCAGGACTCCCCGTCCCCCCCGGGCCGGTGCGCCCGGTTCTCTGAAGAAGATGGCCCCCCATTGCCCTGGCAGGAGGCTCCGAACACCCCCTGGGCAGGACTCCCCGTCCCCCCCGGGCCGGTGCGCCCGGTTCTCTGAAGAAGATGGCCCCCCATTGGCCTGGCAGGAGACTCCGAACACCCCCTGGGCAGGACTCCCCGTCCCCCCCGGGCCTGTGCGCCCGGTTCTCTGAAGAAGATGGCCCCCCATTGGCCTGGCAGGAGGCTCCGAACACCCCCTGGGCTGGACTCCCCGTCCCCCCCGGGCCGGTGCGCCCGGTTATTAGAAGAGGATGGCTCCGCGTGGGCCTTGCAGGAGGCTCCGAACACCCCCTGGGGTGTGGTGTGGTGTGGTGTGGTATGGTGTGGTGTGGTGTGGTGTGGTGGGATGTGGTGTGGTGTGGTGTGGTGCGGTGCGGTGTGGAGGAGGAGGAGGAGGAGGAGCGCCTGCCGCGGTCCCACGTACGGTGAGCCTTGGCGTCGTCCCTCGGGGGCCAAACGCAGGCTCTGCCGAGGGAGTCCTCCGTCTTACCTCCGCTAGAGCAAGACGAATCTCGTCGCACACCTGAGAACGCTCCTCCCAGCAGGCCGTCTGGGTCACAACGTCGGTGTACGACAACGCTACGGCTCGATCTGCTCTCCGGTCCCGGCCACCAACCGCTCCGAACTGTCCTGGATCCACCCGAGTAAGCGTTCCAAGATCAACGGGCACGGAAGATGTGGGTCTCCCGGGGCATCACCTCCGACTTAGAACGCCGCCAGACAAGGAGCGCGGTCCGGCACGACTGCGCGCAGCACCGGAGCGGTCCGGGCGCGTGAGGTCGAGGACGGGTCACGGGCGGGGACAGGGCCACGGGGCGGGCCGACCCATGGCCACCTGCATGTCCTTAAAGACCGTGCGGGGTCCTTGGGAAGCCGCAGTGAGGATGGCCGAGAACGCGGAATGTAGTGCGGCACACCACGAGGGGATCACATCTCCACAGAGGCCGGCCTCCAGGCTCCGTCCATTGCCACCGTAATGGATGGCCCAGAGGCGGCGTCGATCCGGGAGATGGGGGGCAAGCCCGTGCCGTCCGAGACTGTCCAAGATGATCACGTCATGGGCTTCCAGCTCAATCTCCTGCCGCACGGCCGGCGACATCTGGTTCTTCTCGATGTACACATACAGGACGCGGTACGGACTGCGCTTGTTCCGGGTGGAGATGGCGGACTTCACCTCAGGGGCCAGGAGGAGGTCCCCTGATAGCCAGAGTCCTAGGAGGATGTCCCAGGCCGGCCACCTGCCCGAGCCGGGCGTTGGGGCCCAGTTGGCTACGTGATACCACTCTGGCGGTGGGTCGTTGGCGAGGGACTGGTTAACAGGGGCCCGCGGTAGGGGAGAGAGGTGGTCGGCAAGAGGTAGAACGGGCACCGCGTGCCGCTTATGTAGGAGAACGGTAGTGAGAACGACATCGCAGAGTAGGCGACGGAGACGCGCAGGACGCAGACCTCTGTGCAGCAGGGCATCCCTGTGTGGCGTGGAGATGGCTCCGAGACGACCAACAGTGTAGGTTGCGACGGTGTGGTGGGCCGGGGAGCCATCCACAGCCAGTATGAACGGCTCGTCCCCCCAAAGGACGAGGGTGCCCCAGGCAGTGGGCGTACAGTGGCGCCAGGCATGGCACCTCTGAGAGAGTCGGGCCGCAAGCCACCGATGGTAGTGGGCGCGGATGAGCGGGTCTAGCGGGCACGAGAGGATATGGTCCCCGGAGGCGGGCATGGTGCAGAGGGGGCAGGACGTATCTCTTGGGGGGAACAGGGAGAGGCGGATGCCGGTGACCGTGAGGTGGTCCCCCCATGTGACGAGACCGTGGCTGACGATGTTGGCGTACTCGTTGAGGTCGGGGAGGCGTTGTGGCGGGGGGGACGCAGAGAAGGCGTGGTGGGAGGCGAGCAAGGCGCGGCGCGCGTGGGGCACGGCGTCGTGGACCTGGAGGCCCGCGTGGGAGAAGCAGACGCGGGGTTTCTGTAGGGGGCCGAGCCATCCCACGGCGTCCGGGCAATTGTCCGCAGCTTGCCCTGCCGCTTCGTCCACCCGGTCCAGCAGGGTATCGAGCCAGGTGCCGGCGATATGGGAATAGAGGTGATGGGGAGGGGCATGGCCGTGGGCCATGTCGCGACACGATCTTATGAGATCTCCCTGCAGCGAGTCTTCCGGCTCGCGGCGCCCTTCCTGCGCCGTGATGTACCCTTTGCAGTCCGCGAAGTGCCACGCACCGGATCGGAAGCCGATGGCAGGGTCGGCTGAGGGCCCCTTGGCGGTGAGGGCCACCCATGCCGTGTACAGCTCCGCCGTGTAGGCGTTGTCCAGCCTCAAGGGGATGGGGACGGGGTACACCTGGTACCGGAGGGTGACGGGGCAGAACACCGCCACTGCCCCGCCGCAGCGCCGGGTCCTCGGGCACCACGACGCGTCGTGGAGGATCCCATAGTTCTCAGGGAGCCAGGAGAACGTGGGGACGGTCGCAGTCACCGCTTGGCAGCGTCTAACCGGGGGGACGGTGCCGGCCGGCGGAGTGGGGCGGGGCGAGGCCCGGGGCCACCCCTTGCGTCGCGCGTCCTCTGTACTGCGATGGCCCGCAAGCATCCACGCGTGGGTGTCCTGGACCTCAAGTCCGGGTGACGACAGGGCCAGCACATGGGGGGTGTGGTGTGGCAGATGGCTGTCAGGGGGTAAGTGGATGGCGATGTCGCACCGGTGGCATAGGGCAACAAATAGATCGTGGTCTGTGGGGTGTGCGGTGCACCGGAGTCCGAGCTCCGGGGTGAGGCAGGGCTGGGAAGGATGGAACCGCCAGAGGGCAGTGAGGAGCCCGTGGCGCGTGGACCGGCAGACCAGGGAGTTGGGGTGGTTCAGGTGTCGGATGTAGACGCCGAAGAAGTTAGTAAACCCAACGACCGGTGCCGGGGGTATACCGACTCCCCCTTCGGGGACCTCACGGAGGAAGTGAGCAGAGGCGGAGAGGGTCCACCCAGCGGTGGCGCGCATGGCCGAGGCGGTCATGGCGTCCAGCACGCGCAGGGCCCCGTAGGAGGGGGGGCGGACACTGGTAAACCAGTTGACCGTCCCATGACACTTGGCAGTATACATGGCGAGGGGGTAGTGGGCGGGGAGTCGTGGGGCGCGGAGCGCCCGGCACGCAGCGCGGGCGCCCGAGAACAGGCGCCGGGAGTCGACGGGATGGAAGAGGTGGGGAAGGGCATGGCGGCCAAGGACGCGGACGTAGTCCCGGCTCGTGGCACATCGCACGGGGTGACCATTGAGGTATACCGTGTCGTTGAGGAAATAGACCTGACCATCGCGCATGTCGGTGCCGATCAAGACCGTTTTTGTTGGGTCTGAGTGGAGGTTGGTGAGGCGGCCCGCTCTCTCAATGCCGCTGGCGAGGGCGGGCAAATGGCAACGGTCGCCGGGCAGCCACTGGGTGTCATCCATCAGGAGAACCCGGTTCAGCGGGCCCGCGGGGGTGTCGGTGGGGGGGACGGAACGGCAGGCTTCGTGTCCCCGAACTTCGCCATATATGCAGTACTTCATGCCGGACACGGGGCATCCTTGCCCCGTGCCGGCCCCCAGCCGGGTGGAGGACGGAGAGCGTCCGTCAGCTCCCCCCATGTGCACCTCAAGGGCGCGGTCATGGTGCTGAAGGGTCGCGGCGTCGGCTGGGGAGATCCCTGCGGCGGTGAGGACGGCGTACTCGGTGGCGTGGTTGATGGAGCCATACGCGTGGCGGACATCGTCCGACAGGACCCACGCTTCGAGGCGTCTGCGCCAGCGGTCCCACCATACATCGTGTAGGACGCGGAGTAGCTCCACGGAGGAGCAGTGCGGGGACATCCCGAACTGGTAGGGCGGCAGGATGCCGTTCTGAACCAGGCGGGGCTGGTAGTGGTCTTTGATGAGGGCAGCCGTGAGTTTCCATATCGTGGCCAGATTGGTCAGCGGTCTGCCGTTTGCAATGGGGCCGTGCGGCGTCTTTTTCGGAAGGTTGATGAAGTCTGCAGAGTGTGCCTGGGGCACGGGCACCCCACGGAGAATACTGTTGATCAGGCTCACGATCGCCGCAAACTGGGCATCCTCCAATTGTCCGAACAGCCGGTACTCCAGTAAGTCGTGGTACGGCACAGTGGCTGCCGCCCGGCGGATGATGGCCCGCAGGTTTGCGGTGGTGGCGTTGGGTGGTGGGCCGAGCGGCCTTTCCTCCCATCCCGTGATGGTCCGGACGCGCGCGAGTGAGAGCGCCTCAAGAGGGGCAAAGTGCCTTTGGCGCAGCTGGTCCAACGCAACGGCGGCTTGTTGATGAAGAGGTACTGGGACGCCCACCACGTAGACCGGATCCGCTGGGGGTACGTAGCGCGCCCCCAACGTGCGGCGGTAGTCCACTTTGGTGGGTTGGCCAGGGGCAGCGGGTAGGGGCGCCAGCCCTACATCCTTCTCTAGAAGGAGAACGTCCCAGGCCGCTCGGATGCGTTCTTTGAGGCGGGCGACCTCCACGAGGTGTGACGATTGGGACGCCCAATCCGGGTAGGCGAGCGTGTAGCGTTGAAGGTTGGTGACGTGGACACGGACCGTCGACGGTACCGGCTGGCTGGGGACGGGGGGCCCGTAGGCAGCCGTAGCTGCGGTGTATAGCGCTGAGGTCACCTCGGTATAGCGTGGCTGCGCTTCGGGCGCGCCCGGGGGCGGCGTAGCGAGTTCGGCCCGAAAGGTGTCGTTGAGGGTGCGGAGCTGGCTGGCGAGGGGTTCCCGCGGGATGGGGAAGCGGCCCTTTTTCGAAGGGCATACCAATTGGGGCGCTGGCGGGAGGTCATGGAGGGTGGCAGTCACGGGTAGGTGGTCAGATGGGAAACTGGAATCGGAGCGCACCTCCGTGGTGTGGGCTGCTTCCGAAGGGGTGCGGAGGAAGATGTGGTCCAGGGCACCGGCGAAACCTTGCGGGCTCACCCACGTGGGGGCCTCCGCAAGGGGGCGTAGACGGCGCATCCCAAGGCGCGTGAGCGTGGGGAGGACGAGGTCACAGAGGGAGGCAGGGGAGACAGGGAGGTGCGAGACCCAGCGGCAGTTGGCGTTCAGGTCCCCTGTCATGACAACCACTCTAGCCGGGGTGAGGAGGAGGTACGGGTACACCCACTCCAGGATTTCTTGGAGGGTGTCGAGGTTCCCGTCGGCGGGGAAATACACGTTGGCGTGGCAGTGGGTCACGCCAGCCATGGTGAAGTGCGTGACGAGGGCTCGTCCCGACGGGTGGGCGCTGTGGCCGGTCACGACCAGGTCCGGGGTCCTGTAGAGGAGGGTGGCACATCCCCCAGCTATTCTTGCAGGTGCCTGGATGGTGTGGTATAGGGGGTGCACCCGTTGGATGATCAGGGGCCCCGCTTCTTGAACATGCAGGGTTAGCGGGTACTGGCACTCGCGCACCAGGACGTCCAGGGCGCGGAGCTTGGGTCGCAGGGACATCTGCACGTTGAGGGTCATCACGTCTGGGCGGGGCGACACGTGGCCGGTGGGGGGGGGACCGGGGCAGGAGCCGGCGGCGGTGGAGTGCTGGGTTAGCTTGCGGTCCACGGCTGCGGGGAGGGCGCAAGGTAGGCCTCGCACCCACTTGCGGAGGTGCCGGTGGTGGTACGTGGCCGCCATCGCCAAGACACTGGCCCGGGTGAGGCCTGTGGCTGTGATGGAGACGCGGCTGTGTAGGGATTGTGGGAGGACCACGTGGTGATGCTCGGGCAAGATGAAGGAGGTGGGTGGCAGGCCCTTGCGGCAGAGCTGCAACTGATGGGAGCCCGTCACCTGCACACAGTGCACGGCGCCCACTAACGACAGAACGTTACGGGGCCAGGGGTCCGCCCCGCTGCACGCCCGGTAGTAGTGCACACCCACCGGCAGGTGCAGGCACATTTCGAGGGCATAGGGGGGCGTGATGAACTGGGCAGTGCCCGAGGCCGGTACCGGTACCAGGCCCCACTCTCTGGGGGGGGAGCTGGGAGTGTATGCGCCCAGGTGCAGGTCCCGGACATGGGGGACGCCGTCGAGGTGGGAGTGGCGGAGCTGAGACACGGCGGCAGGGATGTCCTCGTTGCGCCCCGCCATGTCCCGGGTTACCGGTCCCGCGGACGCCGACCGAAGTACGGCTGGTAGCGGTGGGGATCGGCTGGGGGGCTCCAGGGCGGGGGAGCGTAGGGGTTGTGGGCCATGGCCACTCGGGGGTCGTGGGGGTCCCCCGAGTACGGGTAGGGCAGGAGGGGGGCTGCTGCATGGTGGTCGTGGCGGCTGGAAAGCGCTTGTGGCTCATCGCGGTACGCGCTGCGACGCCTCGGCGGCGGGCTGTCGCGGCGATGGCCTGGGCTGCGGCGGCGGGACGGGGACCGGTCCGAGCGGCGGGGGCTGTGTCTGCGCTGATATTTGGAGTCTGGTTCTCCGTCCGATCCCGACGTTGCCGTAAGGTCCACCTGATCGTCAGGGTCCCGTGGACGGCGCTGCTTCCCGCGGCTTCCCCGATGAGTCTTCCGGGGCGGACGGTCTCGGTCAGGGTCAGGCACCCAGGGCGTAAACGGTTGCTTCTTCGATTCGGCCCACGTCACTCGCCAGCCACGAGCCGTGTGTTGCCTCGTCAGTCGCATGCCGCGCTCGTACTCTGCTGGTCGGATTCCGACGATTGTGAACTTGGATGTATGGTTCAATTGTTCTTCAGTAATGGAGGAAAGGCCTGCACCAAATTTATCCCGAAGGATACCACCGAGGAGTCCTGCATCAACTTCACCGGACGGCGGATCGTCGACTTCTTGCCAGCCGACCCACAGGGCTTTCGAGTAAACTTGCGGATCGATTTTTTGGGGTGTATACCCCTTCTTTTTCGCTGCGCCCTGTGCCTGGTTGGCGGCTGCAGCTTCTGATGGGGAGGTGGCTGGGCTGGCGGAAACCTGCTGGACTGCAGGGGGGTTGGAGAGGAAGGAGCGCAGGACTTCCGCGATGCCGGGCAGGCTGGGCGCGTGGCTGTGGACCCAGGCCCACTGCTCCCGGATCGGCGACTGCGGGAGGGTGTTGACCTTCGCGCCGTACTGGCGGAAGAGCTGGAGGTGGAGCGCGTGCGCAACCTCGTCCTCACAGCCCTTGGGGATCTCCGGGATCCACTCCAGCAGGTCGGTCAGGGCGGCATCGGCAGGCGACGGCAGAGACGGCGGCGGCTGGGCGGTCGCGCCCGGTGCCCGAAAGGCAGAGACCGCCCTCGGCTTAGGGACCGGTTCCGGGACTGCGAACGACAGTTCGGGCGCACGCGCAGGGGCCTCCGGGACCGGCACGGCGCCTGGCGCGGCCATAGCCCTACGGAGGACGTCGGCCAATTCCTCGAGGTTGGGTGCCTGGGGCGAGGTGAGAACTGCTGCGGCGAGGATGACCGGTACGAGGACCAGGAACTGCTGAGAGCCGGGGGGGGGCAGCTCGAATGAAGCCGGAACGGTACTGCGCACGGCGTTGGCGAATGCCGGCGGCGTGGACTGGAGGCCGTGGAGTCTGGTGGCGATGGACAGGAGGGGGGGTACCGACCTGATGAAGTTGTTGAGCCTAACGGCTTCGGTCTGCCGCTGTGCCGCGGCGCAACGCTGGGCCTGCTGCTGGGCATTATCCCGTTCGGTGCGCACCGCGTCCAGATCCCGCGTGAGGGACTCCAGGTCGCCCCGTGCCACGGCCAGCTCCCGTCGTTGGGCCTCATACTCGTCATGCAATTGAGCGTAGTCGGTGGAGTAGGCCGTGACATCCAGGTCCGGGACGAAAGGCTCCCCCACCTGGGAGGGGCTGGGGGGGGCCGACCCGACGGCCGGGGCCGGTGACTCCGGAGGGGTGGGGTCTGCGGCAGCCGGTGGTACCTGGGAGGCAGGCTCTGGGAGATTGAAAGAAAGCCTTGTCTGCTCGGGCAACAGTGATGAAGGCGATGGTTCGGACCCTGAGGGGGTGGGCTTGCCCTGGGCCTTGTACAGGGCTGACGCTGGGGTGAACGCCGCCGTGGCGAACAGAGTGCCGGCGGGGCTGGGCGCCGCTTGCCCTTTGGTGAGGTAAGGTGCGTGGCTGGGCGGCGTGAGCGGGGGCGGGTTGGCGGTGTCGGCGATGCCGGCCTGCAGCAGGGCGAAAGTGGGGGCTGTGGCCCAGGAGTGCTCGCCAGCCTGCTCGATCTGATGCAGCAGCTCCACGCTGCGGATCGGCAAGATCGAGCACTCGAGCAGCGGCCGCAGCTGCTCGGGGGTCCACATGCCCTTGTTGGCGAGGGCGGGGGGTGTGGGAACGGGGGCTGGCGTGTACTGTCCTGTGAGGCAGACGGAGGAGGCCCACGCTAGGAGCCCGAACTTCAGCGGGACGAGGTCTGCTGTCGGGATGTGGGCTGCCTGCAGGACCGCATGTACGTCGTTGGGTAGCGCCCAAAAGGCCGCAACTACCTCTCGGGTGCGGAGGCGGTCCCATGACGGTCTGAGGTGGGGGGCAAGGAACTGGCTGATGGGCTTGTGGATCTTGTGGGAGACCTTCTGGCTTTGGATGTCCGGAGGGCCGGCAGTGTCGACGGGCGGTGGCTGTTCGCGGGCTGTGTACAGGCCCTTGAAGACTTGGCTGCGGAGGCGTGACGCCGAAATTGGGGCATGGCTTGGGCTCCACCGCGTGACGAGAGCCGCTGTGAGGGCCTCAGGGTCCTTGGAGATATACTCCAGCAGTGGGCCTCCTTGTACTAGCGACAGGGGGACGTGTTCGATGACCTTCGTGTCAGACGGGCCTGCGGCGACCGTTACGGTGGCTGTGAGCAGGAGCCCCCGCGGCGTCCACACCCCCGTCACCGCTGTAATAGCCTGGATGTCGCCGTTGGCAGCCGTCCATCGCAGGGCATCACACAAGTCAGCCAGGGCGGGGTCGGTGGCCTGGATAGCCGTATCTGCCGCTTCCAGTGCGTCATCCTTCAGCATGTCCAGTTCTCGCAGCAGACGGTCAGCATCGTCGGACTGGGCGATGTCCATCAGAAACATGGGGAACGGCCCCTGACGAATGGCGCCGCCTCGACCGGTGTCGGGGGCGGGAGAGGGGGTGTCCTGGGACGGTGTTGAGCGGTCTGACATGGTAGCTGTGGCGAGAAAAGAGCGGGTGGCCTGTGGCCGCAATATGTTGGGGGGGGGGAGCAGATCGAGGTGTCGGCAAACGGAGGTGCACTGACATCATAGGCAGCCCCAGTCGGATGGGGCGCGCAGGAGAGAAACAAGGGGTACCACGAGCGTGGCCATAGTGTGACAAAACAAAGAGCATGGCGCGATGGCGCGGAGTAACATGGGGCCGCCTGGCGGACCGGGTCGGTGAGCGGGGGTCCCAGGACACACAGGGCGGGGGTGCGAGGGGAGCACCGCGCTGGCGCGTGGTGCTGCAACCCTAGTGGCGCACGGGAGCGAGGGGCCCCACGTTGGGACGACGAATCGGACGACTGATAATACCCCTGCACAAGGCGTCACGCTTGAGCGGCGGATACGTCGAATGCAGTCCCCGTCGCGGCTCCCCGCGTAGCGGCCTGGAAGATTGCCACGGCGAGGTCGACGTCTTGCCAGAGCCGAACGTATAACGACGTGCCCACTGTGAGCAGGAAACGGCTTGCAAGGGGGAGGGACGCACTTGAGGTGCGGCACTCAGCCCTTGGAGACACGGGATGAAGAGGGAGAGAGAGAGTGCACCATACGGGTGGAGTTGAGCGGAGAGGGGGCCACGATGGCTGAGCTGAGTCACGTGGTGGCACGACTATCACGACGATTCACGACTGGTTTCGAGCGTGGCAGTGCGTGTAGGCAATCCGTCCTACAGCTACCATCCTGAGGGTTTTTAGACTGGTGCCAGGTGTGGTATGGTGTGGTGTGGTGTGGTGTGGTGGGATGTGGTGTGGTGTGGTGTGGTGCGGTGTGGTGTGGTGTGGTGTGGTGTGGTGTGGTGTGGTGTGGTAAGGTGTGGTGTGGTGTGGTGTGGTGGGATGTGGTGTGGTGTGGTGTGGTGTGGTGTGGTGTGGTGTGGTGTGGTGTGGTGTGGTGTGGTGTGGTGTGGTGTGGTGTGGTGTGGTGTGGTGTGGTGTGGTGTGGTGTGGTGTGGTGTGGTGTGGTGTGGTGTGGTGTGGTGTGGTGTGGTATGGTGTGGTGTGGTGTGGTGTGGTGTGGTGTGGTGCGGTGGGATGTGGTGTGGTGTGGTGTGGTGTGGTGTGGTATGGTGTGGTGTGGTGTGGTGTGGTGTGGTGTGGTGTGGTGTGGTGTGGTGTGGTGTGGTGTGGTATGGTGTGGTGTGGTGTGGTGTGGTGTGGTGGGATGTGGTGTGGTGTGGTGTGGTGTGGTGTGGTGTGGTGTGGTGTGGTGTGGTGTGGTATGGTGTGGTGTGGTGTGGTGTGGTGGGATGTGGTGTGGTGTGGTGTGGTGTGGTGTGGTGTGGTGTGGTGTGGTGCGGTGTGGTGTGGTGTGGTGTGGTATGGTGTGGTGTGGTGTGGTGTGGTGTGGTGTGGTGTGGTGTGGTGTGGTGTGGTGTGGTATGGTGTGGTGTGGTGTGGTGTGGTGTGGTGGGATGTGGTGTGGTGTGGTGTGGTGTGGTGTGGTGTGCTGTTGTGTGGTTTGGTGTGGTGTGGTATGGTGTGGTGTGGTGTGGTGTGGTGGGATGTGGTGTGGTGTGGTGTGGTGGGATGTGGTGTGGTGTGGTGTGGTGCGGTGGGATGTGGTGTGGCGCGGCGGGGATGTCTTGCACACGGGAAAATGCAAAAATGGCTGGGCCCTGATCCTGAATCCTAAAACTAACCGTAAGCTCTGTCTGCCGGGTGCCTGCTGCCTTGCTGTTGGCAGGCGGCTGCGAGTCCCATGGTACCAGGCGTTGGTTGTTTGCCTACCAACTGCATCTCAGCTTTTCGGCCCATCGCCTGTGTGCACACAGTATGCTGGGAGGTGCCATCAAGACTGGATGAGTATGCCGGTTGATACTTCCAGGTGTACGTACATGTGCGCCTTTCGAGGAGGGGATCCTCCACGCGTGGATCGTGTTTTGGGGGGCGGGGTCAGGCAGAGCTTAAGTGCATGAAGGTCCAATACGCTGATGCGTTCGGGAAGGCTGGCGGCCGGGAGTAGGGGCGGGAGCAAGAGTGTTGCACCCCCCGGTGCTGTGCATGTAAAGGAGAGCATGCGCTTGTAAAGGCCCAAGGCTCTATGGTGCCAAGCGCGGCTGGGGCCTAAAGGAGCGGGTCCACTAGCGCACCCTGCACCCACCCTCTACCTCCCCATGCTGGTGCGGGTGGCCAAGAGCGCCTTGTGGGTGGGGGGTCACGCGTCCTCACCCGACGCCGTCCCACGCTCCCTCGCGGAGGCAGTGCGCCCCGGGGCGCCCCCGCCGGCAAGGCATTGCAACCGTCGCTTGGGGTGAACGTGGTGTGGTGTGGTGTGGTGTGGTGTGGTGTGGTGTGGTGTGGTGTGGTGTGGTGTGGTGTGGTGTGGTGTGGTGTGGTGTGGTGTGGTGTGGTGTGGTGTGGTGTGCAGAAGGCGCTGTTATCAAAATGGCAACGGCCGGGATGTCATGCACACGGGAAACTGCAATGCGGGTGTGCGGTGTGGTGCAGCCCGTCCCGTACAAGACACCTTGGCATGCTCCTTCTTCAATTGGAATTCCTCCCACCAAATCCGCAGGTCGTGAATCTCTTCGTACAGCAGCCGAAGGTAGCAGAGAAAGACCAGCACTGGAGACGAAGCAGTGGATATGTAAATGAAATTGGAAAATCGGGGAAAACATCGCGAGACAAGCGTGACACAGACATCGACAAAGCTTCAGACCGGCGCTGGCCCCGCGCAGGCTGCTGCGGACCCCAGGCAGACCAGTGCAGGCCCCACTGCAGACGAACAACACAAGCTCCGTGCAGACTGACGGAGGTCCCACACAAACTGGGCTGGGCAACGCTTGGAATGTCGGGCGGGACGGGGACCTCTTTTTCAACCCCCCCCCCCCCGGAGGAGGCCTGAGCTATTGCACGTGTGCGCACGAGGTGAGCAGCACAATGCGCAGGAAGAACTTGGCTCGTCAGTGGCCTACAAGACCATAGGTCCCGTTCTGTCACAAAGAATGAGACAAGAGGATGGGGAGGACACCAACAAATAAGTGGGAGCCCCGTGGCGGCGGCAAGCAATGGCTGGCGCCATGCGGGCACCACTGGACCTTCTGTATCACAATGTGTTCTAGGACAACCGACATACAATATCAGCAAATTTCAGACCACGGGGAAAAGCGACGCCCCGTCCCCCCGGATCAGAGCCGAGCTAGTAAAGCTTGGTCTGGCGCCGATGAGGGGGTGTCATCCGATGGTGTCCATGGAAGCAGCCGATAGAACCCTGTAGAGAGACCCCCGAGATTTGGGGA
Organism: Eutreptiella sp. 'Long Island Sound 2002'; assembly: GCA_964036045.1. Classification (NCBI taxonomy): domain Eukaryota; phylum Euglenozoa; class Euglenophyceae; order Eutreptiales; family Eutreptiaceae; genus Eutreptiella; species Eutreptiella sp. 'Long Island Sound 2002'. The sequence goes on along the minus strand of OZ038383.1, from coordinate 145,278,265 downwards.
CCTCTTAGCCCGCCCCCCCCCCCCTTCCCCCTCCCCCTCCCCCTCCCCCTCCCCCTTCCCCCCCCCCAAACCAAAATTCTCGTGGTCGTCCCTGCACAAGCACCATGCAGCCCGGTGCAGTGCTCCTGCAGACCGGCGCAGCCCCCCAGCATCGTGGGTCTGGGGGCCCGCACTGCACATAAGGCACACCCTCAAAAAGCATCAGCAGCAGGTCTCTGGAGGTCAAGTCCGCAAAGCTCTGCTGGTACCTCTCGAGGCGGAACGACGTGAAATGCTCCGAGGGGAACACGCCCCCCGAGGCCGGAATCTCGAACACGAGCCTGAGGAAGGACGTGAGAAAGGCGGAGGCAGTGCCCAAGCCCCAGGGGCCGCAGAGTCGCAGCGCCAACCCCCCCGAAGGAATGCTGAGTTATTGTACGTGGGCACAAGACGCGATCAGCACAAAAACGCAGAAAGAAAATTGGCTCGTCAGTGGCCTAAAAGACCATAGGTACCTTTCTGTCACAAGAATGAGACACAGAGGCCCCCCCCCCCGCTGTCCTCCCCCCCACCAGTGCCTTGGGGTTCGAGGATCGTCAACAGTCGGGGGGGCTGTGAGACCAGACAGCCGGGGATTGGACCCAGTCGTGCTGGTGAGGGAGACACACTGACCGTGGGAACCCGCCTCCAGTGCAAGCCATGACCCCCCCCCCCCCGCTGTGGGATGCGGATGTTGAAGGCTTACCCTTACCGCACAGGCACAGGGGTGCAGAGCAACACAATCAGAACGAAAACCTCTGCAGTGACAGCGCCATGGGCGCCTTTCCCTGTGACAACAGACGCACCCAAAGGTTAGTGCACGGTGGGCTCGATCAGGGGGCTGTACGGAAACTAACCTACATAATGTCGAACACATCCGCTGAGTACTTCGTTCAAATTTCCCCTGCCTCCCCTACCCTGCCCCCTGCCCCCTGCCCCCCCCCCCCCCCACCGCCCTCCTTTTCTGCACGGCTGACCGTCAGGCGGGTCCGGTGCCCGAATGCAGTGCGGACATACGAACGCCCACCTGACCCGCCCTTCCTGGTCCACTTGCCTGCCGCTCTCGTTTGCATTACACCTGCCTCCCCCCCCCCCGCCACCCCCGCTTTCATGGCCCGAAACTGAGAGTTCCACTTCACAAGTCTGGGATTCCTCAATGTCCCGTGATGAGCGCGGACAGATGGGCCCCGAGGGCACCCCATCTGCCACTCCCTCCTTCCACTACGGGGGTCGGCAGAGTTCATTCCGTGGGGACACTTTTGGGTACTGCCATTCCCCCCACGAGATGGGGGGCACTGGGAAAGGCGCCAGTGGGGTACGGGTGGGGTGCGTCAGGCGTAGCTGCAGGACTGCGGTCTGTGGAATTGCACGGTGTGGTATGGCAGGGCCACAGCTCGGACACGCAAGAAACGTGGTCCGATCTGCAGACATGTACTTCCGGGTGCACGTGCATCTTCGCCTTTTGAGGAGGGAATCCGCCACACGTGGATGGGTGGTTCGTCCAACCATTGGGTTGGGGGTGAATGGGGGCGGGTTGGAAAAAAAATGCGAGGGGCGGGGGCCTGCTCCAGGAGGCAAGATAGCACCGTTCCGAACGGTGCAGGAACGGTGCAAAAACCTTCGGGACAGTGTAGGGACAGTGCAGAAATGGGGCAAAGCGCATAGGTAAAGGTGGCAGACCATGGTCATAAAAAGCTGTTGTATATCTGGGACACCCGTTTTTTCAAAAGGCTTCAGAATTGTGCACATTTTCTGAAATGTCTGCGATGGAGGGCACGGATGGGAGGAACAATGTAGGAGCGGTGCAAAACGTTTAGGGAACGGTGGAAGGCGACCGGAGGAACGGTGTTATTTTGCATGCTGGCCTGCTCGGCTACCCCTAACAGCCAGGATGAATCAATTTTACTGTGGGCGGATTACTGTGAATTTCATTGTGGATGGGTGGGCAGGGGGGGGGGGGGGTTGGCACAAGGCCTTGGTATTAGATTGTTGGCCTTTGGCGGTGCCTATTGGCCTCTCGCCACTGCTCATTCTGACCCTCTGTGGGTCCGAACGTGTTTTGGTTGTGTCAACGGAGCCCCTCGATGACTTGTCCTGTTTGACTACTCCGGGGTCGGCTGTTGCCCGTGCCGTTGACCAGGTGCATCCCGATGCACACTCCGAGTCCATGCTGGGTTTGCCGACTCCCGCACTGACCTGTGCGCGCTGGGGTGTGCATCTGCAGGATAATTTTCCTGACAGGGGCTTCTAACAACCACAATGATTATTTCCCTTTTTTCCTTTCCTTCTCCTCATTCTGCCCTCTGCACCGTTTTCGGCGAGCGCGGTCTGCCCTGTCATGTTACCTCCCTTTGTTCGTCCCTTTCCCCATGCCCAGTTTCTTCTCCACCCTCTCCATTCTTTCTGCCCTGGGGGGCATTGGGTGGCGGGGGAGCGTGTTGCTTGGGGGGGGGGGGGGGCAGGGGGTAGTAGAGCTGGCTGCATTACGTCACACAAAGAGCGGGTCTTTTGATGTGTCTTGTCCCCACGGAGGGTCTGCCTCATCCCCCCTTTGCCGCGGGGCACGGGAGGACCTCACAGCAATGTACTGCAGGACATAGGGGTTGAAGAGGGTGAACTCCACCGACACCATCCGCGTGGGATCGTCAATCCATCTCTCGGCCTGCAGCTGTTTCAGCACCTCTTGCACCTGTGCAGGCAGGAGGCCGGACACGCACCCACAACGCAGCATTCCCACAGCCCCTTGCAGGGCTGTCCGTAAGGGGGGGGGAAAGCAAAGGGTTCGTAACGCCAGCAGTAACGAACGTTCACGGGGACGCTCTCCGCTTCGTGGACAAGACATGGGCAAGACACAAAACCACAGAAGCACTATTGAACAGTGGTCGGCGGTTGGCGGCGGTTGGCGGTTGGCGGTGGGCGGCGGTTGGCGGTTGGCGGCGGTTGGCGGTTGGCGGTTGGCGGCGGTTGGCGGTTGGCGGTGGGCGGTCCTTGGGGGCTGTCCTTAAAACAAATCTTAAGGACAGCCCTGCCCCCTTGAGCCCTTATTGGACAGCCCCGACTGCCCCCATCGCAAGGCTGGTGCACAGCAGCGCCCCGCCAACGCCATTCATTCGGTGGTCAACATCCCCAGACCTCTGGTGACATTCCACGTCGATGGATGTGCCACGGGACCATGCGCTGAGGTGGGCCAAGGCAAAGGCAGACGCTGGCCACGTCGATCGGTTGACACCGTCTCCTGCGGAAAAGACTACTCACTGTCTCCCTGACGCCCAGTGGCAGCCTCCGGCTTTTGTAACCGACAGTAACCGCCCCCCACCGCTTTGGCAACCTCCTCCAACCGCCTGCCTAACCGCCGCTGGGGCCGCCTCTGAGGTCCCTTCCCTTCGAATGCATCCCTGGGTCAGGTAAACAACTCTCCCCGGGTGTGTGATGTAGATGTTGAATGCCAACCTTTTCCACACGCCGTGGGTGACGCAGGTCGGACAGTGGCGCACACCTTCGTCACATTGTAGCCCCCCAGGTCGATCACGTAGCCCCCTCCGCCGTAGGTGTAGCCGAACTTCTCGCTGGGGTAGCCGCGGCCGCGCAGTTCGCTCGCGGACCGCCAGCGCTGCCACGGGTTGGGGCCCATGTCCGTCTTGTTCTCCGTGTTCTCGCTGTACTTGCCGTAGCACGCCCTTTCCGTATTGGCGATCCTGAGGGGAGCAGAAGGGCATGGGACGTGCCGCACACCCGTGCCCTGGGGCCCTGACGCTGTGGGACTGAGCCCGCTGCATGGCCGCGGGGCAGGGCGTCCTTTGACCAGGGGGCCGGGGAGGGGGGGGGAGGAACGATTTGGGACCCAAAAGTTTGTGTACCAAAAATGGCCCCACCAGATTTTCCCGATGGTAAATTTCGTTTTTTCCCGTTTTGCCATTTGGGTCTGAGGAGCGGGGGGAGGGGTCTTGGTTTTTACTCATTCCAAAGACGCCCTGCCACGGGGGGTTGCCCCCCCCCTCCCCCCTGTCCTAACACCGACGAGGTTCTGGTTCAGGGGGCCAAAATGCAGAAACACGGGGTCGGCGTATTTGGAGAAGCCCGTGTTATCGCGTGGCGCGTACCACGGACCACATGTTGCAGACATGAGACAACCTGACCCCTCCATGACCACAAAAGGGGGTCCAACAGGCCACCTCTCCCAGTGACGGGTGCGCGGATCCCCACCCCCCCTCAACCCCCCAAGCATGTATGTTGTATGTAGACACTAACTCCATGACAACCAGTACCCACTGGGGTTTTTCAATTCTAAGGCCCATATCACTTGCCAGGGTCGGTGGCTGCGACCAAACACTTAACCACTCACACCGCGAGCCCCCATGCCCTAACCGGGAATTTTCTGAGCCAGCACACCCCCCAGAACACAAGAGCACATGGAATTACAGCTGCACCAACACTTTGCCGGCCCATAATGACCGGTGCTGTGGCCTGCACCAAGCTGCGGACCACATTCCCTGATGGGGTGCAACTGCACAACCGGTGATTCCAAAAAAAGCCAGAAAATGCGGAAGAACTGGGCCAGTGTGTTTGCACAAACCCTCGTGAGGACAAGGGGGTGGGTGGTGGCACAAGGCCTTGGTATTTGGTTGTTTGCCTTTGGTGGCGCCTATTGGCCTCTCACCACTGCTCATTCTGACCCTCCGTGGGCCCGAACGTGTTTTGCTTGTGTCAACAGAGCCCCCGGATGACTTGTCCTGTTTGACTACTGCGGGGGTTGGCTGTCCCGGAGACGGGCTGTTGCCCGTGCCGTTGACCAGGTGCATCCAGAGGGGGGGGGGAGGGGGCTACTTGTGGGACCACCTCAGCAGCTGCATCTGGATCCATTTACATCCACTGCTCTATCCACAGGGAACACCGAGAGGGAGCCCGCCGCACCGCGCGCTGTCTTTCGTGCGCTGTTTTTCGTATTTCCCAGGGATTTTCAGGTTGGCAAGGACGCAGTGGCCAAAGGGGTAAGCACACAACAGTGTCCACCATCGCGACAGCCACCGCAACCGGGCCTGGCGCCCTATCTTACGGGGCGGGCGGGGGGGGAGGGCCAGTGAGGTGCTGAGAAAATGCACAAGGGGAAGATATTGCAGTGCCACCTGAAGAAGCGAAAAAGGCACTGCCCAAAAGACAGCGTAACGCACGTAACACTCCCTCAGACTCGCGGCTCACCTCTGTTGTGGTTGTCGGTGTGATTTGTGCGTACAGCAAAAATAAGGGTGTACTCAAAAATGGGATCTTCGTCCCTGCCCTCCCTCCATTTCTCTTCCAACCTGCAACACGGTTGTGGCTGTCTTTGCCCGACTGGCACCATTTGCCCTCCCCTCCAATCTTTTGCCACTTGACCTAATTGTGAGTCGAAAAGCGGTTAACGCAGGTGCCGATCTACTGCCATAACGGTCAGCAGACATAAAGATCCAAAGCCCCCGTGCATGTGGATGTCTTCGCCGTGATTCCAGATGAAAAATCTCGTCCCTCGGGGTCCCCAGAAAAAAACCAGCACTCACCCAGACCGACTGCTACAACGACGGAGCAATGCATGGCAAACGTCAACACGACACATGTACACATTTGGTAAAGAGTTGTGCTGAATCCAATCCAGTGGCAACCGGCGGCCCGAGCCCTCTGCCTACAGTGGCCCCCAGACCTCCACAAAATTTGTCCCCAGGCCCCGCACACGCCTTGGATCCTCGACCACCACTTACCCCGTCTTTGTGGCAGGGCTGTCCTTAGGGGAAGAAATGGGGCTTGGTAACGCCAACAAAAACGAACTTTCACGGGGACGCTCTCTGCTTCATGGTCAAGACATGGGCAAGACACAAACCCACAGAAACAGTGTTGAACAATGGTTGGCGGTTAGCGGTTGGCGGTTGGCGGTGGATGGCGGTTGGCGGTTGGCGGTTCTTGGCTCTGTCCTTAAGTGCTGTCCCTAACAAAAACAAATTGGGGTTCTTAAGGGCAGCCGTGCTCTGTGGTGTCCCCAAGCCCGGTCCCTAAGGCCCCTGGCGTACCTGGCGGGCATGGGGCACGTGCCGTTGCGCACACGCAGCTGCCGGATGCGCACGGCCCCCACGACGGAGTTATAGTCCAGAAGCACCACCTGATTCGTCTTCACCTGCGGGCCAACGGCGTGCGTGGGTGCGTGCGGTGACCCGAGGCCCGTCCCGAACTACAGCTCTGGGGCCGGGGCTCGGGTTAGGGCAGGCACATAAGGGAGGGCATGAGGGAGGGCACGAGCACATTAAGGTCCAAGACGCTGCTGCGTTCCGCAAGGCTGGCGACCAGGAGTAGGGGCGGGCAGGGCCCCGTTTAAAGGGGGGGGGGCTCCAGGGGGGGGGGGGTGGGCGGGTCCATCACCCCCCCCCTCCCCCCCCCGAGTGGTGCTGATGTTTTAGAGGCGCCAAAGGTGCCGAAGAAAATTTTGGTCCAAACTGGGTCCAGGGGGTGTGGGTGGGTGGTGTGGGACCCCCACATCCCCCAGTGGTGCTGAGGCATTAAAACGAGCCCTGGGGGTGGGGGCAAGAGTGTTGCCACCCCCGGCGCTGTGCATGTAAAGGAGAGCTGACAGCCCAAGACTCTATGGTGCCAAGCGCGGCTGGGGCCTAAAGGAGCGGGTCCACTAGCGCACCCTGCACCCACCCTCTACCTCCCCATGCTGGTGCGGGTAGCCAAGAGCACCTTGTGGGTGGGGGGTCACGCGTCCTCACCCGACGCCGTCCCACGCTCCCTCGCGGAGGCAGTGCGCCCCGGGGCGCCCCCGCTGGCAAGGCATTGGGGCGAACGCCTGCCGCTCCCCCTCCTTTCCTGCCTCTGCACTGCCTGCCCTCCGTGACTCCCCGTGGCCTCGACACCCACTGCCTGCCCTTGTCCAGGGATGCATTGGCAAGGGGGGGGAGGTACCCCCTGCGCCTCCAGGGCGCCCGGCCTACGCCGAGCCACTGTCTCCCTGACACCAAATGCCGGCTTCAATGGAATTCGTAACCGACAGTAACCGCCGCCTAACCGCTTTGGCAACCGCCTCCAACTGCCCACCTAACCACTCCTGGGGCCGCCTCCGAGGCTGCCTCCCTTCGAATGCATCCCTGCCCCTTGCCCTTCCCCTGTGCCAGTCCCTCTGCCTGCTCCTCCTGTGCAGTACTATGTGGTTGTTGCCCCTGCCGACCCTAGCACACACAGGCCGCTCTGCACGGGTCTGCCTGGCCGCCCCCTGCCTGAGAGGAATCAAAGGCCCATTCATGTCTCGTCCTGCCAGTCACAACCATCGGTGGGGTGCCTGGAGCATGACCGTCAGTGGTACCGCACAGTGCACCAAACCAATCCCTCAGCCTGCCAAAGCTCGTCCTCCACTGCTCACGCCCCCCATAGGTGGGGGAGAAAATGGGGTTGAGGTGGGGGGGAGGGGGGCTTGGGAGCCCATTTTCCAACCCCAGAGGGCGCCGGGGGGGGGGGGTTGATGGGTACCCCAACATACATACCTCAAAATGATCTCCATGACGCCCTGATCATTTTGAACATACACAATTGGGGTAAATTTTTTCAACACTTTGTCCACCCATCAGCATAGGGTACAACCAAACAAAATTGACTTGGGAGCCCATGTTCTCAACCCCCCCCCCCCCACCCCCTGTCCTGGGGCTCCCCCTCCCACCTCAGAGCAAAGTCTATTGCCTTCGGCAGTGCACCTCGAAGAGAGCTGACAGTCAGCCAATCAGTCAGTTAGTCAGGCCAGCAGTCAGTCAGACAGTCATTCGGGCAAGCAGGCAGGCAGACAGAAACACACAGTTCGGGTTTTTTTTTCAGTGGCAGCCTCGGCTGCGAGCAGTGGGGAGGACCGTTGCTGTCAGAACAAGTAGCGGTTGGATGGTGATAGCCGACTGCGGACCTTCAGGTCGGCGGTTCGAATCCCGGTCGGCCAACCATGGCAGCGGCGGCCACCACCTAAGGTCGGCAGACCAGGGTTCGATCCGTCGACCTGGAAATCTGCAGTCGGCTGCATTACCATTCGACCGCTGTTTATCCTGAGAGAATTGCTTCTTCCCACTGCTTGAAGCCTTCTGAGCACAAACTTTTGAGCCCCACCCCACCCCACCCACCCCGCCCCCTCAAAAAAAAGTGATATCCAGTTTCAGGGGATAGAGGCCTCAGAATCAAAAAATCCATTGGGGGATGGTCTTATCGGGCAAAATAATGATTTTACAAGGGGTTGGACATCAAATATCATGGCTCGGGGTATGCTACGCGAATGACCCCCCCCAAAAAGGGGGTATACGACGCCCGCGCCTGCGCTTGATCTAACAACCTCTCTTCGAGGTGATTTCTGGTCGCCATACCCCTTACTCCACTGCTCACCCACTCCCTGACCCTCCCACCAGATCGCCAAAAAGTTATGCGTCGTCGGAGCATCCTTTGGCGGAGATGCTGACCTCTTGAGGCCTCCTGTTCGGGCTCCTCATCGCCCAGCGGCCCTGCTGGGCTGCCGGGCGGCGACTGCAACGGGCCTGGCCATCCCGCAATGCCCTCACACCCATCTCTCATTGGCTGTGGGGACCGGGGGGGGGGAGGGGGTTAATCAGGACAAGGCGTGATGCACGAAACCCGCCCCGTGCCTGTGGGCGTCCATGGGGGGCTGGGCGTCACATTGTCGGGGCGGAAAGGGGGCGCCGCAGGCGTGAGCGTCCAAGTGGAGACCCAGGCTCCTCTGAAAGGAGCCGGCCGGCAATGCTCCCCGGGACCTGGGCCATGTGCCCCGAGGGGGGCGGCCTGTTTGAATTCTAGACCCCAACTGGGTGCAAAAACTCTTGGGGGTCTGGAGGGGGTGGAGGTCGGCCGGTCAGCCGCCGGGGTCCCCAGGGGGGGGTCGGTGGGTACCCCAACACACACACCTCAAAATGATTCCCATGACGCGCTGATCATGTTGAACACACACAATTGGGGCAAGAAAATTTCCAGAAATACTTTGCCCATCAGCTCAGGCTCCCATCAGCCAAGGTCTGACCCGGAGGTCAGGCCGGGGGTCAAATTTTTTTGTGTGTGTGTTTTTTCCCATTTTTGAATTCTCCACCAAATTCTGAGTATTTTGAGTATGGACACACAGGGAAAAAAAACCCCCTCAGGAGGCCAAAAAAAAAATTGCGCCTTTGGCGCCAACACTTTCCCCCAAAATCTCAATTTGGAGAAAGACGGGTTCAAAAACTTTGGGGGGTCTGGGGGGGGAGGAGGGGGTGGGGGGGTAGGGGTCTGGAATTCGAACAGGCCGCCCCCCTCGATGTGCCCTGACTTTTTGGGGCTCCTTGTGGGTCCAAATGGAGCCTGGCATATTGCTTCCCCCTGGACCCGCGGCCAGGGCTCCTTTTAGAGGAGGGGGTCTGGGGGGGGGGGGTCCAGCCACCCCACAATGGTGCTGATTTTGTAGAGGCACCGAAGATGCCAAAGAAAAAATCTGGCCTAAACTAATTGGCCACGAAGGCTCCAAAGACAATTTTTGATTGGCCAAAGGCCCGCAGGAAAGTTTGGCCCAATCTTTTAAGGTGGGGTGGGTGGGTGGTGTGGGACCCCCCCTCTGCCGTGGTGCCGAGTAATTGAAAAGAGCCCTGCCCGCGGCTGGCCAAATGAAGAGGTAATGAGGCACGAAAGAACAAACAGCCATCCACACACAACTGCTTACCGCAAACATGCAGCCACAACCAAAACAAAGGCACACACACACGCGGTACCTCATCAGAAGGGAACATCGACTGCACAAAGGGACCGTGAACCCACTGCCAGAATTCATCCACTTTGCGAATATCTTCAAGTCTCATCACCTACGGACATCAACAGGTCACGCACGGCATCCACTGAAGGGGGGTGCATGACGCAAACAGGCATCCGCAGGTGTCCAGACCTTCCCCACCGAAAAGGTGGCCCGATCTTGGTGATCAATGCACATTGGGAAAAACATTGCCAAGCCCCGTTGGTCGTCTGCCAAGCGCCAGTGCCTGACCATTCACTTGCCAACTTTGCACGGGGACTCTCACAGCTCAGTGCAGGCCTCTGCTTAGTGGGGGCGGGGGCTGGGGGGTGACCCCCTGCCCTGGTGAGGAAATCTCAGTAGGATTCAGCCCCACATGCCAGTCAGCTCAGTAGGAAGGAGCCCCGCCGTATGAGCAGCTGAGTAGGACCCAGTGCCATCCACAAGGCTCCTCACTGGGAACTGAACCTGACCCCCCCCCCCCAAAGGAAAGGCCTGGCTCAGTGGTCATACTTCCCAAATCAGGGAAGAATGACCACGGTCCGAGTCCGGCCAGCCCGACTGAGTCACATGCAGAGTATGTCCGAAGGTTTGTGCTCGAACCTGGAACGACCTCCGGACCCCACAACGCAACCCAAAACCGCCACAGGCGGGCAGCACAGGGTCGCAGGTCCTCACACCAGGCACGATGCCCTACCACCGAGGCATCCAAAATGATGTTGCGCATCATGCAGAGACGTGACAGGCCTGAGCCGCAGACAGCCCAAAGAATGCTACCCCGTTGCGAAGGCAATGCCTGGACACTCCAAAGGCAACAGGGGTGGCTGGCTACGGGCCGCGGAGGTGGAGGTAGTGGGCTCCAAACCAGGTCCAAACAAAGATGCTGCTTTCTTGTTGACTGCTTCAGGTGCGGGGTGGGGCGGGGCGGGCGGGGGGGGACGGGGAAGGAGTGTGTGCACAGTGGTACAGCCCACAGCTTCACACATTGGAAACCACACCTGCACTTTGCCATCGATCAGCTCTTCCCCCGTCAAATGGTCGTTCACGACCTTGAGTACTGTGAACTTCGTGTTTTTGAACCCGGTGCACTGCGACGCCGCCACAAATGTGAAGGACAAGAGGAACAACACGTAGAAGAAGAACGTGTGGAAGAACCGCCGGAAGGCGGACGACCGGAGGTAATTGCCACAATGGGGCGTGAGCCTGTGGGAGGGAGGAATATGCCTTGGAGCGCAAGATTGTGGTGAGGTACCGTGGTAACTGGCCGGAAAACATTGCCAAAAATGCACGGGAATGCATGGGAAACTGCGGTTTATTCACGGGGGGCGGGGTTATGCGATGTAACGGAAAATCAAAATATGCGAAAATATGCGAAAAATATGCCAAAAAATGCGAAAAATATGCGACAAATATGCGATCATTTTTGCTGCCATCAGCTCAACGAAGCGACACCAGGGGGGTTCCAAGCCTTTTTCGAAAATCTGTAAAGGCAAAAAGACTACAGCTTTAGTCACGGCACGCAATGGCATCTCCCTGAAGGGATGTGAATGTGCCGCACTGCCATGTATGCTGTCAAGGCCAAGGGTTTTGGAAGTGGTCCCATGTGCGTTCATCAAACAGCCAATGGCATGCACCAAAATTCCGAAACCAAACGCTCTTCAGTGTCACCATTGAACTGTGCCATGAAACGCATGCGTCGCAGAATGTCACTCAAGGCATGCTGTGCATCTGTGACTGTACCTGCCATTGAAAAAAATCACTCCACTGCTCCACTCGAAGTGGGGAGCAAAATGAGAAACAGAACCGAATCCTTGAATGCAAAAGGTTGCCAGGTCTCCCACCACTCAAGCTGTGTGGCCTTCTCCTTTTGGGCAGCAGCCTCCCTCTTTGCTTTTTGCCTTTTCAAGGTCTCTGTCCCCTTGCTATGAGTTTTAGAGTCGATATGTTGCTTCACACAGGTCCTGGTCTGGTGGGATATGGGTTTTCCACAGGCCAAACACCACATGATTGATTGGTTGAGTGAACCCAAGCATTCCTCAAAAGGCTCCTCCGGAAATTGTGCCATGCGGGAGGCAACTAACATGGCACAATAATGTGCTGCAGCACCGCCTTCGCCCAACCCCCGCTTCCGCTTCATCTGTGGCATCAGAAGTGGGGTTCTCAAACCCTGTTGGCGAAATCATGGTGTCCAAAAGGAATAGGGGAGGAACCCAGAAGTGCAGTGCAATAAAAATGTGACCCTGACCATCAAATTGCTGCTAGCTGCAGAAGTTGTGACCTTGAACTACTGAAGCACAACAAAAATGTGACCCTGACCGTCAGGTTGCTGCCAGCTGTAGAAGTTGCGACCTTAAACTACTGGTGACCATGGTGTTGTCGCTAACTACATTAGTTGTCACCCTGAGATTGAATGGATGGAACACTGTGTGGCTCACTCAAATTAACCTCAGCCCCCACATAAGCAGTAGCACACATAGTGCAATTAACAAAGAGCCAACGGGCCAAAATATGCGGAAAAATATGCGAAATTATGCGGAATTATGCGGAACGCATAATCCCCCCCCAATTTATGGCATCTTTTGGCTTCTGCGGCCTGAGAATGCTCACAAGAGCCTGGCCTGCACTGTTCCTCAGCCAGGTCGAAAAAGGTGCGGCACGCGCGCCCAGAAAAACATCATGTCCTCTCTATTTTTTCTCAAAAGCATGAAACTTTTTTTTTCGATTTCGAGGCCATGGTACCGGCCACAAGAAGCCTCGGACGAGTTGTCCGTTCCCTGGAGTCCTGCGGGGGCCACCATGTGTAAATGTGGAGGAAATGGCCGTCACAGAAAACCTCCCCCGGTGCAGGTGTACGCCCGGCAGTATGGCCGTACGCATCAGCCAACGGCGGTTGTTTGGTCCCCCCGAGCCTCCGTAGCCCCCCCCCCCCCCCCCCATGAGGTGGGAGGGGGCCGGTGCAAAATGAGGGCCGGTTGTTGTTTGGGGGAATGTTCAGAGAGTACTCAAGACAATTCTTGGAAAGTGGGCAACCCCGGCATATGATACAATGGATCCGTGCGAAGCACGGCACAAGGGGACGACCCAAAGCTCATGTGTACCAAAGACCCACTCTAGAGCGGTAGGTGACCACCAAGCTGTACGGCAACCTTTGAGCAAATCATAAACGACATAGAACAATGCACGATGTGCGGTGCGGAAGAAACGTTCGGCATTGTTGGACAGCCAGTCTGCGCAGGGGAGCAGGTCAATTGGGCAACTTTCAGAGATCGCAGTTCTGGTAGGTATGGTATTCTGGGTATATGGCTGTGACCACCAGCTCTAGGGTGGTAAAAACTTCGGACAGATGGGCGGTGTTGAGTTCCGGTGTGGCCATGTACTCGACGATGAGGAAGGCCAGCTAGGGCCTGGCCATGAAAAACTCTTGAAATCGGTTTAAGTATATTCCCGGTATGGCCATACACACCAGCCAATGGCGGCTGTTTGCCCCCCCCCCCCCCTGCGGTTCCATGGCACCCGCACGGGTGCCTCCCTGCTCCCCTTGATGCGGTGTGCAAGGCAAGTGCTCTCCTGCAGGCCACAAGGGTGGGACTGGGGGGGATGGTGGTGGGGTAGGTGGGGGGGCAACGGCCTTGTGTAGCCAGGCAACCATACCCGTTGCCCTCCCTAAGGCCCCACCCCTAACCCAGACGGAAGGTACCCAGCGGCCTTCCCGTAGCTCGGAGGGAGGGGTGCTGGACAACCCTAGCCCAAGATGAGTAACCCTATGTCGGGGGAGACCCAGCAAGGCCATTGGACACCATGCATTCATACTCAAACAATGTGTTCAACCTGTGGCGACATACCTCTGACTTTGTGGAGGCCGATGGCCAATCTCCTTCGTTCAATTTCCCCACCTTGCTAGGGGCAGGGTTACTCATGTCCCTCCAAGTGATATTTGTGGGGGGGGGGGGGGCGGGGCATTACATGGAGGGGCTGGGGAACTCATGAAGGGGGTTCATAATTGCCTCTCCATTCAGATGGTATGTGGCACCAAACACTTGCCTTGTGTACACTTTCTCAGTGTCTAATTGTTTTTTTGGTTGGTGTACCACTGAGCTTGGAGATAGACCGCGGCAGTGGGTGTAAGCCCATCTTGCTGGTCATAATTCCTCTATTAGTCCTGGGGATGTGGATGCACCACCCCTTCCATATGCATCCATGCGCGGCATTACGGAAGAGCAATGTCACGTGCATGGCAGCATTGAGCGATCCCCCCCCCCCCCACACACTCTACTGTCCTGGAGATTCAGGCGAGTTTGGGGGGAAATGCCCCCACCAAACGGGGCTCGGGGGCAGGGCACGGGCCGAGGCACCTGTCCGCAATCAGATCCAGGACCCGCTTGCCGTTGCGGCAGATGCGTTCGTGATCTTTGCGCAGCTGCAGTTCCTTCCGGGCCTGCAGAGCACGTGCGTTGAACAGGGGTACACACCCGCACACACGTGTGTGTGTTGCGTGTGGTTGTTGCCTACAGACCTCCGGGTGGGGCTGGGACAGGGCGTCGTTTCAGTGGGGGGGGGGGGGGGGGGGGGGCAGGGAATCGCTTGAAAGGGGGGGGGTACCCCCCTCCCCCCTCCCCCACTGCACTGACTCTACCCCAAAGGCATTCCCATACCCCAACACCAGCCCCAACCGCATTTCCAACCGCCAGTAACCGCCCCACAACCGCTTTCACATCCCCTGTGACCGCTCTGCAACCGCTCTGGGACTGCCCCGATGGCCCCCCTCCCCTTCAAGCAAAGCCCTGGGGGGGGGAGGGGGGGGCAAAGGTTTGTGTACCAAAAATGGTCCAAACAGATCCTCCCTATCGTAAATTTCGATTTCGATTTCGGTGATCACTTTGGTCTGGGGAGGGGGGGACGGGGTTTTTGGGGAGGGGTCACCCACACCTTTGGTTTTGAATTATTCTACAGACGCCCTGGCATGGGGGGGGGGGGGGTCATTGGCAGCCCTGCCCAGCCGCGGCCGACCCAAACCCGCACGCCCGCAGCAGAAAAATGTTCCCCTGGGAAAAAAAATGAACGTTACAAAAGAGGAAATGGGAGGCAGACTTTAGGCACACGGTACATCACATCATGGGGGACGACTGCCCCCTAGAGGCCTCCTGGCATGGACCATGGGTTGCGCTCGGTGCCAGACCTGTGTACGTTCCACCCGACCTACCCTCTGCAGGTTTCTGCTGCAGAGCGTGAGCAGAAAAAAAGTTGGCACAAAAATGAATGTACCAAAAAAAAAAACACTTGCCAATCGACCCCTTTCAGGGCACCCCCAAATTGGGAGTATATGTCACTCACGCCTGCCCTTGATCTCATGAACACTCTAGTCTTGGACACCCAAAACAGTCCGTGCACTTCTGTGCAGACACCGTAGGGTTGTGCACGTTCACACACGTTGAAAACAGCCAAGCGAAGGAGAAGACGGATGGCATATGCTCGTGCCAAAGAGCACACGAGCGGCCTCCTACTCCACGGATGTCCCAGAAACGCCCGAAGACTGGCTGTGCATTCGTTGTGGCGGTTGTGCCAACCTGACCCCATCCGTCCAAGCGCCTTTACCGCTCCTATGGCGCCCCCCGCCTCTGGGCCTGCTGCAATATTCCGGAGCCATCACTGGCGATGCGTGCATCGGGCCGCGGCTTGGGATCCCCAGAGGGTCCGACCCCCAGGCAATCAAGGAAGGAGGAATTGGTACTGCAACGGTACTGCAACCCAAACACGCCAACACCCACACTCTTACACGAGATGCTACAAGGGGCATACCTCTATAAACTGGGCGCTCATTTCTGGAGAAGCGTGGCGCCGAATGCGCACCCTTTGCGTCGCTCTGCCATCCAACTCGTGGTCACTGACTGAAGACTGGAGAAAGGAAGGAGGATTAGTGTACACTAAATTCCAGT
Organism: Eutreptiella sp. 'Long Island Sound 2002'; assembly: GCA_964036045.1. Taxonomy (NCBI): domain Eukaryota; phylum Euglenozoa; class Euglenophyceae; order Eutreptiales; family Eutreptiaceae; genus Eutreptiella; species Eutreptiella sp. 'Long Island Sound 2002'. Next base: position 145,262,560 of record OZ038383.1, on the reverse strand, counting down.
CTGCATCCCATGGCCCATGCTGGCAGGAAGAGCATCCCGTGCAGACGTGCCAACACAGACTGCATTGGTACCGAGCAAACAAAACTCAGTTCTAAAGCAGAAAAAGGTGGCCACGTTTAGCGTGCAACAGACACACGCAAACACGACGCAAACCAACGCGACCCATCAAAACATAACAGGAAATAACAGTTCACAAAGGACATCTCGGTGCATCACGAGGGGTGCACGAACTGCACTCCTCTTCGTGCCCGTTGCACCCTTGTTGCACCCCTTGTGCCCCCATATATGCACTCCGCTTCCTGCGCACACCCCCCCTCAGAGGTCAGCCTGTGTTCGTTCCTTGGATGATTATCCTTTTGCTTCTCACTTACTATCAGCACTTGGATTCTTGTCTGTGCAGGCCAGGGCCATCGGACTTTTCATGTCACCTTTCCCTCAATTTCCCTAAAAGTGTTGTATTGTGTTGTGTTGCGCGGAGTGGAGTGGAGTGGAGTGGTGTGATGTGGTGTGGTGTGGTGTGGTGGGGTGGGGTGGGGTGTGGTGCGGTGGTGTGGGGGGGGGTATTTGGTAAAACGTAGTACCAGATGAGATAAAACTGAGTAAAATGTGGTAAAACTTGGGAGAAACAAGGTAAAACTTGGGAGACAAAAAATGGGGGGCGCCCAGGTGCAGTCCTTGACCCCGACACCCCCAAAACATTTTGGCCCCTTGAAGGGGTGGGCGGGTGGGGCCAAAACAAATCCCTTTCTTTGAACCACCGCGGTATCCAAGCAATATTAGCAAAATAATTCAAATTGCAGTCTACAGCACTGGCTATAGGGCTGGCAAATCTTTGGCGAAACGGGTGTTGGGTCTGACAGTATTGTGGCCCGGCGACAACTTTTGCCCCACACCAACCGCTACCTCAGGCCACGGCTGGGCTGTGAGGTCGGGCAAACGACATTTGTCCCCATTTGTACCCAAGGTGGGAAAAGATCGATATGGCCACAAAATCAGAAGTGGCTGCACAGATCCTGCCTTCTTAGGGGCCCAGCGAGAATGCCCATAAAAACCGGAGCATTTTGAGTACAAACACATGGGGTGACCGGTCCTCCCAGCCCCCTTAAAGGGGGCACGAAAATTTTCCGGCGCCTAAGGCGCGAGGCAATTTCTCCATATTGGCTTGTATGATGGTGGGGACGTCTCAAACATTTTGGCCCCCCACAACGGGGGGGCGGGCGTCAAGGACTGCACCTAGGCGCCCCCCACGAGACAAAAAATGTTTCTTTAAAAAATCTTATTTTCACTGAGTAAAAAATGTTGTTTACCCCCCCCCATTTTTCTAGAGGAACTCCGTAGTTCAATGGTAGGTCATGCTTTTGTTGAAGGGCATAAAGCCCCCACGTTGATTTCTAGCCACTTGTGTTCGTGGCACCCCCGTTGGCACTCGACCAATAGCAAACAAATATAATTGGGATAGAGCACTAGAAACAAAATCAGGCTCAAGAAAAGAGTCCTGACAAGGCCATGGCCAACACCAGTGCGGAGGCACTAGGAACAAAACCGGGTGTAATAAAAAAAGGAGAACCCAGCAGGGCCACAACCAACGCTAGTGCCAACTACTTACGAGTAGTTACAAAAGACACGCTTCAACATCAAGTCGGCCTTGGCATAGGTGTGTCTCGGTTTGCCCGCCACTGTGGCATTCATTGTGCACATCCCAAAAATATTTGTCTTCAAATGTGCGAAATTCTTGGTCTTTTTTCAATTGACCATCGGCATTTTGGGTGTATTGAGGAGGCACCGCATACCACCTGCGACATATCCACACTCCAAGATGGGTGTTGTCGGTGGCATCATCAGCACAAGCAGGGTTGGCCGCTGACGCTTGCAATCCCACACATACCTCCGATTGACACAAGATAGAGGCATACGATGAAGGACCTTACATTTGTAGCACGTTGTGTTGGGTGCGCCATCACAAAAGAAGCATTGGCGGGTTGCAGATTAGGGTTCGGTATACATACGAGACAGCTGCCACTACATTGTTGAGGCCCCGGGTGTGGAGGACATTTTGGAACAACTGTAGTACAAAATAGCTTGTGTCATTTCCCACAACAGCCACCATCGATCTTGTGCAATGTGCCATTGACAACGCACCTTCACAAGGCGCAATGCAACATCAAGAGACATGCCACATGGCAACGCACACCATGACCTTGCCGGATGAAGGTAGAATACAAGGATGCAATTGCAGATGCACCAAAAGCATGCAAAAAATTGCCCACTTCTTCCGCTCTTGTGGTTGAATGACTTCTCCCCAACTCACGGGGCCACACCGAAGCATGGGTGTCCTTAACCCCAACTCAAGGGGCCTCCAACTTGGAGAAGAAGACCGTGAATCGGTTATCTTCAAAAGCATTGGAAGGTTAATGAATCCGTGGGAGTCAGTGAGGAGGAATGAAAAAGGTGCGTATTTTTTTCTACTTAGTAAAACACTTAGTGGGTAAATTTTTTTTCTGCTAAGTTTTTTACTCAGTAGTAGAAAAAATTTCCTTTCTTCTGAGGTTCTTACCTAGTAGAAAAAAATTTGCTTCACTAAATTTTGGAACTGAGTAGAAACCCACCGACAGAGGAAAAAATTAATAGCAAAATATTTTCTACTGAACTTGAAATTTATTAAAAAAATTCAGAAAAAGTTTTTTTTAACTACATTTTACCACAGACACAGCGGGGTGAATGGTGTGGTGTGGCGGTGTGGTGTGGTGCAGTGCTGTGCAGTGCATGCATGGCATTGTCTCGTCACAGAGCACTGGTGCCTCTGCAAATGTAGCAACAAGCTGAGCGTCCGTTCGTTGTTTCCCTGACCGGCGCACAGCACATGCGCTGCCTGGCATGGGCCAGCAACTGGACCAGCATGCCTCAGCCAGCCAAGAACACACCCCGCCTCCTGCCCAGAAAGGAGCATGCCCTCCAGAAGCACCGCCTCTTTCTGCCTGCATGCAAATACCCTGGTCCTACCCTTGTTGCACACCTGCGACTGCGAGAGCCTCCCCGCGTTGCACACCTGCGACTGCGAGAGTGACTGCGACATTGCCTTCTTGGACTCCTGCCACACGTGGAAGTATACAGAAGAATTGAAGAAAAGCAGCAGATGCTTCATGGGGCACGCCAGGTGAAGCAAAGTCACGTCTGAAGCTCAATGTCTTGTGATGCAACGAGTCCATGACCGTGCGGTTGATGTCTGATCTTGGTTTGCCCCCTTGCATGACGCCACACATGAGAGCCGAAGAGCTTAAGAGGAGAAACGAGTCGCTATGCGCGACTGCCGGTTGCAGGGACGCGTGGCAGTTTATCATCTTGCTAATCCAGTGTGCCTGTGCTGGTGGCATTCGCGTGCCACCACACAGACATGCCCCCTGCGGTACACAAGCATGAGCATCCAGGTATTGTGTAAATCGATGTGGCCTCTCATGCAGTGCCCTAAATCAAATAGCACTGTACGGTGCAATGCGGAGTGAACAATACAAAACCTGCGCTGTGTACATGGTGTGAAGGGCGCGATAAAAAAAGGGCCCACTCTACGAAGCATTGTTCTGCAGGACAAGTGCGATTGTGGGCCTCGTGTCATGCAGGTTGCATTGGAGTGGATTGGAGCACCAGGCACCAACGGTGCCACGGAAGAACTTGCCTTCAACCGCCGCCGGTTCCTGTTCAACCGCCATCAGTTACCTACCAACCGCCGTCGGTTAGCCTCCAACCGCTACCCTCCAACCGCTGCTGGTTCCTCTTCAACCGCCCCCAAGCTTTCCGGGTGACCCAGGCGTGAGCACCTCCAATCGTTCAAGCTCGTCCTCCATCTTCTTCTGCAGCTGCTGCTTCTTCACATCCATTGAGTGGATACATTCGGCGTGTTCGGTCTGAATGATCAGCACCGACTCGTAACAGGTGCGGCTCACCTGCGACCCTGCGTCCAGCAGCGCACTGACCAGCTTCAAGTGGCCGCGCATGGCCGCAACCTGAGCAGTGCCGTGCGGGGCGCAGGAGGCAGCAGACAAAGACCTGCCGACCCTTCCCCACGGGGCCTCTGCAATCCGGCCACACCAGGAGGCTCCAGGCGTCGGATGGGAATCCCGACGCCCGGACTGCACAGTGCACTGGGGCGAAGTGTCCCATGTGGGCAACGTGGCTACATCAACCCTGCGGTCTCGGGGACCCCCCCAAAAGGGGGTGGTCATCAAATTGAGCGTGTCGTGTTTGACGAGAGTACAGGACGGGGCAAGAGGCAAACCACGTCCACATGAAGGGGGTACTCCACCCGCATGGGGCTGCCCCCATGGCTGCCAGCCCAGGGCGTCTCGGTCGTAACTCGCCGGTGTGGTTCGTTGTTGGCCGGCGCCTGACACGGCCGGGGCTTGTCCTGGTGGCTGAGGCACAGCAGCGTGGGCACAGCGCCCCAGCCCCTCCATCGCCACGCGGCGGCCCGTTGGCAACCTCCTGACCGCCAGACCGCTGTCCCATCCTGCCGGGTTGCGCACCCGGATTCTCAAAATGAACAGGGTTTCTGTTGGGAGAACCCCCCTCCCCGATTCCCGAATTGGGGATTTCTGTCCTCGAGGTTAGGGTTAGGGTTAGGATTTGGGAACCGGGGAGGGGGGTGCTCGCAGAGGACAAATTCCCCAAATTGGGAACCGGCCTCCAAATTGCCTTTTGGGGGGTTTGGTGGGGTCTAGGGGGTGGTGGGAGGGTGGGTCCAGACCCCCCCCCCGCCCCCCCAAGAGGCGCCAAAGACGGCAAAGAATTTCTTTGGTCTAAAGTGATTGGCGCCAAAAGCGCCCGGGAAATTTTTTGATTGGCCGAAGGCCCGGAAGAAGATTTGGCCCTATTTCTTAAGCGGCGGGGGAAGGGGGGGCGTGGCAGGGATGTATTGGAAAACAGGGGGGGTGGGGGGGTTGGCCTGACCCCCTCTCCTCCTATGGTCCCGCAAGGGTCCACGCCAAAGGCGGGCCGAAAATTTTTTTTGCCTAAATCCTCTTGACGCCGAAGGCGCCGAAGCAAAATTTGGCTCAAACACTGGAAGGGGAGGATGGGGCGGGGGGGGGGGTCCAGCGGGGGTCGGGGGGGGGGGGGGTCCAGCGGGGGGGGGGGCTCCTCCGATGGTTATCAGCCGTTCTAATACATCCCTGGGGAGGGGCACGCCAGGCCCCCAGGAGCGGTGGCAGCGCGGTATGGACCAGGAGCTGGAGGAATGGGGCAGGGCCGGGCACAGGGGGCAGCCCGGCAGCACAGCGCCAGACCTGCAGTGCAGACTCCTGGTTCACGTCCTCTTGGTTCAGGAGGATGTTGAGCCACCGCTCCTCCGCCACGTTGGCGTTCACGTCGCGGATGATGGCGTCGTAGTACCGGAGGCTGCCCACTTCGCAGGCCAAGTGCAGCAGCGTGCGGCCGTACGTGTCCTTGTCCACGATCGGGAAGTCCTGGGCGCAGGGGAGGGGCCGCGTGGGGCGCGGTGCGCGGGGCGCGGCGCGGGGGGAAGAGCGTGCGACGCGTGGCGAAGGCCACAGGGCAGGGCAGGCCAGCCCTTGAGAAGGGTGTTGTTACCCACCCCCCCTCCCAGGGCTGACCCTAAGGGGGAAAAAAGACCGTAGTAACGCCAACAGAAACGAACTTTCACGGGGACGCTCTCTGCTTCATGGTCAAGACAGGGGCAAGACACAGGACCACAGAAGCAGTGTTGAACAATGGTTGGCGGTTGGCGGAGGGTAGCGGTTGGGGGTTGGCGGTTGGTGGCGGTTGGCAGTTGGCCGTTGGTGGCGGTTGGTGGTTGGCGGTCGCTGGCGGTTGGCGGTTGGTGGTCCTTGGGGGCTGTCCTTAAGGGCTGTCCTTCACAGAAAAAATTGGAGTTCTTAAGGACAGCCCTGCCCCGCTCCGGGGAGACTGTCATGGCCCGACCCCTTCTGTGCGCCCCCCGTTGCCCTCCAACGATTTTGTAACCGCCAGCTGCTGGAACCCCTTTCCGGCCGACCGTAACCGCCCGTAACCGCCGCTCCAGCCGCTCTTGCAAACCCCCCCTTCCACCCGGCTGCCCCTCCAGCGCGGCCCTGGGGCGGGCAGGGCGGGGAAGGCACCTGCGGGATCAGGGAGTTGATGTCGGGTTCGTTGGTGGCGTTCACCCGGAGGGTCGCGAAATGCGTGGGGGTCCAGCCGGTGGTGAAGGGCAAGTCATTGCGGGTGCACAGCTGGAACACTCGCTCGGGGTCGTTGGTGATGCACGAGCTGATCACGGTGTCCATGGCCCACCTGCGAGCAGGCGTGCAGGCGAGCAGGCGAGCAGGGCCGACGGGGACTGGGGGAGGCGGTGCGTGTCACGGGGCAGGGCGGGGGTCGGCCAGTGCAGGGCAGGGCAGGGAGGGGCGTGTGGGCGTGCGGCACGGAATGGACGGGGCGGGGCATGATCCGGCGGGCAGCGGTACGTGGGAGGGCGCCGCAGTGCCAAAGGGGGGGGGAGCGGTTGGACAGCTGGTTGGAGGAGATTGCCAAAGCGTGTGGGGGCGGTTACTGTCGGTTACAAATGCCATTGAAGCTGACACTTGCCGCCAGGGAGACAGTGGCCGGGCAAAGGCTGGGCGCCCTGGAGAGGGGAGGGGGGGTGCCTCTCCCCCTCCAATGCATACCTGGTTGGAGAGTATCCAACGACGGTTGGAGGTCGACGATTTTTTAAACAGAAGAACAAGGGAAAACGTGTCCCCTATAAAACCCCCCGAGGAGAGGATACCGCAGTGCCATCCCCTGTCCGCCCCGGTGTATGGCGCGGTGGTGCGGGGCATGTGGGGGGCCAGGCAGGGCATGGCTTGGCAGGGCGGTGCATGTGGGCGCCCATGACTACGGGCCAGGGGCGGGGCCATGGGGAGGCTACCCACCAATGGGGGGTACTGGGGGCAGGGCGCGGCACGTGGGAGTACTGCATCGCCGGGCAGTACACCGCGGCGTATGCGGGGGCCCATCCGTGAAGGGCTGGGCACAGGCCTTTGCTTAGTGATACTGGGGGGGGGGGGGGTCAAATTGGCCCCCTGGGATTTTGGCTGACCCACCCACCCAGATCAGAAAATTTTTTCTCAGGATAAAAATGAAATTTATCAAAGGGGCCCGAACTTGGAGGTCAATTTTAGGTACACAAACTTTTTTTTGGCCTCTGACCCCCCCCCCCCCCCCCGGTATAGTATCAACCAGCCACTAAGCAAAGGCCTGGCTGGGCAGGGCGGTGCCCGCGTACGCCGTCGGCGCATGGCAGGGCAAGGCAGGGCAATGACCCCTTGAGACAGCGACAGACATAGAGAGGGTGTCGCTGCACCGCGCGCATCGCCTCCGCACCGCGGCGACTATCCGTGGCCAAACACTGGTGCACCCACCCAAACAGCCCCAGAAGAGAAGAACCCTAGAAAAGCGTAGTGGCAGACCGGTGGCGGTGGCGGATTGCGTGGTCAGGTGGATTGGGCCGATTGGTCTGGCTTGGGCGCCCGGGCAACACAGCAGCGGCATTCTGGAGTGGGGCACGGGCCTGGCTGCATTTTGGGCCGAGGTGGGCACCCAGGGCGCCGCCCAACCTTGTCAGAGGCATCTTGGAGGGTCTTTGTTGCGCGCTGGCACAACACCGGTCTTCCTCGGTCTTTTGCGATGGTTGCCAACACATCCCAAAGGCTTCTGGGTATTCTTTGCTCTTTCCTGGAGGCCTCTTGATGGTTGCTCCTTGGACCCCTGCCCCAGGGCTTCTTTTGAGCAGGGGGGGGGGGGGGGGGAGGGGGAGGGGGTTTTGGACCCAAAACTTGGTGTACCAAAAATGGCCTGACCAGATTTTCCCGATTGTAAATTTCGTTTTTTCCCACGATGGTCACTTTGGCCTGGGGAGGGGGGGAGGGGCTTTTGGGGGAGGGGTCCCACCCCCCCCCGCTTTGGTTTGTAATTATTCTAAAGAAGCCCTGCCCTGCCCCCATTACCCGTCGCACTACTGCTACTGCAACCGCTACCCTCGCCACTGCCACTGCCCTTCCCTCTGCCCTTTGCCCCTACTACCCTCACTCTAACAGACTCCGTGTGGGTCGGCTCCTGCGCCCACGCCTGCGCTACTTCCTTCGGCAACTGTCCGATTGTCCGATTTGGCGGACACGTGCTTCATGACGCTTTCGTTCGTGTCACCAGGAGGGCCCCCAGATGTACCCAAAGTTTGCCCCGTGCGCCCACCGCAAGCGCACCGTGGCAGGAGCGCCCTCACAGGCGGATCAAAGGAAGGCAGGGGCGGACCCTCCCTCTCTCCCGCTTTCTTTGCCGGCGTGGGGTCCCCTTCCCCTTTCCCCTCCCCTGCCCCTCTCCCCCCCACTCCCCGTCCCTCCCTGTCTCTCCCTCGTCCCTCTTTTCTTATAGCCCCGTCGTCACTTCTGACGATGCATCTTGTGTACCGGTGTGCGTTCTGGACAGACGTCCTGCAAGAGGATCGTCTGCCAGGTGCCCATAACCCCCTCTGCTGTTGAGTTGCTGGACCAATGCTGTCGGCCTGAAGTGCAGCGGGTGGCTGTGGGCGGCACCCGCGCAACAGCCCATGCTGGGTATTTTCCGGCCTGCGGATTACCCCCCATCTCCAGGAATACCAAACGTCGTCCGGAACGACGCCGTTACGATACATTGGGAACCCTCAAAAACACAAGAACGAGAGTCTGCTCAAATGAAATTAGACCAAAAGTAACTCTATACTGGAATCGTACAAACAAACTTTGCATGCAGCTCTTATCAAAGGATTAGAGTACGCTCTCCATAACAACTAATGTAAAATTTGAGAAGCCACAGAACTTAATTGGAAGAAAATTATGAAATTTTCCAATAAAATATTATCCAATGCTTTGCATCAAAAATTAAAGAATAAAACTGAACATTTCAACAGAGTGCATTTGCTGACTGCCTCACAAGGGCCATTAATGGCACGTGAGGCCAAAAATTTTGGCATGACATTGCTGGAGCTACGCACCCAGCCCTGGGACCAGGTTCACACCTGCAGCCACGGGGGGTCGTGGCGACGTGGCACCCGGTCACATTCAGGTATTCCAAACGCAGAGACCGGCTTTTCACGATGCACAGACACAAGCGATGGAAAGCGGCGGGACTCAGCTGGTTGCCACACAGGGACAAGCGCTTGAGAGAGGTCTCGCGCAACTTAGCAATGAAGCCAGTCCATTCCCTCACCTGCCACAGGGAGGGTATTCAAGGACGAGAGGTAAACATACTGGAGGATGAGAGGTGATAAGAGGTAAACAGAGGGATGGGAGGTACACACAGGGTGTTGCCATGACCATGAAGTTCTGAACGTTGTTGGGAATAGTGCATACAAGACGTTCTATGTGTTTGAAATGAGCTTCAAACATTTTTGCAATTGCTTCCCAAGACAACGCACATTTGAAAACATCACCTGAGGCATTTTATTGAGATTATGTGGAGGCGGATTGCTGTTAGTTGCTGGAGGCCTTTGCTTTGGATGTTTCCCAATCATTGTTGCCAATACTGCTGCAGGCTTGTAGATGTATGTTTACGATGAATCACTGGAGGTTTTAGATGCATGTTTGCTATTAATTGCTGGAGGCTTCTGCATGTCTTGCTGTCCATGACTAGAGGCCTCTGACTGGTTAGCATTAATTCATGGAGGCCGTTGGCGGAACGGCTGGAGGCCTCTCGATGTTTGCCATTAGTTACTTCAGGCTTGTGAATGTTGCTGACAATGACTGAAGGCCTCTTGATGTTTGCTATTAATGACTAGAGGCTTCTGAATATTTGCTAATGATGACTAGTGGCTTCTAGATTGTGGCTATTAATCAATGGACGCCCCTCAATATTTGCTATTAATTACTGGAGGCTACTTTCACCTTCAGAATACATGTTGTGTGCATAAAGGAGACAATACAAAATGAGTGCAACAAAGAATGGCACATGTGCTACAATATACAGCCACGGAAAATGACTCTATCAGAATTTGTGGGAGTCCTGAAAACACCCTGGAAAATGAGTGCAACACTTTCTATGAAAAATGCAATGTGAACCCCCAGATCTTGGACCATGGGGTTATGGCCAACGCTGTTGGTCGTTGCTTTTGGTAGCCCATTGCTACCACTTCTACTACTGTGGATCGTATACATAGCACCAACATGTAGGCTCAAAGCCCCATCAGAGTGCATGCTTGATTCTGGCGCCACTGGACGGATTCTACAAGGACATTTCGGGGTGACACCAAAAGATGTGAGACGACAACACTCGTTACCCCTTCAAATACTCTGGCACGATTCTCGGTCCGGCCGGTTCCTGCGCCATTGTCGGTTCTCATTTTGCGTCCACTTAGACCTGTTTTTGTCTCCTACAAGTGGGGGAAGACATTAAAAATGAGCCACTGGAGACTGAAAATGCACGACCAGAGCATGGAAACCATCCTCTGTTTGGGGACGTTTCGGCACAGCGCGCGCACAGTGCGCCCAATTGTAAGGAAGCGTTCCCGTGACCACTCTGAAAACCACCCACCACCAGGGAAGCATACGTCCACAGGGCAAAAACAGCAGATTTAGACAGCAATCCGGCATTTTCCGTGTGTGGGTAAGAATCTGAGCAGTCCTGTGTCTGAGAACGCAAAACTGTATCACCTCGGCGATCGGGGAAAATGGGTCCAGAATAGCCTAATTTTCGCACAGCGCAGGCACGGCACACAATGCGCCGAATGGTGCAGAGCCACTGTAACGGCTTTTGGACGCATTTGGAGTCCAAATCTGGAGATCTTGGCGGGTGGGGCCAGCAATGCACGTTGTGGTTACAGCGTCCATGGGTACCTTGTCCAACGATGACATGTTCAGAAGCTCCAGATCGCCGAGTTGAGGGAGGGCACGACAGAAATGGGACATCCCGTTGTCCGTGAACCCGTTGTTGGACAGGTCCAGGTGGATGAGGCTCATGTTCTGGAGCATTTTACAGAGTTCTTTCAGACCAGCATCGCCCATACCCACATCCTTCAAGTACAATTCCTTCAGCTGGAACGGCATCTGCAGAGCCAAATGGGGATGAAAAAGGCGCCGGAGGACAAAGTGCACGGTCCCATAACCCGACCACACGGCAGCTGCCCTGTATGAACGAGTACAGGTGGGGAACATTACCAGGATCAAACTGTTCAAAAGGGAGGAAAAATTTTAAAACAGTGCCAAATGCATGTGACTAGAAATTCGAAAACAAAGGTACCCCACCCCCCTTGCAATCTCCCCCTTTTGTCAGGCCGGTTCCCCGCCAGAGGCGGGGGTAAGAAATAGCTTCCGCCCCTTGTAAAAGTTTTCTTTGGCGCCTAGGCTTTTTTATGCTTTTTTTGCCAAGTGACGGTTCCACCCCAGGGGAGGGGGGGAATTGCAAGGTGGGGGGGGGATTGCAGGGGGGGGGGGTAAACACAATGGCAATTCAGGCAGGCCAGTAGGGGCGGCTAAATTTTGCTGCTGCGGCAGCAGCGGCGGTGGGTGCCAGTTTGTGTGCTGGGAAGAGGTGCAGAAATGGGAAGATTCAACAAAGTGGTACAAGGAATGCTGCATGGCTCGGGCAGGGGACGTGTCCAACATAAGACTGCCGACTCATGCCTATCTGCTTGCCAAGCTCGTGTGCCCATGTCATTGCGCGAACGCTTCTCAGCAACTGCAACTGTGCCCATCATGCCTGTCTCATGGGATGGCCAGGGGGGGAGGATCGCTCCATCGCCCCCCCTAACAGTGGCCGAAAGCCCCATGGGTGGGATTGCTGTTGTTGGGGGGTGAGGCCGAGGGAGGAGGTTAAGCTGTCCCGTTGGGAGGGGTGTCCAAATGATGGAAGAGGAGGGGGATGGGGGGGGGGGGGGGGCTGAAGGTGGGGAGGTGGGTTCACCACTAGCCCCCAACCAGGACTGCATACTGGGGCCGAGCTGGAGTGGAACTGCACATTGTGCACTGCAACCCCCACCCCACACACTGATCATGACAGTGGTACTGATTCTGACTTGGAGCTCCTCACTGCTGGTCCTTAATCGTCAGCCTCAGGTTCTCGGGAGGATGTAGTGCAGATTGCATGGGCCACGATGGGCCTTGGTATTTGGGGCCTTGGGCATGGGTACATGGTCTTGGTGCCGGCTGGCTCAGGATGGCTCGGGTTCAGGGCCAAGGGAGTCAGCTTGCAGCAGGCTCAAGGTCGGACCGAGGATATAAGGGCAACGTGCTGCTGACCAGGCATTAAAAGCCGCACCCCACATTTTGTGCATGATTTGAATTGCCTTGGGCCTGACACGCGTGCGCACCCACCCCCAATCCCAAGCCCAGAGCTTGTGCCTGCACACGTTGAGCACCGGCATCCACGTTCCCCGATGCCCAGTTGCACCGTGAACACTGCGCATTGCGCTACCATGCCCCGGGCTCCCTGCTCCCTGCGCAGCTTCCAGGGGCACAGTGTTCCGGGGGCACAGCGTTCCGGGGGCACGGCGTTCCGGGGTGGCACACTGTGCAGTGCACACTTCAGGCGCCCTGTGCACTCTGCAGACCACACTGCACACCAAATACTCAACACTTTACAGACCCATTAAACAGCCCCCGGGCCCCAAGGGAAAGTAAGCGGGCAAGAGTAACAATAGCAAGTGACCGGAGGCAAAGGGCAGCACAAGCCCAGCTACATCCGGGTTCTCCCACTTCCAATGCTTCAAAGAACATCTTGCGATACAATTCTTTGTGTGCTCAAATCACCGTCGAATCACACCTCCGTGCACAATGCACCCCCATACCACTGCACATCCCGGTCCCCAAGGCACAATGCGGACTGGATGGACGGAGTCCCGGGTGGTGCCGGCGGGTGCTGGGGTCCCGGGTGGTGTTGGCGGGTGATGGGGTCCCGGGTGGTGTTGGCGGGTGCTGGGGTCCCGGGTGGTGTTGGCGGGTGATGGGGTCCCGGGTGGTGTTGGCGGGTGATGGAGTCCCGGGTGGTGGTCCCGGTTGGCGAGTGTAGCCATCTCAGCGGGACAATCCTGGGGACCTCCCAAGGTACTGCTGCTGGCACTCCTCCCCCTCCGCTGCTCCCTCCTCCTGCCCTTCCTCCACCTTCTCCCCCCCCCTCCGCTCCCTCCTTCCCGAGCTTCCTCCCCCCCTTACCAGTTTTGGGGTGGAGGACTATTTTTTTTTTACCTCACCCTAGAGTTTTCCTTAAGGGGGCTGGGTGGGTGGGGCTGTGGGGGGGGACCCCCCCCCCAGGAGACCCTGAGTTGTTAGAGGCGCCGAAGAAATTTTTTGGCCTAAACTGACTTGCGCTGAAGGGCGCCAGAGAAAATTTGTGATTGGCCGAAGACCCGGAGAAAAATTTGCCCAATCACTTAAGGGGGGGGGGGGTTCGAGGGGGGTGGGTGGGTGGTATCAGATCCCCCCCCCCCCCGGAGATGCTGAAGTGTTGAGCAAAACCCTGCCTCTCCCCCCGTCCCCCCCACATTGAAAACCCGGCAGCCTCCTCCCCGTACCCCCTGTCTTACGATTGGCATGAGTGTGGACCATTTATATGCATCACCACCACAGCTGGCACTGACCCCTGCGCAGGACCCCATCCCGTCCCGTCCCCCCTTGCGGAACCCACTCTGCGATCGGCACTCGGTGCTGTGCACTCTCCATTCTGCACACTGCCCTCCATAAACTGCACAGTGTGCACTGTGCATATTGTGTTCTCTAAGCCAAATCAAGTGGGAGTTCGGGACCAGACCTGGTGGACTCTGCACACTGCACGCTGCACGCTCGACACAATGCGCATGGCACAGGCTACACACTGCACCAACGTGCAATGCGCATTGTGCAGAGCAGCATGTTTTGAGCAGCATGCGTGTTTGCAGTTTATCCCCGGAGCAAACCCATAGATTCCATCATGGCAACAAAGGAGACGGGGATGCTCCCGATGGTTAACAACACGGTGACCCATCACCTGCATCTTTGGCGAAACTTCTTCAAGCACTTCGGCACCAACCCACATGCAAAGCAAGAGCTGTGCAGCAAACTGGGGTCAGAAAGGCCTGGAGGAGCCGCGAGAGGGAGGGCTGCATCGTGTGCAAGGGGCACAGGGGGGGTGGCGGACACCCATCGGTCAAGAACACACAGGCAGCCATGCTCAGCCAGCGGCCTGTGTGCCCAGGGACTACCTGATGCTCCAGGATCTTCCTCTGCACAAACACCGCCAGCCGATCGTTCTCCCCCTCTTCCTTTTCCACGGGGGACGTCGCTTCGTTCCGGTCGAAGGACCGTCCCATGCAGAAGCTGCCCCCAGACCTGAAGCTCCTGCAGGACACACGGGCACGTGGGGCGGCAAACCGCGCAGGACTGGGCCTGGACAGGGGGGGACCGCAGGGGTGTGCTTCATTGTCGTTTGTCACTTTGTATGGCACGCAGGAAATCGAAGCCTAATCGCAAAGTCTATCGGCATCGATAATATCAAGTTGAAGGTGAGCAGGCATGGTCCCAGAAAAAGCCATTGAAGGAATTCATCGAGCGGCGATGAATAGGACCTTCGGACAGTGAATGTTCAACCGCAACATTCAATGTATAGACGAAAGAAGGGCAACTGGTGGCTAGTGGCTGATTATCAAGGGTTGAATGATTAGACAGAGCTTGACTCATACTTTCTTCTCCTAATCGACTATAATGTGCAAAAACGGGCTTGAAAGTGCATCTTCACGCTGTTAGACGTCAAACATGGCTATTACCAAATGCCGCTGCATGCGGACTCAGGGGTTGCCTAGCGATGATTACGCTCCTTGGTACCGTGCCATTGAAAGTTGGCCATCGTTATTCCTCGTGCACAAACGAGCGACTTGGGTGGCGAGGAGATCTTGCTGCGAAGGAAACGGCACAGGGATTGCATGTTGCATGTTGATGAGGCCGCCGCGCCTTGGCATGTCATGGTCTATGCCCTTGACACGACACGACATAACCCTGGGGCACCCACGTTTGGGCATAATCATCATTTCTACCGCAACAGTATTGGTGTGACTCGGATGCGCACAGCGCATTGGCGTTGGTGTGGTACCCACGTTTGGCCACAAAACAGTGGAAAGTCCAGCGATAGGTCCCCACCGACAGACCTATGCCCTCATACGACGTGTACTTCATGGTTCACGCGGCAAAGCCGCGACACAAATTGTCCGTGCATATCAGCGAGGCGCCGTCAGGCGCCACACCAATTTCCATCTGCGTTCCGGGTATTGGGTCAGCATCAGGTCCCCCAAACGTGGTACCCACGTTTGGGCGGGGGAGGGGGGGGTCCACAGCAAGCCCCATTTCTGGGCCAAACCCCCGGTCACTGTTCCACGCCGGCCCATCGAAGCCACTCGCGCTGCGCAGACCGTTGGTGTTGCACGGGCTCTTGTACGGGCTGGGGCCCCTGTCTACCGCAGAAGCACGTGCATGTACGCCCCGTGTCGCATGGCATGCCGCACGCATGCCCCCCATCCGCGCGACCGACCTCCCTCAACACGATCAGCGCAATGTGGCAATGGATAGGACGTTTGCATGTTGTCCCCATACCCAACGTCCCCCCTCATGCCCCCCCCCTCCCCCCGCCCGGTTCGACCAATAGTGGTGGGGAACATGCAGATCGCGGTGCAATGGCCCCCGTCGCTTGAGTCCCAAAAAAGCACTTTCCAGCGTCAGCGGCGCCCTCTTGGGGTGGCGCACCCAGGTCGCCACTCACCCCCGTACTGGGGGCATAAGAACGTGCGAGATTGGGAATGGCGAAATTTGTGCGGAGAAACGTGTATTGCAGTACAAGAACATGCATAGACCGTGGACCGTGGTTGTCATTTCCCATGGGCCTTTGGTTGGCTGCTGATATTTCTTGGACGCTTCTGGATGCTTGTTGTCATTTCCTAGAGGCTTGTTGCTATTTCCCAGAGGCTATGGACGCTTGCTGCTACTTTTATTGTGGCTTCTAGATACTTGCTGTCATTTCGTGGAAGCTTCTGGATGGGTCCCTGGAGAGCAAAGTGCGTGGGCACAATTTTTTGAATTTTTTTTCCAAAAAAAAAATCCAAAAAAGGCAATGTGCATACGAAAATGAAACCTAGAAAAATTGCTTGGGACCTTAAAATACCACGGCATAATTTGGTACAATTTTGTTGTGCTAAATTTCGCCATTCCAGGTTGCGCCTGTTCCGAATCCCCCCCTGCGTATCTGTCACAGTGGTCGGGGCGGGGGGCGTCACATCGGCAGGCAGCCCCCTCTGCCTGCAGCAGCACCCTGCGTTTGCCCTTCCATACGCGCTTAGCCGCAGCGGCGACAATCGGTTTGCGACGATCTGGAGGCCGGACTCGGGAGGCTCCCGCTCCTGCTTCGGGCTGCCGCCGCCCAACTTCTCCACGCAGCTGCACAAGTCCCCCACGCCCTCGTCCCCGAAGGGGTTGTTGCTGAGGTTCAGCGTCGACAGCCGGTAGCAGCGCTGCAGGACCCGGCCCAGAGCGGTTCCCACTTTGCCTGAGAGCTGGTTGCAGCTCAGGTCCAGGACTTGCAGGTGCTGGCACTGCCGCATCTGCCCCACGAGATCCTTGAGGTGGGCTGCGGTGAGGTTGTTGTGCTGCAGGTTTAGGACCCGGATGCGGCAGACGCGGATGAGCCGGCCCATCACCTGCAGGGCGGCGGTGTGGGAGGGCCGGACTGGGGGGGCGACTACAACTGGTCCTGATGCGACACCCCCCCCAGCTATCTGTCAAAACTTGGGGGGGGGGGGGGCAGTTGGGGGGGGGTCCAGCCGGGGGTCGGGGGGGGGGGGGTCCTGCTGGGGGTCGGGGGGGGGGGGTCTAGCCGGGGGTCAGGGGGGCGTCCAGGGTTAGGGCTAGGGTTAGGGCTAGGGTTGCTGTTAGGGTTTGCAGCCCTCCTGTAGCCCTCCTTCAGGTCCTTCAGGTTTTTCCTTGTTGTTTTAACACAAATATGAATTCTCTACAAAATTTTGAGTATTTTGAGCATAGACACATAGTATGAAAAAAAAATTGGCGCCTTCGGCGCCGGACAGTTTTCTCTAGGGACACTTGTTGGTGGCCGACCCGGCACCACTATCTTTCGAAACCCGGGGGGGGGGGGAGGGGGGGGGCTGGGGGGTGTCGCATACAAGGACCGGGCCCGGCCGCCCCCCCATGGGAGGGCTGGACTGGGGGGGCAGGCTCCGCGCCCGACATCGATGATCCGCAGCCCCTCCATCCAGCCTTGCCCGGCTACCCTCAACCCGATTGTGTCATTGGCAAGCCTCATCAACGCCTATCAAGACGCACCGCACCTCTTCATCCTGGCACAACCCCTCTACGTGGTAGCGGATCCGACGTGTAGTGCGGATTAGCTGGGTTTAAAACCAGGTTGTGCGGTGGGTGACCGCCATGCCCGTGGGCAGCACTCCTGACGAGAGCAGTTCGAACCTTCACCCTCATCCTGGTTTTGTTGGGATGAAAGCAGGGTACAGCAAAAGCATTCCATGGCATAAGGCCCGGTTGACTAAGCAGCAGAATGTTGACCTCACAACTGATGGCCTCTGGGCTATGCTTCTGAACATGGGGGGGGGGAAGTACCAGTGAAGAATTGCAAAAGCTGGAAAAAATTGTCCCCACCAATAAACGGTGAGAGGGTGGGGAATAGGGGGGGCGATTGGGGGCCTGGGGCTGAGCCTGACACGCAACCGCCCCCTGTGAGCCTGCAACGATGGGTAATTACGGGGGAATGGTCAAAGACAGAAATGAGAGGCGGCACACCCTTGAGACCCCAATGTCTCCTCTAGTGGCAATGCACCAAACCAAACACCCGAACACCTCTTGCTCCTCTTTCTCCTGCTCCTCCACTGGCACCCCGCTGCCTTCAACTCAACCCGAACCCCTTCCACCGAACCCTTCTTTTTCCACTCACCTCAACCCCGCGTCAATCCATTCAGCCTGACCCTCCTTGCATTTTCCCCAAGGGCCTCCCTACACTGAGCTTGGCATCCCCTCAGTCGACACAGGTCCCCCTCCTTCAGTTCACCCAACGTGCTCCCTCAAAGCACCATGGCCTCCTCCGCTTACCCCTGACCCCCTCCAACTCAGCACCGCCTACTTCCTTCCGCCAACCCCAAAGCCCCGGCTGTGTGGCGGGTGAGAAACAGAAAATTGAAACCCGCTGGAGGGGCCGTGGTTGTGGTGCAAAAGCAGCATCTTCGGAGGCGGGCAGTAAGCATTCTATATGAGTTGTACATTGCCGGTGCACTTGATTCCTTTCAACGGCCAACCGGCCTGAAACAGGCCAAGTCCTTCTGGCCAAAAAGGGGCCAAAGCATGGAAATAAACAGGTGCACTGGGGGGGCTGGGGGTCGGTGGAGCTCCTGTCTCAGACGCCCACCCCCTCCTCCTCAGGGCTCGGGCGATGGGGACCGTACCGACCCCCCAAAGAGAGCCCTGCAGCTGCCAGGTCCGGTCGTGGGGAGAGGGGGGAGGGGCTAGGGGGACCCCCAAATATCCGACTCATCACGATGCCCCACTGTGCGCTGATCATCGGGAGTTTACGCGTGTAGGAGGACTGTTCTTCGGACGCCTTCGGCGCCAAAATCCTTCGGTCGCACCAACGGCCCTGTCACCCGAGCCCGTTTCCGAGATCCTCTCCCCCCCATCCCCCTCCTTCACGGGGCTCGAACGACCCCATGCCCTCCGCTCGGGCGCAACCTTTTGACTCCCTGTTAACTGTGTGACATTCGTGTGGAACAGAGGGGCAAACAACCAGAGCCATAGATCAGCCCACCTGAACAAAAGGTGGCAGCCTCTACCCGCACAGCCAGGAAAGGGAGGCGGTCAAAAAGGCCCGACGGGGTCCCTCTCGTACAACAACGTTGGCCCTAGATGCTGTGGATGCACCCACCCAAACTGTGTGCAGCCAACTGCAGCACGTTCCTGCCTCCTGCCCCCTATACAACCCCTTTTACAACCCCGGCAGACGCACGCACGCCCGGGGTCAAGCCGAGGCGTAGTGCCGCTGGACACAGTACAGACCCAGTCCCATGCGGCCTGGGGAGAGGGACGTAAGGATCAATCCAGATGAGCAGCCCCCCGCCCCTGCGCAACGACCAGCAATGTCTCAGCGGTTTGACCAGCGGGTGGCCTTTGGGGAATGTTTTACAGCCCATAAAGCGCCCTTTGAGGGGTATCAATGGTCGGTTCCGATAGACTGAATGTCCCCGCCATAGACAATTCCAGCCATTAGTCCAGCAGTACTGCGAAGTCCAAGCAATGCACGTGTCCCCTTCTTGGTTGGGGTGCTCCACTATGTAAAGTACAGTGAGGCGTTTTTTGCGGTTAGCTCTGTGGGTCACTTGAGTGCTTGTCCTTTCTGCCGACTCTAAAGAACAACCAGGATCGCCCTTTGACCAGGGGCCGGTCGTTGGACCCGCCCGCTGGTACCGCGTTGGCCATTGCGCAAGGCGGTCGTTGGCCATGACGTCAGGCTGTTGAAGGAACCAGCATGACCCTGACCTCAGGCCAGACTTACTCAGTGCAATGTTCACAGATTGCTTTGCCTTTGCTGCCAGCGCAAACCAGAGCAGTGCCGGACTTTGCCTGGAGGTTACCGCATGGGGCAACTGCACCGCACGGTGTGGCTATCGAGTGGGTCTTGGGCTGTCTGGGTCAGCTCTTCCCCCTCTCACGGCGCCGGTCAGTCACAATGCACGCTGCACGTGGTCTTCTGCTGTCTGTCAGGCTCTAATGCGGGTGGTGGCGGGTGGATGGGTGGGTGGGTGAGGGGTGGCAAGGATTGGGATTGCGTCGTTGTTGCAGGCCCAACAAGCCAAGGCACAAGCACGCACGCATGCACCCACGCACTCACGGGTGGATATACGGACGGACGCACGGACGCACGCATGCGTATCACTCAGGCACGCACGGAGGACCCATTGGCTCGACTGGCAACATGCAGCGAAACACCACCAGCACTGGTCCAAGCCCTCTGAAAACACCAGCCCCTGACGCCAGCCACATGCACACCTCCAACGTCTTTTCGGCAGAGAAATCACATTTCAGGCCGGACAGATCCGCCGGTCGGCTGGCCCACAGGGTGTAGTTGTAAAAGTGCTGGCCAGATGCCACCCAGTCATAGTCCATCGAGTCCAGCACATCCTCCACACCATCATCCACTGAAGACCTGAAGATGTTGTTGACAATAAGTTCCCGGAACCTCTTGCGGACCGCCTGAATGGCTTCATCCTCCATCTCTACCGAGTATCGGCGAGGTCCAAGGAATCGGGAACTACATGCTGTTGCTACAAAATGCCATGTGGTGACAGCAGGGAATGCAACTTGGGTCATTGCAGGGATGATGTAGGGGTGCCCAACCCCCCAAAATTCATTTTGTACTGCGGTTTTCTGCTTGTGACCTCCCCCACCCCTTGTGAGAGCAGCACTAACCCCACCCCTTGCGAGAGCAGCACTAAAATTCAAAAAGTTGACTGAAACAACACCTTGTGTTGCTCTGACATGGCCGTTGTTTGTGCGCGCTGTATTAAGATGCAAGAAAGGACCATTGCATAATGAATAGGGTACTTGTAAAGCCATTCTCCAATCTCAAGTCAAAGGACAAGAAGGGGTGAAAAAGGGCGGGCAGGACGGCAACTAATATCCCTAAAATACCCCCCCTTTTTTTGTGTTCCGGCACCATATAAGTTCAGAGTTCGCGGATGAGCTATGAACAAAGAAGACGCACTTAGGCAGTGGCCTAGCGTATGTATAACCGCACAAACCATAACCACAGACTTCATGCAGCTTATGCATGTCCACAAGTGGACGTCTATGGGGACAGGTGACGACACATGTCGGTTGTCATGTGAGTGCAGACGAGGTCTGCCACGGGTACCGGTGTCCCAGTCAATGAGCCTTGGACATCCCAAGTGCAGTAAAGTATATGGTTCACACGTGCAGGGGTGCCACGGCCAATATCCCTAAAATACCTTTTTCTTCGTAATGAAACACAGCGTTCGGTGAGTCCATATATGGAAAGAGGGATTAATCTATCCGAACTACAGTTCTCCTGCCGAACTATAATTTTGGCAATTGCCGACATACAAAAGTTTGCACTGTGTGCGCACTGCGTGCACGGCATTCCCATAGGCCTTGTGTGGTGGATGAGCATGTTCAGATGAGCATATGCCGCATGAGCCAGCCGCCATAGTGCTAACATATCGTCGCTTCCGCTACAAACCAAAAAGGGTGGATTTGTGGATTTTTGATGCGCCGATTTCAAATAAGCAAGAGAGAAGACTCAACGAAACAATATGGTCAAGATATGGCCTCTTTTGTGTGAACCGTTCGTCTTGGCCACGAACATGTTCTGAAACATGATTGATTCCATGCTGTATGGCCCACCTTGTTTTGTGAAATTATGCATCACATTGTTGAATTGGAATTTTTTGAATTTTTCACATCAACTTGCATCAATTTACCCAAAAGCATTATTTGATGATGAAAAACTATGTTGGAGATATAAGCACGGTGAGGTAATTAGTCTCTTGAATAGACAGAAGGGTGCACAATTCTGTGGCTGTAGAGGCTCGCTATCATCACAGCGGGCCGTGGAACCTGTTTTGTTTTTAATTCCCCACATTCAAAATAGGGGGGAGCATATGGATCACCCAATATGGTGCCAACCACAGGGCAACCCAATCATGTTTCCCAAAATTTCCTGCTGGTTCGGCAAAAAGGGGGGGAGGGTCACCAAAACCCAAAGATAGATAGCTTCCTAGTGTTGCCGGCTAGGGCAGATTGACCTAGGGTGATGATACATTGGATGTATCCCCACTTGATGGCTTGCAAGCCAGGTGCTCCTTCAATTGTATTGGTGTGAACACGGTGGGCGTTCATGGTGGACTTCATGACCTGGTGCCATCACAAAGCTTAGGAACTCTTTGTGACATTAGTCTAGCGTACTCGAGGTGACACGCGGCAGGTCATAGTACAGGCATCGCGGGATGCGGACTGCATTGACAACAAATGTCCTGTCGATTGGTTCATGCTGTGGGCGGTGAAATTGTAGCAAGAGGTGGTGGTTGATGTTGGCTGCCGAACAAACACATATGAAGCATCCTGTGGAAGGGCCTTAATATCGTCGTGTTGCAATCTCCCTTCATTTGGTCTGTGGCGACGGTTCTGACCAATTCGGTTTGGACGAGAACCTGCCGTCAATTATTGCGGCTTTAGGATCTAGTATATTAATTGAAGCCAATGGACATAGTCGTGATTCTGGGGTGATTCCTTGACCACTGTAAAAAACACAATAGTGATAATCAAATCAGATGCTGGGGTTGCGTGGGCAAAGAGTACTCATAGCTTACACACCTTGGCAGATGTCGTGGCTTTGTTGTGTTGGTAGATGGTGTGTGCTTTTCAAGGCCAAGTATTGACAAAAAAGGGGGGAAAGGGGGGGCATGGTGCTTATTTCTCAGACAGACATTTTATCAGAACGTTGCCACAGGACCAAGACAAATGCAGCTTTTCTCAGGCGCAAGTACCTGTCATGATGAGTGAAACCAGTCAAGAATTTCTGTCTGGGCAAAATGTTTGGAATAATACGTGGAGAAAGGCATCCCTGCATCGCACCTCCAGACTTCTGCTTCCGCATGGCACCGTTCTCTACATCTCTCTGCCTTCTGCGTGCTCTGCCCTGCACCTCTGTCCACCAGATGCTGCATTACTCGCCCGCCCTACTTTCATCCTCTTCAGCTCTCCTCTCCATACATGCCCGCCCGCAATCCACCATCTCCTCCCTCTTCCATGCTCTGCCCTCCCAAATGCCTACATGGCATTCACAACACAATGCATGAACAGTTTTGACTGGCCAACCACTTAAAAACACAAAACAACCTGCAACCACCATTCTTGTTCACATAAAGGATGTCCGGGTGCCGTTCCCTCACCCCTCCCATGAGTGATGTTCAAGTTCATGTCCAACAGGGGTGGGGTGAGGAGGCGGTGGGGGGGCCATGCAGTTGCTCCGAATATTCTGAGTGCTGTCCCGCTGGCCTTTGCGGCAGCAGTCCAGTCTTTTTTTTTGGGGGGGGGGGCGTTCGCCAGTCCTGAAACTGGCCAGCAGAATCATGGCTATGCCATGTTTTGCTTGGTTCCCCCCCCCCTCGGAACGAGTCCTGTGGCAGACCACGACACATACAAAAGGTCTGGAACCCAACCTCCGGCCATGCACAAGTACGCCCTGCACTGATGAAATACAACACACAAATTATCAACACCGAATGGTTTTGTTCCGGTTCATGAAGAGCATGATGGAGCCAAGATGATGGCTCAGCGCCTAGACAACTGGCGCCTATTTTGTTGGCGCTGGACAGTGATAAAGTGGGTGCGGGCAAACGATAGCAGACTGGCAGCTCACACCAAATCATCCAGCTGAGGACAGTGGCATGACACGGATAACCTGGGATCTGTCCCACCAAGAAGCGGGTGTCCTGTCCCACCCCGCAAATGTATGGCCTGTTGCTGTCACTGCTGAGGCAAAACTAACGTAATTGGCATAACTTAAGGTCCGTAATGGGTTGACATGCTGGTCTGTTCGAGGTGTTTGATAAAACAGTCCCCGATTCCCCCAGTGGAGGTGTAAACAACCACTAGAGTGTGCCTTGCGGCGACGTGTCTGCTGTCAGACACAGAATTCAATCATACACATCCATCATAACTTACAAAACCCAGCCATCCACCTTCATCTCAATCCTCATTTTCTTGCACCTTGGACCTTGCAGACTGCAATCGTTGTTAATCAGAGGGAAAGAGGGGACGACTGAGTACAGCACCAAACCTCCCCAGCTCATGGTATGCCCATGAGTGAACTACTCTCTAGGCTCTTTCCAGATTCCTGCAAAACCCAACAAGCATCAACCAAGCCACTATAGAACACTGAATATGGTGCCAGCCAAGCGCGCCGTGCATTCTACGCATGTTCGGCGCGCATTCTGGTCTGGTCAATGAATGGTCTGGTCTGAATCTTTGCGATGCAGGAACGGCTGCAAAGAGGAGTACGTCACCAAAAGCAGCCCTGCCCCTGGCACTTACTTGTCACGGGGCCCTTGCCCGATGCCAATGGCAAGTTCTCGAAGGCCCGGGAGCCAACAGCGAAGTTGCCTGCACCTGCATGTACCGGATTGTGTAGCAACATGGAACAGCCCTTTGCAGGGGGTGCTAGAGTGTCTGCAATGCATGTCTTGGCAAACCACAACATTTCAATGGGTCGCAGAACATGTATGCAACACCAACACAGGAGGCTTGGAGTGGAGGTACAGCAGGAGGCTCCTTTGTGCATATCATCCAATGGCACCCGAAAGTGCGAGATGAAAAGCCAAGAAATTTTTTTCCCGGGTCAGGCCATGGCAAGCTGGCGAAGTCCGCTCACCGGAAGGAACTCGAGAAATCTCTCGGAATCAAGGATTAGAGCTGTCCGATGCTACCCCCCCCCCCTTATATAAGCTACGCCAATGTACGGAATTATTACGGTCCCTACGCCCACTGTAGCTTGGACAAGGGCGTAGCTTGCGCGCAACACATACAACTACCGACACACACATGCGCGCGCGCATGGTGTGCGTGCACCTTGACCTCTGCCCACATTTCCAAGTGTATGCAAACGCAAGGAAGCCTTGGGAACATGAAAATTTCAGGTTCATACCCACGTTGGCACAAGCAATGAAGAATGCGAAGCCTACAAATGTTCGACTTGGAAACCCTTCTTGCGATCATACACCATGCGGAACAATTGCACATGCTCACCACCTTTGGCTGAGGCTTAGGGGCTGATTTGGGCTCGGGCAACTTCAAATTCTTGGAAATCAAATTGCCTTGCATGTGGCATGTTGCATGTGTCCATCGCTCCATGTATTTGGCAATGCGACGACAAACCCATGTCTCATGTGGCCGCACTACATTTCGTACGCAATTAAAATTACGTACACAATTATTACGGTCCCTACGCCTACTGTAGCTTGGACAAGGGCGTAGCATATACAAGGGGGGGGGGGGGTACCATTGTCCCACAAGGCGATGTGGTAGCGGACATGATACGTAGTGAGGATAGCTGATTCTGATAACAGGAATTGCAGTGGGAACTGCCACACCCGAAAAGCCCAAAATTATGAAAAACCCCTGTATTGGTCATTCCACCCAGACGAACATCAATAATGCACAGTGCTGGCTACAATTCGAAAAGTAGAAGATCCAGAGGCTTGCCTGTCGAAAATCCCCACCGCTCCACAAGATGCAGATGCCCCCAACAGGGCATCCCAGGCTCAAGAAGAGAGTGTGGGGATGGGGACTTCTGCCTGTAGTTTGCTTGGTTTTTCCTGGAATGATTGTGGTCCTTGATTGCAATCTAAAGCAGATCCTGTGGCCTGGAGAGCTGCCAGGAGTTTGCTGCCTTTCCTGTCATTTGAGAATTTGTCATTTAATCCTGCCCCTGCGTCTGAGTACCCCCCCCCCCAACCCTTGTCCAGTAAGCGGCCGCGCGTGACGGTTCCCACGCACCCGCGAGGGAACATACCCCAAGTGACGGTTCCCTCGCACCCCCCCAATTCCTAGGCAAAGGACCCACGACACAAAACAAGAGATGCAGACACGAGGGCATGTGAACCACAAAATGACCAGGCCACACACACACACACACACACACACACACCAGCCCTGGGTCAGGCAAATCTGGAGGTGTATGGGTGGGTAACCGTGCGTCAAGGATTTTCGCCAGGGCAATCGCTAAACTGAGTAGGTCATGGGACCGCCCTGCGTGCACCTGCAAATCTGGGCAGGGCTTTGCAATGAGGGATACATACCTCATTACATACATGCACACACACAGACATCAGCTCCAAAGAGGCATTGCCGTTGGGGAGGCAGTGCCGCAGCCAAAAAAGGACTGCTCTGGCCTGATATACACCTGAGAACATTCAAAAGATTTGGGAACTGAACCAGGTCGGACATTGGCTTGGCGCACCCTGCTACCTACAGTGTTAGCTGACATACCAGACGTTCCATATTGGACTTGGAACGGATAGAGATGGGATCCCATCCTTGACCTGACCCTGAAGTGCCAGTCCCATCACTACCACACTGCCATCAAATGGCAAGGAGGGATGGGAACCTTCTCCTACAGGGTACAGTGCAGTGCCTTCCATGCAAAAAATTTGAAGTACACAGCAATGCACCAACAACACTACCTCGTCCAACCAGCAAACACACAGGAGAACATCAATATCCAACCTTCTGAGAAAATTTGGAAAATGGAAAGTGATTGTTCCCTCGCCGCCTCGCTTACTAGACAAGGGCGCTTACTGGACAAAGGGGGGGGGGGGGTGCACACACGACCAAAACCCTCCACTGGGGTACTTGTGGAGCCACTCAGGCCCCAGACAACAGGTGGCTGGCGCCCGGGCTTTGGACCTGAAACTTGGCCGTTTTCCAGTCACCCCAGGCTTTTCCCTCTGTCAGGCATTTGCAGACAGCGCACCATTTGATCAATGGCTGATTTGCTAACATATGTCTGCCACAGTGGACAAGATGGGTTTTGATTGCTTTAGGAGCCTCATTTGAAGGCCTGGTTAAGGTCAAGGCCTCTGGCAGAAGGAACCAAGTTCCTGAAAGGGATGGAATCCATAAGGCTCCATGAATCTTGGGTGAACAGGTGGAGGTGGTCGTGCGCACACCCCTTTGCGAGAACAATGGTAAAATTCCAAAATTTGACGGAAACAACACCCACTGTTGTTCTGACACGGGTGTTGCGCGCGCACACGGTGAGAATACCGTACCATTCACCTGCCATTCTCTGAAAGTAGTAGAGCAAGGAGCAGAATGAGGCATGATATGGGCAAGGGACGATCAACAAGTGGCAGGACAGAAACCAGCATTCCCAATTCACCATCCCCAGCCCCAAATCATAGAAAAAACTGGATCTTCTTGGACAACCAGATGGAACCGCCAAATTCCATGGTTCCTTTTGGGGGGGGGGGGGGGCTGACTCCAGAAGTTCTTCAAAGCAATGAAAACAGTTCTTGGAAACACGGGCGACTCCAACATGTGATACAGTGGATCCCCGCAATGTGGGGCACGTGGCAAAGACCCAGAATTTACACGGCGATACCAGAGAGCTCTCTAGTGCGGTAGGTGATTGCCACACCAGAAGGCAAACCTGGAAAGTAATTGCAGAAATGTGCATCCATAATCCGGGCTGATGGGAGGAGGTCCTGAGTCGTGTGTGCCTGATGCGGGGGTGGTTTGGGGCCATGAGGCAACGGATACTGGGCTCGCATACGCCCCCGTGTCATAGGCGCATGACCATAACCACATAGTTCAGTGTTTTTCCTCGCTGCACTGCAGCGCAGACCAGTTCTGTACCACTCCAGGTGGCTGCTGACTGTGCTTTGGCCTTGGCCATCCGTACATCGAGGTCAGCTCGCACCCGCCACCCTCCCACAGTGCCGGTTAGTTTCTAACCCTTGCCCTGCAGGTCTTGCTCTTGCTGCCCCTGTCTTGCTCTTGCTCTCTGGCACGTGAAGACGTGTCATATCCGAAGTCCGGAGGCGCAAAGGCGCCTTTGGGGGCGCAAAGGCGTCTCAACGTTGCACCAAAAGTTTTTGTGGCTTGACACTTCAACAGATGCATTGCTGTACTGTGGCACATACCTGTGCAGTACCACACCACGTGTGCGCTGGCCGCCCACATTTCCAAGTCAACTCGCACCCACCACCCTCCCGTGGGCCGCACTCTCGCTGCCCCTGTCGTGCTCGGGCTTTCTGACACGTAATGACGTGTCACGCCCGTGCTCCGGGGGCGCAAAGGCGTCCCAATGTTTCACCATTAAGCTGTTCTGCCTGCCCCACCCCTCCCCCTGGACAGAGCAATCAGGACAGATGCACTATTCCACGGACAGCACCAGTGACAGAGTAACAAATGAAGGGCTGTCCTTTCATCACCCCTGGCAGGCGCCGGGACAAGACACAGGGTGGGCGGGTGGGTCGATGTACCCCCGCCTTAAATTATAAAAAGGCTAAGGAGGGGAGGAGGTAGGATGGGAAGCAGGTCCAGAGACAAGGGGGGGGGGGAGTGCTGGGGGCCCGGTGGCAGAACTTTCGTTACCCCGCTTCGCTATACTAACTGCAGTTCTGCCTGCCCCACCCCTCCCCCTGGACAGAGCAATCAGGACAGATGCACTATTCCACGGACAGCACATTTTGCCGCGCGACTGCGCGTCCATATGTCCCCGTAGCCGTCGTATCATCAGTCCCCCACCTCCCCTTTGAATCTCCACGGGGGGCGAATCATCTCCATCAGACCCATGTACTTGGTGTCGACGGCTTTTTCCCACATCTCACGACGCCTTGCTGCTTCGGCAACGGCCTGTTTCCGAGACTGGAAGCCTGTCTCCCTACTCAGGGGGTCGGCCGCGTTTAAAAAGGACGGCACCCTGAAGGACTCGACACTAACAGTACTCCAGCACCTTAGCCAAAACAGGCGCCGGAGTATTCGCTGCTGAGAATCGGCATGCACCGACGCCCTCGGCGCATTAATCTGAGACCTAGCTACGTTGCTGTCTGAACCCACACGAATTCTTTCAAAACCACGATAGGATGCCACCTTAATGACGATGTACAGCGCATACAGTTCCGCCTGCTGCAGGGAGTCCACCCAGGGCGGACACACCTCCGATCGATAGTAATCCCCCCCCCCAACAATCCCCAGTCGAAAACGTTTGCCCCCTGGAGCTGCATCCACGAACACCTCCCAGGCCCCTCGTCCACCAGGCCCTGGAGGGTCGCACCGCTGAGGGACACAGGAGAATAGGAGCACTGTCGCCACTCCCTTGCAGACCCCCCTACCAAACACTCCTTTCCCACTCTGCAAACCTCGATATGCGCCCGCCAGGAAGGCGCCCAGACCCGCATTGGGCCTGCTCAGCCAGCACAGTTTACCCAGGAGGCGTTCCATAACCTTTGAGGGCAGGCGCCCCCCGCCCACCCCCCGGATCCACGCCCTGAAGGCACCGACCAAGGCACCCACCGCATTGCTGATTGTCCCAGCCTTGGTGTCAATCTGCTTTCCAATAAAACCGAGTCTCTCAGTCGGATCCGGTTCGGACTTTGCCCCCACAATAAAACCCGCACGTCTCAGCCTGCGAATGCAGTCCCTCACAGCCCCCCGCAGACGACTCTTGCTCCTGCACGACAGTAAAATGTCATCCAGATACACCCAACCCCGCACACCACGTCTCGACAAGGCCCCCCGGATAACAGAGGATACCAGCTTTTGGCATATCACTGGGCTATAGGCCCATCCGAATGGCAGCCTCGCATACCGGAAACACCTACCCGACCGCCCCCCCACCACAAAAACACTGCGCCAGGCGGGGGGGAGGCGGATGCTCCAGTAAGCATTCTGCAGGTCCAGCTTTGCCAGAAAAACACGGCACCTGCCCCCCCCCACACGCCGAGGGCGCGCACGTCCCATCCAGTGGCGGATGGCCTCCAGCCCTGGCAGTCGGAATTTCGGGGGCTTCCGGGGGTCGCTTGCGTTGACTCTCCGCGCATCAAGAATGGCTCGGCATTTGAGCGCATTCTTCCACGTAAGGAACATTTTTGCCGTCTCGGGGCGCTTTGTTCTGCGCAGTCCCTTAGTCTCAGTTCTGAGGGACTCCAGCATTGCATCCACGGGCCCCGACTTCCCCCCATGTGACTTTTCAATCCCCGCACTGTCCCCCCGTAACTGCCTCCGGTACACCCCCAGCAAGTCACGAGGGATCAAGCTGTTCCAGATCTTGTCTGACACTGTCACACACCCCGCTTCCCCCACCCCCCGAGCAGCCATGTCCTCGGTAACCACCCCCTCCTCGTCGCTGCTACTGTAGTATCCATCGTCCTCCTCGTCTAAGTCCCCCTCCCCAACTTTTGTTAACACACTGCACAGCGTATCCAGACCCTCCTCCCCACACTCCAGCCTGAGCACCGCCTCACCCATCCCTGTAATGAGGTTACGCACCATCTCTTGCCTGTGCACCTTGACGCCCCGCATTTCGCTTATCGCCCTCGCCGCATCTCGCAACCGCCCTAGAAGCACTCGCACTCGGGGACACTGTCCTACCTCGTTTGCGTGCACCCTCACCCCCCTCAGGCGATCCCCCAGCAAGTCGGGAAGCTTCCCCGGCCGCGAAGGTGATCTCCCGGCGTATCCATGACGGCCAGAAAGAGAGCGTAGAGCCCTGCTTCGTGCAGTAGCCCGGCTCTGCCCCCCCCCCCCCCCCCACACAGGCCATGGGATTTTTCCCGAGCGGGCAAACTTCCACCTGGGAGGGGCCTCGGTATACATCTGCGCGACTTTCGCTGACTTCCACCCCCCCCACAGCATAATTGTTGTGAGCGGTGCCCCCATTTTCCGGAGTTGCGCTGCCCCCATCCTACGGAAGCTATGCCACCAGACAGTCTTCTTTCCCTCCCCCCTCTCCAGCAGGCTGACCAACGTTTTCCCCAGCGCCTCCCTGGACTCGTGCCACGCCCCTCTGTCGGGGTGGAATCCTTTGAGCGCTCTGAGTTTTGCCAGGAATTGCAACCATGCTCGCACCCAGGGCCCCACTTCCTGTCTCTGGACCCCCCTCCTGGACTTCGTTCCAAAAAATCGCAACCCCTCATCTTCCTGTCCCACCCCACCCCCCGCCTCGGAGCCCCGCAGGCAGTGTCCCACCGATATGCACGCCAGCGCCACCGCCTCCCATTCTGCGAAGCTGGAGGCAGCCGCACACAGCCTGCACAAGTCCTCCAGTTGCGCCCACTCCTTCGCCTCCGCCCGCTGTTCTTTGCACCGCCGCTGGTCGATAGACATAACCAAGTACCAATCAGACTTCCGCACCACCGGGGCAAGCCACGCCATCTTTTCGGCCAGCCTCGCCGCAGCCAGAACGAGCTTTGCGGCGCTCTCTGACAGGTCGCCCTGCACAATCTGCATGAGCTTGGCCTCCAGTACACCCCGAGCACCGTCGCCTGGTCGCATCCGCTCCAGCCTTGCCAGTCGCCTGAGCTGCCGCAGATACCCGTCGAGGGTACCATCCTGCAGGCCCCGCACCGTAGTGGCATCAAAATTCGTCCCGTACTCATCAGCCATCGCCGCCTCGAGTCTGTCGCGCGCTGCCGCCCACGGCCACTCGCGCTCGCTCTCCTCGTCGTCCTGCGTGCCCCCTGCAGCCCCGTCTCCAGCGTCATGGCTTCGCAGTCATTTCCTTCGGCCTTTACACCCGTGCTTCTCCCTGTCAAACCACCAATGGTGGCCACCACACTCCGGGCATGCCGTTTTTGGAGGGTTTTCGCAATTAACCCAGTCTCCTGTCTTCTTGCTGCGGAAGTGGCGCTTTCCATCTATCCATTTGAACTCCGGCTGACTTGTGCTCCCCTGCGTGCCACCTCTGCCTTTACGCTTTGAGGGGCGCCCTGATGAGCTGGAGCTTGCTGTAGATGAGGTATCTGACGCACTGTCGCTGCTACTGTCCGTGGACGACGATTCCGAGTCGGAGGACATGCGCCTCCCTTTTCCCCTTCGAGACGACCGGCGCTCCTTCATCTCCTTCGCTTTCTCCTTGCGCCTCTGTTTTTTGGCCTTCTTCTTGTTCTTCTTTTTGACCTCCTTTATTTTTGCCTTGACCGCGTCCTTACCGGATTTGTCGCAATCAAGGAGCAATTGCCAGACATCGTCAATGATCGTGGACACCTCCGTCGCAGTCTCAGACTCCTCGGCCTCCATTAACCTTTCAACCAGGCGGCACAGTTTGACCGTCCACCGCGGGGCCCCGGGCCTCTTTCTCATCCACCTGGCATTTTTGAAGCTGGGCTCCTTATACGTCAGTTCTTCCTCCTCGCCTTCCTCAGCGGCGGCCGGCCCCCCACCTCCTTCGCGATCATCGGCTCCGGCGCCCGCCTCCTCGTCCAGGGCCATGCCACTGTTGGTCTCGGGCTTTGCGCTCTTCCCCGGAGAGTGTCTCTCACCCTTGATCCCCACTCCTCCTCTCCTGTTCATCGATTTTCCAGGCGGCTTGGCGATCAAGTCGCAGACAGCGAACCCGACGGCCGCCTCTTCCGCAGACAGGCTGAACGCAGTCACCTCGACTCCCCAGGCAAGTGTCAACCCATACAGCAGCGCGTCGACGTACCGCTGCGGATCAGGGGATTGAAATGAGATCCCCGGCGTCTCATGGAAGGTCCTGGCCAGCTTCACCGCACTCCAACTGACTCCATCCCGAGACCATCCTGCCACGCCCGCCACCAGCACCTCTGTGCGATGCTGATGCGGGATCATACGGGCCATCCAGGGCGTCTGAATCAGGTGGGCCCATGCTGTGGATTTTGCTGCGGGGTCTTCGTCTTTTAGACGCCTCCAGTCCCATGCCCCATCATTTTTGGCCGAGCCCATTGGATGACCCGATGTACCCCCGCCTTAAATTATAAAAAGGCTAAGGAGGGGAGGAGGTAGGATGGGAAGCAGGTCCAGAGACAGGGGGGGGGGGGTGCTGGGGGCCCGGTGGCAGAACTTTCGTTACCCCGCTTCGCTATACTAACTGCAGTTCAGCTCTTTGCTGCAATGGCTGCCCACACACCCTAGTCAGCTCGAACCCACCACCCTCCCACAGTGCCGGTTAGCCCCCGACTCTTGCTCTGTGGGTCTCTCTCCCCCTCTCTCCCTCTCTCTCTCTCTCTCTCCTTCTCTCTGGTCCTCCTCCCATTGTGCCCCACTCTCTCTCTCTCTCTCTCTCTCTCTCTCTCTCTCTCTCTCTCTCTCGCATAAAGGGGTTTTCGGGACGTTCGGTGGATCTCTATCCCCCCCGGGGCCTGAACCCTCCTCCACAGGACAGAAGAGGTGCGGTATACCCACTGAGCTACGACGAGTTGTTATCTGCATCACTGTTCCGACCTTTCCTATTCCCCCCTGCGTGTCATCCCCTGTCAGGCATATCGCCTTTCGCATGGGGGTGTGCTCAACAGCGTGTAGAGGAACCGCACAGCGTCCCCGGATACCGGGTCCGCCTGCCTGAAGAGCGTTCTCTGGAACAGCCTTAAGAGGTCAGCTCGGCCCGCCAACCACACATGCATGCAGTCTCCAGTCCTGCTCACAGAGGAGGGCACTGCTCTGCGTCCCTCTGCCGTCCGGTAGTGGAGGATCGCCTCCCACTGGAACAGATGCCACTTGCCTGCACTTTTGGGTCGCCACTGGACCTGCATGTTCGCCAGAGCCTGAGTCTCCAGGGTCCAGTTGATTTGGACCATCACCGAGTAGAGTTCTTGGTTGCTCATCAGCAATGGCTCCCCATGATTGTCCACAATCTCACAGTGCATCCTGGTGCTGTGTGGTTGGTCCAGTCGGAGCCAAATCTGCTGATTGCGGGCCCAAGCCATTGTGGTCAGCTCGGCATCGACTGCCCTCAGCCCTTCGTTCGCAATGGTGTCCAGCTGGCTCAGTGCTTGCACCTTGTTTGGTCTAAATTCACAACTGCCAACAAGCAAAAGCACATGCACACAGAAAACGATAAGTAGCGTCGGTATGCGAGTCTGGGGCGCAAACCAAACGCAGGGCGTTACGGCGTGTCAGGCAGGCTTCCGGACCTTCATGCCCACATGACCCTGCAGCTGCTTTATCACCGGTAGCTCCAACGTCCATACATGCTGGACCAACACCGTGGGGCCGCCCATAGCCAACCTCAGTCGCCGTGTGGCCTCCTCTTGTGCTGCGGCATAGTCCCCCCTCCACCCCGACTGGATACGGCTGAAAGGATCCGCTGGGTTGCATTCTCCTGGGACCCAGCACAGATACCACGACCTACGCGACCGCGTGCACGCGTATACCAGCCGCCGCAAAATTCTATTCTGCACTCGCAACCCCACACTCGCTTTTCCTGCCGCAAAACTTTGCAGTACCGAAAAGTTATCTCCAACCAGACCTACTCTGTTCCACCCCAATGCGGACACGAAATGCACTGCATACTCTAATGCCGCGAACTCTGCAATCTGCTGATTGCACAACACCTCATGTACGATCCCTGACCTTCCCCCCATAGTGTATCCCCACAGCGCCACTCTCTAGGTTTGCCCATCGCAGGCCCCATCAAAAAAAATGTACTCAGCCCAATCGCGCGGCTTCTTAAAAAAAACCAACGGCCTCCATGCCATCAGCCCCCATGGCAGCAAGCCTGCAAGGGTGTGCAACAAACGCAAGGGGGCGTCAGCCAACCACTGAGGCTGCCACAGTATATGCGCCCACACCGGCGCCACGAACGGCAGCACTCCCCAATTTGGGCGCACAAACCACAGCAACCTGCCCAAAAAGCGTAGCAAACGGCGGCGTGTACAAGGGCCTACAGCCAGTTGCCACCAACGCGCCACCAGCGCTTGCCAATTTCCACGCGCCGTGGACACAGTGGCAGCCTGGAAATCGAAAAACTTTCCAATCCAAGCCAAACCAACGGCGGCCTCCAAGGTGCTTTTTGGACTGACAATGGCCCCTTCCTCCCTCAGGCGCGAAGCAACAACACCTGCCTGCATACTAACCCACTTCCTGCCATACCCAATGATAAACACATCGTCCAGGTAGACAAGCACCAAGACACCCTGCACCCCCGCGCTCTGCACCAGCCTGACCATCACGGCCTGGCAAATGGCTGGACTGTGGGTCCACCCGAACGGGAGACAATCAAAACTATACAATACTCCATCCACTGAAACTCGAAAGGCGTCAGTAAACTCAACAGGGGTCTTCAAAGACCAAAAACAATTACTAAGATCGATATGACATGCACACAAAACAGGCTCCTCCCCCACACAGGGCGGGTCAGCTTTGAGGGACGTCATCTGGTGAAGAAGGAACATGACATTATCCCCCACCACCCCCGCACAACCGGCTGGAACGAAATCCAAATGTATATTCCAATGCACAATCTGTAAAAAAGCGACAAGCTCAACGCTTGGCAATCGCAAGGGGGGGCTGTCGCACCCCTGGGCCTTGTTGAAAAGGACCATGTTGCAAATACAGCTTGCCTTTTCGCTGTTTTTCGGGATAGCGAAAAGGGACCCATTTGGGCCCAAACCGTCCGCAAGACAGGGGCGCAGTACCCCTTGCTGTACCAATGCCCTGGCCAGGACCGCAGACTGGCCTGTTACAGGCGCCAGAGAAGAAAAGGACCGCCTGCTCACCTCGCCAAAGTTACCCGGCACCAATGCCTTCCAAATATCGGGGGGGATGCGGACATTACCCACAGGTCCCACCCCCCTCTCTAAAATGGTCGTAGTTAATGGCACCACAATTAACTTCGGGGAAGTGGAGTCTCGCAACCAGATCAGCCACGCGTCCCTCGTGAGCTGCACAAAAAACTGACCGATATGTACCCCAGGGTGCGGTATCCCTAACTCTGACGAATGCCTCCACATCCTGAGCACCAGCACCAGCAGCCGTCCCAGGATCCAGCCATCATCGCCTCCGCTGCTTGGCGGGAGGTCGATCACCTCCCGCAGCTTGCTGCACCACTCCCGAACCGCTCCGTCCCGTACTCGCTGCAGGACCCACTCGGCCAACTCGGGGCCCCAGGGCTGCCGATGCCACGGGGCTGGCACTGCCATGCCTGCGCACCTTGACGGTGCGGCGCACCGGGACTCCAGGTCGCTGAGGCGCGTCATCATCCGACAGTACAATGCACGCCCGCTTGGATCCAACGTCAGGCTGCTGCTCCACAGTTTGCTGTCCGTCCCGAAATAACTCCGAAATCGCTGCAGGCCAGAAGTCGTGCCCTCGCGCCGTGCGCTTAACGAACTTGGAGGGCCCTTCTGGCCATGGTAGTCTGATGGAGGTCCAGATTTTATATTCTTCAGGTGGCTGTGCGTAGTCCTCCGCCACCCTTCGTGATTTCCATCGTCCCCACCATTGCCGGATTTCCGCAGGGAGGGCGAGGTACTTCTGCAGGGCAGCACCCCCGCGTTTCCAACAATGCCACCTGTGATTGGCGTACTCTGTTCCCCGGAACCCAAATTCCAGGAATGACTCCAACCATGGCGATCCGGAAGGGCACATGATGGGCGATCTGTGACGACCTGTGGACCCATAGTCACGGAGCCACCTCGCCCATTTTGCGGAGTACGGGCCCAGTTCTCGCTGGACAACCTTGTCACCGTTCTTGTTGCACCTGAACCATATAGCCTCGTCCTCGATCCCTCGTCGTCGAACCCCGGCCGCTTCCCCCACCCGCCAAAGACAGGTGAAGGAGAGGACGGCCAAGGCGAACCCGGACCACTGCTCCTTGGTTCGACAGGATTGGGCAAGTACGGACAGTGCCTCCAGTCCTCCATACGGTCGCTGCTCCTCCGTGTTGCGGATGGTGGACTTTGCCATGCGCCAATGCCTGGCCTGGACCACCCCAGCGATCCACCCCAAGTCCTCGAGGGCTCGTACCGCGCTGATAGCCCCTCGCATGTATGATCTCGATCTGCCCTTGGCGAAGAGCGCACGTAAGTATCGGTCCAGCAATTTTGACTTATCGACATCCGGCTGCGAGGCTGCGAGTAACCCCAATGCTCGGATGTGAACGGCATAGTTGCTTCTGGTGCCAACGCTCCATGACATGGCGACAAGCGCATCGGAGTACTCTGCCGGGTCTTGTCGATTGAGTCGCTTCCACGCCGCCCACCAAGATGACCAGTCTGCCGACTCTCCCAGTACTCCCTCCACCTCTCCCGACGGCATCTCACCGACTGTCCTCCTCTCCCCCTGTTCTTCCCCCCCTTTTTGGCACCGTCACTCGTAGTATGGGCAGGCAAAAAACCAATGCTTCTTGCCCGGCGCCCCATGGCTCTTGCACGTGCGGCAACCCGTAGCCGGCGGATCCGTCATGTCGGTCCTCTGCTGATTATTGTTCTTCGGGATCCAAATCCTACGTCCGTTCTCGTACGAGAACCTGCTCCGCAGGCTAGCCAGACGGCGACGGACTTCCTCCACAGGGACCGTAGTGTCCCCAAAATTTTCTGGCGGCTCTCCCACTTCCTTTGGGGTCTCGCCCCCACGCCCACCTCCGGTGTGCTGATGGTATGATTCTCCGTACGTCCCCATCGCCGATACCAGCAGGATCCATAGTCCCTCCACGTAATTGGCCACCAAGGCCGGAATCGGGGGGGTTCCCCCACCGTCCGACCCATCCATGGGGGCGGTCACGGACTCCAGCCAAGCACCGGAGGTCCAGACCTCTTTGCACTGCGCCTTCTCCGGAGACATAACCAACTCTTCTTGGAGGTCAGACGATTTCCAGGCTGAGGTGCACTCCATCAGTAGGGGATCCACCTTTTGGCCGTCCAGGACGGCCTTAAAAAATACCAATAAACGGCATACCCACTGCGGCTTATGATCCATCTCCATCAAAATAGATAGCTCCTTGTGGCTCAACTTGGGGATCCTTCTGGAAGGCTCACTCTTCCCCAGCTGCACCTCCTCCAACCGCTGCTCCAACATCTCCAGCTTTTTCAGGACCTCGCTGATACCACTCTGCGACTGCTCATTGCTCTCCTCCACCGCCTTAGCGAAATTACCCGTATCCACATCGAATCGCAGGTCCTCCAACAGGCAATAACACGCTATGTACTCCACCAACTCCACCGTTGTGAGCTCCAGCCCATGCGCTTTGACCGCCTTCTCCACCCACTCATCCTTTTGATCACCCAACCTGTTAAGGTCAGTCTGGATCTCCATGCGCAACCTCATAAAATCCTTCTGAGGTGCCACCAGGCTCCATTGGGCGTGCAGCCCCGACTGTGTATACTCCCGGAAAGAGATCATCTTCTTTCCTTTTCCTTTATCCTTCTTCGCAGACTTAGCCACCGACGGGGTGCCCTCCCGCGCAGAGCCCTTGCGCTCCGCCTCCTCCCGTAAGGCCTCCTCGATCTCGTTTGGGGTAGCAAAACCAGGGTGCATACCCCCGATTCCACGCAAACGCACCTGCACATGACTCCCGCTCTGGGGCACCTTCATGCCGTCCGCGAGGGCACGCCCCTCGCACAACATCCAAAAATCGTCGTCGCCACAGCCCCACAGCCTGACAACTGTACTGCGCAGCTGACGTGCACCTTCGCAGGGAACCTGCACCCAACCCCGCGGGCCTTGTAACCAAACGTGGGGGGGGGCCGGGGCATGTGGCCGATCCGCCCGCGGCAGAACCATCACCCCGTCCCCCTGAGCTAACCCCCCTGGTTCGGCCAAAGATTGACCGTTGTGTTTGTTTGGGGCACCAGGGGGGGTCGCCCAAGGTTCAAGGGATCCGGCTTCCAGATGCGGCGTCCCGGCAACCCCCGCCCCCCCCGTTCCTCGGCGTAGGGCTTCACTCAGCTCAATCGATCGCCCGGCTTTTGATCCGCCGGCCGGTTTCCCCCCAACACGCGCTCCTCCGGGCTCGCCCTGTCGAGGCACCAGCCCACCGGGCAATCGGAAAGCATTCCCCATCCACATACAAAATATAAAAGACAACTGAGAAGACAATCAGAGCAGACACATACACACTCAATCCTGCACAGACCAAACTTGGGTTTGCTTATGGCAAACCTCATAATCGCCGGCGTTCTTGTTGAGGCTTGACCTTCTTTGGGGCTGGCTAGATTTGTGTGTAGGGGCCATGTCGTTGCTGACGTGGTCCCTGCTCCTTCCATGTCCTTCCCGGCGGCATCACAAGGTGATACTTTCTCGTGGTGGTTTGGGGGGGGGGGGACTACTGTAAAGCCATTACCACAGACCCAGAAGGGGCCGGGAATCACCCTTGGAACTATTGCCACAGGTTCCCAAATTCCATGGTTCCAAAACTTGCGGAAACAGGTCAGCCTATTTAGGTCCTGCACGCTGTGCGTACAGGGGTCAGCGCAGAAGCAGGGCGTGGCAGAGCCACTGTGCCGCCCCCCAAGCCTCACCATTAGTGTACACGGCGCGAGAGAAGGACCCGCGCCAAGGGCTCAGGTGTCTTCGCTGCTGGCCCTTCCGTGCCCCTTGCTTGTGGTTGCCCTTCGGTTGCCCTCCTGCGCCTCTGCCCCCCCTTGGGTGGATGCTCCGATTCTGGTGGCGGCTGTGACGCCGTTGTGGCCGCCCCTCCCTTTGCCGGTTCTCGGCCGGCGGCGGCGGCGGGGGTCGGGGGTGGGGTCCTCCTGTAACAAGGGGATAAAGTCGGGAGAGGGAGCGGGGAGGCCGCTCCTCGGCTCCCGCTCAGGGAGAAGGGTGTCCGGTGGGGGGGGGGGCGAGATTCTTTGGCTGTGACCCCCCCCCCTCTGCGTCCTTGGCTGCCTTGTGGCGCTTCTGCTGGCGCTGGGCTGTCCGTGGCCCCCCCCTCCAACACTCGCTTCCTGCCCCTGCCCGGCTTTGTCCGGCTGTTTCGCTCTTGGGCCACCGGCGAAGGGGCCGACGGCGCGTCTTGGTCCCCCGGCTCACTCAGCCGTTGCAACCAGCCATGCATGCCTCTAGCCGCGGAGACCCGCTCGGCTTGCGGCAGCCTCTGCATGCCCGGTCACGTGACGTACGATCCCCGGCCCGTTGGTGCTCCTGTTGCCCTAGGGTGGCCCGTGTGTCCGTACCGGCAGCTATTGGCAACTCCCTGGCCCGTTGCCCGGAAGCGCTTGCATGACGGCGCCCCATGCGTGGGGCAGAGCCCTCCTATGGAGCCACCTCCCTTGCCTAGCCCGCGCCGAGAGGAGGGGACCCCCTGTGCGGCCGCTGGCTACGCCGCTCTTGAGCTGGTGGACTGCTCTGCTGGCTGCGCCGGCGGGCAGCGCGGCCGTCGTTGCGCCCGCTGGTACGGCCGCGGGGGTGTCTTGCCCGCTGGTGCCGGGGGGAAGAATCCTCCTAAGAAATCAGATGTAGGGGTCCGCTTAGCCGTCGCTGCCACTGCGTGACACAGTGCGCCGCCAAGCCCTCAAGCATCCTCACCATCTCGCCGCGGGCGGCAAAGTAGGGGCGTCCCTTCAGCCCAAGGCACGCGCGACCCCCTAATGCAATTAGGGAGTGGCACTTGGGCGACTCCTCCTTTGGCAGGAGGTGGCCCACCAGCAGGAGCGGCTATAGTGCCCGAGCCGCCTGCCGTAGGACCGCTACTCGCTCCTGCAGTGGAAGCACAATCATCCGATCATCCACCTTGTGTCAGAGCAACAGTAGGTGTTGTTTCCGCAACTTTTGGATATGCACAGTGTGCAAGACCTTAATCGGCTAGTTTGTTTCCGCAAGTTTTGGAGCCGCATTGTTCTTGCAAAGGGGGAGGGGGTGGCTGTTCAGCCACAAATCCACTGAAATTTGGGCTACAAACAAAAGAGGCCAGCTGACTGCCTGAGACCATGTTGCTGCAGGCTGCGACAGCAAATGAACACGGGTGGAGGGGCTATGCTATTCATTTCTGCTTCAAGGTGATGTACGTGAAATTATCGAGAGGGGGGGGGATTTCGTGTGGGGACAACTTTGTCACACCTCTATTTTTGCTGCAGGGCCATCGGATATGGGAAACACCGCCACCATTGAGGATGCGCAGAGAGCAGAAAGTGCCCCGGATTGCGCAAAAAAAAATCGAAGGAAAAATTTCGACGCCAAACTGAAGAACGAAAGCCTTCCTGTCGCCACAAAGTCTGGGCGTCAGATGCAAACCGACACAATACTGGATTAAAGGCTCGGTCGAGCCTGGCATCCTTCAATATCTCCCGGCCAGCCTCGCGCCTCAATCACCTGTATGTTTCTGCTGTGCATTGTTCGAGTTTCCAGAAACCTGATACCGCCATATCTGCTCCCTTTGAAGAAAAGGGTGATTTTCAGCAAAAAAGACAGCCAAAAAGTCAGCGGCAGACCATAACGCTCTTCAAGCAAACCTGACCACCGATCCTCAGGGCCTGGAATCTTTAGTTTCGGTAGGATTTTCTTTCACAGATATCGGTTGGGTCAACTGAAAACGGGTTGACCCAACACCTCAATGGCACCCTGCAGAAGGGGGCCTCTGCACGACCATGTACAAACGGTCTCTTTGTCAGGGTGCTCAGGGTGATGATGCCCTGAGGGGCCACCAAGATATCCAATGCCCCACATTCTGAGGGGCCAATTCCACATGCACTCACTGCAATCCCCTGCAGCGACCTTTGCCACTTGTTGCATTGCACTGCTCTTGTTGCTTGGAGGAGGTCCCGGTACACTGAAAGAAATGGTCTGCGGTTTCCTGACATTGCACTGCAATTTACAGGGACCAGCCCACAGCCACTCCCCCCAGGGGGGGCTGGGATCCCATGAGAAGGAGGCACCCACCATTTTGAAAAAGGGGGGGGGGGGCAAGGCACTGGGAGGACCACATGGGGGGTTCCATGCCAGTAACAGCGTGGGCAGAGATTGTGGAAGTCTGCGGGCACAAATGATGCTGACAAGGCCCTGCACACAGGCATCCATGCACA
Organism: Eutreptiella sp. 'Long Island Sound 2002'; assembly: GCA_964036045.1. Lineage (NCBI taxonomy): Eukaryota > Euglenozoa > Euglenophyceae > Eutreptiales > Eutreptiaceae > Eutreptiella > Eutreptiella sp. 'Long Island Sound 2002'. The sequence continues at coordinate 145,221,099 of OZ038383.1, read as the reverse complement.
GAGGAAACCCCTGGGCATGTGGGCTCAACAGGTCGTCCTGAGAGAGGTGCCGCTGGACTGGTTGCGCGCTCCGATGGAGCACACCCGCCACTTTGTGCCACAATGGCAGCACACGAAGACGGCAATGCCCCGCTTGGCACGGAGGCGCTTCCAGTGCTTGGTGTGGGTGCACTGAGGGGCACTGGGCAGTGCCGGGTGATCATCCCCAGCCTCGTCTTCAACCTTTGTAACCTGCCCCTCGGGCGGTGCGCATGCCTGCACCTTGTAGGCATGGCTTACACAGTGGGTGGGGTCTTTGCAAACCCCCCCCAAAAGGTAGGGGGACTGCATTATCAACGTTACCCCCCCCTCCCCCTCCCCTTTGCGCAAGCACGCTGAAAGTCAGGAAAACAACGGTCCCTGTGCTTAGACCACTTGAACCTGGGACCTCCAGTTACAGAGGCAGTGCTTTACCACTAGGGTATGGCCCAACTCTGACATACCTCTGCACAGGGGTGGTATTCATATTTGGTCCAATTTGGTTTTCATCCACTATTGGGTTCTCCCTAAAAAACTGAGTATTTTGAGTATAGACACATGGGGTGGTAACCCATTTTTTCACCCTCTACTGGTTCAAGCAAAATTTGCTTCGGGCGCCTTTGGCGCCCATGGTCCGGCACTTTCAGGCCAATTTCCAGGGAAGGGGGGGGGGGGGAGTCGGCGTAAAGGGTCCGGTGCCGGCGAGCCCCCCGTGGCTTAGACAAGGCAGGGCCCATAAGAGGAAACCTAAAAGAGCGGTCGGAAAAACGACGGTCAGACAGGCCCGCGTGCTTGGACAAGGCAGTGCTTGCGCAAGGGGGAGGGGGTGTATAACATTATAAACCTGTACTTTGCAGTGTGCGCTGGCTCCCAGATCTTTGCATACCCATGTCCCCAGTTGCAAGATGTCTGGCACTGCCATGTCTGCTGTGAGGAAAGACGGTGGGTTGACACATCACGAAAGCCGCACAGGCAGGTTGAGAACCCTGAGCTGCTGGTGAAGCACAACCCATGGGCCTCGTACTATTAGTTTCGCTTAATTTTTCATCACTAATGCAGGAACCTTCACCCCACTGTGATTTACCACCAAAATGGTCCTCACCCCAATGTGCACCACGCAGAAGGAGGCCTCTACGTGAATATAATGTCAAAAGGTCTGCATTCAGGTGGTCAGCTGACAGATGCAAAAGCTCACCATGCTTGGATGACTTTGTGTCCCACACCACTCTGCATTCCCATTGCAAAGGGTTGCAACTCTACCCTGCAAATACGGGATCTGAAACTGCCCTTCCCGCCTGCCTACAGAAACAACAGGTTGAGAAAAATGTTTGCCGAGGATAGCCTGTTTCAGTCGATGAGCGCCGGCACATCAAACAGGAAGCCTGATGAAATAGACTGTGCATGGGTGGCACGTGCCCATTTCGTTACAAACCTGACATCACATCCAATGGAGCACTGCAGGATCCAGGGCGGACCAAACGCACCAACATGGAAGAGAGGAGCACGGGCAGCGGTGTGCAGGGCCATCTGGTGGCGCTAGTGGGTATCAGAAGACGATTGCAGCCACAGCGCTCTCAGGGCTGCTCAATAAATTCAACAAAAGCAGTTTTTGCCGGGCTACATTGTAGCAACTCAGACTTGGAGGAGCCAAGGCTTTTCTTAGCAACAGGGAACACAACCAAAAGCAACAGGGGGGGTGAAATGAGAAGAGCAGGCACCCACTTTTGGCAGCATTTGCCATGCCCCCACTGGGGGGGGGGGGGGGCTCAGCTCAAGAGGCACCCACCCACTCAGCGACTGACCAACAAAAGGGAAAATATAACGGGAAAGATTTGTCTGGCGCCTTTGGCAATATAATCCCCCCCCTCAAAACCACCAACCCACTCGTGGCCCAGCCCCACTCCCCCCAGGGGGGGCTGGGATCCCATGAGAAGGAGGCACCCACCATTTTGAAAAAGGCACCCCTCCCCCCCGGGCACTGGGAGGACCACATGGGGGGTTCCATGCCAGTAACAGCGTGGGCAGAGATTGTGGAAGTCTGCGGGCACAAATGATGCTGACAAGGCCCTGCACACAGGCATCCCTGCACAGAGGAAACCCCTGGGCATGCGGGCTCAACAGGTCGTCCTGAGAGAGGTGCCGCTGGACTGGTTGCGCGCTCCGATGGAGCACACCCGCCACTTTGTGCCACAATGGTAGCACACGAAGACGGCAATGCCCCGCTTGGCACGGAGGCGCTTCCAGTGCTTGGCGTGGGTGCACTGAGGGGCACTGGGCAGTGCCGGGTGATCATCCCCAGCCTCGTCTTCAACCTTTGTAACCTGCCCCCCGGGCCGTGCGTCAGAGGCTTCAATGCTGTGAGAGGCATCCTGTTGCTGGGGGGCTTCGTAACGCGACGTGCACTGGGGTCCAGCACCACAGGCTGGACTCCGATGGCTCAATACAGCAGGGCGCTGTGAAGGAAGGCAGCCAATGGGCCGGTGATCTTCCTCACCCCCGACCGCTGTTGAACCACCGGGAGGGGACCCGGTATGCGCCCTCGAGCCTGCGCTGCAGTCACTCTGCGAATCGGTTCTGTCTTCGAGATTCACCATCAACGCCACCTCTGAGGGACCGTCAAAAGAGTACGGGCTGTGTACAAAACCAGTCCGGCGTTGCGCAGCAGCATTTGGTGGAGTGATGCTGGTTGTGCGGCTGCTCACTGATGAAGAGGACGACAGAACACAGTAATCAGAATCACCATTGCCAATCGAGCCTTCTCTACTGCACTTGGATTCTGCGCACTTGGATTCTGTACTGCACTTTGGCACCATATGCCCCCAGAGATTATTGAGTGCTGGTTCTTGTTCAACAGCCTTCATCTTTTGCATGGTCTCCAAAAAATCCGCAAGGGCCACTCCACCACATCCCCTGTTCCGCGTTCCCCGTGCGACAGGATGACGTCTGGCAGGCATAATATCCAACCCTCTCTTTTCCAGCAAATACAGCCTGAAAAAGTTGCTGCGCTGGGCTGCCTCACGATTGTAAAGCGCCATGCGTTCATCGAGCTCTCCTACCATGAGTTGGTGGTACTCCTGGGCGGCCTGGCGGTCCTTGGACTCGGCCAGTTTCACCTTGTCGCGCCAAACAGCTTCTTGTTGCTGCGTCGTGGTGAGCAGATGGCATAAAGATTCCTCTGTGAGGATGGAGTGTCGATTCAGCATCTCCATTTCCTGTACAACAGCTCGAGCAAGCAGCATCGCGTCCAGCTCCTTGTCGGAATGGATGCCAGCTTTCGCCGTTGGGCACATGGCCATTAACTCATCTGAAACCAATTCGGGGCCTGAGCCTGTTGACTCTGGAAGTGCATTTGCTGTTGCACAAGGCAATTCGCAACCCTGACCATCAATGATCCGCATGGCGATATTCCAGTGTGCAATTTGAAAGATTCATGTCATCCTGATGAACCAAACAAAACAGAAACTCGGAAAGTGACAATATCCCTAAAGTCCCCAGCCTCAAATCACAGAAATTCCAGCCTCTCAATAGATATGGGCAGCAGCGAAATAGATGGCAGGAACGTTATTAGCTGCAATGAGATTGGGGAGGAACAGAATGTGGGCAGCCAGCTTGAGGGCCACAATGGCCAACAATTCAGCTACGAGAAGGGAGATCCAGCACCTTGAATTTTGCCCTAGACTCTACAAGTCCTGAATCCAGCTCAGCTACGTCACCCTGTGGGTGTGGAATCCACGGGCATTCACTCCCCGGCGCAGGTCAGCCAGCTCATGACGCCTTCCACCTCCCGGAAGCGGGTGTTCTTCCACTGGAAGTCGTTTCCGAGCGCCGTGCGAGCTTCCAAGAGGGAGGAGTAGGGGGATCCGCCCTTGGGTTGTCTACCAGAGCGCTGTGTTGATACACGCACCTTGGACCAGGGAGTGACCAGGGAGCCCAATGGCGTCCAAGTCACAGGTCCTTGGTACCAAGTAGCTAGGGACTGCAACCCAGTTAAAATTTTCCGCATTGTATGGTGCCCGTTCCACTCTAGGGCAAAAATGTTACCATTTCTGCAATGTACCCCGCCCCCCCCCCTTGTGTAAGCTACCCCAAAGTACCAAATTAATATGGTCCCTATGCCTACCCCCCCCCCCCTGTCGTTCCCCACCCCAGGCAAGACGGTCCCCCACCACCCCCTGGGGGACGGTCACCAAGTGACGGTCCCCCACCCCCCCCCTGGGGGACCGCACCACCACTGTACAGGCACATTTGCAGGCACAGAAATTGCAGCATAAAACGAAAGCATTCAGCATAGGATGCGTTCAAAGGGCTGCCAATGTACGGAGACCTACTCCTTGACCGGCTCAGTGTAAAACTTCTTGGTCCTGCTCCCCTTCACCTTGAACTCCTGCACATGCTCTCCACTTTCCACTGGAATGCTTTGGGCAGTGATGCGGCGATATGCATCACCGTGCTCCGAATGTCCAACGACCTGCGCCAAAACAGGTTCCCCCGTGGAGCGGATGAACATCACACTTGTCCCAATGGAAACATGGTTGTGCTATCAAGTTCCATTTCAGCGAAAGTGAGCAAAATGTCCTGCCACAAGGGGTGGGGAACGACAAGGGGGGGGGGGGGGTACTATAGCTTGGACACAAGCATAGCTTGCGCGCCACACATACAACCACCGACACACACGTAAGTGAGCACATAGTATGAGTGCGCCTCAATCTCCACCCATGTTCCCAAAGGCATGCAAACACAAGAAAGTGTTTGAAACATGGAAATTCAGGTTCACACCCATGTTTTCACAAGCAATGAAGCATGAGAAACCTACAAATGTTCGGCTTGGAACCCCTTCTTGCGATCATACACCATGCGGAACAACTGCATACGCTCACCACTTGAAGATGCCTTTGAAGATGTCTTTGCCTGAGGCTTAGGGGCTGGTTTGGGCTGAGGCAACTTCAAATTCTTGGGAATGAAATTGCCTTGCATGTGGTCTATTGTAAAATACAACTTCCTATCAAAGACATGGGCCATTCCCCACACACCTCATGGCTGCACTACATTTGGTAGCAAGTCCGAGTTGTTGCACTACGTGCGCACTGCGTGCACTTGCCAGGAAACCCAAGATCGCCTGCCACCTGTCTGCTAGCACAGCAAATCGTCAAAGCCCACATGATAACAACCAACACATGAGGGGGCACATAGGGTGGAGATTCAGCCTTCTGGCCCACCCAAGTACCCACAGTTCCTACCCCGGGGGCCCCTTGTCTAGGGATTTGGGCCTTATCCGTGACACTCTTGAGTAGGAAATGTCGTTTGCTGCTGTCCATTGAACATCCGCACCAGATTGGGCAAGACGAGGCGCGTAAGAAATGTCGATTGTTGCTCTTTAAAGATCCCGCCCTTGAAGCTCAGCCCCGGCACAAGGTAGCGGTTGGAGTGGGGCAAAACTTGTCGTTGGGCTGCGATACCGTCGGACGTAGCGGTCATTTCTGTGGTGTACATTACCGTTAAGATCCCGTGGGTACAACGGCTATCGCAATATGTGGAGGGGCAATGGGACTACCCTTCACAAATTCGCATCTTGTTGTACCTCACCCCGTTTTGTATTCGGCGCCACGTTCGCTACCCCTCGTATGGCCCTTGGCACCGCGCACGTGCCGCGTCACGTGCTCCCCCAAGGGGCCAAAACTAGGGTTCGAGTATTTGCCGACATACAAAACTTTGCACTGCATGCACGGCATTCCCCAAATTAAAATTAGGTACCACATTAATACGGTCCCTACGCCTACTGTAGCGTACAAGGGTGTAGCTTATACAGGGCGGGGGGAGGTGGGGTGTGGCTCATGGAGAAATTGGAGGCCCAGCCCGTCGTGTGATTCCCATAGGTCTTATACCACCCTTGGCTGTCAATGTCCATCATCTCTGAAACACAACAATACAGCTTCAACGCATCCATCATGCCATCATGGCCCACGAACCCATGGGTGCCACATATCTTGTGGTGGTGTGTCCACCAAGCATGCTATCCACGTCATCCCCCTTTGTATTCTCCAGGATGAGGTGCAGCACCTGAATGGTCCCATGTTGTGTCCGGGGCACAGAGGTCGAACGCCATTCACCAAGGCGGCCATGCCTTCACAACTATCGTTCTCACAAGCCAACACCACCCCAATTGGATGGATGGAACCACACTATCTTCACCCACAATTGCAGCAAAACGCAACAAAAAACCGCCCCAGTTTCACGGTTCCGCTTTTTTAGGCTTCTCTTAGCTGCCAACGGCGCTTTTGGTGGTGGTGGTGGTAAGGGCTGCACAAAGGGAATGATGAGGCTTCAGTGTGGGAATAATATGAGAGTTTACCTGAGTCTCATGCTACCTGGTTCTTACAGGCATGAGGATGGGGAAAATTGTAACACTTTTGAGGGCACATAGGTCCAACCAAAAGGTTATGAAAGAGGTTGCTTGACCACTTCCATGTACACCATCAATGAAGCACACATGTTTTGCAAAGAAGCCGAGCAAACAAAGACCAGCTGATACCAAACAATATGGGAGTTGTCGCACGGTGTGCGCACGGTGCGTGCACAGTGTGCGCATGGTTCAATGTTTTTGGAATATGCACCAAGCTTCTACCCCATTGAACAGCCCCCACAGAACCACACCCAGGGTCCCAATTTCTGCACCGTGCAGCCCTTGCTGGCATACCAGGAATTTTTATTTTTTGTTCTGATGCTTGTCACAGGTCCCAGGGTCCTAATTTCTACACCTTGCAGCTCTTGCTAGTAAACCAGAATTGAACTGAAATTCTCCACGAAGACCGGGCGTTCCAAAGGCCGGGTTGCAAGCATTTTAGGTTTATCTGGTTGTACAGAAACAGGGAAATATGCCCTGGCCTGATGCATGAAAGCCTTCCCCTGCACATTGAAGGGTTGTGCCCAAGCGGGAGGGGACAAGACGCATAGAGAGGGGTTTATTTTCAGTGCAGTCTCCACCACGCTCTCTCAGACCCTATGAGTGCCACGGCGTCATCTCGTACCCCTCTTTCTGGGTGAAGAACCCCTCCCCTCTTACCGGAGCACTCAGCCAACAGAATGCACCGTTTAAAGGAAATTTTGGAAAAGGAATTTTTCAAAAAGGGGGCAACCAATGGTCAACCAACAGCTGAATTGCTGTCCTGCATCCACAACAACCATGAAGAACCCAATTTTGTGGGAAAAAATCAGGCGTTCTGGATCTGGGAAATAAACAATACCCAAAAGTATGCACGGTGCGCGCACGGTGCGCGCACGGATCAAGCAACACCCCCAATGACCCAAGGCTTTTCGCAAGTGGCATTCTTCTCACAAAAGCCCAACGTTCCTCTGGATCTGGAGCTGGGTTACAGTGAACCCAAACAAGGTAAAGGTGTGCATTTCGTATCCCTTTGTGCCATCAACAGCCTCATTACCAGCTCCTGGGCCTGAACCCAAGGCAGTGCCAAAGCCTGTGACCAAGCACCTGTCAATTGCCAGTTTCTTTGGAAGGAGTTGCACAATACAATGAAGACCTGCCTGGTTGGAGTGACGGTCTCATTTCCTGCGTTCTTGGCATTTTGTCTGTGTGTTCTTCTTTCTGCATGGTTTTGCTTGAGGTGGTGGTTTACAATTAATGGCCCACGGCAGTTTTTCGGAAAACAATGCACTTGGGTGCGTTGTCTCAAAATCATTCATCTACACATATTCGCTGACAAATTAGAATGGCCACTGTGTCCTGCTGCACATCAAAACACCTTGGCTCGTCGTGCGCTCCATGGAGGTTAATTGTGGCTGCAACATCCAAAATCATTCGCAATCTAGTGCCACACAGCATAAACATTGAAAAAGTGTGCCTGGGCGCTTTCTTTGTAAAAACATTGTGTTTTTGCAGCGAATTCGAAAGCAACAAGCTGTGGACATGCACCATCTTCCCAAATCTCGCTCAAAATGAGCACAACACAAAGCTGACTCTGACGTGCTCAAACGCAAAGGTTCTCAAATGTCCAAAAAAATCACCCTCAGACACCACTTTGCCCTGCCACACGAGCCGTTGAAGCACTATGCGTGCTCGAGTGCCTACATGAAGTGCTCTGTGCTGAAGAAACTATCGCAAAGCTCTAGTATTCCGCAATACAACTCATGGACACTGCCGCCGTGAAGACCCAGTTCTATCAATACACAGGGTTGTGCACAAGGAATGGCCTTGGTTGGCCGGCCGTCCCGTTCGGGAGCTTACACTATTGTCTGTGCAATAGTGGGGGGGGGGGGGGGGGCTGAGGAAGAGTAACGTAGACCAACATTGTCGATACTGTGTGCAGCTCCACGGCATAGCGGGCAATTGTGATATATAGAGACTTTCGCATTCCGCCGCTCCTCACCAAGCAGCCACACTTTTCGGCTTCACCATTGCGTATGCAAGGGCGGATTCTGGGCAAGGTTGGATGGCTCTGCAATACCACCGGAAAATGGGCAGCAAGCGAAGGTCTTTGGCGTGGTGGTGTGTCCAGAATACTCGGTTGCCGAACGTTCCCGTTGCGAGCCTTTCTGCATATGGATGGCTGTGTGCCTCGTAGCAAACCTACAACCTACAACCTACAACCAAGAGGCCGGCTGCAGCAGCAAGACCCACAAGAAAAATCTTTCTTCTTGGACAAGCGCAGGACTGATAGATTCACTAATTTCAGTGAATATGTACAACTATGCCCAGCACCCCTCAGCAGCCCTGAGTGGGAAAAGGATGTGAGTGGGTGGGAGACATGGGAGCGCTGATGCCGGTGCTGAATGTGTGATTGGGGGTGGGTGCGCAAGCGTGTCACGCCCAAGGCAATTCAAATGAAGAACAAAATGTGGGGTACAACTTGTAATGCCCAGTCAGCAGCACGTTGCCCTTGAATTCTCGGTCCGTCCTTGAGCCTGCTGCGAGCTGACTCCCTTGGCACTGGATGCTGAGCCAGCACGCATCAAGACTATGTACCCATGCCCAAGGCCCCAAATACCACAGCCCACCTTGGCCCATGCAATCTGCGCTTCATCCTCCCTAGAACCTGAGGCTGACAATGAAGGATCAACAGTGAGGAGCTCCACAATACCACTGTATTGATCAGAAAGTGATGATCATGGGAATGGGCTGCGGAAAGGGAAGAGCACACGGTCCAATGGGGCATGACGCTCAATCTCATACCCATTCCACATATACCTCAGACGAATGAAATCGTCGTTGCAAGAAGATGGACCAGTGGCAGCGATAGGCACATGACCAGTGGACCGGATGTGTGTACCAGCCATGCCAGGAATGGCAACATTAGCCATTGCTGAAAATCACATCAGAACAAACAGCATTGGGTTGCAGTGCCGAGCAGCTCAATACAGTCGCCGCACAGCTGCAGTACAGCGGTTGCAAGGCAGCGTGTGCCTGCACAGCCGCACTGTTGCGCACGCGGGGTACAGCGTCAGTGCTCCACACCCTACCTGACTTCCATCTTGTGCATCCAATGACCCCAGGATCCCTGCGTGGGGGCATCTCCGACTTCTTGGAGGTTCAGTGGCACCACACAAAAGGCAAGATCACATAGCTCAAGCCCCAGTTCCCCCATTATTTTCCATTATTCTCCCATTATTCCCCATTATCCCCCATTATTCTGCCAGCTTCATGGGGGGGGAGCCGGGCTCGGATAGGGTGAATACTCCCCCCCCAGCCCCATCTAGCTCCACCAAGCTTGAACTTCACTGCGTTAGTGGCCTGACCTGTGTTGCCCATCCATATGGCGGCGCGGTTGGTCAGGCCCAATGCAGTAACTTTGGCTCATACTCTGATGATACCATGGAACACATGGAACGATGTACCTTGATACTCTGTGGGACACACGCTCTTATTCCTGAAGAGCGGTGTTTACTGGTACGATTCGTTTCTCTAACTCGGACTCGGGTAGGCTAACTGGAGGAAAAAAGCCTTTTGTACGCTATTGATTTTTTGGGACTGCCCCAAAGTGTTTGACCAAAGTACTCAAAAGCGGTCCATGGGCATCCCCCTGCATTGGCATTGTGGGCGGTGGTTTGGGTTGTGTGCCTGCAGTTTGCCAGGGGATGATCATATTGAGAAGAGGGCTGCCATGGTAGTCAAACAAGGTGGCACTTAAGGTCCGGCGGTACAGCCGAAAAATGCTGGCTGGCTGCTGCAACCAAAACCTGGGTCAAAGAGGCCCCCTCCCCCCCCTATGACGCTGCCAGCATGAAAGGAAAAGTGTTGATGATGAGGTGTGTGTGGAGTGTCGTACGCAATGGCAAAGGGTTATGTTCTCAAGGGGTATGTTCAAAGACAGTGTGGACAGCACTGATGTACCCCCCCCCCCCTTGTCGTTCCCCTCTCCAGGCAAGACGGTCCCCCACCACCCCCTGGGGGACGGTCACCAAGTGACGGTCCCCCACCCCCCCCCTGGGGGACTGCACCACCACCGTACACGCACATTTGCAGGCACAGAAATTGCAGCATAAAACGAAAGCATTCAGCATAGGATGCGTTCAAAGGGCTGCCAATGTACGGAGACCTACTCCTTGACCGGCTCAGTGTAAAACTTCTTGGTCCTGCTCCCCTTCACCTTGAACTCCTGCACATGCTCTCCACTTTCCACTGGAATGCTTTGGGCAGTGATGCGGCGATATGCATCACCGTGCTCCGAATGTCCAACGACCTGCGCCAAAACAGGTTCCCCCGTGGAGCGGATGAACATCACACTTGTCCCAGGGGGAAACATGGTTGTGCTATCAAGTTCCATTTCAGCGAAAGTGAGCAAAATGTCCTGCCATGAGTGCAAGGGATACAAGTGGCAGTGCCCCACAACACAGTCACCCACACAACAACACAATGAGCCGCAACGAAAAATTTTGGGTTGACCAAGTGACCCCCCCCCCCCCCGGGAGAACGACAAGGGGTGGGGAACAACAAAGGGGGGGGATACTGCTTTGTAACGTTTATCAGCGGCCCGACCTGTGCGGAGAGGAATTTTTGGTGCTGATGCGTAGTGGGGGGGCATGATGAAAAGGATAGCAAGCACCAATGAAAACCCCAATCGCTGCTATAGAAGAGGTTGGTAGCAGAGTTAGGGTGTGTTTCACCCCCCAACCGTCTGTGCCATTCAGACGGAACAATGTGCAACAGGGGGCAGGCGTGATATCAAGGATGGAGGTGCCATGATGGTGAGACAGGACGGCACTCTCGGGAAAAGGTGCAGGGGAGGCACTGTGGATGTTGCCTGCCCACAAGGAGGTACTGGCTTTGCTTTTGCTCCGCAAACAGCTCCGGGAAATCTGGGAATGATCAGGTTCACTGCTTCCTTTGGGGCCCCAGGTGGGGGCGGGCTGTACATGGGGGTCAGGGCAGGGAATCGAGGGGGGGGGGTGGCCCCCCCCCACCCCAAGACCACGGCCCTGAATCTACCCCAAAGGCATTCCCATACCCCGACACCAGCCCTAACCGCATGGCCGACCGCCAGTAACCGACCCCCAGCCGCTCCGTAGCTGCCCTGCCCCCAAAGCCCCCCTCCCAGAGATGCATTGGAAGGGGGAGGTACCCTCCTGCAGGGGGCCCAGCTCATGCCCCGCCACTGTCTCCCCAACAGCAAGTGCCAGCTTCAATGGCAGTTGTAACCGACAGTAACCGCACCCGACCGCTTTCGCAACCTCCTCCAACCGCCCTTCTAATCGCTTCTGGGGCCGGGTCTGAGGTCCCTTCCCTTCCAATGCATCCGGGCCCCCTCCCCTTCAAGCAAATCCCGGGGGTCAGGGGGACATAGACGGTGGGTCGAGGGCTGTGGGGCACCGGCACCGCCCACAGGGGCAGGTCGCTGGGGGCCGCCCCTGGGGTCCCATGGTCAGATGGGCTTCATGCGGTCTGCCTCGGCCCGTTCCGTCTCGAACCCGGCGACGATGGAGCGGAAGGTGAGGGCGATGCGCTGGGGCGCGTCGGCCTCCGCCGGGGCCTCGGGCAGGCGGTGCTGCCAGTGGGCCTGCGTGGCGCCCGCCATGACCAAGGCCGAGCCGTGCGCCAGCGTGCACGCGGCCGTGGCCCCCGTCCGGGGATGCCGCAGCTCAAAGCGCCGGGCGCCCCCGGGGCACAGGGTGATGCAGACCACCAGCGGCCGCGGGCCGTGCGCTCGCACCTCGTCCGCGTGCCATGCGATGTGCCCTGCGACCAGCGCCAAGAGGGACGAGAGGGGCGGGGCGCAGCAGAATCGGCAGGAGGGCACAGCCTGTGGACAATCCCACTCAGGGTCCGACGCTGTTGCGGCAGTGACAGGGGTGGGCGGGCTTTCAACTTCCGGGGGGGGGGGTCGATACAGCCTTCTGGCTAGACCCCCCCCCCAAAAGGTTCAATTGACGCCCCCCCCCCCCCCCCCAATCCTACTGAGACTGACCCCGCGGCCCCGGAGGTGACCCAGACCCAAAATTCGGCAAAAAGGAAAATTGGATTTTTGGAAGAAGCGCGCCGATTGGCGAAAAAAAAAGTTTAGCCATTTTCAATGCTGAAAAAAAAAGTTTGACATCTTCAGTGCCAGAGTTCTTAATAGCTGATTAACGGTCCTGTCAATTGAGCCCCCCCCCCCCCCCCAGTTTTGGGGGGCTCTATTGACCCCCCCACCCCAGTTGAAAACCCCACCTGCTCAACCCGACGGACGACCTGCAAAATTGATCGCAGCATCGCGCGATGGCCCATCCAGGGACGGACATAAGAGCCCCCCAACCCCACCCCTCTGGGCCCCCTCGATGTTCTGATTCCAACAACAAAATTGTCACTTGTTCTGGAATTCGGGATCCGCGCCCCCCGGCAGCGCCGTGTCGGTTCGGTTCTAGGGTCCCGCATTTCATAAAATCGTAAATCGTCAACGGAGGGGTATTCAGTGAAGATTTTTTTCCAACCGTTTTTGACCCCTCAAAGGTTTTTTGACACCTTTGAGGCCCCGGAAAAAAAGTTTCGGCGCCGGTGTTTCTTGTGGCCGGCAGCCCATTTCGTGAATTGTAAACCGCCAATTCTGCCCCTCCAGCCCACCCCCCTCTCCCCCACCAAGTTAAACATACATGTACTATACCCATTATATCCATCCCTGGGCCCGTCCAAAGAGGTGTTCCACCGTCTTCCACAATGCGCACCGCAGGGGGCGTGCCGTGCCTCCACACTCCTCCCGGAGACGGCCAAGAAGCTTCCTCCCACACCCCAAACCCCATGTCGTTGGTCTGGGCCATGATCTTTCTTTCTGGTGGTGGGGGGGGGGGGGCGACATGACATGGGCGGGCGGGCTATGCTGCTTTCCGGAGGCGCGGGAGGGGCATGACATGAGGTTGACAGGGGATCAATGGTCGGTACTGATCGACTGAATGTCCCCGCCATAGACACTTTCAGCCATTAGTCCAGAGGTTCTCTCACATATGCTTGTGTCCCCTTCTTGGTTGGGGTGCTCCACTATTCGATGTACAACAAGTAGGTACAAGGTTTCATTCAGCGGTGCCTGTGACAGCTGCATGGGGGGGGGGGGGCATGATTCTTCTTTCTGGGGGGGGGGGGGGCATTGGGGGTTGGCACAAACGCAAAACGGATGCGCAATCCCCCCCCCAACAGAAAGCAGCCGGGCCCAAGGCCACAAAGAAGCCGCAACCACCAAGCGACACGTCTCCGGGCCGCGTTTCTCCACCGCTTCGGCCTTTCCCGTCCTCCCGCCATCTCCAACATCGATGGTATGTCTTCCCAAATGAGCCGCCATCTCCAATACGCCGAGAAGGCCCCCCCCCAATGGCCCGGCGCACAAACAGCCCCAGCCCAAGATCGATTTGTGCCATGCACCCCGGGCCTCCTCATCTCAGGGCCTCCTGTGCACCGCCACTGCTCACTTTCTGTGGGTCCCACGGACAGCTACCCCCTATGTCCGCGCCCGCTTGGCCCCAGCGGCCCCGGCGCCCGGGGCCGGGCTGCAATGGACCAGACTTGGGTCGGAAATGGTTGTTTCCGATGGTATTCCCAAACCTCTTGGGAGGCTGTCGCCCCTCTTCTGAGCCCGATCTTGACACCCTTCGGCCCACAAAAGGTCCTTTGCAAGGAAAAAAACGGCTGTTTTTCGTCCAAAAACTGGTTCACAAAAGATGAAAAATGTGTTGTTGCTTTGCTTCAGACCTTGGCAAGCTGGCAAAGCCCTCTTACCGGAAGGTACTCGAGAAAATTCTCGCAATCAGCAATCAGAGCAGTCCAGTGCTACGGTTGTCCCACAGCTCAGTGTGGTAGCGGACATGACACACAGGTAGGGCGAGCTAAGTCTGAAACCAGAAGATACAGTGGGAACCGCCACGCCCGTAGGCATCCCAAGGCACAATAACTGATCAAAACTGTGTTTTTCAAAAAATTGAAGGAGTATGACTTCCGTCCGCAAAGGCATGCGAGGCGACCCAGCGTCCAGGGTCACTGGAAAGGGTCCCCCAGGCTCAGTGCACAGGGGCCATTGTTGTCAGTTCCCTAGGCGCCCCTTCCAACGGCCACCCACTGCCCCAGGCCACTGCTTTCGGGCCAGCCAGTGCTGAGGGCCATAACTAAGAGGTCAGCCACCGCCAAGGGCCACAGACTACCAAAGGGTCTCCGACTGCTGTACAGTTCACAGGCTGACCAATGTTGGTGTCTTGGACGCGCGACCAACGTAACACACACCCTCCGCGGCTCTGTTCGCACAGCAGCAATGATTGGCATACCCCCACCCCCCTGTCCAAACACGGGCCAGGTCCTGGTTCAGGGGGCAAAAGGGCGGAGATACGGGATTGCGATGTTTGGACATACCGCGCGGCACGTACCACGGAACACATGTTGCAGACAAAAGCCAACCCTACCCCTGAAAACATGACAATACAAAGCAACAGTGTCGGCTAGTGTAGTGTAGTGTAGTGTAGTGTAGGGTAGTGTAGTGTAGTGTAGTGTAGTGTAGTGTAGTGTAGTGTAGTGTAGTGTAGTGTAGTGTAGTGTAGTGTAGCGTAGCGTAGTGTAGTGTAGTGTAGCGTAGTGTAGTGTAGTGTAGTGTAGTGTAGTGTAGTGTAGTGTGGTGTAGCGTAGTGTGGTGTAGTGTAGTGTAGTGCATTGTAGTGTAGTGTAGCATAGCGTTGTGTAACGTAGTGTAGTGTAGTGTAGTGTAGTGTAGTGTAGTGTAGTGTAGTGTAGTGTAGTGTAGTGTAGTGTAGTGTAGTGTAGTGTAGTGTAGTGTAGTGTAGTGTAGTGTAGCATAGCGTTGTGTAACTTAGTGTAGTGTAGTGTGGTGTAGTGTAGTGTAGTGTAGTGTAGTGTAGTGTAGTGTAGTGTAGTGTAGTGTAGTGTAGTGTAGTGTAGTGTAGTGTAGTGTAGTGTAGTGTAGTGTAGTGTAGTGTAGTGTAGTGTAGTGTAGTGTAGTGTAGTGTAGCGTAGCGTAGTGTAGTGTAGTGTAGCGTAGTGTAGTGTAGTGTAGTGTAGTGTAGTGCATTGTAGTGTAGTGCAGCATAGCGTTGTGTAACGTAGTGTAGTGTAGTGTAGTGTAGTGTAGTGTAGTGTAGTGTAGTGTAGTGTAGTGTAGTGTAGTGTAGTGTAGTGTAGTGTAGTGTAGTGTAGTGTAGTGTAGCGTAGGGTAGTGTAGTGTAGCGTAGCGTAGTGTAGTGTAGTGTAGTGTAGTGTAGCATAGCGTTGTGTAACTTAGTGTAGTGTAGTGTGGTGTAGTGTAGTGTAGTGTAGTGTAGTGTAGTGTAGTGTAGTGTAGTGTAGTGTAGTGTAGTGTAGTGTAGTGTAGTGTAGTGTAGTGTAGTGTAGTGTAGTGTAGTGTAGTGTAGTGTAGTGTAGTGTAGTGTAGTGTAGTGTAGTGTAGTGTAGTGTAGTGTAGTGTAGTGTAGTGTAGTGTAGTGTAGTGTACTGTAGTGTAGTGTAGTGTAGGGTAGTGTAGTGTAGTGTAGTGTAGTGTAGTGTAGTGTAGTGTAGTGTAGTGTAGTGTAGTGTAGCGTAGGGTAGTGTAGTGTAGCGTAGCGTAGCGTAGTGTAGTGTAGTGTAGTGTAGTGTAGCATAGCGTTGTGTAACTTAGTGTAGTGTAGTGTGGTGTAGTGTAGTGTAGTGTAGTGTAGTGTAGTGTAGTGTAGTGTAGTGTAGTGTAGTGTAGTGTAGTGTAGTGTAGTGTAGTGTAGTGTAGTGTAGTGTAGTGTAGTGTAGTGTAGTGTAGTGTAGTGTAGTGTAGTGTAGTGTAGTGTAGCGTAGCGTAGTGTAGTGTAGTGTAGCGTAGTGTAGTGTAGTGTAGTGTAGTGCATTTTAGTGTAGTGTAGCATAGCGTTGTGTAACGTAGTGTAGTGTAGTGTAGTGTAGTGTAGTGTAGTGTAGTGTAGTGTAGTGTAGTGTAGTGTAGTGTAGTGTAGTGTAGTGTAGTGTAGTGTAGTGTAGTGTAGTGTAGTGTAGCGTAGGGTAGTGTAGTGTAGCGTAGCGTAGCGTAGTGTAGTGTAGTGTAGTGTAGTGTAGCATAGCGTTGTGTAACTTAGTGTAGTGTAGTGTGGTGTAGTGTAGTGTAGTGTAGTGTAGTGTAGTGTAGTGTAGTGTAGTGTAGTGTAGTGTAGTGTAGTGTAGTGTAGTGTAGTGTAGTGTAGTGTAGTGTAGTGTAGTGTAGTGTAGTGTAGTGTAGTGTAGTGTAGTGTAGTGTAGTGTAGTGTAGTGTAGTGTAGTGTAGTGTAGTGTAGTGTAGTGTAGTGTAGGGTAGTGTAGTGTAGTGTAGTGTAGTGTAGTGTAGTGTAGTGTAGTGTAGTGTAGCGTAGCGTAGCGTAGTGTAGTGTAGTGTAGCGTAGTGTAGTGTAGTGTAGTGTAGCGTAGCGTAGCGTAGCGTAGTGTGGTGTAGTGTAGTGTAGTGCATTGTAGTGTAGTGTAGCATAGCGTTGTGTAACGTAGTGTAGTGTAGTGTAGTGTAGTGTAGTGTAGTGTAGTGTAGTGTAGTGTAGTGTAGTGTAGTGTAGTGTAGTGTAGTGTAGTGTAGTGTAGTGTAGTGTAGTGTAGTGTAGCGTAGGGTAGTGTAGTGTAGCGTAGCGTAGCGTAGTGTAGTGTAGTGTAGTGTAGTGTAGCATAGCGTTGTGTAACTTAGTGTAGTGTAGTGTGGTGTAGTGTAGTGTAGTGTAGTGTAGTGTAGTGTAGTGTAGTGTAGTGTAGTGTAGTGTAGTGTAGTGTAGTGTAGTGTAGTGTAGTGTAGTGTAGTGTAGTGTAGTGTAGTGTAGTGTAGTGTAGTGTAGTGTAGTGTAGTGTAGTGTAGTGTAGTGTAGTGTAGTGTAGGGTAGTGTAGTGTAGTGTAGTGTAGTGTAGTGTAGTGTAGTGTAGTGTAGCGTAGCGTAGCGTAGCGTAGTGTAGTGTAGTGTAGTGTAGTGTAGTGTAGTGTAGCGTAGTGTAGTGTAGTGTAGTGTAGTGTGTAGTGTAGTGTACTAATTGAGTTACGTCGTGCAGCGTAGTGTAGTGCAGAGTAGTAGGGGCCGAGCCACGCATACCTCCGCCCTGCGGGTAGTGGTTCGCGAGGCACGCCGTGACCGCGGGGTATCCCGCGGCGCACAGCCGCCCATCCACGAGCGCCCGCACGGCCACCAGCGCCGGCAGCCATGGGCGCGGCTCCAGCGTCAGCCCCACGTAACTGAACGTGCACCCTGCGTCCCCGTAGTACGCCGACAGCCGCCCCTGCGGCCCCACGGCGTCGGTCTCCTGCCGCCACGGCACGCGGTCTCGCAGGTGCGCGAACAGGGCGGAGGCGGGCCTGTCGCCCAGGAAGCCGGGGTGGTATGCGATGATGCTGCCCTCACCCCCGAAGTCATGGGGTCCGACGAGGATCTCATTGTGGGTGCCCAGGGAGGGCACGGAGCAGGGGCCCGGGGTGGAAGGGGGGAACCCGGTGGTGGTCCAGGAGGGTGGGGCAGGGAAGCCGCTGCTGCCCGGGGCAGACTGCCATGCGGAGGCGGCACAGAGCCAGGTGGGTGAGAGAGCGTGGGGGCGGAAGGAACGGGCCATCAGGGCTTTGCGCAGGGTGTGCACCATGTTGGAGAAGGTAGGAGCCGCCAACAAACCATCTGGTGCAGTTCAGTGGTGTTCAGTAGTGCAGTGGGCCGTGTGGTGCGGTGCTGTGTAGGGCAGGGCCCTGCGGCAGGGCGAGGGACGGGCAGTGCAGCGCAGGCACACGCGAGCACTGTGCGTTCAGGCCGTGCTGTCACCCTTTTTTTGTTGTTACTTGCCCTGCAAACTGCATGCCCCCACCTCCGCCGGGCCAGGCCAACCTCCACGTGTGGTTGTTGGGCCCCTTGCATCAGGGTGAGGGGGAGGTGAGACCCCATCATGTGGGTTTTTTTTTTACTTGCAGACGCTCAAGGTGTCGTTGAGTGTGCCTGGGAGAACTCTGAATACGTTGATGTGACCAATATGCACAGCACCGGGCAACCCAGAGCCTGAGTTGGTCAGTGACCCTCGCCTTGTGCTGTCATGTTGCTGCTGTGATCCATCAAAAGAAAGAAAAACGCAGCCGATACCGCAACGCCACTCAAGGGCAATGCTATGGGTTGTGAAAACAGCGGGGGAGTTGACAATGGGATCCAAAGTGCATTGGTGCATGGGTGACACACACCCTTGCACCAACTGGTTGTGTATGTGACTATGCGGTATGTTTTGCATGTGTCTCTCCGCCGCCCCCCCTCTGGGGTGTCCTGAGGCAGACCACGACACATACCTCAGCCCTAGCACTCCTCCCTCTCGTCCACTGACACAAAGCAAAGGCAATCTCCTTGACAATATGGGGGATGTAGCTGACTGGCAGCTCACACTACAAACATCAACTGTGGACAGAGAGGTCTAATGCGGCGTGGTCTGTTCACTCGATGGTGTCCCGTCCCCTCCCTTGTCCCTGTCTTGTCCTGTACTGTCACTGCATCTGCTGTGGCAAAACTAAAGTTATTTGCTTAACCTTAGATTGGGCGATGTGTGGTGGTTCCTCGTAGGTGATCCCGTCTGTTGTGGTCCCCCTTTCTATGGGGAATTGCCCCCTGCTATTGGATTTGGGGCCGCTTGCTCACAGGCACGATGGTTCTCGGCTTCTACCTCCTCCGGGAGGGGCCTAGATTACGATTTTTCAGATTACGGAATATTACGGAATATTACGGAACTATTACGAATTTTTGGTAACCCTGTAATATTGACACATCGTGCCGCATTGCACTTCTTTATGGCGTCACTCCACTAGCCTGAGCCACATTACTCCAGGCTGCCCGGCCTTGTGACCCGGGTCCGGCGTGTTCCCGCCATTCACGAACACGTTGAGGAAGGAGTCATGCACTGTGGAACGAAGAGCTCGGGGTTGATTTTTTTTCGGACAAGTGTCCATTTTTCGCACACCGGTGGAAATTTATTCGGCGGGCCACCGGTGGCTTGTTATGCCCCACGTACAACATTCAAAAGGCGGCATTTAGAAGCAGCCTTCCGCATCGCCATTCACGTACATGGCCACTTCGAGGCGACGGAGGTCCGGTCGCGTGCGTCCCCGGTTCGCGGTGTCCAGCAGGCCAGCCAAGCTAAATGAGCGCTCAATGTCGGCGCTAGTGGGAGGCATCGTGATCAAGGCCACAACTAGCTCGGCCAGTGCACTAGGCATTTGCGACCACCATTGCATGGGTTCCTCGACGTCCTTGGCCTTCGTCGGGTCCATGGCGACATACGCCACCCAATTGTCACGTAATCTCGGCCCCTCCCTGCCTCCTTCTATGACACTCTAGTATTGTGTAATAACATGCTCAGCCTCCTGATTGCATGCCCCCATGTACGCAATCCTACAGCGACAAGAGTAGGTTCCATCACGAAGTGGACCTCATTGTGATGCAAAACGCTTGTGAAAAATGGCCTCTGGCCGTTCTTCATCTTCCAGTCAAACAAACTCTCCAACCCCCCTCCCTCAGTCATAGAACAACTCAATGAATTCAATTCGCAGCGAATTGTTCATGGTCTGTACATAGAACAACTGGGTTGTTTCAAGCAACATTCTTGGGGGTGCAATGTGTACCGCCGGGCTCTAGAGGCACCAGACCGGTGCACGGGTGTTGATTTTTTCTTTCACCAAACATGTTGCCGGAAATCTGTGCAAAGAAATCGACTAGGAAGTGCATGACTTCAAAAATAAACCAAACATTCCTGGATTTCCTCTGGTGTGTTGCAATAAACTGAACCTTCCTCTCGTCATTCATGGAATCCCTATTGTATGGATACTAGTTTGGGAGCACATAGTATAGTGCATGGCATTTACTTCACAATGGTGTTGAAATATGCAAATGTAATGAAAGCAAGGCAAAGATAATCATAACTCAATACCAAGAGATGAAGCAAGGAGTTCGAGTGGAAACACAAACAAACAAAGTGGTTAAGCGCAAAAATTTTTGGGTGGCCAATGTAGCTACATACCATAAGTTTCTGTAACATGTATTTTGTTCCGTAATATCAGTCCTCTTGAATATTCTCTTGTGGATTTCAACTACTTCGGGTGAAATATTGAAGAACTGCACTATAGGAGGTGCACGACTCAATTATGTAGTATTGTGGTACAGGCGTTTTTATTACCTTGAAGGCTCTCCTTACGGGGAAAAAGAAGAAAGAAAGGGGTTCGTAAGCCAACAGGAACGAACGCTCATGGGAACGCTCTCTGCTTCATGGTCATGGGACGTTCTCTACTTCAAAGGTTGGCAGTTGGCGGCTGGCGGTTGGTGGTTGGTGGCAGTTGGCAGTTGGTGGTTGCTCGTGGTTGGCGGTTGGTGGTTGCTGGTGGTTGGCGGTTGGTGGTTGGCGGTGGTAGGCGGTTGGTGGTTGGCGGCGGTTGGTGGTTCGTGGTTGGTGGTTCCTGGGGGCTGTCCTTATCAAGATCTGGGATCCTAAGGACAGCCCTGGGCTCACTTGGACCAGCATTGTTAAATGGGGGCGCAATTGCTTGGGCATTGCTGGGGCAACAGGAAGGGCAGAAAATGCGATAGCCAGGCAAATGGGTTCAGCACTCTGTCGGGGAACACCAATCTATTAGTGGTATGTACAGTGCCTTTATGTGTATGGCGTCCATGCACATGCACCAAAACAAATGACCGTCCTTAGGGGCCAATGGTGTTTCTAGGCACGCCGGCAACAAGGCATACCTTGTCGCTTGGATACTGCACCGTGCACATTCCCGGGCCAAACGGGTTCCATGCCCTTGAATCCATTTCCCCGCTTTTCAGTGGACAAGAATTTCAACAAAGCCTTGGAAATGGCCCATTTGTGGGATCCAAAACAAAATCAAAAATGGGCAAAAGGTGTTGTTGTTGTTGTTGTGTATTTCGTAAAACCTACGAAGAAGGAAATCCTCGAAACACCTCTGTACAACAACGCAAATGGGGGTACTTTTGCGCACCACAAGTGCGGCGCAAGCCGAGAACAATTCTTTTCGAAGCCCAAAACACGAAAAACTATGATAGACGAAAAAACCACCATCCAATAGCCGTTTAGGGTACATGTCCGAAAGGTGGTACCCAAGAGGGGGGGTACACTGATCAACTACACCATTTCTCTCTACAAAGGAGAGACTGCGGCCCTAGCTCAATGTGTGAAGCGTGGCACACCCATTCTACTACTACCATTCTACCACTCATTGATTCCAATGGCAAGCCATAGGCACGCCGCAGTGCTCTGCGGGGGAATACCTCCCAATGCAGCAACAGAAACAAAATCCTGCAAAATCCTGTTGTCTCCAAATGTCCAACGATGCTCTCCACCCTTGCAGGATCTTTTGATAGACATGTGGCTGTACATCTATGAGGCCGATGATGTCAATGCCCACCCAAGCATTGTATTCGACCCACAAATCAGTCCCCATTATCATAATAAGAAGAAGGCGACAGGGGTGAAAAAGGGTGAAAAGTGTGCATGGTGTGCTGTGCTCCCCT
This sequence comes from Eutreptiella sp. 'Long Island Sound 2002', assembly GCA_964036045.1. Lineage (NCBI taxonomy): Eukaryota > Euglenozoa > Euglenophyceae > Eutreptiales > Eutreptiaceae > Eutreptiella > Eutreptiella sp. 'Long Island Sound 2002'. The sequence goes on along the minus strand of OZ038383.1, from coordinate 145,199,142 downwards.
AAAGTGGCTCCATAACAACTACGTGTCCACAGTGTCATCCAAACCCCTCAACAACTACCCTTTCCAACACCCCCTTCCAAACAAACTCATTACATGGATGCCGTTGATAGAATTACTATGCCTTTCTACTTTTTTCTTGTTCTGGCACACCAATTTTGAAATGAGCTCTTGGGCGACAGCTCAGATAAAAAAGCAGCGCATATAGTACAGACAAGGGTCCCACATACGCAATGCAATGTGTCCCGGACTAAACCGACAGATCTCCTCTGTCCACTACCTGCTTTGCCTACCCTCTGCATATGCACCCAGCAAGTGACGCCTTTCCGCCTATGTTGAAAAAGTCACATGAAAAATGGGTGAAAATCGCCTTGCAAAAGGACACAAAACCGTCGAGGATGCTCAAAGTGGTCTTTATAGACCGCTTGGAGTGCATTTGGCCCAAAAATGCAAAGTGCAGTGTCCAGCCTCAGCACCAGCGGGGTCTCACTACCCGTCTTGGTGAGCCTCATATGACGATCATGCTTGCATCACCAACATTATTTGTGAGGCCAACATCGCCTGAACCTTCTTACCGGCGTCTTCAGTGCCAATGTGCTGTTTCCAACAACCCCACCCCCAGTTTCAAGGGCTCTAGTCCAACCCCCCACCCCTCCCGCCCACAAAGCTGACAAACTGCCCTCCCCTTGCTTTGGCAACACATAACATGGTCCAAATCACCGAAAAATTGGCACACACCATGCCTCCGTGTTTCACCGGGGTGGACATATAGCCTTCTTGTCCCTTCGGTTCCATCCCATTGGCGTTGAACACAAAAGCTCATCCAGTGTGTGTATTCGATGTAGTCATCCATCAAACAGCATGCACACGGCACCCGCTACACCCCAAAGCACAAATGCAAAACCGTTGATTATCTGATGTGTTGCAGCCATTATTCGCAATCTTGAAAAGTAACTCAATCCAGAGCCCAGCAGCACCCTTGGGTACAGTGTACACGCCGTAGACTTTTGTTTTTGTGTCGAAGATGCTGCACATCAAACTTCAGCCTCACCACTGCTGTTGCCCTCCAAATGGTAGAGCACACGATAATTGCAACACCTAGTGGTTCCCCAGTAGCATCTGTCAGAGAGTGTGGTGGTTGGAGGCTCGACAGCACGCTTGATTGCATTACGACCCTCAGATCACTCCTCTAACATTATGACACTTGCACCAGGCGCACGCTTTGCGCAGCACCCGTTGAGGAAGCGGATCACAACGAAAAATTAGGGCTACACGGGGAATCTTGAAGCATTATCAAACATTTGTTCAACATTCTGCACAGGCCTCAGTGGGCTAACTGCCTCCTGTCATCATCAGCTCATTTGGGGTCGGCAAGCGTGGATGACAGGAACACACAGGTGCTCGAAAACGTGCAGACGTATGGCCCTTTGACGATCACCACCTCCTGCACCGAGTTTGGTGATCCCCCATCGGCGCTGATTCAGCGACGTGCTTGGGCTCAAAGATGGGCACTGAGTCCTCAACCCACCTACTGCGCCCCCCCTTCCCAGGGCTGTCCTTTAAGACACCAAAACCGCCGGCCTCCGGTACACTCGAACCTCCGCAGAGCGCCAGCCGGCGAGTGACTGCGGTGGGTCATCGGCCAACCGCCGTCGGTTGAGCGCCAACCGCCGTCTGTTGAGTGTCCACCGCCGTCGGTTCACCGAATCCCGCCACCATTAACCTCCAGCCGTCGCCCTGCCCACCCCACCCCCCACCCCCACCCCCCACCCATCCCTGCAGGACGAGCTCTGCTGTGTTCTATTGTCGCTGCCACCTCCTGCCTCGTGGTCTAAAATACAGCCAGTTCCCCAATTAATACCCTCCGCACAGAAACACCCCATGTGTCCTGGACGGGGCGTATCTTGTTTGCGGCAGCGAGGCCTGCACCGCCATCGCACTTGGCGCAACCACCTCCACAGCGACTTGTGGTTCATTGGCCCACAGTCGAGTGAACAGCAGCCAAATGCGTGAAGGACACTCCATCGATTCACAATGACTCGGCAAACGATCGAATTTGCACACGAATGGGGCATTTTGGCCACGCGGGAGCCGCCCCCTCGGTCTATGATGCGGACTTCCCCCCAAAGTAAAAGTGGCCGAAGGCCCCTTTCCTTTTTCTGGGGGGGGGAGGGGCATCCGATGAAAGGGGGGGGGGGTAGGGGGCACGTGGGATCAGGAAGTCGTGGTTGTGGCCCACATGGAATGCAACTGGATCCCAAGTACGACAGAAGCCCCCCCCCCCCTCCTTCAGCCAAAGGCGTTCCCCCACTGGGCGGACCACCACTTTGGGCCCGCTCCGATACGCTCGTTTTCGTTCTCTCTCGGGCCACATACACCCCAACGCAACGTTCGGGGTGCATCAATGAGTGAATGCCCCCGCGCCCGTGTCACAACCTGAAGCGGGCTCTGCCCGCCCGCAGCGCCCCCGGCACTCAATGCGAGGGCAGTGAGGCACTTGTGGCCGCGAGGAGCATGTACGGAATGGGAACGGCGTCACCCGGGTGATATGCGGACTTCGAGGAATGCACACAGATCAGGCACCCGGCTTCACCCCCGGGGGAAGGCATACCCAACATTTTGCACAGCGCTTCGGGTTGGGAAGTCGGCGGTGAAGAGGATTACAGCGGCAACAGCGAGTGAAAGGGACAAGTATTATCGCGATGGGAAAATTTGCAGTGGTTTGGGAAGGAGCCCACTTGGCTGCAGCCCCCGCCGGTGCTTGTGACCTGCTCATACCGTCCCCCCGGCATCTTCTTTTTTTGGAGCGGCACCAGGCCATGGCAAGCCGGCGAAGCCTCTCATCCGACGGCACTTGAGGGAACTGGGAATCAAGCATCAGAGCTGTCCAATATTACGATTGTCCCCCAGAGCACTGTGGTCGCGGACGTAACACGCGGTGAGGATGAGCTAAATCTGAAACTCATACCCCTCCCAAACACGCGCGCGCATCTTCCTTGAACCGCAGCAAAAGCAGTGAAAGCTGCGGAAACCACCCCTCATTCAGATCCGCCGTAGTCTGCCCAGCAAACCGGGTTTCAGCTAAGACAATTGACCGGTGAGGGACACAGGCCGCAGAGCAACAAAGTCAGAACAGAAGGCTCTCCAGTGACAGTGCCATAGGCGCCTTTCGCTGTGACAGGATGCAGTACCCTGACGAAAACTGGCGTTGAGGGCCAGGGCTTCTTTTTAGCAGGGGGGGGGGGGAGGGGGGGAGGGGGTTTTGGACCCAAAACTTGGTGTACCAAAAATGGCCTGACCAGATTTTCCCTGTTGTAAATTTCGTTTTTTCCCACTATGGTCACTTTGGTCTGGGGAGGGGGGGAGGGGGTTTTGGGGGAGGGGTCCCCCCCCCTTGGTTTTTAATTCTAAAGAAGCCCTGTTGAGGGCTCTCACGCGTATCGCGTTGCAGACGATCCCACAGTATGCCAGACGCATTGCACGAGGCTCATTCTTCACACCGGCCCCCCCTCCCCCACCCCCGCCCCCGGTCCCGCGGGCCGCACACTAAGCACAACCCCAGTGCCACCCCGTCCCTTCCGTTCTGCGTCGTGTGGGCTGCGCAGTCGCACCGCGCAACGCTCGGGCTCTCCCCGCAGGCCCACCGCACACAGTGGCACACGCCGCGCCTGCGTGCGACACGCACGCCCCGCACGACCTCCGAGAGAGCGCGCCTCATCCCGATGGCGATTGCCGGGGGCGTTGCGGGTGCCGCTCCTCGCAGCCCCCTGCCCGGTGCCCATGTAATGAGGGCCCAAGTTCACACGGTCCCTACGCCCGCTGTAGCTTGGCCATAAACAGTGGAAAGTTCAGCGATAGGTCCCCACCGACAGACCTACGCCCTCTCATTCAGTGCATTCACAGGCATGGCGGCGAAGCCGCCGTCACAGTTCATCCACAAATACGGCGCCCGCTGTAGCTTGGGCGAGGCCGTGGCTCGGACGAGGGGCGATGATGTCAGGGTGTGAAATAACCGGCACGATCCTGACCTCATGGCAGACTGTAATTCTCAATTGTGTTGCCCTGCTGCTCGTGCGGCTGCACAATGCCCCGGGCATTGTGCCGCCGCTGGCCCCCAGTCATCGGTCGCTCACGGCCGTACGGCCGAAAGCCCAACCCAAAATCGCTGTGGCAATGGCCCGTCACTCGCGGCTCGTGGACGTTGATTGGCAGCGCATCCGCCGCCGCCGTCGGGCCCAGAGGGGGCGCTTGCCTCGTGGACCACCCCGCGAAAGAGACGGCGGCGTCCTCCTCTGTCTCCGGCTCGTGAGGCTTCAGGAAGAAGGGCAGCGTGGACTGCGGCGTCCGCCTCTGGCCGCGCCTCGCACCACCGCTCTGGTGATGGGGAGGGGGGGTGCCAAAGGGGGGCGCGCGCGTCCCGTCAGACGGTGCACGGCCGTGGTGCACCGGTCGACCGCTGCGCTCACACGCGATACGGCAGAGTGCATTGTCGCGCTCTGCGGGACTTCCAGCACGCGCGACAACCACTGCATTTTTGAAGGACGTGAAATGGATACGGGCGCCAGGAGGAGAAGCGATGGCGCTGGCCCTGCCCCATACATTGACGAAACGCAGGGCCGCAACCATCCGCAGCCCCCGATGGACGTGGACAGGGTCGGGCCACGTCCGGTGGGTGGGGCAAGCGGAGGTACAGAAAAGGTCCCGTGAACCACAGAGCGATCAAATCAGGGTCGCTCCGGTCGGACTCCGATGTGGGCGATGAGGGTGAGGCAGGAGAGGGGGAGGGACGAGAGAGAGGAGAGGAGGGGGGGGGGGGGGGCAGAGGGCAGTGACCTCCTTCAGTGAACGTAGGGCAAGGCGGGCCTGTGCAGGGTTCCAAAAGTTCGGCAGGACGTACAAAGAGCACTTTCATTTTGTTAGCATGGCCAAAGATGCCGCACCATCAACATTCCTGTTGGCACGTTGCACTTGCAAGCGAAGCCAGAGTGCTTGCACTGTCACAAGTCGTTGTAATGTGGGTGTCAGCACTGTGATGCAGGCTGTACTTGGGCAAAGCCTTGGGGGGGGGGAGGGCGGCCACCATGTGAGGGTTTTCAAATCACCAGCACCATCCTGACCTCCTGCCAGACTGACGAATGCTGAGGTCCCCTCACTGACATGGACCTGCAGGGGTGCAGCACCCGGAAAGACACTCTCGCCCGGAGAGAAGGTGATCTGGTGCAGACTGACCTGCACCAGCGGGTCCAGCCAAGTGGAGCCTGTTTCATCTCCCGCCCCCCCCCCATTTTGCAGGAGGTTTTGTAAAAACCAAGTCACCGCACTCACCGCCGGAACACCGGGACTTTTCGCCACTCCCCGACACGCACCGCCCCGGCGGCTCGTGCGGATGCCTGGGGGTAGTCCTGGTTCGGAAGGGAGTGGACCCCCGGGGCGCCGCTCGCGCTCGCCGCCAGCGCGCGGCCCGCGGCCCAGGGGGGGGGGGGGGGCTCAATACGGCCCGTCGACGCGGGTCTGGGCCGCGGCCTCCGGGGCGTGGGCCTGGCGGTGCTCCTGCAGCAGCGGGTACACCGCCTCCGCGTGCGCGACGCGCTCGAGGGTCTGGAGGAGGGCGAGCAGCTCCGTGTCCGCGGGGTCGTCGAACCAGGAGCTGATGGGGAGGGCGTTGCGGAGGTGGAACATGTACGACGTGGGGCAGTTGTCGACGATGATGATGGAGTGCATGGGCCGGCCGAGGTACGAGAGGTCCTTGATGTAGTAGCCGTTGAAGTTGGCGCACGAGTCGCGGAAGAGGCGGTGGTGCACCCACCGGCGGGTGTAGTCCACCTTGTCCATGACGGGGCTGGCGTAGGCCTCGACGGAGGCGGTGAGGATGGCCACCTGCGTGCAGGGGCCGGGGGCGATGCAGGGAGGATCCGGGAGGATGCGGGGAGTAGCGGGGAGGTTGCGGGGAGGACTGGGGAGCCGTTCGCATGCTGCGCCGGGTCGCTGCTTTCTGTCGGCCGCTGCGGCCGGTGCTCCTGCGGGTGTCGTTTCCGCGTTCTGGGGCTGTGCTGGTTGCGGTGGGTGCCGTTTGTGTGTTAGCGGTGCCCTACCATTCCAGCCCCCCCGCCCTCCTCCCTTCAGGGTTCGCGCGTCAGGCAGCCGCAAAGGGTCTGGAAGGGGCTCAGGACAGGCCCGGGGGTACCCCCACATACGTACCTCAACACAACCCCCACGCAGTAGTCTTGGAGTAAAACCCATTGCACCAAAACTGTGCATAACGGGCGTCAGAATGCAGCAGCGGTCCCCCACACCGCTCTGTGCCACCAAGAGTCAAGCGGGTTGCCAGTCCCCTTGAAGGCACCCTCGAAAGAGCACCCATTGTCACAAGGGGGGTGGCGGGGGGAGGCCCCGGAGGTCAGGGATGCAGTGGAAGGGGGGCAGGCGGGCACCCCCACTCCCTCCAGGGCGCCCCGCCTAGGCGGGAAGAAAATTGCTTTGCAGGGGGGTGGGGGATGGCACGGAAGCCCATTTTCCAAGCCCCCCCCTACCCTACCCTCCTTGGCCGCCGTGCCGGGACGACTTCTGGGAGGATAGGCAGGTCGGCCGGTCATCCACCGGGGTCCCGGGGGGTGGGGGGGGGGCGGTGGGTACCCCAACATACAGACCTCAAAATGATCTCCACAACGCGCTGATCATTTTGAACATACACAAATCAGGCTAACTTTTTTTAAAAAATTCCATTGCCTTCGGCAGTGCACCTCGAAGAGAGGCTGGCAGTCAGCCAATCAGTCAGTTAGACAGGCCAGCAGTCAGTCAGACAGAAACACACACTTTGGGTTTTTTGTCAGTGGCAGACACGGGTCCGAGCAGGGGGGAGACCTACTATTAGTGGGACAGGCAGTGGCCGAATGGTAATGCAGGCGGCAGCACACTTTTCGGTCGGCGGTTCCAACCCTGGTGACGCCCATACGGCGTCGGCACCGCCGCCGGCGTCCACCGACCAGGATTCGAACCGCCAAACTAAAATTCTATTGCCTTCGGCAAGTCCACCTCGCAGAGAATCTACCCCAAGCAACACACACCCAAAATAGGGTAAAAACTACATAGATGCGGGCTAAAACATGCTTTACATATCTTGGATATTCATTTTAGGTGATTACGGTATCAAAAAAACAAGTTTCGAAAACTTCGATTTTTGAGCTGCCCGGGGTGAAAAACTGCATAAGCAGGTTGTGTACCAATCCCTTGGGAGCCCCCCCCCCCCCCGCCCCCCCGGACCTAATTCCCAAATCGGGTGAAAAACACGTAAATACGGCCTAAAACATGTTTTACATACCTTGGATGGTCATTTTAGGTGATCACAATATCAAAAAAACAAGTTTCGGAAACTTCGATTTTTGAGCTGTCCGGGGTGAAAAACTGCATAAGCAGGTTGTGTACCAATCCCTTGGGAGACCCCCCCCCCCCCCCCCCGGACCTAATACCCATATCGGGTGAAAAACACGTAAATACGGCCTAAAACATGCTTTACATACCTTGGATGGTCATATTGTGTGGTCACAATATCAAAAAAACAAGTTTCGGAAACTTCGATTTTTGAGCTGTCCGGGGTGAAAAACTGCATAAGCAGGTTGTGTACCAATCCCTTGGGAGCCCCCCCCCCCCCCCCGGACCTAATACCCATATCGGGTGAAAAACACGTAAATACGGCCTAAAACATGCTTTACATACCTTGGATGGTCATATTGTGTGGTCACAATATCAAAAAAACAAGTTTCGGAAACTTCGATTTTTGAGCTGTCCGGGGTGAAAAACTGCATAAGCAGGTTGTGTCCCGGCCCATTCACGAGGCCATTATTGTTGGAAACAGTCATTTCGCGTCTTTGGCACGGGTTGTGAACGGCCCTAAGCAAAGCTAGAGACTGCAAAAAACGTCCTTCCGTATCTTGGGAGGCATATACTGTCACAACATCCCCACTCACACCCCTCAGAGTGGGTACCACAGGGTCACTGAGGTCGCCAAAACCGCCAACATAGCAAAAAAGGCCAAAAAGTGCATAAACTGCATTAGCGCTCGTCCCACTCCGCCCCATACAAACCCTATGGAGTCGGGACCCGGAAACACTTTTTCGGCTCAAAATCGAAAAAAACCAAAAGATTCATGATTTTCGACCCAAAAAATGGGGGGGTCATTTTTTGACCCCCCCCCCCCACCCCCCCCCCTCCCTCAAAACCTCAAAAAAGTGGGTTTCAAGTGGGGGGGGTCTGGGGGGGTCCGGACCAAAAACTCATTGGGGGATGCGTTTATTGGACAAAATAATGATTTTACAAGGGGTTAAACTAACAATTCAACCCCTTGGGGTAGGGTACGCGAATAGGCCCAAAAAGGCCAAAATGGGGGGGTATGTGGCGTTTTCCCCATATATACGCCTGCCTGGCTTTGATCTAACAACCTCTGCGAGGTGATTCTTCAGGTGGGTGCATTACCATTCGACCGGAGCTGGGTGTGTCATAATTCTGTCTCCCCACTGCTTGGAGCCTTCTCAGCGAAAACTTTTGACCCCCCCCCAACCCCCCCCCCACCCCCCCCCTCAAAAAAGTGATATCCAGTTTTAGGGGATAGAGGCCTCAGAATCAAAAAATCCATTGGGGGATTGTCTTATTGGGCAAAATAATGATTTTACAAGGGGTTGGACATCCAATATCATGCCTTGGGGTATGCTACACGAATGACCCCAAAAAAGGGGGGGTATACGACGCCCGCGCCTGCGCTTGATCTAACAACCTCTCTTCGAGGTAATTTGCCCATCAGCTCAGGCTCCCATCAGCCAAGGTCCGACCCAGAGGTCCGGTCGGGGGTCAAAATGTTTCTTTGCGTTTTTCATCCATTTTTGAATTCTCCACAAAACTCTTGAGTATTTTGAGTATAGACACACAGGGTAAACCAAAAAAAAAAACCCCTCGGGAGGCCAAAATCACACTTTCCGGCGCCTTGTGCGCCAACAGCCTTCCCCAAAATAAACAAAAAACAAGGGGGCCGGCACGGAACCCTGTTTTCCAAACCCCTTCGAACGGCCCCCGTGCCACCCCAACCCCCCCCTCCCCGCAAAGCAATTTTCGGGTCGCCCTATGGCAAGCCACTGCCTCCCTGGCGGCAAGTGCTAGTTTCAAGGGGAATTGTCACCAACAGTAACCGCCCCCAACCGCTTGGGCAACCTCCTCCAACCGCTTGTCCAGCCGCTTCTGGGCCCGCCTCTGAGGTGCCCTTCTGATGCATCCCTGCCGGAGTGCTACGCATGCGAATCGGGCCTCGCAGTCGCGGCAGGGCCCTGCAGTCGGGAGTAGGGGTGGGATGCAGCAATGAAATGCCAATACAGAGCCAACAATGAGAGCCCCGTTTCAGGTACACAAACCCTTTTTCTGCCCCATACCAAACACGAAGCACAGCCCTGAGGCCCACCCTCAAACCGCTCGCGGCGAATGCGTTCACAGTATACCTCAAACAGTTCAGAGACCCGTGACAGGAACTGCTGGAGATAGGGGCGGCACTTGATGTAGACCGGGTACACCGCCCCCTCCACGAAAATGGAGACCTCGTGGTCGGGGTTGGGGACGGGCACGAACGACGAGTGCACGAGCGTCTCGTCCAGGTCCAGCACGAGGGTGTGCCGCGACTGCACCGCTTTGCTCTTGGGCGGCAGCAGCGGGACGTAAGTGCCGGGCACCGGTTCCGGGGGCACGAAATCGGGGGGCACCCTTGGGCCTGGGGCGGGCTCGTTCTTGGAGACCTGGGGACAAGAGGACGGAGGTGGGGGGGAGACAGCGGCACACAGACGGGGGGCGGCATCACAGCAGACCGGCACCCGCACGAAAACAGGCACAGCGCAGCACGACACAACGCAACGCGACGCGACACACGACAGGACAGGACAGGACACGACACGACGCGACACGGCGCGACACGACGCGACGCGACGCGACACAACACAACACAACACAACACAACACAACACAACACGACACAACACGACACGACACGACACGACACGACACGACACGACACGACACGACACAACACAACACAACACGACACAACACGACACGACACGACACGACACAACACGACACGACACGACACGACACGACACGACACGACACGACACAACACAACACGACACGACACGACACGACACGACACGACACGACACGACACGACACGACACGACACGACACGACACGACACGACACGACACAACACAACACAACACGACACAACACGACACAACACGACACGACACGACACGACACGACACGACACGACACGACACGACACGACACGACACGACACGACACGACACGACACGACACGACACGACACAACACGACACGACACGACACGACACGACACGACACGACACGACACGACACGACACGACACGACACGACACGACACGACACGACACGACACGACACAACACAACACAACACAACACAACACAACACGACACGACACGACACGACACGACACGACACGACACGACACGACACGACACAACACAACACAACACAACACAACACAACACAACACGACACGACACGACACGACACGACACGACACGACACGACACGTCACGACACGACACGACACGACACGACATAACACAACACAACACAACACAACACAACACAACACAACACGACACGACACGACACGACACGACACGACACGACACGACGCGACGCGACACGACACGACACAACACGACACGACACGACACGACACCACACAACACGACACGACACGACACGACACGACACGACACGACACGACACGACACGACACGACACGACACGACACGACACGACACGACACGACACGACACGACACGACACGACACGACACGACACGACACGACACGACACAACACGACACGACACGACACGACACGACACGACACGACACGACACGACACGACACAACACAACACAACACAACACAACACAACACAACACGACACGACACGACACGACACGACACGACACGACACGACACGACACGACACGACACGACACAACACAACACGACACAACACGACACGACACGACACGACACGACACGACACGACACGACACGACACGACACGACACGACACAACACGACACGACACAACACGACACGACACGACACGACACGACACGACACGACACGACACGACACGACACAACACAACACAACACAACACAATACAACACAACACGACACGACACGACACGACACGACACGACACGACACGACACGACACGACACGACACGACACAACACAACACGACACAACACAACACAACACAACACGGGCACCCTTGGGCCTGGGGCGGGCTCGTTCTTGGAGACCTGGGGACAAGAGGACGGAGGTGGGGGGGAGACAGCGGCACACAGACGGGGGGCGGCATCACAGCAGACCGGCACCCGCACGAAGACAGGCACAGCGCAGCACGACACAACGCAACGCGACGCGACACACGACAGGACAGGACAGGACAGGACGCGACGCGACACGGCGCGACACGACGCGACACAACACAACACGACACGACACAACACAACACAACACAACACAACACGACACAACACGACACGACACGACACGACACGACACGACACAACACGACACGACACAACACGACACGACACAACACAACACAACACAACACGAGACAACACGACACGACACGACACGACACGACACGACACGACACGACACGACACGACACGACACGACACAACACAACACGACACAACACAACACAACACAACACGACGCAACACGACACGACACGACACGACACGACACGACACGACACGACACGACACGACACGACACGACACAACACGACACGACACGACACGACACGACACGACACAACACAACACAACACAACACGACACGACACGACACGACACGACACGACACGACACGACACGACACGACGCGACACGACACGACACGACACGACACAACACGACACGACACGACACGACACGACACGACACGACACGACACAACACGACACGACACGACACGACACGACACGACACGACACGACACGACACGACACAACAGAACACAACACAACACAACACAACACGACACGACACGACACGACACGACACGACACGACACGACACGACACGACACGACACGACACAACACAACACAACACAACACGACACGACACGACACGACACGACACGACACGACACGACACGACACGACACGACACGACACGACACAACACAACACAACACAACACAACACAACACAACACAACACAACACAACACAACACAACACAACACAACACAACACAACACAACACAACACAACACCCCGAGTGCCGGACACCGCAGGAATGAAGCAGTGCGCGCACTCGGGGATGAAGCGGGAGGCGGCAGGACCTGCGCGATGGGGAAGTTCGACGGTGGGGCATGGGCGTCCCGACTGTTCGTGGGAATGGGGACGATTGTGGGGCTGTAGGGCATCATCGGCTTGGGGACCGGCACTGGGGCCGGGCGGGGGAGGCAGAACGGACCCGGGGCCGGTGAGTTGTACGCGAATTCGCGATACCTGAGCCGAGCAGACGGCCAAAGCAGACGGGGATGTGCTTGTGGCGGTGGGGCTGAAGTGGGGGCGGCAAAAGCGAGTACCGGCGGTTTGAAAGCGGTTGAAAAGGTCTTTGGCGGGTACAAAGCGGTTGGAGGGGCATTGGGGGCAACAGAAGCGGTCCGCAGGGCTGAGCCCAGGGAAGTATCAGAAGAGAAGGGGGGGGGTCTGGGGGCCAAAAGTTTGTGTACCAAACATGGCCCACGACCCCCCACCGTTCCCCCCCACCCCTCCCCCAAAAAGTGGCACCCGTGTGCAGGGGGTGCAGGGGTCAAAATCGAAATTGTCTCCCAAAATGATGGTTGGAGTGTGCAGTGGCGGGAGGCCAATAGGCGCCACCAAAGGCACCAAACCAAAACCATGGCCTCGGGACACCCCCCCCCCCCAACCCAGATTTCATAGTGGAAAAAATGAAGTTCACTGAGGGAAATATTGATTTGAGCCATTTTTGGTACACAACCTTTGGGGTTCCAGACCCTAGGCGGTCCGAAGATTGGTTTGCGGGGGGGGGGGGGGGGGGATGGCATGGGCGCCCGGCGAAGGAGGGGGGGGGGGGCGTTCCAGAAATGGGCTTCTGTGCCGGGCCCTTTGTTTTGTGTAAGGACGGATGTTGCCGCCAAAGGCGCCGGAACACAAATTTTGGCCCGGAAAACTTTTTTTCACGAAAAAATATTCCCCCACATATGTGTAGTCAAAATGATCAGCGCGACGTGGGGATCATTTTGAGCCATGTATGTTGGGGTCAGACCCCCCCCCCCCCCGGCACGGCAGGTAGGGCAGCCCCAGCCCACACCCCCCTCCCGGCACGGCGACCAAGGAGGGGGAGGGGGGGGTTGGAGAAATGGGCTTCCGTGCCATCCCCCCCCTGTCAAGCAATTTTCTTCCCGGTGTTGGACATCCGATATCACCCACGGGGGTATGCAACGCGAATGACGGCACAAAAGTATATGGCGCCCTGCAATAAGTCAAAATTTCGAAAAATTTAAGGTGCCACTAAACAGCCTAAACGACAGCACGTTTGGGGCTTTCGGGGAGGAGGGGGGGGCGGGGCAATGCCAGGAGAGCAGCAACATCTGAGGGGTTCGTCCTACCCCCCCCCCCCTTGCCCCCCTTGCCCCCCTCAGTGCCATATATACCAGGCTGTACTCGCGAGGAGACCGAGATAGGAATGTGGTGCCCACTGACACGCACCAGCGCCTCTTCTGAACCCGAGCCCTTGACGAATGCCTGCGCCCGGGCCTGCGCCGAAGGGGAGGGTAGGCCACCCCCTGTGTGACATTCCGTCTGGTTGTAGGCCACCCCCCCTCTTTGTGTCTCACCGACGCCGTGGGAGGGGGAGGAGCTGACCCGGACAGCACATGACACGTTCGATGGCCGTATCAGGGTGCTGCCCTCAAGGTCTGGTTTGCGCTGCGCGAGCGGCACAGCAAAGCGCTGGGTGAGTGCAGGACAATTGGGATGCATTGAACTGAGGGAGTCCGGCACGAGGTCGGAATCACGCTGGTCATTTGAAAACCTGGCATCATGGCCCCCTCTGCGTGGTCAAGGTCAGGCAGGGAAGTATTAGAATGGCTGTACACTGCAGGAGGAGGGGTGGTAACCCCCCCCCCCCCCCCCCGGACCCCCCCCGACCAAAGGGACCGTTCCGGGGGAAATGACAGATACCCCACCCGTACCTCGGGACCGCAGCTAAAATGTGTTCCTTTCCGACGATGTGGATCCCGTCGGTGCATGTTGGGCACATGGCACAGCCCACGATTGTGAAGGCCAGCTTGCACGGCCCCGGCAGGTGCTCACCGTGATTGTGCGATGCGGCGGTGCGCAGGATGCAGCACGTGGAGGGGCACTACCGGTACAGGCACCGAGGGGGAGAGGGAGGACACAGAGAGAAGTGGAAAGGTAGAGGAGCAACGATGGCACGGTGCTTTGCAAAAGGGGGACGGCCACTACGGGTAGAGGGATGTGGGCTCCCTTCGTTTTGGTTCCTTGAACAAGGGCGTGTCAAGGGACGCACGGGGGGGGGGGGATGTGCGAATGAATGCGCGACGACACAGGCAACGGCTGGGGCTGCACCCCGCCCAGGGCTGAATTAGAAGGGGGTGTTGGGGGGGGGGGGGGGTGGGGGGTTTGGGCTGGGGGGGGGGGTACACCATTGACATTGCGACAACAAACACCCAAAACCCCTGGGTTGGTAAAACACTTGGGCAAAAGCACAGCACGGCTCTGGGATTGAGGCTGGGATGCAAGAAGACTTGCTGCAGCCTTCCGTGCAAGATTGTGGGATTGCAACTTCTTCTTGCCAGAGAGGCGGTCCTCATACCTGAAAAACTGGATGGCTGATATCAGCGCACCAAATTCAACAGGCGCTGGCAATTTGACATTAACCTTCAAAAACTTTTCCATGCGTGCCTGAAGAGAATGGGAAAATGAAGCAACAACCCAGGGCCCCCCACAGAATTTGGTCTTTGACCCTCAATGGATGAGATGAACCTGCAGTACCTCGAAAAATTGAAAAAAAATCGTCAACACGTTTCCTGATTTTTTCGGAGCTTGAATGGGGAGTTGTGGGGGGGAGGGGGGTCCAAGGGGGGGGGGGGTTACAACACCATTGCCAAAACTGATACTCTAATTCAGGCCTGACCCCGCCTGCACTGTGCCGCGGCCTACTACTCGGCAGGGCTGTCCTTAAGGTGAAAGAAGAAAACAAAGAAAAGGGTTTGTGACAGCAACAGAAACGAAGTCTACGCAGACGCTCTCTGCTTCATGGTCCGGACATGGGCAAGACATAAAACCACAGAAGTAGTATTGTATTAGAATCAGTATGGTACAATGGTTGGTGGTTGGTGGCGGTTGGCGGTTGGCGGTTGGCGGTTGGCGGTTGGCGGTTGGCGGTTGGCGGTTGGTGGTCCTTGGGGGCTGTACTTAAGAGCTGTCCTGAACAAAAAACAAATGGGGGTTCTTGGGACAGCTCCTCGGTTAGGACGCGGAGTACCTTCCCGCCCCCCAACGGTTGGCCGGAGGCTGGAGGGGTCCGGCTGCACCCAATCATGTCCGAGTGTCCGGCTGCACACCTGCCGGGGTCATCGTACACGGGGGTGTGCGCGGCCCCCCAGAACTGGTCCTCGTACGCGGGGTGCGTCCGCGTGCTGAGGTACTCCTGCGCGGGCTTGCTCAGGGGCATGCGCGCTGGGCGGGGCGTGGGGCCCGCGATGATGTCTGGGGGGCCCGCCTTGGCGTAGGTGCTGGCCTTGCGCCGCGGGGGGACGGAAGTGGGGCCCAGACCGGGGTCCTCCGGATATGCAGCGGCCCGGGACGAGCTGTAACCTGCAGAAATGGCGACCGCTACTCGCCTTGGCCACCGGCTGCACAACGTCCGAATCACGTTGGAACAGAAGAGGGGGCCGGGGGGGCGGGTAGTGGGTGTGGGGTGTGTGGGGGGCAGGAAGTGGGTGTGGGGGGCAGGAAGCCTTTCGAGTGTTTGGATGAAACTGCGCGCCTCGTCATACGAGGCGCAAATCGGGATCGCCTCGTTAGCGCCAACCCCCCCCCCCCACCTGTGCGCCTCGTTAGACGCAATCATGATTCCACTGCAACAGTTCGAAAGTCTTTGAGATGCTATGTATAGGATGCATCATCAGAAAAGCGACTCATATGGGCCTGAGGTAGAAAACCAAAACAAAACGATTGAGTTGCAGGCACCATGGTGAGACGACAGCCCTAAAATATACTCGCTGTCTACATGCATAAAACTACCGTCCTACTCAGCTTCTGTCAGTGAAACCCCGGCACTCATTCGGCCAAACAGTTGCTGAGTCCTAAGCTATGTTGTGTGTGTGGTGTGTGAGTTCAAAAATGGGGTTGCTGTGTATGACTGGCACTGTGCATAGCTGGCAGCGATGTTGGCTGTAGCTTGCTGAGGGCTGGCTGCCCATAGGATAGGTTTTTGGCTACGTACTGCAGCGGCTGTGCAGCCGGCCGCTGCCGCCTCGTTAGCGCCACCCCCCACCGTGCACCTCGTTAGCGCCAAACCCCCCCCGCACCAACCCCCCCCCCCCCCCCCCCCACGCCTCGTTAGCGCCAAGTCCCCCCCTTGCGCCTCATTAGCGCCAACCCCCCCACCCCCCCACCCAGTGGCTACAGACCGCCTTTTGTGAGCACCGCCTTGTGTGTGCACCGCCTTGTATCTGCACCGCCTTGTGTATGCACTGCCTTGGATGTGGACTACGGCTCGCTTCGCTCGATGCGGAGGACACCCCCGCACCCGCCTTAAATAACAAGACTCCTACGATGGCCAAAGACCGCCTTTTGTGTGCACCGCCTTGTGTGTGCACCGCCTTGTATGTGGACTACGGCTGGCTTCGCTCAATGCGGGGGACACCCCCGCACCCCCCTTAAATAACAAGACTCCTGCGATGGCAACAGACCTCCTTGTGTATGCACGGCCTTGTATGTGGACCACGGCTCGCTTCGCTCAATGCGGGGGACACCCCCGCACCCCCCTTAAATAACAAGACTCCTGCGATGGCCACAGACCGCCTTTTGTGTGCACTGCCTTGTGTATGCACGGCCTTGTATGTGGGACAGCTCGCTTCGCTCGATGCCACGGACACCCCAGCACCCCCCTGAAATGACAAGACTCCTGCGGTGGCTACAGACCGCCTTTTGTGTGCACCGCCTTGTGTGTGCACCGCCTTGTAGCAGCACTGCCTTGTGTATACACCGCCTTGTATGTGGACTACGGCCCGCTACGCTCGAAGCAGGGCACACCCCCGCAGCCCCCTAAAATAACAAGACTCCTGCGGTGGCTACAGACCGCCTTTTGTGTGCACTGCCTTGTATCTTCACCGCCTTGTGTAAGCACTGCCTTGTATGGGGACTACAGCTCGCTTCGCTGGATGCAGCGGACACCCCCGGACCCCCCTTTAAATAACAAGACTCCTACGATGGCCACAGACCGTCTTTTGTGTGCACCGCCTTGTGTGTGCACCGCCTTGTATGTGCACCGCCTTTTGTATGCACGGCCTTGTATGTGGATTGCGCGCCTCGTCATCGCCCCCCCCCCCCCCCTGCGCGC
This sequence comes from Eutreptiella sp. 'Long Island Sound 2002', assembly GCA_964036045.1. Classification (NCBI taxonomy): domain Eukaryota; phylum Euglenozoa; class Euglenophyceae; order Eutreptiales; family Eutreptiaceae; genus Eutreptiella; species Eutreptiella sp. 'Long Island Sound 2002'. The sequence goes on along the minus strand of OZ038383.1, from coordinate 145,181,428 downwards.
CTCGTTAGCGCCAAACTCCGCCCACCCCGTGCGCCCCGTTAGCGCCAAACTCACCCGCCCCCTCGCTAAACGAGGCGCGCGGTCTCGGTCAAACTATGAGCCGTTCACCCATCACACCCCTGTACACTGGAAGAGGAAGAAATCAGTCGGCTCGACCGGGTCTGTGCCACCCACATACCCCCCCACATGACGGGCCTCTGCGGCTGTGCAATGTGAATTGTCCCGCATTAGACTGCGCGGTGCGGCAGGGGCGCCATAAACAGGATCCAGGGGGCACGGACAATGGCAGAGGCGGAGGAGGGGGGGGGGGGGGGGGGCTTGGCAGGTGTGGGACATACTCCGCCTTGTGGGCCGGTGGCTGGCAACAGCGGCACGGTGGCCCCTCACAGGGTCTAAGCGCCAGTCCAGCATGGGTCTAGCTGCGCCTGGATGCGGTGGGTCGGAATCAGAGTGGTCCAGGCATGAATATCCTGCGCGACACCAGGTGAAAAAGGGCAGAGGCAGCGACAGCAACAACCCAATACCGCAGACCAACACCTGAAACCGAAAGCTCTCAGCACACTATTGCAGACTTAGATACAGATGCAGATATAGACGTGCACATAGACTTTGAGACAGACTTAACTATAGACGTAGATATGGACTTAGATAAAGATGTAGATATGGACGAATATTGCGACTTCGATAAAGACATAGATATAGAGGTCGATCTGGGCTTAGATAAAGACATCAATATAGATTGAGACGCAGACAATTTCTCCCACCACTTCCTCGGCTGTGCAGACTCCATTGGGGTAATGTTGGAACATGGCTTCACAGAGGCTCTTGTGTTGAACAAGGAGTATCTACAACGGAGTCATTTCGTTGAAGTGCATCCACGATCTGCTGCAGAAACTCTCATGGAAAGGAGCGCAGCTGATGGAGCATGGCTTTGGATTGAGCAACAATAACAAATCAGGACTGGCGAACTTTGTATCAGCAATTGCCCTCTCCCACACTCCAACGCCCACCTCCTTTGTCCGGCAAGTAATGACCAAAGAGCTGCCCTTACCCCCCATGACCTAACAACTCTTCGACCTCGTTGCTGAGGAGTGTCTGCGGAGGAAGCGTCGGAGACGAGGCGGGGTTGGGTTGAATGGACAAGAGGGTGGAGTTGCGGGAGGAGAACGTGGCTAAGCTACCTAGCGGAGGTGCCGAAGAGCCTCTCTAGTTTGTGGCGGAGGCCACGCTTGTGGATCTTGGGGCGTGTGTACCAGAGAGAGTGGCTGGGGGAAGGGGTGTTTACACCCACTCACACACAGTCAAAGTTTACATGGCCATGCAAGGAACCATTGACGCAACCATGTTCGGCCAAGGCTTTGTTGCAGTTTGCGACATCCTTTCTTCCATAAACTCACTGAGTACGGCACCTGCCATCCCCAAAAATTGCACCCATCACTTCTCATGGCTCGCATGACCCTAGCCCCTCCGACCCCCTGCGATGTGCAAACATCCTTATTTGCCCCTACGGCCCACCCCTCCTGTCGCCAGTGGCCTCTACCACCGCATTTGAGGCCTCCCTCCCCCTGCCTCATCGTTCGCCCCCGCCACCTCAACCTCCGCCATCTGGACATCCAGCTACGCCCCCACCTCAGCCCCACTCCCAATGGCACCTCCGTGATCATCGCCATACTCCTGATCCAATGATTGTTGCGTCCAATTCTACCACAATATTGTTGCCATAACACCAGTGATTGTGTAATTGAGGCTGCATAACCCCCACACCCACCGCCCTACTTGTGCCTCACTTTTGAAGAAGCACTGGTGAACAGGACTCCGCATTCTTTACCCATAGTTTGTGTATTTCCCCCTCCAACGTTTGCAATGCACGAAGCCATTTTGTGTTTTCGTCTTTTCCTGTTGTTTCCACTCTATCCCCCGCATTCTTGCAGGGGGCAGGGGTGCTGTGGTCAGGGAGCGTCAAACCCAATTGCCAAAAGTTGTGGAAAATTGCAGGAAAACTGCGGGGAAACTGCGGTGCCGTAACCAAACCTCCCGAAGCCTCAAAGAGTAACACTTCTTCTGCACAGGGGACACATAGGACACCAACAAGCATGCAAGGTGGACAACCAAAAAGCAATTGCGGAAAGATTGCGGAACATTGCGGAAAATTGCGAAAATTTGCGAAAATTGCAGACCTCAATCCCCCCCCCTCCGGATTCTTGTTGTTCCACGCCCTTTCGAGTGGGCTTTAAAGACTGTTTGCTATAAAATGTGACCACTGTGCACACAACCGAATCCACCCACGTTGTCAGAAAGCAGTGCCACAGTCCCTTTTTGAAACACGATCGGTAGTCCGGTGCACCCAGCAATCCACAGCACCAGCCCCTGACAAGGTTTTCGGGACAGGAAGATGTTGCCGCGTAACCCCACAACTACTGGGCATCCGCCTTTGCCCTCCCAGAAATCTGTCAACAAAAGCTGGAACAGAAAACAAAGAAACCAAACTTCTTCCCCCATTGCATAAGCCCAACTTGCTTCACTGATACCACCCCCATGATGCGGGTGGACCCCCATGTTTTCGGCAAAGGTCCTTTCAAATCTGGCGGCTTGTTCCATTGCAACTAGAACACCCACTGTTCAGAATCGCTATTACCAAATTGGTACATTGTAAGAAATCGGACTGAATTCATTTTCCAGTCGTGGGGCCTGCTGCCGTGTGAGAGAACAACCAGGACAAAATCAACACTTCTGCCAGTCACACCATCCCCAACTGAATGCATGGTACATTGGCCAGAGTAGATTGAAGACGAACCTTTTTGCACCATCCCTAGTTTGCACTGCACATGGCGGGTACGTGACTCAACTCAGTACGAATCCTATAAACAGCATAGCTGAATAACAGTAGAAGAACTCGCTCGCTCAAGAGACAACCCCCCCCCCCTCCGCATTCCCCCGGACCCCCCTTGTGCTGCAGGGTCAGTCCCAAAATTGCCCATTTCACGGCTTTTGGGAAAACACCCGTTTGGAAAAGACAACAGATCTTTTGAAGCGCCTCAATCCTTTGTAGGCAGCAGCTGCTTGCTTCTTCCCCATGTACCCCCCGCCCCCTTGTATCAGCTACGGCAAAGTACCAAATTAATACGCCCTACGCCTACTGCAACTTGGACAAGGCTGTAGATGCTGCACTACATTTGTACCAAATCAAATTAGGTACCAAATTAATACGGTCCCTATGCCCGATGTAGCTTGGACAAGGGCTTGGCGTATACAGAGGGGGGAGGGAAGTGCCCCAATGAGATAGTGCTTGCAGAAGGGTTGTGGACATATGCTTGGGATCAATCAGATGATTGGGAGTTGGGGTGGACTCAATGAGGCAGGAAACCAGTAACTGCACCAATGGGACAAGCACAACAGAAGCAAGCAAATGTGCCCCATAACTTTCTGCCACTGTTTTTGTCGCACTGCAACAAACGACAGGGACCAGAAAGAGAGTAGAGAGGCTGGTTTCATTTTGTTTTGCCTCCGGCAATGGGCTCTGTGAATGTGCCGGATGGCCAACACGCCATGTACCCTGCACTCCAGGTCATCGGCACTGAAGTCCGTCGGTGTCATTTCCTTGTGGTTGTCCTATCGGCACCAAGTGCCCCACCAAACCCTTTGTTGAGGCGGATCCAGCAGGACTGCTCACTATCACATCACTCAGGGCAGGAGCACGGGGCGGAGGAGGGCGAGGGTCGTGCTCCTTCTCCGTTTGGGACGCCAACTCCACCCTAATCAAAGAGTGGGTCCCATTTGGGGCCGCAAATCAAATGGACCCACCAGCAGTCCTGCATACTCTACCTGACCATTGCGATGGCATTGTCCTCATGGGCGTCATCAAGACAGCGGCATTTTCGTAGGCTTTCGACGACCCGACCACCATTAGAAATGGACGATGGTACAACGAGAGCGCGCTGCCGAGCACCACTGCTCGCTTACGCTGTGGCTCCCCTCTGCCTTTTGCCCTGACCCTTCATTCCTTTACGTACCCTGTGGTCAGGACTCCAGGGGCCCCAATCGGGAGGGGGCCGGGGGGTAAAGGCTGAACAATTTGGGGGGGCAGCAGACTGGGAGGCAGGGGGGTGCCAACGTACATCCCTCATCCCTCACAATGACCGTCACCTTGCAGTGATCAGTTTGAGGTGTCCGTGTCAAGGCAAAAGAAATGGAGGGGGTGGGCTGGGGCACAATATGGTCGGGGTGCAATGTCCGCATTAGACTCCAACCGTGCCCGACGCTCCCGAGGCCTTCATCGCCTACTGTCCAACCTCGCGCCTCATCGCCTACTGTCCAACCTCGCGCCGTCCGTCCGGCGTCCATCAGTGCCATCCATGTGTCCTGCACCATGCCCTTCCCACTCCCTGCGCCTCGCCCCTGCTCCGCTGTGAAGGGGCGGCGGCGGAGGGGGGGTTTGGCTACATCACCCCTGCCAGATTGGGGCCCTCAGAGCGGGGAGGACCCTCTGCTCTGCACATTCCTGCAGGCAGCCCGGGTCACTACGCTGGTGCAATCGTGCAAGTCGTAGATTCATCGGAGTTCACCTGGTCCCGGAATACCACAGAATCGTCTCTCTCCATGGCACCGTTCAACATTATGGGCCACGTGGCTTTTGCTCTTGGGCCGTAGCACTCAGCACCGAGTTGCGCGTTGAAAAGGGTGCCCAACCCCCTTTGTATGAGGGGCACAGCAGCCGTCGAACCAACCACTTAATGCGAACCCGCGCTGTGCTCCAGAGATTCAGGGGGGGGGGCAGACTGCTGCGGCTTGGCCGCGGGGGTCGTGCCGCGCGCACGCGGCAGATGCCCAAATGAAAAGGTCTGGAGGTACGAAATGGCACCCAGAGTAATGGAACATGTTGGGGGCGGTCCAGGAGCAATAGCAAGGTCCGCCGCGCAGAGCGGCCGTGGGTCTTCTGAGGGATTGGCCAACCGAAGGGACCAGCACCAGGACACGCCAACACTCGACAAATCAGCACAGCCCTTCCAGTAAGCCTCAACCGTTTCGCTGAAGAAAACCGTTGTTTAGCACCCAACGACTTTTGAAGATCTATTCCAGCAGTATGACGACCTGTACTTTTCAAACAAACTTCTCGAACAGCAAGAAATGTTGCAAATCTTTACTACGAAGTAAGACCCATCATAAATATTCTTTTTGTTGCCGTCTGGACTAGCGTACCTCTGGGCTGTCTCCTGAAAGTACAAGAAACCGCCGATGGCTGCACACCGGCCACCCAGCCCCCAAAAGCACAGGGGGTGAATAAGGGGACAGGGGGGGGGGCTTGTAAGGAGGAGGATCCCAAGGTGTCGCAGAAGAAGGCGGCACGCCCTACAAGCAGGTCCGACTGGCAATACGGGTGCCCCGTGCTGCCACCTCGGCCGTGCCATGTGGCGCGACAGTCCCCGGCTCCGCACAGATGAGGAGCAGAGGATGCTGCACTCGGGCAGACATGCAATGGCTGTGGCGGAGGCGGGCTCCGGACCGGAAGTGGATGGTGCTGCCGGCTGCATGTCTTCTTCCCTTCCCTATCGTTGAGTCAGCTCAATGCAACACGGAGCCTGAAACACTAGACAGGAACAGCAGGGGACCCACCGCCGATGGGCTCGACCCGGGGCCTTCCGGATATGTAGACAGCCATGATGCATGGAAATACGATGTTCAGTTTTTCCACATTTCGCCATCCAGGGCTATCACCAACAACAGCTATCGTCATCGCCATCGTCGTCGCTGCACTCTATCGGACCATATTGATGACATTGCTCTCTCTTGTCATGTTGGGCAGAAACTGCGTTGCCTCAGGCTGGGTCTAGTGTCTGGGGCGTTGGTTTCTAGTGGTCGTTGCAGTGCAGGGGGCGAAACCCCACGCCATCTGTGGATGGGCTGTCCTCGTGCGTGCGCCTGCAGTAGCCGTGCCCAGTGCTGTGGCTGCATCAATGGCCGTGCTGCGGTGCCGGACCTGCGTATGGCTGTGGCATGGGTCCGGCAGGCGGCCCATGATGGCTGCACGGCGCTTGTTGTTGGCCAACTGCATGTCTTTGGGCATAATAGTGACACGCTTGGCATGGATGGCGCACAGGTTGGTATTTGCACAACACATGGGACATGAGGGCAATATAGTGAACGCGAGAAATGAGCGTCCAGTCAGCAATCGTCCTTCAAACTCACCCCATCTTCTATTGTGTGGGGGACCGCCGTTGGGCGGGCGCCGCCCCATGAGGCCGCTGAACCAGCCCCTTATGTGGTTCCCGATGGAACCAGTGGCCTGTATCGCGGTCTGTTTGGTGCGGGCCATGAAGCTACAAAAAAAAGAAGAAAAATGACAGTGGAAGTGGAAGAAGACCAACAATGCCTGGGCCAGGCGTGGCTGGGCTGGGGGCAACATGACGTGTGGCCCTATTTAGGTGGGGTGGATGCACGTATGGCTGCACTACTCGTTAAAATGCCTGTTGTGCTGCACGGGAGGGGCTGGGATTAGTTTGGGCAGCAGGATGCTGCTAGGAAGCTGCTGCGTGTGCGGTGGGCAATGGCGTTAGTTTGTGGAGTCGACCCTCCCGCCTCGCCATCCATTGTATCCATTTCAGTGGGAGGACATCCGGGGATCCCCCCTATCAGTGGGGCCGCTCTTCAGTGTTCAAAGACCGCTGTCAAATGCTTGAGGCAAGCCGGAGTTTGCCAGAGAGTTTGGTGGTGTTGCTGCCACCAAAACTGGGAGCCTCCGGTGGGCCGTCGCGACAGACTGCCCCCTGGAGGGGCACTGTACGGCTGCTGAGGTCGGCCGCGAGCTCCCCGGCAGTGGCGTAACCGTCGTTTGGGGGGCCTCGCACTTGGATCTGCTGCAACCGGTCCATCATCGGCCTCCCCTGCCCACACTCCACCGCCCATGGCCCAGGCATCCCCTACCGAACGGGGCGCGGCCTCGTCGTGCGTGTCCGCGTGGGGCCGTTCCTGCTGCGAACGGGACGTGCCGGTCTCTTCCCGAAAATTTCGGGGTCACCTCCTTCCAGCAGCAACGGGGACAGTGCAGAGGGGCGAGCGCACAGCGGGCGTCCCTCGGCCATCATTGCTCCTTTGTACAGTGTTCGTGGAACACGGCCTGGGCAACACCCACGGTGACGCGGCTGACTGCTTCGTTCGGTCTCTTCCTGGCCTGCCGCCCCTCTCGACGAGGCCCCAGTTCGTCGGTTCCCATCCGCCATTGCCCCGTGCACGTCCCGAGACCGTGCACGAGGGGAGCGGGGCCAAAGCCACGGTGTTGATGTTGATGTGGTACTGAGGCCGGAGGTTGGAGTGGTACTGAGGCTGCTCGTCGGAGACTGTGTTGGTGTAGTGTTGGGAGTGGGGCTTGAGGTGGGCGTAACCGTTGGAGATGATGACGGGGAGCCCGTTGGACTGGATGTTGGGGTGTATGTTCAACGTTATGGGCCACGTGGCTTTTGCTCTTGGGCCGTAGCACTCAGCACCGGGTTGCGCGTTGAAAAGGGTGCCCAACCCCCTTTGCATGAGGGGCACAGCAGCCGTCGGACCAACCACTTAATGCGAACCCGCGCTGTGCTCCAGAGATTCAGGGGGGCAGACTACCCCGTTGGACTGGATGTTGGGGTGCATGTCAGGGTGCATCCCACATCTTCGGGGACACGGCGAACTCAGCAGCGCTGCCCGCCCCAACGCACCTTGCGACGGCCGTCGCTGCAAAAAAAAAAACCCATCCTGATGTGGGCCCATGGCCTCCCACAACGGCGTCTCGTCCTGATCCCCGTCCCGTTGAAGAATTCCGCGTGGCAGATCCCTGTGTGTTACGAGGGGCCGGGGCGGAGGGTGAATGCCAGTGTACTGGACACGTCGGGGCCCTCGGCGGAGCTGACGTGGAGCCGATACTCCCATGCCGGATTGAGCGTGCGGAGGGGGATGTGCAGGGGCGTGGGCTGCCAGTACTTGTGGTACTCGAAGCAGCCGTCGTGCAGCACCCGGTACCGCTGTCCCCAGACGCCCACCAAGACCGCGCGGCCCTCGAGGCGTACGGACCGCGGCACCACGTCCCAGACGTGCGCCTGCAGAACATGGGCAGTGGCGTGGGGCTTTTGGACGGAAGCCCAAAGCCCATGTGGATGCCCCCCCGCTTGCAGGCGCAAGGCGAAAGGGGGACTCTCAAGCGAGGTTTGGCCCAAACCCAAAACCGAAGCCAACAGGGGAAAGGTAGAGGGAGAATAGGCGGGAAGAAAGTTGCTTTGCGGGGGGGGGGGGGGGGGGATGGCATGGGCGCCCGGCAAAGGAGGGGGGGGGAGGGGTTCCAGAAATGGGCTTCCGTGCCGGGCCCTTTGTTTTGTGTAAGGACGGTTGTTGCCACCAAAGGCGCCGGAACACAAATTTTGGCCCGGAAAATTTTTTTTCACTCAAAAATTTTCCCCCACATATGTGTAGTCAAAATGATCAGCGCGACGTGGGGATCATTTTGAGCCATGTATGTTGGGGTCGGACCCCGGCACGGCAGGTAGGGCAGCCCCAGCCCAAACCCCCCTCCCGGCACGGCGACCAAGGAGGGGGAGGGGGGGGTTGGGCAAATGGGCTTACGTGCCATCCCCCCCCCGCAAAGCAATTTTCTTCCCGCCATATCCGGGCGATCCCCAGGCACCATTGCGGGGACACCGAGTACACCCTAGCGCCCAGGACACACGGGCTTGGCGCCATTACTGATGCATCATCCGGGACTTGAACTCGGTACCTCTTGGCCACTCTCAGTGCTGCCTCAGCAATTATGTATTTTTGGGGAGGTCATGGGAGGTTGGCCCCGGAACGCGCGGAATCGATCCCGGGACCCTCAGTTTGGGCATGGGGTGCAGTACCGCTCGGGCACTTCCCCGCTCCCCTCGCTCCCTGGTTGGCCTCGGAGCGAGGCCACGTGTCTCAGCTGTCATAGCACAGGATACCTGGAGATCACCCAATTTGTCTCGCCTGCAGGCCCCCATTTCCCCCCCTTTCCCCCCATTTTTCCTCAGTTGTGCTGCCCAGGTCACCACCCCCACCCCCAACATACCCCCCTAAAGTTGCATTTTGGGGGGTTTCACAGCGAGTATTCTCCATTTTTCCACATATTTCAACAAAACTGTCACGTTTCCCCCCAGCCCCGGCCAAGACCCATGGGGGGAGAGTTTGCCAGGCGCGCTACCTTTGTATTCACTATCCTGACTGGATTGTGAGTCCACAATTCAAGGGGCCACAGAAATTTGTGGGAGCCCATATCCCCAACGCAAGGGGCCACTCAATTTGTGGATTGCTTGGTGTGGATACGGATTGAGGCAAAGCGGGAGGGAGTCGAAAATGGTCGGGGGTGTGGAATGGGCCCAAAAAGATGCCCGGCACGCTAACCCTCCCCCGTGGTGTCGGCCTTGATAGGCCACGGCCACTTACGCGCCTGAGAACGCACTGCAAAGAGACATGTGTCCCAATCACAAAGGGACCCACTGGATGCATGTAAGCCAGCTGATCATCCTGAGGGGGACAGAGAGCCAGCACTCACAGGAGCATTAGCCACGACAGAAGAGGAATGGCTCGTCGGAGGGGGCCCCTTTCGCCCACGGGCCGGCAGAAGTCGTAAAAGAACAGCCCGGCAGCACACCCTGCCCCGCCCCCCTCCGGTGGTTGGGTAAGCTCCGATGTCCTACTCCAACTTGTGCACTGCTGATAACTGCACCATCTCGCCGCCGGTTGGAGGTCAACGGATGGCGGTTGGGGGGCAACGGACGGCAGTTGGGGGTTGACCGACGGCGGTTGGAGGGTCACCGACAGCAGTTGGAGGGTCTCCGACGGCGGTTGGAGGGTCACCGACGGCGGTAGGAGGTCGACGTTCTTCAACAAAAATAAAACAAAAGACAACCCGTCCACGAAAAAATGGACTGATCTGGCGGCATACTGGAGGGCAGCAGACCCTGAGACGCAACGGCCAAAGCCCCTCCCCCCACGCTCCCCAGCCCCCCCTCCCTCCTTCGAAAACGCTGGGGGGAATGCTGCGCCCCCAACACCACCGAACAGCGCGGGGGCCAACGCAGTCAGCCCCAAAGGGTGGGGCCCGGCGGCCGCGTCCCGCACACACCTGCAGGCTGAAGTGCGGGGCCACAACCTCCGGGCGCAGCAGCCGGATCAGCGGCCGGGCGTAGAACGCCGTCGCCCGGTACGACAGGGACATCTCGGACACATTCTGCAGCGGCTGGAAGACGCGCATCTGCCAGACGGTCGCACGCGCGGCCGTGACCTCGTACGTGGCCCCGGCGTACGGGAAGTGCGCCAGGACGTTGCCGCTGGGCAGGCGCTGGGCACTCCCCATGTTCGGCGTCGCGTGCGGGCGCTGCCACGCCCACACCACCGACGCGGTGCGCTGCTGCGCGTCCACGCGCACCTGCAGCACTCGCGCCGGGCGCGGGTCCTGCGGCACCGGCGGATCGGTGGCGTTGCTGTGGTACATGTTGTCGAACAGTAGAAACGTATCCTCCGCAATCCGTGTGACCTCGTGAGCGGCGGTGAACAGCGATGGGACCTGCGATGGATGCGAGCGTCACGATGGGCCACTTCCTGCCGCTTCAAGCGCATTCAATATGCATCTTGGTGTGGAGGACTGGCGGGGGGGGGGTCCACAAAACCTGGACCACAGGAACCAAATACCTCCCCCCCTTGAAACCCTCCCCCTCAATGTCGTGACGGTTCCCCTCAAGTGGGGCTGGGGACGGTCATGAAATGACGCCCGGGGGGGGGGGGGGTGCACCACACAATGGTAGCACTTCGGCGCCTAGTGTTTCCTATGCTTTCTGCCTCCCCCCCCCCCCCTTGCAAGGCGGGGGAGATTTCAAGGGGGGCTGAAGGGTGGTGGAGCGGCTGGGAAGCAGCAGTACCCTCCTTGTTTGAATTTCCGCAATTACTCTTTCTTGCCGCAGAATGCCTTGCCCACGATGCTCCTCTTGCAAAACAATTGCACATGCCCCGTGGGCTTCTCTGGCAGGCTCAAACAGAGGTGTTTGTTTGCATGGTCCTCTGCATGAAATAAGGTGTAATAAGGCCCAAAGAGACAGACATACAAACAGAAAGACATCACAGATGCCCAACCACAGTCTACAGTCTACAGTCGACAGTCGACAGTATACAGTCTACAGTCTACAGTCGAGAATATTAACACAAACCGTCCACATGGGTAGGCTGCACTCGGTGCCTTCTCGATCTGGGTCCCCAAACATTACCGCTCCTGGTGGGGCTTCTCAAACACGGATGTCATATCACCGCCGCTGTGGCCCTCTCCTGAACCCTTCAACGCGGCTCCCTATGACCCCCCTATCCCCTTCCGGTGCCCCTGTCCATACCCCTCCTTCCCATACCCCTCCAGGCGCCCCTCCCACCCCGCTAAGGGATACAGATGCGTGTGCACGCCCGGTACCGTCAGGCACAAAGCAGAAGTGCAGAGCAAACCCCTCCTCCCCTCCCCCGCCGAAGATACGGTTTGTGCAAGATACATGGGGCATGCGGACTTTATTGGACACCTGATTTGTTGCCCCCGGTTTTCAGATGTGGGCCAAGATGCTTGGCCTGGGTGGGTTATCTGTTGCTTTACTGAGTCACGGTGCTTTCACGGCAGTTCCACTGGCTGTCTTCCAACCCATTTCAGGCCCCTTCAACTGTGTTGTGGGTCGATGGCGATGGCATGGGAGCGAGTGGCGTCCAGCTGCCCCAATAGTACTGTGTTGACCTCTGCACCCCTTGAGGGTGTTGTTGCACCGCGTCCGCCCCGCGGCAACAACTGGTGGTCACTTGATGGTTGCAATTATTCCCGGGAGGGTCGCCAGATATCCCCAAAGTGTGCACCGCGCGCGCACCGTCGCAAGAGCACCCCCCTTGTTGTGTAAGCCCTGCGTTGGCGAAGCCCCACCTCTGTTGCCTCGCTGGACTGTTTCATTATTCGCGGGGGCACCCGCGGCGCCTTGCTGTGGTCCGCGTGGGCGTCAAGCAGTTTGCAGTCTGTCGAGGGTGCGAAGCCTAGAGTGCCGACCATCACCACGGCCATGCACGCAGTGCTCTGCCCAACAACGCCATTTGCCTACCACTGCCTAGACACCAGCAGCGCCCGAAGGCATGGTATTGGAGACTGCCTCGCACCGGCGTGTGACACGCTGTGCTGCTGGACACTTTTGAGGATTCATGTGTGAAAAATGAGGCAGGGTTGGGTCTGGAGCGCGCACTCTGGTGGCTGATGAGACATATGGCGTGCCGTGGTATGGCACCGTGGCGTGACCGCGAGGGTAGGCGATGGGGAGGGTGTGCGGAGAGCCGCGAGGAGGGCCTCGGGAAGGATCAGACCGGCACACAGCGCGGATAGGCCACACGCGTGTCACAAGGCGCTCCAAATATGCACGTCCTGGTACCCCCCCTTCCTCGTCCTAACACCGGCCAGGTTCTGGTTCAGGGGGCCAAAGTGCGGTAACACAGGGTTGCCGTGTTGGACAAGGGCTCTGTCACCGCGCGGCACGTACCATGGGGGCGTTTTCGCACAGCGCGCGCACAGCGCGGGCACAGCGCGCGCACAGCGCCAATTATTACGGTGATTATCCAGGTAACAACCCTGAAAACCACCCCCCCTGCGGAATCATGCACAATCAATTCAAAACTCAAAAATTCAAACATCTGATGCTTGCCATGGGTCCCAGGGACCTGAATTCTGCCCCCTATAGCCCCGTCCACTGCAGCAGCCATTCAATAACGTCCTTTCAATCTTCTGAACTTACCGAACTCCCGGTGGTGGAGAACAGCCAACTTTTCGCACAGCGCGCGCACAGCGCGTGCACAGCGCGCGCACAGCGCACGGTACGCCCCCCAAATATGCACGTCCTGGTACCCCCCCTTCCTCGTCCTAACACCGGCCAGGTTCTGGTTCAGGGGGCCAAAGTGCGGTAACACAGGGTTGCCGTGTTGGACAAGGGCTCTGTCACCGCGCGGCACATACCATGGGGGCGTTTTCGCACAGCGCGCGCACAGCGCGGGCACAGCGCGCGCACAGCGCCAATTATTACGGTGATTATCCAGGTAACAACCCTGAAAACCACCCCCCCTGCGGAATCATGCACAATCAATTCAAAACTCAAAAATTCAAACATCTGATGCTTGCCATGGGTCCCAGGGACCTGAATTCTGCCCCCTATAGCCCCGTCCACTGCAGCAGCCATTCAATAACGTCCTTTCAATCTTCTGAACTTACCGAACTCCCGGTGGTGGAGAACAGCCAACTTTTCGCACAGCGCGCGCACAGCGCGTGCACAGCGCGCGCACAGCGCACGGTACGCCCCCCAAATATGCACGTCCTGGTACCCCCCCTTCCTCGTCCTAACACCGGCCAGGTTCTGGTTCAGGGGGCCAAAGTGCGGAAACACAGGGTTGCCGTGTTTGGACAAGGGCTCTGTCACCGCGCGGCACGTACCATGGAACACATTGCAGACATAAGCCAACCCTCCAAAACATGACAATACAAAGCAACAGGCCAGCACACACCCCAGATCACAAGAGCACATGGAATTACAGCAACACCAACACCTTGCCACCCATATGGACCCTTCCTGAAGGCCTGCACAAAGCTACAAACCACATTCCCCGTTGGACGGGAACCACAAAAAAGATGGTTCCAACAAAGACCCAAGAGTGTGGAAACCCAGGGTCGCCGCATCTGGACAAGCGACTGTTCGGGGGGGCACAATGTGGTTGGTAGCAAGATACCGGATGCCCCCGTCTCGGCAACTCCAGCCAATGTTCTGAGAGTCCAACGATTGAAGTATGGCATACACAGACTCAAATGCTAAGTACAGCAAGACCATTCGTGTCAAGAGCTGTACCTGGCACTGCCATCTAAGCCTCAGAGGCCGTCGGCATGAAGTAGGTGCTCGATGGGTCATCCAGAACTGCCGCACGCTGCTGCATGTGCATACACCCCCCCCCCCCCTGTCCTAACACTGGCTTGGTCTACGGTGCGGTGAGCCGTGTGGCACCCAGAGCAGGTCCGTGTCATGCATCAGGTCCATTAACGTTCAGCAACGCCGTCAGTCTGCATGGGACAGTACAGACAGGCGCCCCCAGGCCTCGCGGGTGCAGTGGGTGCACAACGGCGCGGAGAGGGGGCGGCCACCTGCGTCCCATTCTCGAACAGCGCGAACTCCCCCACGCGGCCCACCGCCCACTCCACCGTCCCGCCCGGCAGCCGGATCTTGAAGAACGTGTCGAGGGCCTTGCTGTTGAGGAACAGCGCCCCCTCCGCGACGTCCCAGTACAGACTGTTCGGGTGCAGCCAGTCCCCGCACTTCTCGACGTCGGCGTCACGGTGACACCTGGGGTGCAAAAATGTATGTCGTGTACAAAACAATCGCCAGTTCGTGTCAATATTTTTTTGCTGTCAGGGCGTGTAATTGTTTTGACTGTCAGTTGGTGTAAAATTTTCGGCTGTCGGGGCAAAAAACCAAAAAAAAGGGGGGATTTTCTTTTGACTGTCATCGCGTGTATTTTTTTTTTTGAACTGTCATGTCGTGCACCCGAAACAATCACACGACGTGACCATTTTTTCCTGTTCAGGCACCCTGGCAGTGAAAACAACATCACACGACTTGACACGCACACACCTGTGCCCTGCGTCCCGCCGGATCCGCTCGAAGTACGGCCACAGCAGTGGCCGCAGCTCCAACTGCCACAGGCGCCGCCCGTTCAGGTCGAACTCGACGAGGGCGTGGTCCAGCCACATGACCGCGTCCCTGGCCCAGCCGGTCAGCGACTTCTTGAAGAGGTACCCCTTGAGGCACATCAGCGACCGTGTCACGGGGTTGTACGCCAGCGCGTGGTGCAGGAGCTGGTCCGATCCCGCCGCGACCGCGGCGATGCGGGTCAGCGCCCCGGAGGCAAGGGCCAGCAGGACCAGCTGGTGCTCGCCCCGGCGCCGCGCGACGGTCAGCAGGTGCGTGGCGTTGACGGGCACGGGCGCGACGAACGACGTGGCGCGGGTGGTGCCCACGTCCTCGGGCGCCGTGCGGGACGCCGGGGACCCGTAGCTGCCGGCCACGGCCCCGCGGAGGTCCAGCAGCAGGAGCAGGTCCCAGTTGCGGAGGGAGTACAGGATGAGCCGGTCGTCCGCGACGGCCTCAGGGCTGTGCTGCGCCGGCACGAACCAATCCGCGAACGCGCCCGGGGCCTTGACGTGCTGCGTGCGGAGGGCACTGCGGGGCCTCGGTGGGGGCGCGAGGTCGAGGGCGTACTGCGCCACCGACGCGTTGTGTGGCGGGGGAGGGTGGTCGACGGAGCAGGTCATGCCGTGGGGCATGGCAAGGAATGCGTGGGTCGCGGTGTCGCAGCGGTTCGTGGGAAGGGCGCCGTGCCGCGCCAGCGAACACCAGCTGGTGGACCCGTGCGTGGCCGTGCCACCAGAAGGCCTCCAGTGCATGACGCAGTAAAGGGCGCTCAAGGACAGCAAGAGCCACAACAGAAGGACCCCTTTGTGCGTGTGGTAGAGCTCATGTGATAGCACCCGCAGCGGAGACTTTGTCATGGAGTACTGCAGACATCAAAGGGAAAGTACTGGGGCAGCAGGTGCTGAGAAGAGGGAGACAGAGGGTGAGAGTGGGAAGGAGAGGGAGGAGCAGGCCATGGCTTAGCATTTGGTTGGCCCCTGACGTGTCGTGGAACACACAATGAGCTGAGGCCAGCCTACATTCTCCATGGACGGCCTCGGAATGAGCGCTCGCGGGCTGCGCTCCGGGACTATGACACAGCAGGTGGGCGGATGGGCGCCAACGGCCCCGCACTCGTCTCAAATTAAAAAAGAGACTGCACATGTGTGCAGAGCCTCAGGGGGGAGTAGGATCTGGACTGGGGAAGAGGTTAGGGGGCCCATGTTTCGAAACTTACGTTACCGCACCCCCCATCCCCCGGTTACTACAGTCGACCGACCTCGATCACCTTGCACGAGACACGGTATCCAAATCAGATCAGAAAAAACAGCACACGTATACCACTGGGGGTTGGTTCATTGTCAGCAAGATGTGGCCATCAGCATGGCTATGCCTGTCACAATGACATTTGGTTGGCGCTGTATAGTGGCACACTAGCTGCCGAGGTTGAGACTTTTGTACAGTGGAGAAATGGTGTGATGCGGGCAATTGAAGTGCGGTGGGACTACACTGCCATCAACTGTACATTGAAGGTGGCAGTAGTGTAACAGTAACCCGATAATTGTTTCACGTCTATGATATACATATACATACAGTTCATTGTCCCTCATGCCGTGGCAAAACTAAAGTTGTTTGCATAACTTTAGTTTTTGCTGGCCCCTGACGTGTCCTGGAACACGCAATGAGCTGAGGCCAGTCTACATTCTCCATGGACGGCCTCGTTCCGCACGCGGCTACGCGTCTCCAACCCTACGTCTCCTGCCCCCCCCCCCCCCGCCCGCCCTCTCTTTGTTGTGTGAGCCTTACGTGCTTCGCCCGCCATCCGCCTGATCGCCCACAAGGCATGTAAGACTTCCGCGAATGCTGTGGACATTGGCTCATCAGCTGCTTGTCCCCAGAGCTCCCACTGTTTCTTGGCCTCGTTTTTGGCCAGCCGATGCTCTAGAAGCATGTTAACCTGCTTGAAGGGTCTGCTGGGTTGTTGGTGGAGCAGACCCTGAAGGTGCCAACTCGCAGTCGGCTCCATGTTGTGAGCCAGAAAAAGCGCCCGAAGATGGACTTATGCACATCGTTTTGTAGGTTGGCCTTGAGGCTGTCGTTCTGCCACCTACTTACATTACACTCCGACCCTATTGTGAGTGCTCTCCATCTTGCATGTGCTGCTATCTTTGTGGCCACGTATACTCCAAAAAGATCTCCGTGCCGCAGTGTGTGAACCCACAGATAGCTCCTGTAGAACCCCCGATCCCCCACCACTCCCCCACAAGGCGCGGAAGTTCAGATTGCCGTCGCTGGAAGGCCTCTGTGGAGTGCTCTGCGAAGTCGGGGGCAGCGCCTAGGCGACAAAGCTGGACCTACAGAACTGCTATTGGTCCATAACCCTGCCAGGACAACTGCAGTGAGCGATCCGCACCGGGGTCCAAGGCACCCCGGTGAATGCAAGGCTAGGGGTGTTTTTGGCGGTGGAGGGGGGGGGTACATATGTATGTTGGAAGAAAAGGGGCTTTTTCAGCGTGTGGTGGTGAAAGGTGTGGCAACGCTACTTTTTTTCGCAAGTCCCACAGAACACGCACATAGAGGAAAGGGGGACCTGCAAAGAAGGGCGATGCGGCCTAGGAGGGGAGCCACCACCAAGCAGAGCTGCCCTAGCAGCCTGCTTAGTGACTTTGTAGGAGTTTGCCAGACCCCATACTCCTTATACAGGCCCGAAAAGGTCCCCAACAACGGCCCCTGGCCCGTTGGGCATTGTTCTTGCTTTTGTGTTTATTTGCTTGCCTATGAATTTGATCCATTTGACTGGCTCACACACGCTTTTGCTGCCTACCATAAACCTTGCCTTCTTCGGGCGCCTCCAACAACGCCCCATGGCCCTTCTGAGCCGCACCTCAGGGGGAATGTTTGCCCGGTGCGCGCCCGGCACATGCCTGTCGCGCTACCTTTGTGTTAAGTATCTTATCTCTAGCCCAAGGTTTATCCTCACCTTGGGAAGTCCCCCAAGTAGACCGCACTAGACCGCAAACCTTCTCTGCAAGGCACCTTGTATAAACTGGGTGCAAAGGATGGGCCAAATTCTTAAACACGGCGAGAAGATACTCCAAATTGTTTGGTGAGGTGGGGGCAAAAACAGGCACGAGTGGGAAATGGTCAAAAAAGGATGCCCGGCGCGTGCCCGGCGCGTGCCCGGCGCGTGCCCGGCGCGCTAACGCTCCCCCCTAAGCCTGCCAAGGTATCACTAAATCTGCCCACATGCTCCTTGGGTGTTCCCACATGTGTCTTCCTACATGTGCTTATGCAACGCCACATGTGCCCCAGCATCCTCAGGTGTCCCTGAAGCGTTCCCATTATTTGTTGTGTCGTGCTTCCACTCGCTCTGTTGTGGCCTGTAGGGGTCGTCACTGGCCATGTGCGTAGATCGCACCCTGGCACGAGACACGCAGCGAATCTCCCAGAAAGACCAAACATCAATTTATAATCAGATCCCGCCCCCAAATTCAACGACGGCAGTGCACATGGAATGGCGAAGACGCCGCATCTCGGATTTTGCACTTTTCCAGTGCCCCACAGGCAGATACGTGGCCCTTCAACGACCAACATCGGTCGCGCCTCAGGTTTACGATCACCCACTGCTGATTGTCGTGTATGGGGGAGATTGGGGATTCCTCGTTACTTTGGTGTGCTCGAGAGGTGGGGTTGTGTGCGCTCATGCACGACAATTCTCAAAAGATGCGTGATGGAGTCGCGCAGGGTGGTTGCCTCGAGGGTGGGGTTGTTAACCAGTTGTTATGTGTGGTCTTCCCAGGTGGAAGGGCCGGGTTTGGGTTCCACGTCACTGTCCATATGTCTCCTTTGCGCAGAGCATGTTTGCGTGAACATGTTGACGGGTTCTGTGGGTAGTTGCCCAAAGACGAAACCACTGCTGTTGCGTCTGTGCCTGCCTTTTCTTGTTTGTTTCCCCTGGGGGGGTAGAGGCAGGTTCCATCGGTTCCTTGTGAGGGAGTGGGGGGGGGGGGGGGTCATGAAGGGGGCGGGAGGGGGGGTCGAACGCCCCACTATCAGCTCCCACCGTCCACGGTCCCTCCATCCGAGTGCGTGAGCCTTCACTTGGGTTGCGTCATACAGTTGTCTGGAGTTCAATTTACGAGGGCGGAACTTGCCGCGGCAGCTTGGCACAAGCGGCAGTGCCGGCTGCGTGTGTGGCTTTCTGACATTGATCCTCTGCCTGTATGCGAGCTCGTTCCCTTTTGACGCATGGTGTGTATGCTGGTGTGTGTTCATTGTTCTGAGGCAAGGGTTGCCATGGCGGTCGGGTGTATCCGACAGGATCGGAATCCTGTCCCAATGGTTGCCCCCAATGGTTGCCCCCCATGGTTGCCCCCAACGGTTGCCCCCAATGGTTGCCCCTTGGTTGACATATAGGTGGCCTGTTGTATAGGTGCACCGCATGCTGGGCACCTTGTAGTGGTGGTGGCACTGGTTCATGAGCAGTCTCCCTCCGAGTTGTTGAACAGTTCGCGCTCCAGTTCCAAACATATCATTTCCCTCTGGGTTCGGAGCGCAAACAGCACGCAAGCAGACATCCCTTGAGAGAGTTGCGAGGCCATCCCATGAGATACAGCCCAGGTGCGGGAAGCCAAAGCTCGGCTGCGGTGGCTTTCTATATGAATGTCAGCTGGAGCTGTGGGTCAAAAAATGGCAAGAATGACAATGAGACGCGGGAACTTGTGGCAAAGAGGGGTATTGCAGGACATCAAGCACAGTAGGGCATGCCATCATCAACCGAATCACAGATAGGGGCTGTGTCCTATCTCACCCTTGCCCAATTACGAACAGAACGCGGTCCAGCCGAAGTCTCTAGACTCAGCCAAGGGGTGGCTTGGAAACGCGGCGGCTTTACAACCAGCCCAATGGGGTGTACAATGCAGCGATGCCTAGTTAGGATTTGTTTCTCGCCCCCCCCCCCCCCCCCCCACCACCACTGCGCCACTGTCCTGGAAAAGCCCCCATCCGCACGTCCACGGCATGGAAGGTGAAGCCGCATGGTACGCCGTGCGTCATACGTCTGCGAATCCTCCCCTGCAACGTGCCGGTCATGGCCCGTGGTGTGCCCATACGCGTGTTGATACCACACATCTTGACATCGCTGCATGGCACTGGGGACATCTGGCGTGCAGGTCAGGGACGGTGGGCTGGCAGAGTGCACGGCAGTGACTGTAGGCACGGCCATTGACTCTGCAATATGGGGCCACACGAGGGAAGGTAGAGCTGACGATCCTCCACCTCCTCCACGTGGGCTCAGGGTTCATATTGAGACGCCGGGGGCGGGCGGGTGTGGGGCATATGGGCAACATGGAGAACAGGGACCGCCCTGAGCCGATTTCTCTCACACCAAAGAAAAAAGGAAAGAATGGATTCTGAAGTTGAAAGAAAAATGGGGGGGGGTCAACACAATCCTCAAACGCAAACAGATGCACTGGTACGAACATGAACCAGAACACAAACACACACCAGAACACAACGACAGACATGAACGCCTTTCTGACACAAATGCACACATAGACAAACACAAACAGGGAATATTTCCAGCAAAGGGTTCTCTGTGGTCGGCTTTGGGGAAAAAATATTCGTCCGTCTACCTCGTGGGTGGTATGACAGCCTCGTGGGTGGTGCGATACAGAGACTTTCTTCACAGCAAAGCCAAAATTGAGTCAACGAGGGACACAGAGGAGAAGAGGTGGTGGTTACGATGCAGCTTACTTGCATCAGGGTCCAGCGAAATGACAGGACAAGCGAACCCGACACCACATGACATGGTCCCGGTGGGCTGCCTTACAGAGAGGCGGACCAATGCAGAATGCCAGAGTTTCTGTACTTACCGAAGCGACGGGTATCTGCGCCGTTGGCGCATCCGATGCGAATCCCTCAACGTCCGCCGTTCAGTGTAGAGGCCCCTGCGACACGTGGCCATAGGGCGCGCGGCTGCAGAGGATCCATCCGAGTACTTTGGGCGCGCCAGGGTGTGCAACGTCAGCAAGGCCCGATTGTCCCCACGGTACAATGGCCCTTGCCCAGAACATCCTGCAGACGTCCCATGGGTGTGGTCTCGGGCACACAGCCACTGTGCAGGTTCCATTTCAAACCGCAGAATGACGGCGGCCGCACCACTTCGACGCCCACGTCGGGTCATCATCGCCCCGCGCCCCTCGCACGGGCATCGCTGAGTCGCCGTGAACTTGTTCCACTGCCGGTCACAGGGCCGGCCGCGTTGATTGGGTGTCCTGCACGATCCGGAGGTCGCGGTTGAGGGGGCGCGCCAGCATGGGCACGCCCAGACATGCCACCAGCGTCTGGCAGGGAAACTGGTTCTCAGCAGCAAACGGCCCCGTATCAAAGGCCACTCAGTAATACCCGCCCCTTGCACCACCAGAACTCAGTAGGAATGTGCCGCGTCCCGTGTGTGGCTCAGTAGGACCCTGCTCCATCCGTTCATGTCTGAGCCGGCAGACGCTGGTGGCAAGTCCAGGCACGCCCATCATCGACGACTTATGGGGGACACCGGCCGAGCGGGCCCCAGCGGGGCACCGACTCCGCCGTATACACCTCCTGGTACTCCAGTGACCAGACGCGCCACCCGACGGAGAAGAACAGCGCCTCGTGCTCCTCGACGCACTTGAGGTCCCGCCGGACGAAGCACTTGCCCTGCGTCACCAGCGGTCGATGGGTGTCCACGAAGTCTCTGATGGCGTCCAGCAGCGGCACCGGGGGCTTGGCGTACCGCGCCCGGTGGAGCATGGCGCCCACGTAGCGGGTGGCGACCTCGCTGCCGGACTCGTACGGGAGCGGCGCGAGCTCCGCAGCCGCCGAGGGATGCCCGGCGAACCACTCCCGGGGCTGCACGTGCGACCGCACCCGGACGCGACGAATGACACGGGGGTCCGGGTCGAAGGTCTTCTCGCACATCCCCAGCCACCCGTGAACAGACATCACTGCCTGCAAATAGTCGGCATCGCTGAGGACTGGGGGAGGGGGGTAGTCTGTCGGTGAGCCCGGGGCAAAGCCGGGGTGGTAGGCTCGGGGGGAGCCTGCGACGAAGCCTCCCGGGGGGGCAGCCTCGTACGGGGCCATTGGGTGTCGGTGGGGGGAAAGGGCCCTCGCTGGCGGCGGAGAGGGCGGCGGAAGGCGTGACACGCACAGGGCACAGCGGCGCTGGTCATGGGGGGCAAACAGCTCGTCAGGATGGAACTCCTGCTCCCGTACAGCAAAGCCGCAGGAGGAGCAACGGAGACGCCGGTTGAACGTCGGGCCTGTCATTGTGGACAGGGACTGTGGGTTCAAAGGGGTGCAAAAAGTCTGTGCAGAAATTGGGGATTGCAAGTGCAGGGCATCACCGGGCACGGCAGGGCACAGCACGGGAAAGGGGGCACAGTGGCAATGCACGACACCAAACAGCACAGCACAGCACAGCACAGCACAGCACAGCACGTCCCAGCACAGCACACACCACACCACACCACACCACACCACACCACACCACACCACACCACACCACACCACACCACACCACACCACACCACACCACACCACACCACACCACACCACACCGCCCGCCACGCTGCGGTACTGGTCCCGCTCCTGAGGGAACCCACGCCGCGATGGCAGGCGGCGCCCAAGGACTGGATCCCGAGGGCCGTGCCCACCTATCAGGCGGACGTCATCGTGGGGGGCCGGGCGGCCAAAACCACCCGAATGGAGACGATATACCATAGGGGACAGCCCCTCCGAATGGCCGCGGCCCTGCAGGACACCATGGAGACCGCGGACTGGGCGTCAGAACCCCGGGTGTGCCAGCAGCCCCCGGGCACCCTGCCCAGCGACACCAGGCTCCACCGCCTCCTGGTGGCCCTCCTGGATATCCAAGTGCAGGTGGACGCGCCACTGCACGCCCAGCTGTGGGGCGACCACCGGCAGGAGTCCCTGGCCCAGCTCCAGCGCACTGGGGTCAGGGCGCCCACCGTCGTGTGGACGACAGCCCCCCCGACTGCCGCCTACTGGAACTGGGCCAGCACGTCGCAGGCCCCTCTCGTGACGATCACCTCGACGCTGCCGCCGTTTCCGTGGATCGCCATAGCCCCGGCGGCGGTGGCGCGTTTCCAATATCCAGCGGAGTGCATGGCGCACAAATGCCCGGGGCACCCGCACAAAGGACCCCTCTATTACTCCCTCGATACGGTGGGGACAGTGCCAGCGGAGCTACACGAGGCCCTGCGCACCCACCTCAGGGAGCACCATGGGGACATGGCCCTCCTGGCGCCCCACGGCCGGGCGACCGACCCCCCGCGAGTGTTGGCCCCTGAGACTCGCCCAGGCGTCTGGTTCCATGACCTGCCTGCGCTGGCGACCCTCCGAGGCAGTGTCGTGGCGGTGGATGCAGGGGCCACGCAGGCGGGTATGGCCATGGCCGGGGTCGTCCAGAGCGGGCCTGGAGAGTATCAGGCCCAGGTGGCCTCAGGAGTGGGCACCTCCCAGGAGGGGGAAGCGATGGCCCTCCTCTCGTATGCCCGCCGGCTGGCGACACAGCAGGGGGTTTACTGGCTGGTGCCGGACTCGGAGGCAGCAGTGGGGGCCCTCCGCACGTACCAGGAAGGAGGGCACTGCGGAGATGGCATCCACCACCTCTACGCCACAGTCCTGGGGGGGCAGCGCCTCTCCCCGAGGTCTGCCATCAATGTGGTGACCACACCGTCGCACTGGATCACGGACCTCAACGTCCGTGTGGACGCAGCGACGCGGGAGCCGCCGGAGGTGGACCTCACGTGGCTCCTCAGGCGCCCCTACTCATTTATCCCCCCAGTGCCCTTCCGCGACCAGTGCCAGCTCTCCCCGACGGCGCTGAGTGACTGGTTGCAGGACCGGGCCTCCATACCGGCGCAAGCCATCTACGAGGCCCGCTGGGGGGTAAACTTCATGCCAGGGGGGGGCCTCCCCCTGGACTGGTTCGACCACGACCAGCAGCGCCACATCACGGCGCATCGCATGGACAACGTCCCGACCATGACCGTCCTGGCCCACCGTTCCTCCCACCGGGGCACGGTGCTGGATACAACGTGCCTCCTGTGCGGGACACAGCCCGAGACGGCGCCCCACCTGTGGGCCTGCTCGGCTCAATCGCACGAGTGGGGGCCAGCCCGCCGGCGCCTCGCAGCGTGGCTTGACCAGAAGGTGGGGCCACGGGCGGCCCCATTGCGTCCCCAGCTGTGGGAACCGACTGTGCTGGAGCAGTGGGCGGCAGCCCTGCGGACCCCCTCCATGCAGCTGGCCCACCTGGAGTGTACGGGGCCCCACTCGCTGGGCACGGAGTTCCTCCGCCACGTCGTGGAGGAGTCCATACGGATCTGGTACGCCCACGCCAAGGCGCGTGCCACACTGCTGAAGGCCCGCCTGGGCCCGGGCAGCACGATGGCGTGGGCGTTGCAGGAGCTGCGCCTGCACCAGCAAGCAGAAAGGGAAGGGGTGCAGCGGGAGCTCCTGGAATAAGCGCGGTCGCCAGAGGCGAACTCACCAGGTCTCCCCGACTCCCCCTTCCCCTGCCGAGGCCTACACACTTACGCACGGCGCGCGCACAACACACACAGCCCAGCCCGTTTACCTTTACCCGTGGGTAGACATCCCGGCCTTTTGCCCTTTGGTAACAGCGCCTTCGGCACACCACACCACACCACACCACACCACACCACACCACACCACACCACACCACACCACACCACACCACACCACACCACACCACACCACACCACACCACACCACACCACACCACACCACAGCACAGCACACTACAGTACAGCATAGCACGTCACACCACAGCACGTCACTGCACGTCACAGCACAGTACAGCATGTCACAGCACAGCGTGTCAGAGCACCGCACAGCACAGCACAGCACGTCACAGCACAGCACATAATAGAATGCCACGGTACATTGTGTTCTTCTGCAATGAAAGTCCTTGAAATCCAGTCCGCAGCTGCCCTCTGCCATGCCCCTGTCTGCACGTTTGGACACAGCTACCAAGCAGTACTTTGCACCACATGTATGACCCTTCTCGGGGGCCCAAAAAAGGGCGTGTTGGTTACATAATCCTGCTTTCTCTAGGGTCCCCAATAGAAGGGGACAAGGGGACAAGGGGACAAAAATTGCAAAAAAAAATTGCGGCAAATTGCGAAAAATTGCGGACCTCTGTAACCCCGTAACCCCAGTGGCCCCCTGTCCAGGGCACTACGGCATGGTTGTGATATGACTGTTCGATTTCTGCTGCATTCACCAACGGCACATTGACGAAAACAGTGGGTCGTTCATGGCTCAAACTGCTTTACGTCCTGCGACGCATGCACACGGTGCCGAAATCTGGCGCAGCCTACCGGGACAGTTTAGGGACTGCACACGTGTTGCAGCACAAAAAAAGAGTTTTCGGGCAGGATTTGGGTGTGGCTGTACATGCAGGCAAAGGTTCATCTCATGGGGCAGATTGTTGGACGACTCTGAAGGTGCTGGTGAGGGAGAGCGGATGGGTGCATTTTGCCCATGGGAGCAAAGGGTGTGGGTCCCGATCTGGTCGCGCTGCATGGACCCCATTGTGGGAAACATGGCCCCGTTCGAAGGTGCACCCTGGATGGTGGCACGAGCGCGTTGCCCCAGTTGGCTGTGCACAAACCGCCTCTCTGCCAGGCTCAAAACAAGAACTCTGGGAGAATGTTTGCCCGGCGCATGCCTGGCACGTGCCCGGCGCGCTACCTTTGTATTAAGTATCCTGGCTCTAGCCCCAAGTATATCTCCACCTGGGGAACTCCCCCAAATAGACCCCACTGGACTGCAAACCTTCCCTCCAAAGCACATTGCATAAGCCGAAATATGAGAATTCAACAACACAAAATGTCACTCAGAATAGAGGGGGACAAAATCAGAAGTGGCTACATCACCCCTGCCTTCGTGGGTGCAGATTGCTTGGTGAGGGGGGGCAAAAACAGGCACGGGTGGGGAATGGTCAAAAAAAGATGCCCGGCGCATGCCCGGCTCTCTAACACTCCCCCTCTGCATGGTGCACTGCAGAGAATCAGAGGCAACAACACCCAGGGACTAGCTGGTGCGTTGAAACGGGCCACAGGCTTCTACAACCACAACCAGGGGCTGTCCTTCAGGGAAAAAAGGGGGGGGGGGTTCGTGACGCTAACAGAAAGAAACATTGGCGGGGACGCTCTCTGCTTCATGGTCAAGACATGGGCGAGACACAAAACCACAGAAACAGTGTTCAACAATGGTTGGCAGTTGGTGGCGGTTTGTGTTGGCGGTTGGCGGTTGGTGGTCCTTAAGGGCTGACCTTAAGGAAAAAAAGAGGTCTTAAGGACAGCCCTGCCAGAACTCTAAACAAACATTCGACGCGCAAAAGCCGCCTCTGATGGTGCCACTGCAATGGGAACCGAAGGAATTGGGGTGCTACAATCATGCGGTCCCTACCCCCACCCCCCCTTGTGCCAGTCAGGTCAGGAAAGTGACGGTCAGACCGGGTCCTGGTGCTTAGACAAGGCGGTGCAACTGCGCGACGCGCGATACCAACAGAAAGCATGTCCCAAAAACCTGCCCATACCTCACCCTAAGCACAATAGTCGCAACAGGGCCCTAGAACACAATGTGCAGGCAAATTTCAGCAAGTTCTGGAGGTCCTCACTGCCCATCAGGGGCATCAGGAGCTTGGGAATTGTGCATGTGAAGGGTGAGGAATTTGCTTGGTGTCCTTAAGGTGTTTGGTGTTTTCAATCACCTCTGAAGCAAAGAGTTCCTCCATCTCAATATTCATTTTTTTGCTCACCTCATGCTTGTCACATGCCTGAGACCCATGCAGAATGTTGTTTTGAGCAGGAGGACTCATCACAAGCATGAAACAGCCCCTCTTTCCCTCTACAATCGCCACACAATTACACTTTGCCTACTTTCTGGCCGTAAAAGCCGTGGTCAGAAAATTCGGCAAAAGTGACGGTCAGACCGGGTTCTGGTGCGTAGACAAGGCGGTGCTTGCGCAGGGGGGGGGGGCGGGGGGCAAGGGGTGTGGCTTGGACAAAGCGAAATTACGGGGGTATGCACTTCCTCACAGCAGGGCATGTGTGCTGAGACAACAGGCCGGTCCAAGGAAAGTTGTGCAACAGCACTACCTTCGGTTGCTGTCTTGTGTCCTTGCATCACATGTCCTGTGTAATTCAGGCCCGCCACAGCACTCGGGCATTCAGAACGAAGAATGTGTACCTGCCACCTTCCAAACCACACACAAAGCCACACACAGGGGGGGGGGGCATGGAAGCAGAAGCTGGCACATCAACATGCACACTGGCACAAAGACCACAGAAGGGTGTGTGCACACAACCCATTGTAGTACCACCCCCACAGCCACAGCAGGCCTCGGTCGCATCCGCTCGGAACTTCGCATATTTTGCAAAATTGCCGCATCTGGTTTCCCAGCCAGGGCCCTAGCCTCTGGTGGCGTTGCAAAACTTGAGCGCGACGTACTTGTCACAGGGAGTCTTCGTTGGAATCGGTGCAGTCATCAAGGCTGTCCACACACACAGACCCTACAAGACAAACCAAGCCCACTAACCGCATGCCTCAGCATCCATTCGTTGAATCGCAACGGACGGGGCGCAGGGGAGACAAACGGTTTCCTTCACCAAATTCGCCGGGAGGTATGGAAGGGCCATGGTGTCAGGGTTTGAAACAAGCAGCGCGATCCTGACCTCATGCCACACTGCCTCATTTCAATTCAAATCCGCTGTCCCTTGCTCTCAAACTGATGTGCCTTGCCGCTCTCGCAGCACAAACCAGACCAGCGCCAAACGTCGGCTTGAGGTCACCGCACCGGGTCTGGAAGGGGGAGGGGGGGTAAAAACGTTTGATAGGCACCGATATGAACTAAGCGCCTTCGCTCTGGGTGACCCTTTCTGAGCGCGATCCACGGACTTCAACGGCAGTGATATTCGAAATGAGCACAGACGGGGCCTCTGGTACCGCGTTCTCTGTTGGACTGCGCTTGTTTCCTTGGGCCTCCTGTTGCCCGTGCCCCTCACTCCCGTGGGCGTACCGGCGCGTCCTGGGGTCTGGGCTGGGGGATGCGGCCGTACTCCGTGGCACACCTGATTGATCCCTGTGCCTTCCGCTCACTCGCCATAACGACTTGTGGTGGGGCGGGGGGTGGGGGGGGGATCCAACTTGCAGCAAGCTTCTTCACAGGCCTGTGCCGACGCCATGGCCCTGAGGCCCCCACGAAGTCCTGAATCCCAGCTAAGGTCATAGGCTGCAGAGGGTCGCCACAAGTAGAGGCAGGGGGGGGGCTGAGCTACAAACGCATCGAAAAGCATATGCCCAAGGGGCAGAGAAGCAGTAAGAACGGGATGGGGGGGAAGGTCTGCGGGGGGGGGGGGGGTTCAGGCCCCAGTATGGGATGTGGATGTTGTGCGTTAACCGGGACGAAGTCAGAACACAAAGCTCTTCGTTGACATTGCCATGGGCGCCTTTCGCTGTGATATAATGCAGCACCTTGACAAAACTGTTATTGGGGGCTCATATAGATATCACGAAGGAGACTATCCTGCAGTATGTCAGACACATCGCTTCGGACTCATTCTTCACCTCTGCCCCCCCTCCCCGCCATTTCAGCCCCCCTGTGTGACATTCCGTCGGGTTGTTGTTTCTTTACGGGGCCCTGGACAGTCAACCGATCTTCCCTTCGCATGTTGCGCCGGGTCGCTGTTTTCTGTCGGCCGCTGCGGCCGGTGCTCCTGCGGGTGTCGTTTCCGCGTTCTGGGGCTGTGCTGGTTGCGGTGGGTGCCGTTTGTGTGTTAGCGGTGCCCTACCATTCCAGCCCCCCCGCCCTCCTCCCTTCAGGGTTCGCGCGTCAGGCAGCCGCAAAGGGTCTGGGAGGGGCTCAGGACAGGCCCGTGGTACCCCCACATACGTACCTCAACACAACCCCCACGAAGTAGTCTTGGAGTAAAACCCATTGCACCAAAACTGTGCATAACGGGCGTCAGAATGCAGCAGCGGTCCCCCACACCGCTCTGTGCCACCAAGAGTCAAGCGGGTTGCCAGTCCCCTTGAAGGCACCCTCGAAAGAGCACCCATTGTCACAATCCTCCGCGCCCCTTCCCCTTATCCGAACACGGGCCAGGCTCAGTAAACAGTGGAAGCACGGGGCCCGGTGTTAGGACAAGGGCGGGTGTGCGAGCAACACATAAGACGGGACCACTGGCAGAGTTTTTCTTAAGGCGGGGAGGGGGGGCTGTGGGGGCCCCCCCCCCCCCCCCCCGGGAGACCCTGAGTTTTTGGAGGCGCCGAACAATTTTTTGGCCTAAACTGACTTGCGCCGAAGGCGCCCAAAATTTTTTTTGATTGGCCGAAGGCCCGGAGAAAAAAAAATTTGCCCAGGTGCGGGGTGGGGGGTTGGGGGCAGGAGGGTCCGCCCCCCCCCCCCCCAGGAGATGCTGAGTTGTTAAGCAAAACTCTGACCACTGGATGCGCAAAAACGATGGTCTCAAAACCCGCGGAGACACGGGTTCACCGCTTCAGGACACGGGCGCGGTAGGCCATAGATCGACGATGGTCGTCACCCTCCATTGCCACAAATACGGCGCCACAGAATGTTCAGGCTTTGGCGAGCAGTTCCGCAAGGCGCCATCAGGCGCCCCCCACACCTCCGCCTTGGGATCAGCCGCCGGTCTTTAGACCGGTCTGAGGTCTTGACTAGCCGCCCCGGCCCCCCCCTGCGCCTGTTCCGCTTTCTGCGCGTATTGAAGGGCGTGTCAGGACAAGGGGCGGGGGGGGAAGGCTTTGTCGGCCATTTTGCAGTGAACACAAAAAAGGTTCCCCTGGAGAGGCCGCCCTGTGCCCCCATGGGCACCGTAGCCCCCACAGGAACAAGCCCAGATTTAATGGCATGTGGTTATGTGTCACCAACGGTGCACAGAGGCAGCCGCTGATTGAGGAGAGAGGTGTGTGCAAGTGCTGCCGATTGGTGACGCAAGCCGTCCAAACAGGGCATTGCCTGGGCCTGCAGGTACCGGGGCATTATTGTAGCCCCGGTGCAAGGGGGGCGGCCTGTTCGAATCCAGGACTCCAACCGGGTGCGAAAAGTGTTGGGGGTCTGGAGGGGGGGGGGGGTGTTTAGGTGGGTAGGCCGGTCAGCCGCCGGGGTCCCGGGGGGGGGGGGGGTCTGTGAGTACCCCAACACACACACCTCAAAATGATGCCCATGACTCGCTGATCATGTTGAACACACACAACTGAGGTAAAAAATTTTGCAGAAACAATTTGCCTATCAGCTCAGGCTCCCATCAGCCAAGGTCCGACCCGGAGGTCAGGCCTGGGGTAAAAATGCTTTTATGCTTTTAGGGTAAAAAAAATTGCCCTCTCAGAAGGCCAAAAAAAAGTTTTGGCGCCTTCGGCGCCGGCACCTTCCCCCAAAATCTCACATTGGAGAAAGACGGATTCGAAAACTTTGGGGGGTCTAGAGGGGGGGGGGGGTCCTGGATTCGAACAGGCCGCCCCCCTTGCCCCAGTGGCCCCCCGTCCGAAGCACTAGGGCGGTGCATCAGTCATGGCTGTGGTAGCTGTGGTGTCGTCCCTGCTGTTTGCACGGGCAGGCCCTCCTCGCTCGGACTGCACGTCGTCGAACGCATGCCCCAGAAGGCCTCAAACTCAATGCCAACTTCGATGCGACGTTTCGGATCTTTTTCCTTTCCGTGGCAATCGAATAAAGGACGTTTCCTTCGGTTAGCTGCAGCTAGGGCCTCTGGATAGGTCACACCGGCTTGGGAGGACTCGTTCGCCGTTCAAATTATAGAGGAATCGATCGAATGTCTTCTACGGGTTGAAGCACAGCTCATCCCAGTCGCACCAGTGCCGTTTCGGCGCGATCCCCCCCATCCCAAACCCAATCGCCCTCAAGAGAGGAAACTCCTTCAGCTCTATCTGGGCGCGCGTCTCAGCATCGGCATCCCACTTGGTGATGCTTTCTTCCACATCGACGGCTTTCGCGACGACACGCACCCCATCGTCCGTGCGTGTTCCACCCGCGGTCTGCGAAATCGGAGGAGTTCTAGCCGTAGCTCGGGCGCCGAACAACGCCCGGTTCAACCGGGTCAGATTGATGCGCACCACTTGTTGTTTGGTCGCACGAATTTTCCCGAGCGTCACGTGCGGTCGCCAGCACGCAGAAGCGTCCCATACATCGTGGGTGTCTTCGTCGCGCTTTGCCAACAGCTCCGCACTTGGAGCCCCACGAACCGTCACGCTGTGGGTCTTGAGACTGCGGTGCACCTCGACGAAAAGCCGCCTCACATGCTCTTCATCGGATCTGCGAAGGAACTCCAACTCGCCGATAATGAGATTCTGTTTCTCTGGAGGAAATAACTCACAGCTGCGCAACCGCAGGGGCATGGACGAGGCTCTTGGTTCTGGCTGTGCACTTGGTGCCCACCCGGGGCGGACATCTTGCTCATGGCGTATCGAATCCTGGTGGCACTCAGTCTCAGAACACAGCGCGTTTTCTGCTTCATCGACTGTCAGCTCTTCCGTCATTGATACTGACCACGCCTGTTGTCCCTTCTCAGGAGCCGCGAATCGGCTCTCTACTGCAGATGATGATGCCTCCTCGGAAAGAACGGCCGGTGGTGCCACAGATACTGACTTTCGAACAGCCTCGTAGATACCCTGGATCGCTTCCTTGGATGCAGCCGCGAGTGCTTCTCCAAAAAATACGAAGGTGATGTGCAAGTCGTCTTGTGTGTCGAAAGCAATTTCCTTTTCCTTGTCGCCCACCGATGACGATCGCGCTCGTTCTTCAGTTGCTGCTTCATCTGCTGCTCCCGGTCCTGCATTGTCCGACGAATATCTACTTCCTGATAACCATTTTGCCGGCTGGGCTGCGATTCGTTTGGAAAGAGTGCGCAAGACCCGAAACGACGCGTCATCGAGACGCAACGTGAGATATGAATTGGAATTCGACATCGTTGGGAAGAGATCGAAACTGCCTGTGTTTTCAAGGAGACCAGAGTGAGAGACAGGCTTCTTGTGATGCAGGCGAAGGCACCATAATACCCTACTACAGAGGGCCGCAGTGGTGCGGGTCGGTGATGCAGTGCAGCTGTTATGGGTTAGTGCAGGGGTGTAGTAGGCCAGCCATGTTCAGTTGGTAGATTGGCCATGGTATCCCTTGAATATGCAGAGGAGGACCGGGGTGTATGGGGCAGGGGGGGGGGGTGTAGAAACACGCACATCAACATGCAGACCGGCACACACAACGACCACACACGGGTGTGCGCACACAACCTATCGTAGTACCACCCCCACAGCCACAGTAGGCCTCATTCGCATCCTTTCAAGATTTCGAGTACAGTTCAAACGTCCCCCAACCGTGTTCCCAGCCGGGGCCATAGCCCCCAGTGGCGTTGCACCACTTGAGCATGGTGCAGGGCAGTCCTTAACGGAAAAAAAAAGTGTTCTGTTACCAAGTTTTCCCAAAAATGCCTGCCGGCACTCCATGTGTTCAACCATTGGTTCCTAGCCCTTCACGTCTGCACCCAAGGGTTCTTAACTGTTCAAACATGACTTCCTAGCCCCACATGTGTGCAATCACTCATCCATATGTTCCTACCCCCACATGTATTCCGTGATAGCATCCGCTCCCTACCTGACACCCTGCACAATTGAAGAAGAACACGAGCAATGTTTTTTTCATCAAATGCAGTGACATAGCGTTCGACCACCCAAATGTTCCATCGCCGGTGGCACAGCTAGAATATACTCTCTAAAACTGGTACATGTGGTGGAAGTGGGACTGGACACGCTACATAAGCTCACCCTTTGCCCCTTTCACACTCAAGCCATGCCTCCTACAAATGGCCTTGAACTCAATATGAGTCCACTCATGCATACCACCCCTCTGCATTGCCTTCACCACTGCATCATCCACGCCATACATGAACACCAACTGGGAGGCAGGATTAGAGGACGTAGAGACCACGGCAGGAGGGTTAGGAAGGTGAGAAGAGGAGCTACTGGCGACTTCACCCGGCTAGTCCGAGTCCTCATCGTCCGTATCCTCATCCTCGTCCTCCAAGCCAACCCCATACATAGCCCCAACATTGGCGTCAACAGTTGCCCTCTTGGGGACAACCCACAAATCTTGAATGTCCAATGGAACCTCACCCTCTGCATCCTCTTCCAAAGAAACTTGCAAATCCTTGAACGCAGCAAACCCAAGCAAACCACCATCTTCGACCTCAACCACATGCCCTTGCTTGCGCTTACGGGGGTAGAAAGGGGTCTTGCGAAGCTCATCGGACACCTCCAACGGCCCCCGGTCCTCTGGTGCTTCCCCGTTGCACCTTAGCCACAAAGTCTCACACATGCGCTCCGTGCTTTGGCCAAAGTCTGTAGCCGTCATGTAGCTGAACACTCTCTCACACGAACATGAGCTTGCCTCAACCCAATCCTCCACCATAGCACTACCAACCCACTGAGATCCATTGAAGCGTGGTTGCACATCTTCAATTAGAGCACGAAGGAACTTCAGCCGGCTGCCCTTGATGAGGCCGCTCCCTACCTCAACACCCAACATTTCCTCCCACCCCCCTTGAATGACATGACACATGGTGTGCAAAAGTTGCGTGCACATCACGTTCTTCAAACCCTGGACACACGCACAAAATCAGAATTGGCTGCCTGCATTCTCAGGGCGTCCCCAACAAAGGAGAAGAAAATCAGAATTGGCTACCACACCCCTGCATTCTCGGGGGCCTTGGGAGAACCCCCCTGCAACCAATACCCAAACAAGGTGAAAAACACATGAATACGGCCCAAAACATGCTTTACATACCTTGGATGGTCATATTGTGTGGTCAGGGTGTGCACTGGCCCATTCACTCATGTGAGCCATTACTGGTGGAAATAGTCATTTCGCGTCTTTGGCACGGGTTGTGACCGGCCCTCCGCAAGGCTAGAGAATGCAAAAAACGTCCCTTTGTATCCTAGTAGGTATATACTGTCCCCACCCCCAATATCCCCACTCACACCCCTTAGACTGGGTAGCACGGGGTCACCGAGGTCGCCAAAACCGCCTACATAGCAAAAATGACTGAAAAGTGCATAAACTGCCTTAGCGCTCGTCGCACTCTGCCCCATGGGGTTGGGACCCGGAAACACTTTTTCGGCTCAAAATGGAAAAAAACCAAAAGATTCATGATTTTCGAGCCAAAAAGGGGGGGGGGGGGGATTTTTTCGACTTTTTTGACCCCCCCCCCCCCACCTGTTTCAAAACCTGTAAAAAGTGGGTTTCAAGTGGGCGGGGGTCCAGGGGGGGTCCGGACCAAAAACTCATTGGGGGATGCATTTATTGGACAAAATAATGATTTTACAAGGGGTTAAATTAACATTTCAACCCCTTGGGGTAGGATACGCGAATAGGCCCAAAAAGGCTCAAAATGGGGGGGTATGTGGTGTTTTCCCCTATATACGCCTGCCTGGCTTTGATCTAACAACCTCTGCGAGGTGATTTTGAAGCTTTTGGGGGGCCCATGGTTCGGGCTAGATGGGTCCAGTGGCCACTACATGGGTCCCCATGGGTGCGCAAGCACCCGTATTGTCACCAAATGATCACCCAAACCCATCCTACGGGCAACAAACGGGTTTTGGAAAAAGTGCAAATGTGAAAAACTTTCAAGTGTCACTGAACAGCCTACGCAACAACAATTTTGGGGCTTTCGGAGGGCCCATGGCACGGGCTACATAGGCCTAGCGGCCACCATGTGGGTCCCAATGGGTGCTCAAGTACCCATATTGTCACCAAATGATCACCCAAACCCATCCTAGGGGCAACGGAAGGGTTTCATGAAAAATCGAATTTCAAAAAACTTTCACGTGCCACTAAACAGCCTACCCAGCGTGAAAACGGCAAAGTACTCACTGGCAAGGGGCCATATGGGGGGGGGGGGGCGACTGGGGGTACCTGGAGTTGGGACCCGGGACCCCCGCCATCGGTTAGGGGGTCCATATACAAGAAAAACCTTCTTCAAGACCTAGGTCCAAATACGCACACAGCGGCCACAATACGCAAAGAAGTTTTGCGTCTCCACCCTCCTCCCTGCAAAGCCATTACAGCCTGCAATCAGTCACGGTGCGTAAATGTCTCCGGTCAGTCCATGAACAGCTCTACCCATGGTCTCCATGCTCATGTCCCTCTGCGACGTTGCACTGAGCGTTCTCGGCCGGGCCTGGCCCCGTGGTCGGGGCAAGCTGCTCCCGTTCTCCTTCGCCCTGGCCTCCGTCTCCTGAAGTCCCTGCCGCCCGGGGGGGGTCACCGCCGGCGTTTGCCGCCCGCTGGACACTCCCCCCTGGTGACACGGCCTCCACATCGTCGTCCGTGGATCCACCCTCTCTGCTGCGTCCTCCCGCGGCAGCCACTGTACCATGCTCCAGGACACGTTCTCCGGCCACCACACCGTCGCTGTCCCCGCTGCACGCATCCGTCGCCGGGCCCTGGTGGTCTTGTGTCCCTCCGCATCTCCATCCACTGGCCGTTCTTCATCATCTGCCACGTCGTCGTCGTCGGATTCGCTGTCCACTTCCTCAGGCGTGATGGGTCTCGCGAAGCTTTGCACCGTGGGCGGCTGTCTGGCCCTCTTTCGTCCGGCGTCCCACGCAAAGGCGTCTGCATGCCATAGTTCTCGCACTGGCATCCATTGCCACTCGCAGTCTCTAGTGAAGTGTCCCGTGTCTCCCGTGGGCTTGGGCAGGAGCACCCTGGCTGGCATTTTCCATGCCGGCGGGTGCGCCGCGTATCGTGCAGCTTGCCGCGGTGTTCTCCATCTGGCCCATATGGTGAGTGCCTGAAGCGACCCACCCAACGCCCTGAAGCATGCTGCCCCCATCCGCTTCCATGGGTGCCAACCTGTGAGGCTGCATTCAGTCCCCTTGAACAGCTCCTGCTGGAGCTTTCGCAGCGTGCCAGTCCCTCCTGGCAGGACCAGCGCATCGTCGTGGTGGTGGGGTCTCATGTGCTTGTAAAGCCACTGCCGCCACCGCTCCCAAAACGGCGGTATGGGCTGGGCGCACATCTCCTTGGCCACTTTGTAGTCGAAGAACACCATCCAGTTCGCGTGTCCCAGCCATCCCCAACGTAGGACTGCGACGTCGGACACTCTGAGGCATAGCGTGAACGCCATGCCGACCGCGAAAAACATCCTGGCCCATGCCCAGTGTACCCTGTGCTCCGCCAGGGTCTGGAAATCAGCCATCGTCGCCCATACTCTGGGCCTGTCCTCTGCCTTGGCCATCTTTCCGATCGCTTGTAGTTGCAGCCTGTGTAAGTCGGTGATGGTCGGTGGTATGAGTTCCAGGCGCTCCAGGATGCGTATCCCGGCCACCGGGTTCTCGGCCGCCGAGACTCCCCGCTTGCGAAGCGCCAGCTCCCCGAATCGTCGTTTGACGGCCTTGGCCAGCGGCGCGTCTGTGGGGCACCCCCGGATAGCGCCTCGGACTTCCTGCATGTAGGTCTTAGAGGAGCTGGCCTCCACCCCCCTGATGGCCATGCCTGTGCCCACGGCTCCCCATTCCTCCGTTCTGGCGTGCATGACTTTGTCGTGAGCCTCCCATGCCATCCCGACCGTGGTGACCCCTGGGCTGTGGGGCCTGAGGTCCCCATGGTCACCATGTCATTGCTGGCTGTCGGGGTTCATCGCCTTCGCCTGGAGCACCCCCTGGATCATGCGCAGCATGGCGTCGTCCGAGCCCTCGGTCGCCGCTGCTCCCGCCGGGGCTGTCGCCTGCGGCTCCGCCGTGGCCGTTGGCAGCAGTGACACTCTGCCTTGCGCCCCGCAGGGGAACATCTCCCAATGTGGCTGTCCGCAGCTCCTGCAGTTCGCTGGCGGGGGTCCGTTCAAGTCGAATGTCCACCCCTTGTTGCTGGTGAGGATCGTTTGGTCCCCCACCTGTGAGATCTTGGCTTGCACATGGGGCTGATGCAGGGTGCCTGTGACCGCCGCTTGCGGGCACTGTCTCGCCCAGTGGCCAAGCTGCCCGCATGAGTAGCACTGCGCCCCTGCCTGCGGCTCCCCCACCACTGCTGTGCCTCCCGGTGCCCGCACCACCCTTCCCAGAGGCGCGCCCGTCGTCGCCGTGGCTCCCGTATTCTGCGGTATGGGTAGGTGCGACGTCCTGCCTTGGCGCTTGTTGCGCAGCTCCTCATGTACCACGGTCCGGATAGCCTTGGCCAGTTCATGAGCATCCCACTTCGCGTCCGTCGCAGAGTACGCTTTCAGCGCCACCGCCAGCGTCTGCATCCACCGGTAGGGCAAACTTTCTGCGATGAGGCGCTCCAGTTGCTGACGGGTCATGGTGGGATTGCCGCCGCTCTGAGCCGCTCGTTCTCCAGCTTGGTTGCTGCCAGCATTTGCACCAGTTCTGCCACCTTCTGCGCGCTCAGGCCCTGCCCCGTCGGTGACGGTGGCCTGTTGTCCACTTCCCCCGCTGCTACCACCTCATAATCATTAACCCCTGCAGGCACAAACCTCCTGTGCGCATAATCCGCCAGCAACTCTCGGTGTATCGCATAGCACCTCACTGCTGTCAGGAAGGTGTCCTGGTCCATGTGTCCCAGTCCCATGACGTTGGCGAACTCGGTGACCGTGTCTGCACCCACCGCCAGCTCCACGATCCTCTCCTGTTCCCGTAGCAGCCACTCGCCCTTGTTCTCCTGGAATTGCGGCTGTTTTTGAATGGTCTCGAACGGGCCTAGGCACCACATCCTGAACTTCATTGACTCTTGTTCTACCTCTTTAGGTTGTACCACTGTCGACGAGTCATGGTCCATGGTTTGTTCTGTCATCATCTGCACTGTGCCTCAGACCAAATAAAATAGAAACAGACCTGAACCGGAATGCAAAACTTATGTTTTTGGCAAAACATTGGTTTTGACCCCCCCCCAAACCCAGGTGCGGGGGGGGGGGGGGGTACGGGGGTCAAAATCCAAAAAAAATCATTGGGGGATCATTTTTGGTCCTAAAATGATGATTTTACAAGGGGTTAGACGTTAGAAACCATACATTGGGGTATGCTACGCAAACGACCCCAAAAAAGGGGGATATACGACGCTGGCGCCTGCGCTTGATCTAACAACCTCTCTTCGAGGTGATTCGATTTTTGAGCTGTCCAAGGTGCATAAGCAGGTTGTGCACCGGCCCATTCACTCATGTGAGCCATTATTTGTGGAAATAGTTATTTTGTGTTTTTGGCACGGGCTTTGACCGGCCCTCGGCAAGGCTACATACTGCAAAAAAAGTCCTTTCGTATCCTAGTTGGTATATATTGTCACAACATCCCCACTCACACCTGTTAGAGCGGGTAGCACGGGGTCACTGAGGTCGCCAAAACCGCTAACATAGCAGAGTTGTCCGAAAAGCGCTCGTCCCACTCCGCCCCATACCAAGCCCATGGAGTTAGGACCCGGAAACACTTTTTCGGCTCAAAAGAAAAAAAAACCAATTCAATTCAACCCGTTGAGGTAGGGTACGCAAATAGCCCCAAAAAGGCCCAAAACAGGGGGGTATGTGACGCTTTCCCTTATATACCTTCTGCGTGGCTTTGATCTAACAACCTCAGCGAGGTGGTTTTTCAAGTGTCACTATATAGCCTACGCAACAGCACTGTTGGGGCTTTTGGAGGGCCCATGGCACGGGCTACATAGGCCTAGCGGCAACTACGTGGGTCCCAATGGGTGCTCAAGTACGCGTATGGTCACCAAATGATCGGCCAAACCCATCCTAGGGGCATTTCATGAAAAATCGAATTTCGAAAGAATTCTATTGCCTTCGGCAGTGCACCTCGAAGAGAGGTTGACAGTCAGCCGATCAGTCCCTTAGCCAGGCCAGCAATCAGTTAGACAACAACACACAGTTTGGGTTTTTTGTCAGTGGCACACGTGGCTCCAAGCAGTGGGGAGACCATTCAACTCAGACCAAGCAGTGGCCGAATGGTAATGCAGCTGGCCCGAGTCTTTTGGTCGGCAGTTCGAACCCCGGTGGGGTGAATACGGGG
The DNA here is from genome assembly GCA_964036045.1 of Eutreptiella sp. 'Long Island Sound 2002'. Taxonomy (NCBI): domain Eukaryota; phylum Euglenozoa; class Euglenophyceae; order Eutreptiales; family Eutreptiaceae; genus Eutreptiella; species Eutreptiella sp. 'Long Island Sound 2002'. The sequence goes on along the minus strand of OZ038383.1, from coordinate 145,142,618 downwards.
TTGCCGCCGCCCCGCCAACAGCCGGCCGACCGGGATTCGAACCGCCGACCAAAAGCTTTGTGTCAGCTGCATTACCATTCGACCGGAGGCTGACTGATAGCAATGTGCTTCCCCACTGCTTGGAGCCTCCTGAGCGAAAACTTTTGACCCCCCCCCCCCCACCCCCCCCCCCACACCCCTCAAAAAAGTGATATCCGGTTTTAGGGGATAGAGGCCTCAGAATCAAAAAATCCATTGGGGGATGGTCTTATTGGGCAAAATAATGATTTTACAAGGGGTTGGACATCCAATATCATGCCTTGGGGTATGCTACGCGAATGACCCCCACCAAAAGGGGGGAATATGACGCCCGTGCCTGCGCTTGATCTAACAACCTCTCTTCGAGGTGATTTCACTCGCCAGCAAACAGCCTATGGGGGAATGTTTGCCCGGCGCGCGCCCGGCGCGCTACTTTTCTATTAACTATCCCGACTTCAGCCCCAGATTTACCCTCCCATGGAGAAGCCCCCCAAGTAGACCACATTGCACTGCACACCTTCCCTACAAAGTACGTTGCAAAATAAAGCAGGATCCCTGAATTCAACCACTCCAACTGTCATTTGTAGTGTAATTAACAAACAACATTGGTCCCACAAGTGTGGGTGTCAATACATTCATTTCAATAGTGCTCCTTATACTCATCACAAACTGCGACGGTGGAGCGCCGTTGGCAACACAACACACACTTCCGCCTCATCCTCTGCCTCATCTTGCGTGGCGGCCGAGTTGCTTTGGTCAGTCCAAACCTGAGGCGGGACATGCTCCCATGGTCCGTAGGGAGGGTGACGGACTTGCCTCCGGATGCAAAACTGTGTGAACTGCAACAAAATGCGGACTGACTGGTGCAACTCATTGGGGCCGCCACGCCAAATGTTCCTAACCAAAGCCCAATGCCACAACCGAGCAAACAGCTGCTCAATGCGTGCCCTGTACCACCCATGCACATCATTGTAACATTGTTGGCGGGCTGTCAAAGTGCCATTCTTTCTTCCAATGAATGGCACAATGACATGAATCCGGCCTTTATAAGCACCATCATGGCCCCCAACTTCAAAATCAAAGAAATCACCTCGGGTACGAGAAGGTCCGTACCCATCCCAAATCAAAACATCTGCTGATGTCCCGGGGGCCAAGGGGCAAATCCATATAATGTTGCCTAACATATCAACGGCAACAGTCACCTTGTAAACATGCGACGCATACTAAGGATTCTATAGGTCTGCACTCCATATCCCGCCAATGGAACTGATGGGCATGGAGTCTGTGAAATGCGTCATAAAGAATGGAAAATGCGGACAATGGTTGAAAGGATTCAACCTGTCGGCCCATCGAATCTCTTGAACAACATGGTTAAGGTATTCGCGAACACGGGCAACACTCTGCCGCCGGGCAACCTCCGAACATTCCGTGTGAGACATGAAGGCACCGCTCTCTGCCGGTGGGGTGTGTTTCATCCAGAAAAAAAATCTAAACAATGACTCACAGCTCGGGGTGCCCGTACTTCATCCAAAATTCCTCCAATGTTTCGGCATCTGCACCCATCCGTGCAACTTGGGCGCACACAGGTGGACTTACACCGTTTCACCCACCATTGGACACTCGAGGGGCCACGCAACAAAGCGTGGATTGTGAGTCCCTAACCCCAACTCGAGGGGCCACGCAACAAAGCGTCGATTGTGAGTCCCTAACCCCAACTCGAGGGGCCACGCAACAAAGCGTGGATTCAAAGATTGTCCCGGTTTCCTCAATAGCACCGGAAGGTTGGGGCCCAAAAGAGGGCGGAAATGCTACGTCACCCCTGCATTCTCGGGGGTCCCCAACAAAGGGGACAAAATCAGAAGTCAAAACCTACGCCGGGGGTCACCATGATGCACCACGCAACAAAGCGTGGATGCAAAGATTGTCCCGGTTTCCTCAATAGCACCGGAAGGTTGGGGCCCAAAAGAGGGCGGAAATGCTACGTCACCCCTGCATTCTCGGGGGTCCCCAACAAAGGGGACAAAATCAGAAGTCAAAACCTACGCCGGGGGTCACCATGATGCACCACGCAACAAAGCGTGGGTTCAAGATTGTCCCGGTTTCCTCAATAGCACCGGAAGGTTGGGGCCCAAAAGAGGGCGGAAATGCTACGTCATCCCTGCATTCTCGGGGGTCCCCAACAAAGGAGACAAAATCAGAAGTCAAAACCTACGCTAGGGGTCACCATGATGCTCCTAGTATCTCAAAGTGTGGGTCTCTAGTACAGCCAGGCGCCCAAATAGCTACACTGTGCTAAGTGCGCCCCCTTAGTGCACCCCCTAAAAGGCCACTAGAGGGGCACGGGTCCAAAAAGATGCCCGGCGCACGCCCAGCGCGCTAACGTTCCCCCTATCAAGCGTGAAAACGGCAAAGTCCTGACTGGCAAGGGGCCATGTGGGGTGGGGGGGGGACTAGGGGTACGTGGAGTTGGCACCAGGGACCCCCACCATGGGTTAGGGGGTCCATATACAAGATAAAACTTCTTCAGGACCCAGGTCCAAAGACACACACAGCGGCCACAATACGCTATGAAGTTTTGACCCCCCCCCCCCAAAAAAAAGGGGCACGGTGGTATGGGGGTCAAAATCCAAAAAATCTTTGGGGGATTATTTTTGGTCCTAAAATGATGATTTTGCAAGGGGTCCGATGTGAGAAACCATACGTTGGCGTATGCTACATGAACGACCCCAAAAAAGGGGGGGTATACAACGCCCGCGCCTGCACTTGATCTAACAACCTCTCTTCGAGGTGATTTACAAAAATCTATTCACCGCGCTCCACTTTAGAAGTGGGTGGCTTGCTCCTATTTGCCGTGCTAGAGCAGGGCCGACACATGGAACAAAACACAATTTCTGGGAAGAACCAAATAGAGACCGGGCCTCTTCACAAGGCTATGAGGGCAGACAGCCCCGGGACGGGATGGCACAAAGGGCCTCGCGGTCTTTCAGGCCCTGGTGCGTGGATGCCGCCCGTTATAAAATCCTCCATATGTAGTGGGCATCTGGGGGCTGCACCTCTGGTACCGCGTCTGTCAGCCCCCCCCCCCCCCCCTCTGATCAGGCCTCAGCAGGCTGCAGAACGGTACGGCCTCCACATGGCCATTAAACTCGCGGCCTGTCGGTGTGTGACAGACTTGGACATCGTAGGAGACAATTTGGCCACCCTCATGCAAGTAAAACAGCACTGAGCGCGCGCACCACTCACTGTGCAACACCGCATTTTGCACCGCAGCACCACACCATCCGCTGGAGGGGGTCGCGCCTCTACTGGGTCGCCTCAGAATATAAACCTGCTGACCCATTGTGGCGCGCACGGCAGAGGCCATCCATTGCAAGACAATGGGGGTGGTGCAGTCGCTGGAACGGACCTTCACAGCCAGGCCCGTCCTCGTCGGCAGTGTCACACGACGGGGGTTAATGCCCATCATGCCGGGAACACCCGAGCGACCCCCAGCCCCCCGCGCAGCACGCATGGCGCACACGGAGCAGCAACCCCTTTCACCGCCACAGCACAACCTGGCGCAACCCGGCGGAACCCGGCCGATATGCCACGATCGGTGACCTACAGGCGGCACGCTTTCTGTTTGCGGCAATGGGCCACCGGATGGCATCCGCGCTCCGACCCATCCTGATCGGCTGCGTCCACCAACAAGGGTAATATCCGGCGCGCCGCAAACACGCCCGTGCACCCCCCCCCCCCCCCCACCACCCCCACCCCGGCCCCCGCAGCTTGCGGAGCACACAGCCATGGACCAGCAACCCTTTCAACCACCGCAGCACATGCCGGCACACAAGCACACACGCTGCCACCAGGAGCACCCCCCCCCCCCCCCCACATCACATACCAGCACACCAGCAGCCCCACAGCAGCCCAAGCAGCCGCGCCACACGAAACGGGCGAGGGTGCATGTGGCCGTCCCAGTCTGGCCAGACCAGCACAAGCCCGCCCGAATTACGTTGCCGATGGAGAGTGTAGAGTAGTAAGGCGGAGTGCGTGCATCTGCAGGGAGGGCAGGGACAGACAACGCGGGGCAGAGAAGTATTTTGCTGCATCAGAGGCCAGGCAAGACAACCCCACCCTAAACCCAGCTTTAAACAACTTCAAAGTACAGTGTAGGCCAGTGTTTGCGCCCTCTTCTCTTAGTCAGTTGTATCTTCTGCCAGGGGACCCATCCAACCTACCCACACCTGATGCATCTACTTGGAGCCACTGCATGATGGTGGCACGGGCTGTGTGGCTCGTCTTGGGCTGACCAGACGAACGCAAGCCCGCCCCAATGACGTTGCTGATGGAGAGTGCAGAGTAGTAAGGCCGTCAGTGCGTGCATCTGCAGGGAGGGCAGGGATGAACAACGCGGGACAGAGAAGTATTTTGCTGCATGAGAGGCCAGGGACGACGACCCCACCCTAGTCCTTAGGGGGACTCTTGGGGGTCCCAAAAAACCTTGGTCCCCACATAAGTGTGCATTTGGTGGCTTGGAAATAATTTTTCAGTGCCACAGAGTGTATGCTCCACTCACAATTTCTTTGCTTTCTTAATTTTCTGGCAGACATGCCTCTATTTCGAAACACGTATACTTGTCTCACCCAGCACTCGTTGGATCACAAGCAAGTCCCCAGTCATTGTACCACCGCAGCAACTAATGCAGTAGTATTAGGCAATACTCGAAACGGGGTAGGGGCATCCCATCATGGACCAAATGACATGGTGTACATGCATGCATAAAGTTGCAACATAGCAAGCAGTGTTCATAGTAGTGTGCACAAGAAATCATCAAATCAGAAAACGAGTGCAAAATGTACTGAGGAGTGCATATGGTGATCAACGTCTCTCAGATAATCTAGCCAAGCTCCCATAGTGTGTACTGTCTTGCATCTATACTCGATTTCATTTTGTCCCACCTTTGTGCAGTAGAGCTTATCACACCCCCCATCATGCAACCACCCCTTATCCAACCCCTGACACATACCCTTATAGCAGGATAAGGGGCACGATAAGTACCACCCCTTATCACACCCGACTTGCTGTTGTATTTGCAAGTCTTATTGCATCGCTTCTTGTTCTTTCTCCTTTTGAACTTCTTCTTACAGTGTCGTGCTGCAAATGGTGCCATGGCAGCTTTGGGTGCCCCTGCGGTTTGTATTTCTTCATTTACATTGACACTCTGGCTACTGCTTGGGGCATGAGCGGCCCCGACTGGAGCCATGTGTTCGCCCCCGCCAAGAATGGCATCACTGGCAGAAATCATGGCATCGCTGGCTGACCAAGAGAAGCGGGTGCAGGTGGCCAAAACTGTGATTTACGAGAGTTTGAACCTGGGTTTGCCCCAAAGTCCCCACGCAAGAACTTTCTGTCACCTGAACCACCCAAGTGGTGTGGCAGTGGAGGGCAGCGAGCGTGCGACAAGGGTGCAGCAAGGGCTGTGTAGGCCCCACCCCCAATCGAAAAACGGGTGATCTCCATACCGCTCCACCATCCCCAAACCACCACCGGCACTCGGGGTTCCAACAGGTGCATCAGAAGAAAACATGGAGGTGACTAGGGAGGCACAGGCACACCACGGCCCATGAAAATCAGCAAAAGGGCGCACAGGTGCCATGAAAGGGAGACAATATATGAAGCTCTAGGCCCACAGGCGGACTTTAGATCACTGTCTGACAAAAAGAGCGCTTTCAAATTTGCCACCCTTCTCCATCAGTGCTTGTCGCGCGACACCACAGTCTTGGACCAAACAAGCAGCTTGCAGGGAGGCAAGGCAATATTCGAAAGATATATATGCATTGCTTGTAGCGGTATAAATGACGTACCATTGCAGACACACAGGGGAATCCACAAGAAATTCTATTGCCTTCGGCAGTGCACCTCGAAGAGAGGTTGACAGTCAGCCAATCAGTCCCTGAGCCAGCAAGCAGGCAGTCAGACAGATACACACAGTTTGGGTTTTTTGTCAGTGGCAGATGCGGCCCCAAGCAGCAGGGAAGTCCTTCTCCAGAATCCAAGCAGTGGCCGAGTGGTAATGCAGCCGACCGGTCTCCGCGTGGTCGACGGTTCGAACCCCAGTCTGGCCACTTTGGCGCCGCCGCCGGCGGAGGCGCTAAAGTTCGGCAGACCGGATTTCGAACCGACTCCTACAAACCTGGCATCGACTGCGTTACCATTGGACCGCTGGCCGTGTTACCAGCACCGTGCGTCCCCACTGCTTGTAGCCTATTAAGCAAAAAATTTTGACCCCCCCCCCCCACCCCCCACCCCCACCCCCCCCTCAAAAAAGTGATATCCAGTTTTAGGGGGTAGAGGCCTCAAAATCAAAAAATCCATTGGGGGATGCTCTTATTGGGCAAAATAATGATTTTACAAGGGGTTGGACATCCAATATCATGCCTTGGGGTATGCTACGCGAATGACCCCAAAAAAGGGGGGTATATGACGCCCGCGCCTGCGCTTGATCTAACAACCTCTCTTCGAGGTGATTTCAAGCAACCCATGCCGGCCAGATTCCATATAGAAGAAAAAATTCTCCAGGACCAAGGTGCGAATCGACGCACAGTGGCAGCTAAAGGCCAACCAAGTTTTGACCCCCCAACCCCTCACCCCGAGCCCCACCCCAGCCCACCCAAAAAGTGATACCAGGGTGGGGGGGGGGGGGGGGGGCTGGAGGGGTCAAAATCAAAAATGTAATTGGGGGACGGTTTTCGGACATCATAAATTGGGGTACTTTTCAGTCAGACCCAGTGGCCTCCCATCCATGGTTGCACTGCCTATCACCCGGCCCCCCTGGTGTGCCTTTTCATGATTCGGTTGCTGTTATCCGCATTCTTCGGCGCCTTCGCATCTGGCGCCTGTTTCCCAGTACAGTGTGCAGACTGCGCAATGTGCAGTGTTCAAAGGTACTGGACAACGTGCAAATGCAAAGTATGTGGACAGCAACGCGAGATGCGCACACTGTGGAGCATGACAGTGGCATTATTCTGGCGGTTTGAGGCATGTGGGATGTCTGGGGGGTTCAAGGTCAATCGGCAGTGAAAAATGGCGTACGTGGGCGTATCTTAACGCCTCAAAACACAACGTCATTCAGAATTTGAGGGTCACAGGCGGTCGCGAAGGGTCAAAGAGGATCCAAAAAAGGGTCATGGAGGGTCAATGAGGGTCATGGAGGGAAATTACGGTGAGGCAGTTGGAAGCAGCCCAACCTTGTAGACTTTCTGCGCCGTCATATGGTGCTTTGGGACACCAAATCACGGCCGCTAAGGCCTGGTGTGCACAAAAACGAATATAAAAAATGGCTAATCGTTGAGTTTGGTTGAATAGACGCAAAAATGGCATTTTTGGCCACCTGTGACATCCTCTGACACCCACCCCTCAACTTGCCATGCCTGTGTTGAGCTTACGCTCGAACAGCAAACCTTGTGCAATCGAACCTCGTACTCTAAGGTTTGGTTCAAAAAAAAACTCAGGCGAAAAACCAGCAGGCCCGAGGTGTTGCGTTCTTTGAGATTGCGCTGTGTTACTTGCTGCTGCTGCTGCTGCTGCTGTTGCCAAAAGTGGAGGGAGGGGCTCTATCGAAAAGGGATGTTAAGCCTTCCTGGCTGCACCAGCTGGGTGCGTACTGTCTTCATCAGATTCCTGAACAGCAGGCTCACTAGAATGCATCCCAGTCCCAATTACATGTCGGCCAAAGATCGTACCATTTGCCCGAGGAATCGGTCGCATAGAATCCGAGGTCCACAGGGATACCCCCCCCACCTGCACGCACCACCCCTGAACACACACCTCACCAAATCACCAAACCCAGGTCCCCTGTCCCATACACACACCTTAAAGGTGCGTGAATGTGCACGCAGGTGCAGGGGAGGGATTGCATTGGATTGGATTGGATTGGATTGGATTGGATTGGATTGGATTCGAAAAGTGCCAGAGCCGTGGCCCCACGTTGCCCGGGGCCCAAGGCCAGGAGGCAGTAAGAAACACTTGAGCTAGCCACAGCATCTCCCTACAACAGTCTCTGCATGCGGGCGTCCAGGGTCTCCACGCACCGGTCTCTGCCTGCAGTAGTACCCGCTGCCATGGGCTCGGGACCAGCCTGTGTCCGCATGTTGTAGTAGGCCTGCACCAGAGCCCTGCATTGCACTCAGACTACAATCACACTGCCATTGAAGTGGTCCAAGACGTACTCGGCGACCGAATTTTGACTGCAGTGCAGCGAAACGGGGTCGGGCAATCGATTTCTGGGAAAAAGTCTAACGGCACAGGGCATTGCTGCACTTTCTGTGCACCGCATCTGCGGTGATGAAACACAGTCTGATCAAAGCAATTTGTGCCCCTGAGGCAGGCACACGAACACATGAAATCAGTTGTGCGGTGGGACTAAGATGCTGTTGTATCTCAGCCCTCGCTGGACCAAGCCTTTTGCAGTGATAGTGATGGAGGTAGGGGGAGGGGGAAGGGGGAGGGGTGGAATCTCGGAGGAGGCAGGCACTTTTTTAGGGCAGGCACTGAATATGTCCTCCCCGGGGCTGGGGGGGGGGTCTAGCCCAGGAGGCAGGCACCCACTCACCACCTGCTCAGCTGTGTGGAAGAATTTTGCAGAACAGCACGAAAAAAGGGTGAAAACAGGCCCACTGACCATGAAATAATGTGTGTACACCAGTAGACAAATCAGGGGCATTGACTCAAGATTGCGGACATGGGTGCTGTTTCATCAATTTTCAGGGGGTTTGAAAAAAGAGGGGGGGGGGTTTAAAAAAACGCACGTTAAAAAAAGAGGGGGGGGGGTATGCTTGAAAAAAATTTGAAGGAAATTGCGGACAAAGGCAAAACAGTGGAGTGATTTCACATCGGCAAGGACACGGTGGCTTAAGAAGCCCACCTGAGGAGCGGGTCCCTCCACTCTAGGCCCTCACCCAAGAACATTTGGGTGCCTCAAGTTGCCCACACCCCCTGCGGGAGGGGGGCCGCGACAATGACAAAGGCTTTTCATGAGGCTGTGACACAGTGGAAATTATGCACATAAGAAATGGGGAACTACCTGGGCAACAGCAACTGACTGGTTGAACTCATAGACATACATGCACTATGCGGCACATGTGTGGGACCTCTACTGATCAAATATGTAGCCAGAAACAATCCCCAGGGGTGGCAACCTGGGTGGTTTCCAAAGGGGGGGGGGTGCGGTTGAAAAATGGCAAATGGCCCAAAAACACCAAAAATCAGCCGTCGGAACCCCCCCTCCCCCTTGGCAACACTGGCACTATGTCCAACAGTTGAGAGTCGATGCGCCCCTGAATCAAATCCAGGACCTCTCAAGGAGAGCACTTTATTACAACAACATGGACCGCTCAACTGCCTTCCTCATCCAACGTGCAGATAGTAACGGGTGACTCACTGTCCGTATTCTATGTTGGAAGAAACCCCTGACCCACTGGTGGCCTACCCACTAACCTGTGTTGGGGGGCGTTGGCGAAAGCACTCATAATTTCGAAAAAGGCAGGCAGACGCCCCCTGTCAAGGCCACTATTTAGGCCACTTAAAAAAAAAAGCTTTGCTCTGGACGTTGAACAGCAGCAACCTCGGCTCTTTCCAGTGCCTTGGCCTTGCTTTGGGTTTATATCACTCACCACGGCCCTCAAAGCCACGCTCAATTGATAGTCAGCATTTGGTTGATTGTACTGTTTTGAATCTGTATGGCCTCTGTTTGGAATGAGACTTCATCCAAAAGCTGATGGAAACCAAGAGCTTTGTTCAAGAGGCTGAAGAAATGACGAACAACATGGAACCCACCTATTATCTCCGAATGATATCCAATGATAGCAATGGTGCTGATACTTTTGATGATGATGGTGATGATGATGATGATGATGATGATGATGATGATGATGATGATGATGATGATGATGATGATGATGATGATGATGATGATGATGATGGTGGTGGTGGTGGTGATGAGGATGGTGATGATGATGATGAGCAGCAGTCACAAGTGCACACTGATGTCAGGAGACTGGGGCCACACAAGTAACGGGGATGTGCAAAAAGTCATGGTGAAAAAGAGAAAGAAGTAGGAAATACCGCAAAGAGGTAGGGGTAGGGTGGAGATGGCAGATTGTGCAAAGGAGGTGCGGTTGGGCTACTGAGAAGCGATCCAAAGAAAATGGGGAAGCATCCAAGAGTAACATGAACTGAACCCTCCACCAACACACACCTCACCAAATCACCAAACCCAGGTCCCCTGTCCCATACACACACCTTAAAGGTGCGTGAGTGTGCACGCAGGTGCAGGGGAGGGATTGCATTGGATTGGATTGGATTCGAAAAGTGCCAGACCCGTGGCCCCACGTTGCCCGGGGCCCAAGGCCAGGAGGCAGTAAGTAACACTTGAGCTAGCCACAGCATCTCCCTACAACAGTCTCTGCATGCGGGCGTCCAGGGTCTCCACGCACCGGTCTCTGCCTGCAGTAGTACCCGCTGCCATGGGCTCGGGACCAGCCTGTGGCAGTGTCCGCATGCTGTAGCTCCCGCGTGCAGTCGGCCACGCCTGCACTGGCGTCTACCTGCACCGGTTTCTGCCGACACTGGGCCCTCATCAGCCATCTAATAGCGGCGCCCACAGCAGCTAGACCAACAATTCAGCTAACGGTGCCCCTGCCACTGTCGTGCCCACCAGAGCACCAGCCCGCCGCTCTGTGGCGTGTAGCGCTGGCCGCCGTGCCCCCTTGCAGTCGAGTACAGGCGCGCCAGTCAGCGTCCCCTCGGGCTGCTGCACCCGTGTAAGACCCGTAACATGCCAGCAGTCAGGGCAGCGGCCCGCGCTTGTTTCGGCATCAGCAAGGAGATGGGGCGGGACAGGAGGACCATCCATGCCTGCCGCCCTGAGTAGGCCAGGGATGCATTGGAAGCCCCCCCAGGCCGCCCACCCGATGCCCAGCCACTGTCTGCCTAATGCCAGACGCCAGCTTCAATGGCATTTGTAACCGACAGTAACCGCCCACAACCGCTTCGGCAACCTCCTCGAACCGCCTATCTAACGGCGACCTCTGAGGTCCATTCCCTTCTAATGCATCCTTGGGGTAGGCTCCTCGTATTGTTGTTGTTTTTTCGCCGTCTGCCTTCCAGTCTTGCAGCAAAGGGAAAGCGGGGGGAGTGAAGGACAATCCTAGCCTGCTACCTGCAAGCTCTCCGAGTTGTTGTCTTCAGCCGCCAGCCAAACACTGGTCAACCAAGATCCTAATGCTGACAGCCGTCCGCTGGGGGACTCTCGTCTGTGCTCCGCCAACCCTCTGCTGGGCAACTCCAATCGACATGTTGCCTACAGCTATGCAAGTGGGCTCTCTCGCCCACAAGCTCCCGTCCTAAGGGTCATTATACTAGTGCTAGGTCATCAGGTGCTGGGCGGGGGGGTGATTTGGGAGGGGGATTCATTTCCAGCCCCTGGGGGTTGCAGGATGCCGCATGGAAGGATTTCATGCAATTCTCGAAGGCATGACGTTCGGAGGTGCAGTGCCGCCCGCCTGGTTTAGCAACCCCAGAACGCAAAAAAGAGGCTGAACTGCACAATGATGCTCTTGATGGTGCGTATGCGAAATACTGGACTCGGTGAGGGAAAGCTCCAGGCTGTTGCCTTGTCCAGTCAGTGTCCATTCCGTCCAGATCCCTGGTCCAAACCATCCAAAAGCCAGATACCCCCGCCCCTTGTCCCTTGCTCTACCAAGCACGTAAAGGGGGTGGTCCAAAGGGCGCACGAGCAAAACCGTAAACCAAAGCGAAACATACTGCACTCCGCGTCCAATGACAATGAAATCCACTTTGCGCTCATGAGCAAAACTCACGATCGCCGACTGCACTACTTTGTGTAGTCCACCCCTCGACTTGACCTGAAATAGCATCAGAATCCCCCAGTGCTTTGCTCTGAGACGTTGTTTTTGTTGTTGTGGTTGTTGTTGTTGTTGTTGTGGTTGTTGTTGTTGTTGTTGTTGTTGTTGTTGTTGTTGTTGTTGTTGTTGTTGTTGTTGTTGTTGTTGTCTTCGTCGTCGCTGTTGTTGTTGTTGTTGTTGTTGTTGTTGTTGTTGTTGTTGTTGTTGTTGTTGTTGTTGTTGTTGTTGTTGTTGTTGTTTCAATGTGGCCCCGAGTACGATGCGGAACCTTCAAGCATAAAGTGCAAAACGCTGGGCAGCTGATAACCGACGGGAGTTGGCGAGTGAGCAACAGTTGCACTTGTCGACTGGCTGTTGGCCCCTGGCCGCCGGCAGTCGGCGGTTGGCTGTTGGTTATTGGGCCGGTAATCGCGGTGGCCGCCGGCAGGTTGGCAGGGCAATGGTCAAGCATCCCCTACTCTTTTAGAAACAGGCCCCGCTGTTCGTTCAACCCAACCCTGAGCTTGAAGCAGGGGCACGACCCCTTTTCTCTGACCCTGAGCCGGAGGTTAGCGGTACCTCCGGCTCATGCACCACCATAAACCCAGAAATCGCCCACTCCTCTTTCGTCTGCACAGAGGGCGTTTAGGGTAGTGTGAGAACCCCTCAGCCCCTGCCATAGACATGAGATGTCAACACGGTTCCAAAGTCACACTTCCCATGCACACTCAGGGGGCCCAGACCTCTTCACTGGTGATGCAGTGTGTGTGCAGATGAATGCGGTTCCGTGATGCACCATGTTGAAGCTGATCCTTCGCGTCAAGCAGCTGCTGCGGGATGCACTTGGAGCCACCTGCAAAAGGGCAGCGGGCAACAAGCACGGAGCAGCAGCGGCAAGAGTCTTGGACCTCAAGAAGCCATGCCCTTCCACTTCGGGCCTGTGTAATGCAGGCACTGAGCGTCTGCAATCTGGTTGTGCTGGACACGAGATTTCGCAACAGGGCCGTCAAGCGGTCCATCCTCAGCATTGGCCCCGGGTCTGGCGCTCCAAGCACAACCACATTGGAGTCGGTTCAACGCATCATCCTTGGAGGAATTCGCGATGATGCATGCGAGTTGGGTTCGGGGAGACTAAAATCCTCTTGTGCAAGAGCGAGACCAAGATTCTCTTCTGCGGAAACCAACGAGATGCCAGGCCACCTGTCAGCAAAATTGTGTGCGGCAATATTTCAGGATTGACATCGTGCGTGGATGACCAATGGGCTGGTAATATTTTAGATTTCGCTTCGCTCTGTTGAAAAGAAAAAACACTCTATGCTTGGGGGAAAGAAAAATTTGATATTGCGATATTCGAACCCACGACCGATACTCGCATGGGCGGGAGCTATCTCCTCGGAAACGATTCAACGATTCCTCTGGAGCACGGCTCCACAGTCGCCACTGGAGTAACCAAGCGCCCGCAGGTAAGGCGCGGATTTACCTATCAAATCTTGTATTACACAATTTTGAATGGTGGACTGCTTGCTGGATGATCCATGGACATTTTTAGGGTTCCAAAAATTTGCTCACACCATTTGCCTGTAACAGTCGATGCGTGCCACTTGTCGCTGCATACATGCACACAAGATCACAATACCCTGCCCTTCTGTCTTGACCACTGGAGCAGTGGGTTGGGCGTTCAGGGAAACCAAAACGCTAAGACGCAACAAGAAAATTTTGACCGCGAATGAGGATCGGACCCACAATACATGTAATGCGGTACATCAGTGCTATGAGTGACGTGTCACCCTGCTAATCACTAGGGCCATCCACCGCTTGTGAATTTCTCCCCCAATTTACCTGTAAAATCTTGTATGACACATTTTTGAATGGTGGACTGCGTGCAGCAAACCGAATTGAGACCCTCATCAATCTGACAATTTCTTGCTCTGATCCTCTACGCATGTTCGGCGCGCATTCTGGTCACTGGGGCAACGCCGATGGGGCAAAGCTACAACACCTTCCTCGAGGCCATACTGATTCATGGTCGCCAACCAAATGTGCACCGTATCTTCGCGATGTAGGAACGGCTGCAAAGAGGAGTACGTCGCCAAAAACAGCCCTGCCCCTGGCACTTCCATTCCTTGGGGGCGTTGTCGCACGGTGCGCGGACGGTGCGCGCACGGTGCGTGCACGGTGCGCGCACGGTTCAATGTTTTTGGGATGGTTGCCCAACTTGTACCCCGTTGAATGGCCCCCATAGAAACACACCCAGGGTCCTGATTTTTGCACCTTGCAGTCCATACTGGCATACCAAGATTCTTCAATTTTTAGTCTGATGCTTGGCACAGGTTCCAGGGTCCTATTTTCTGCACCCTGCAGCCCCTACGTACCGGGAACTGGCGTACCGGGAACTTTCTTTTTGAATCTGATGCTTGTCACAGGTTCCAGGCTCCCAATTTCTGCACCTTGCACGCACCTCCGTAACAAACCATGCACAGGCGACAACACAGGCGGGGGGCTTCTAGCTCATGATCATCAATTCTAGGGGCTTCAGCTTCCACTTCAGGTAATTGGGGCTCCAGCAAAGCGTCCATCGGCGCCTCATGGTGCACAGGTTGGGGGGAATCGGGGCTCTCAGCAGTCACAATTGCAAACTCCAACCGCTCCTCGGGTGCATGCTCGTACAAGACCTCTTCACCAACCAATTCGTACCGAATAGAGACGCAACGCCCACCTCTTGGAGAAGGGCCAACGACAGTGGCCGACACCCTATCCTCGTTGGAGCGGTGGTAGTACACAAGCAGTCCGGCGACAAGCCAGGGCAGCTCAGATTCAGGCATTGTGGATCTGGTGGACACAGAATACGCAAAAGGACGCACGGTGCGCGCACGGTGCGCGCACGGTGCGCGCACGGTTCAGGCAACACCCCCCTTGTCACGGGGCCCTGCCCGATGCCAATGGCAAGTTCTCAAAGGCCCGGGAACCCACAGCGAAGTTGCCGGAGGAATCGAGGAAAACGGTTGCGGCATGTGGCAAAGTAGGGGGTAGACCAATCAAGACCGTGTCCAAACAGATCAGGGAATAGCTGGGGGAGAGGGCGTTTCTGAGGGCTCTTCGCTTCATCCCATACCGAGACACCACTTTTGGTCTGAGGCAGAGCCCGAAAATATTCCAACACCCACGTCTGACCTACTCCCAGTCGTTGCTCAAAGGTACCCTGCCCGCACAGCCCTGTCAGTCATGGGACCACAGCCCCAGCCCAGTCCCCGGCCCATGCCCTCCCCCGAGCTCAAATCGCAGCCATGACTCAGGCCTGAGCATTCAGCGTTGGGTATCAACAAGTGACGGAGGAAAGAAGACTTCATGTTCCGCCGGCCAAAAAATGGGTCAATTGAACTGAATCCTTTAGTCAAAATGACTAGAACAGCGGTTCGCGGAAACTGTGTGCTCGTGTTGCATTGGAAACCGTTCCTGAGTGGAATGGTGAGGCGTGAATAGAGAGTATCTGATGGATGTAATAGTGACCGATTCATTTTGGTGGGGATGGGGTGGGGGATGGGTTGGGGGCCTGACGGCCCGAGATGACGAAATGACAATTACGAAACTCCTCTGTCCCTCTGATGGTAAAAGGTACATTTTGGGTCCGAACCCACCGAATTTTTTTCTGAGGGGGGAAAAGGGGTCTAAAATCCGGATGAAAATCTTCTTTCAAAAAATGTCATGAGGACAATCAAATTGATCAGCGGAATGTGCTGAATGCGAAGATGTATGTGGGGTGGGGGTTGGGGGTGCTGGGTCAAGAATGCCTTTGTCTTCAGAGGTCAAAAGTGGTCCAAATTGGCCACAATGGGCCGGGTGAGTTTCGTCATCGTCGTTGCGTCATCGGGGTCGGAGGGGGGCACACACACACACACTATATCCCTCTGATACCGCCAAAGACATTATGTGTACTAAATCCATTCTCAACAGGGGGCCAGCAAGGGGTCCATCAATGCATTTCAGGTCAAATATCCGCCAACTGTCCCACACAGCCAGTGAGGCTTGCCATGCATGACTGCATGTGCTCGGTAAAATTGAACGGAGAACTGAGCAATTGCGGCAGGTGGTGTGGGCCCTCTTTGAGTTTCCACAAGCCCCTGCCTCCCCCCACATGTTGCAGTGTTTCGGCTGCCACCAGCAATGCATATCACTAACACGGCGGCAGGGCATCAATTTGGGGACACGACTGCTGCGGGTGCAATCAGCAGCTAGAACAACATTGCAGACCTATGGTTGTACACACTCCCAAGGTCGTGCCAAAAATCTGAATTCCCTATCCGACCAACAAAAAATAGTAAAAACCCTTTGCTGCATTGTCAGTTGTGCTGTAACTTCGAGGAGCAGTGGTGGCATGCCCCCCCACCTTCCTCCCTTTCTTTCGTTCGGAAATATCTTGATTCACTTCGCACCAAAATACCGCGAAGCAGCCTCCCTCCAAAAATTCGCCACGATCGAGAAAGCCCAAGCCCCCAGCTGTACTCCAGCTTAAACCACAGCTCGATCCACAGTGTCTCACTGGTAACCTGAAACTTGGCTACCATCAGCCCTATCCCTGGTCCACTCTTGGCTGTGCCGTTGCTCTTGGCTGTCAGGGCCTACCGGGGGGGGGGGGGGCGTGCAAATTTGAAATGGCAAAATTCAGTGCGGTGAAAAATTTGGCACGAATTTCTTGAATACCATGGCAAAATTTGGTACAAATTTCTGGCAGCCTACATCTATCTACGAGAGTGATGGAGAGCAGTGAGTGTGCAGTCTAGCACAGTGGTTGAGCAGATAAATGGCTCGGCCACCGCTCGGCATATGTAGGATAGAGTCCCTGGTCCTTAAATACCATGGAAAAATTTGGTACAATTTTGTTGAGCCAAATTTCGCCATTCCAAGCTTCGTCTTTTCCAAATCACCATTCACCCAGGCAACGGTCTTGTTTCGAGCCCGAGGTTTGTGCGGGCGCTTCTCGGGTCACGATTGTGCTATGCAGTCCACGACACATGTACCTGAGCATAAGCCATTCGCAGGTTCGTGGTAGAAGTGCCATCCAGGCACAGCATGAAACTGCTGGCCCACACCGCCTTGGGTGCGCTGTGAGGGACCACCACCACCATGCAGCAGCCCGTGTTTTGCAGGATGTGTTTTGGCCCGGCCCCTGGGCAACAGTAACGGAAGGAGACAGAACAACACTGATAAAACGTTGACACCACAACTCTGACAGACCATTGACAGAACAACAGCCCGGCACCGAAAAGACGGTGTAGTGTACACATGCTGGACGCCAAACTGCCGCTTCTTAGACATTTACTGATTGGTGCCCGCGTGGTTTTGCAACGGACTTACCGAACCCTCGAC
Source organism: Eutreptiella sp. 'Long Island Sound 2002' (assembly GCA_964036045.1). Lineage (NCBI taxonomy): Eukaryota > Euglenozoa > Euglenophyceae > Eutreptiales > Eutreptiaceae > Eutreptiella > Eutreptiella sp. 'Long Island Sound 2002'. The sequence goes on along the minus strand of OZ038383.1, from coordinate 145,125,351 downwards.
CAGGAAAGTATTTCCGTGCTTACAGATTACCCTGCCCTCCCGAAGACTTACTGAAATCTGTATGTCTCCGGACTGTCCACGTCGTCGCTGGCGGTACCGGCAAGGTCATGTCAATCTGCTGGCCTGCTGTGATGGGTGCCTTATTCGATGTGATGTGGCAGAATGGAGTGATATCCACTGCCGTGTAGGAAATATGAGAGGTGCTGGGTTTGTGGACTGTCCAAGGAGGGCCTCGCAAATTCTTGGCGAGGATGGGTTGGGATGGCATGGGATGGCACACACTGGCACACACCATGGGGGCCGCCTGTTGCAATTTTCGACACCTGCAGGGTTGTGGTGGCTGGAGGCCCCAGAGGGGGGGGGGGGGGGCAGGGTACCCCAACATATGTACCTCAAAATGATCGCCACGTTGCGCTGATCATTTTGAGGGATGTATTTTGGGGTCAAAATTGTTTTGTTCAGTTTTGGTTTTTCAAATCTTGCGATGATTCTTGAATTCTGCATTACATTGGGAGATTTTTGACTACACACATGTAGAGTGAAAAAAGTTCATAGACCCGGCGTTTGACAAAAAAGGGGTTTCGGCGCCTTGGCGCCAAGATCCTGGCCAATAATGGTCAGGACCTATGTCGTAGCTGGAGGCCTGCAGGGGGGTGGTTGGGGGGGGGGGGGGGGCTGTTGGGGTCGAGTATCTGAACAGGCGCCCCCCCCCACCCGGCACACACCGGCACACAGCCTGATTCAGCACATGCTGCTTGCACACCACTACGAACAAAGGGAAAAGTTCCACAGCATCAAAGCGGCTACTCATGCCCTGGCACTACTGCCCTCCGATAATCACCTGCACCGGGGAGGGTCAAGAGCGATTGACAGGACTGGGGGCATATGCAGCAACTGGCAGCACGGGTCGGTGCCGGGCTCGCCGCGCAATCCTGGAACAGGGCGGGGGCTTCAATCCAACACGGGCCAAAGGGGCTACCACATCGATGAGGCTCCTTTCTGGATGGGCTTGCCTCGGAAACTGGGCGGGACTGGGGCTCTGGGGCTGAGGTGGGCTCGGAGGTAAGTCGAAAAGATAAAGGCTCGGAAACTGGGCGGGACTGGGGCTCTGGGGCTGAGGTGGGCTCTAAGGCAAGTCGAAAAGATAGAGGGAGACATTTGTTGTGAGGCAGGGGGTCCGTACCCGTGTGCAGGATCCGATTAAAGGCGGTCTTGCGCTTGTTGGCCAGGAAGACAATCTCAGCATTGAGCTTGTGTATGAGCTGCACCAGGACGCCATACTGACCTGCATGGCGTGAGTTGCAGGGACGCGTGAACCTGAACCCGAGGAGGGCCAACCATCGACACTGATGGGTTTGTACAGTGGCCTGCACCAATTCGCATTTCCTGGGGGAAGGGGGGGTCCCATGCCATGGCAAAACGCCCCCCCCACCTCTTCAGAATCCCCCTCCCACTTCAGCTTGCCTGGCCTGGGAGCCCCCCACATAACCACAGTGGCCTGCATTCAGGCCCTCCCAAACAGGAGATCTGCGGTTGGGGAATCGGAAAGCACGCTGTATTCAAGGAGCCCCAGATTTGCCTCGGCCGGGCCTGCATAGCCCACTTCAGTAAATCAAAACACCATCAATCTGATTGGGCACAGTTCACAATCCATTTCTGGATGGAAGCACAGTCCTAAACAGGTGTTGGCTGCTGTACTCACTCCCCAGACCAACGCAAATCCAGCTCCTAAGCCTCCCTCCTTCTCTCGATGGGAGTCCGTTCGGATGGCAACAAAGGTCAGCGGGTCCTGCACGGCCTCCACATCATCCCGAGATCCGTGCCACGAAATCGTGGTGAGACTAACGGACACTGGGTGCTGTGGCGCGGATGGCGAGGAGGGGTGTAGTGTAGAAGGAGGCCTGTCGCAGGACCCCTTCGAATGCGTTCCCCAAGAGGTGACTGCCGCCCAAACTTAGCCAGGGCCTCCCCCAAAGCATGCCCTATACTGTCAGCGGGTCCGACACCGCTAGGCAGCGCCCTGTCGCCTCAGAGAATGGCGTACCAAGCCACAGGGTCAGGGCGTAACAGCCACGAGACACCCAGGTGGAAGGGGTGTACAAACGTCGGCGCACCTGTCACACCTCACGAGCATACGGCGTATGACGTGTCGTACAGCGGTCTAGGCATTATGGTACTCTTCACGAGGATTCGGCGAGCCGGAAGGACTAGTGCGCACTACACACTTCACGCATGCATGACTATTCAAGCAGTCCTGGCGTTATGGTACTCAACACGAGTATTTGGCGAGCCCGATGGACGAGCACATATCAGCCATGAGAACAAGGGCAGGGCCCATGCGCAGCGAGTCCCTGGCGTTGCAGTACTCGATAAGAGTACTCGGCGAGCCTGGCGGATGAGCACGCACTGGCTCAGGATGGACGGTTCGGGTCGGCGACGGCCAATTCCCGGCGTGACAGTGCTCCAAGTGAGTATTTGGCGAGCCTTGGAATGGTCCACAGCCTAGCGCTGAATGTGCCTCTGTGTGCACTTTACTGGTTGACACTTTGCATGGAGTGCTGGTAGCGTGCCTGTTCAGTGCCTGCTCAACAGGTGTGCCAGCTCCGCCCCATTCCTTAGTGTGCACTTCTTAACACGGAATCCCAAGGGGTTCTTGGCTGAGCGGTGATACAGCGGATGCCTGAATCGGAGTTCCCTGGCTCGAACCCCGCTTGGCAGAGGAGTTGGGTACACCGGACTGTCCTGGCACGACCAAGAGCAATGGCTGGGCGTCCACCAATGGTCCCAATTCCACGGCCTTTTGCCACATGGGACAGGGTTGTGGGAGGAGGGATATTTTTAAACCTAACTTTACGCTGGAGCTTGGAGATCGCCCAAGCACTTTACCTTACCTTTACCAAAGCATGCCCTATTCGCACATAGGGTGACATTACTGCTCAAGCCACCGTAATGTCACCCAGCCAAACACATACCTGTGCAGGGGAGTGCCACCGACCCCAGCAAGTCTGCCACCACACGCTAACCACCAAAGACGTGTCCTTGATTCGCTGCATGTCCTATCCTGGATTCAGCATGGCAACTCATCCATGTCTTTTTGGCCCGGAACCTTCAGGAGGTTTGCCAAGGAAGGACCATTTGCTGCTATGCCATAGAGAAGCTTGTTTAGCAGCGCGCCTCACAAAAGCGAGTCCAGAATTGCAGAAGGGAGCATGGGGTACTCAATGAAGGTCCGGTAGGTGGTAGCGTGGGGAGCATCTGCGAGTACCTTCTGCGCATCAACTGGGGGGGTGAGTGAGCTGGTGGCACCCCAGCCCGGGCAAAACGAACCGCCCGTGGGCTGATCAGGGAAGGATTGAGAAGGAGGAGGCACACCCAATGCCCCATGTCCATTTTGTTCGTCATGCACACATTGCATGCACCATAGCCTGTCAATCAACGGCCTTTTCTGGCCACTTTTGACAGTTTCAGGACCCCACCACCTGCACCTGCGGGGCCCGTAGCTGGCCGCGGGTCAGCAGAAACAGGGCGGCGCAGCAGCCACAAACAGAATTGTTCGGACTTATGCAGACCCTCTCGGCTACCACACAAACACACACACCCCCTCCAACAGGAGACCATCAAACAGACCCTCATTAGTGCTCACCACACAGCCCCTCAAGTTTCCAAAAATAATGTTCACCGAGAAAAAATGGACCCCACATTGTTGGGGGTTGCTGGAATAGATGGGGCTCGCGACCGTGTAGAGTGTTTTTGCTCAGATGTTTTATGATTCAATTTCAGTGGTGTCACCCACCACGACGGGCTTCTGATTCCGCCTCCCCTTTTCGCGCGTGCTTTGTTTGCTTGCTGCTTGCTCCTTGCTGCCAGAAGGGGTAGCTCCGCCCTGTACCCTAAAGAGCGTTGTAAAGCCTTAGTGGGCTTGAGCCGGGGTCTTCTGATGTGCAAGAGCCCCATACCAGACCGGCACCCTCCGCTTTTCAAGAAGTGCGACGACGGGCCCTCGCATCCAAAAGCGCCCTGTCAATTGCATAACGCAATCCTTGGCAATGGAAAGGGACTTTGAAGCGCCGCATTACAGGGGACTGGATCAGGTCGGGAGCACCACCACCTGCGGAGGAACACGCGTTGCCTTTCCCCAAGACGATGAGCTTGCGACAGAGAGTTTTGGTCCGCTCTGCCTGGCTGTCAATGGCGACTTGCTCTGCAGGAAATGGAGGGTACAAACAGGGGAGGCCAAAGGTTTAGAAGAGAGGATGCAGGGGGGGGGCATGAGACCAATAAATTCATGTACCAAAAAGGGCCTGAAAATGGTCCTGCGATAAACTTCGTTGTTGTTCATTTCCAAAATTGTTGGTGGTGGTGGGGAGGGGGGGGTTGTATGAGGGACAGGGGTGGCCCTTCTATCTTCTATTCAACATCTGAAGAGGGAACAATGGTCGAAAAGGGCCACCGGGAACAAACCAGCACATGCATACGGCGCCAATGGCTTTCTCCCCTCCACATTGAACACTCAGCCCTCCTGATGCCAGGTTCCACACCGTGAATCCTCCACAGAACCCCTGTCCACATCAGCAGCCCTCTCCTCAATGGACTCAACACCCACCAGCACCCCGACCCCACCGCCTCAACACAAGGGCTGCACAAACCCGCCCTGCGACTAATTTGGTAAACTGTTGGGTTTTCTGCCCCTCTTCGTCCCTTTGTGTCCCTCTTTTGCCCTGTCTGTCACTCTCTGTCCCCCTATGCCCAGTCCACCCCCTGTTCTGTGGGAGCAAAAATCCACAACAGACACCAATGATTCAGGCTGGGGTAAACTGATGAACCACAGGCAGAAATCAGAGGTTTGAGGCCTCTTACACTACACTGTGCGAGCGCCAGGCTAGGCCTGCATGCAAATAACACAAACAGTTGGTTGGGCAGTACAATTTTCACTTCATACTTGATGCCCAGTTGAGAAATATGAGAATGCGCTACTTCATATCATTATTGACCATCGCAAACAGTACCCCATTTGGGTATCATGTGACATAGTAGGGCTGTTGATTGCACCACATCGTTTCCATTTGAGTAGGGAAGAAAGGATGCAGGGATTCGTTAATATCATTGGGAATATTGTCCCGTTCCCTTGGGTCAAAAACCCAAAGCTCATCCTATAATGGCAACGGGTTTGAAGCACCCAAAACCTCTTGACTAAATCAACATAGCCGTGTCTTGCAGTGTTTGTCACATCAGGATGGTGCAAGCAGTCCAGGTCATGAAAGGGGTCTTGACAGCGATGGCATTGGTCATGGTGATGTGGAAATTGCAAGAATCGTTTCAAAACACAATGGTATTTGAAGGACCTACACATACAATGAACCTTCTCTGCCCCTCTGCGGATTCCAGGGCCAACCTGCATGGTTCACCATCTTGCGGCAATCCTCCATTTGCTTGCGGTCCGTAATAAATCCGACGAGGTGTAGCATTTGGTTGGGGGGGATGGAGTTGGCGGCGGCGAGACAAATCAGCGACGAGTCATGGTTCCTGACAGGCATGCACAGAGAGGCACCAGGGCAGCGTGGGGGAAGCCTCTGAACTAGCAACAGCTGCACCGTAAGCGAAGGCAGTTGCACCTGACGGTTGCAGGTTCGTTTGTCTGCCAGAAACAACAGGTGTAATGGCTGCACCACAGATGAGGCAGTTACACTGGAGGACTGGTTTAATTTCCGAAACCGAAAACCCAAAGATATTTCGACACAATGCTTAATCCCTTGCACAGGTGCAAACGTGTGATTGCCCCTCTGATCCAGTTCTATGTAGGCTCGGCATCCACACTGAATGCCTTGATACCAAAGAAGATCCGTGACGTGAAACTAAATCCTCGGCAGAGCTATGTCTGTTCAGGGGCTGCAAACTGCAGTGGCCAACCGCCAATCAATCTCATCGTTACAAAAACATGCAGTGGTCAACCGTGAATCACACTTATCATTCCAAAGACAAGACGCCTCATAGACAGCTCTATCCCTATTGCGAGGTGCAACAACAGTGCCGACGACCAGAGTCTAGTCTGACTCTACTCATGAAGCGCAGGTTGCTAAATCAGATACCCAGCAAGGAGTTGCCCCCCCCCCACAGACACACACCGCACCTCCCTGTATTCACTGGCCAAATGCTGCTTTATGCAGCAGCCATTTTCCTGATGTATTCACTGGCCAAGTGCTCGTTTGTGCAGGGGCGATTTTACTGATGTATTCGCTGGCCAACTGCTGCTTTTTGCGGCATCCATTTGCTGACCGAATCATTGCCAAGTGCTTTGTGGAGCAGCCAATTTGCTGATGTGTTCCAATGCTGCTTTGTGCAGCACCCATTTGCTGGGGTGTCCAATGGCCAAGTGGTGCTTTGTGTAGTGTCCACTTGCTCAGGTATCCACTAGCCAAATGTTGCTTTTTGCAGCAGCGATTTTGCTAATGTATCCAGTGACCAAGTGCTGCTTTGTGTTGTGTCCATTTGCTGATGTATCCACTAGCCAAATGGTGATTTGTGTAGCGGCCATTTTGCTAATGTATCCAGTGGCCAAATGCTGCTTTGTGCATTGTCCATGCGCTGATGTTTTGCTGGTTTTCTGCAGCGGCCATTTCGTTGTTGTCTTCACTAGCCAAGTGCTGTGTCATCAGCAGCCACTGTGCAAATATATTCACTGGCCAAGTGCTGCATTGTGCAGCAGCCATTTGGATGATGTATCCACTGGCCAAGTGTTGCCTTCTACAGCGAATCATTGGCCAAATGCTGCTTGCCATTTTTGGATAAATTCACTTGGCAAAGCTACTCACTAAGCAAGCCCTGCGTCGTAAAGCGGCCATTTGCTGATGTAATGACTGTCCAAGCGCTGCACCATGGAACGGCAATTTTGCTGATGTCTTCAATGGCCAAGTGCTGCTTTCTTAAGTGTCTCTTTCCCTTTGTATCCACAGGCCTCGCTTTCTGTAGCGGTCATTTTGCTCATGTATTGATTGGCCAAATGCTGCCTTTTGTGGCGGCCATTTGCTAATGTATTCAATGGCCTAGTGTTGCTTTGTGTCGTGTCCATTTGCTGATGTATCCCATGGCCAGGTGCTGCTTTGTGCAATGGAAAAGGAGATGATGCATTCAGTGGCCAAGTGCTGCATTGTGCAGCAACGATTTTGATGTCTTTATTGACCAAGTGCTCCATCGTGCAACGGCCATTTGCCGATGTTTTCATTGGTCAAGTATCGCATGCAGCCTTTTGAGGGGGCACATAGAAAGGTAGAATTGTGCGCTGGCCACATGTTGATATTCCGGATGAAGTGTCACATGTGCATATATGTGCAATGTGTGAGGCCCCACACAGCAGTCCCATCCTCCACCATGGTGGTGCACACACCCAGGCCAGTCTCACCAATGGAGGAAATTATCAACATACAGCAAGGGGCAGTGTGCAAGCATTGGGTTGCAGGGTCACAACAACTTTCTGACTAAGGTTGGAAGACGAGGACAACATGCTGTGTGTCTGTTGAGGTTGCACCTTAATGTGCCTCTCTCATTGTCCAAAACTTACGTGAACACCATTCCCTCCAACATGTCAATTAAGGAGCTTTCTGGACGGTGGTGGGCAGATGGCCTATAGAACTAGCCTATGCAACGGTAGGCCTTGGCGTGTTGTACCGGGCAATAGCAACACGGAGGGCTTGGCGAGCCAGATCATGCTAATGACCCTAATCCGGACGTCAATGAAGGAGCTGCAGCGACTGTACTTGGCGTGGGTGCACATGGCATATGCAAAGCCCAGGAGTCCACCCATGGTTCGGTGGAAGGCCAAAATATTGGCCCTAATAAAGATGTGCCGTGGTCTCAAAAGGTTAAAGAACAGTGCCACCGGGTGCTCCAGGTGCTTGGCGTGCCTGTTCAAGCATTGCGTGCATGATTCCTCACACCTTGCAATAGTGGAAGATGTGATGGGGAGGGAGTTTGTTCAAGCTCATTCATGTTATCGATCGCCAAGCAAGGGTAATTGTTGGCAGCCTTAGCTAGTATTAGCTACGACCCATCTTAGACCGGATTAATATCGGCGTTGGGATGCTCAACAAGCCGAGCAACGGTGCGCGGAGGTGGCTTTCTCCTTATGTTCTCCGAGGGTGCACACACTATGTGTCACGAATGACGTTCTTGCCGTGGACACCAAATGACCCCAACAGGCACAAGACTCTATACCGAGGGCAACTTCACCAGCATGATGCAAACTCTCTTGGGGTGGGCCACCATCATGGATCTGCACAGTGGCACCTGGTTAGTGCTGTGTCAGGTCCTAAATGCCGTGTGGGTTTGGCAGCCACCACAAAACTCCACAGAGTGTGGTATGTGTGCCTACTTCACTTTGGTACATGCAGTGTTGCATGCCGTCTGCGATGTATCTGCTGCTGATGATATCAACTAGCCCCAGTGTATCAAACTCGTGACATACCAACCGAATTCTAAAGATCCGCAGAGTCCTAATTTTTGCGTTGGGTGTTTTAAATTAATAATAAGCAAAATTTTTGCAACGGCATCCAAAATTGGCAAAAAAAAATTATTTTTGCGATTTTTTTGCAGAACCCATTTTTGCGTAGGGCGCTGCACCAAAAAAAATTGCCAAAAAAATTGCATTTTGCGTTGCGTTTTGGGGATTGGGGTTGATTCATTTTGTCGCTACTTCAAGAGACCGTGCGTACCTTGGACTCTGGGATTGCAATCCATAGCACAGATAAGCACCAACAAGCATGATTCAGGTCTACCAGTTTTTCAACAAACTCGTCCATAATAGTGCCCATGGCATGTCCATAATAGTGCCCATGGCACATGAAATGCTGCCTTGTCATTTCGTCTCAATAATAGTGCATGAAAACCCCTGAGAAACCCTCGACCTGCGGGGTTAGCACCCTCTTACTCCTTTTTACGAACAACCAACCACAAAATTCGAATCACAAATGGACTGGCAATCAAATGCCCTGAACTAGCCCCTGTATCTGCGTTGGGGCACATCAGCATCCAGATTCAAATATCTAATATTGTGACAATCCTGGATGCCCTGATACATGGTCCCTGATTCATCTCTGAAAGCAAAGCACGGTGCAAAATGCAGCATGAGACACGGAAGGGAGAGGGGGGAGGCAACAAGCAGTGGGGCAAACACAGCATCCCTCCCACGATTCTGGCATTCTTGCAAAAAGGGAGGCAGGGGCAAAAAATATTTCATTTTTGCGATTTTTTTTCGCGGAACCCATTTTTGCGTGAGACATGACTCCAAAAATTAATATTTTTTTTGTTTTAATTTTTTTTTGCAGACGACAACACCCTCCGCTGGGAATTAAATGTTTTTTCAAATCTTTAGGATTGGGTTGGTAACATGGAGAAGGGGCGGCAATACCGGTTCCCTGGCCCCCACGAATCCGTTGCTGCTGCCGTAAGCATGCGCACCCCAACTCCTGTGCCACCAATACCTCTTTGGCATAAAGGTAGCCCACCTCGCAATCCAGGGGTGCCATGCGAGTTCATCATGCCCCCGTGGGGAGGCATGCATCTCGGGTATCCCTTAATGCAGAGTTCTCACCATGTGGTCTGAGGTTTGCACTGGGTTACAACACATGTCTATTGCTGTCTATTGGTGTGGTGTGGTGCAGTAAGGTGCGGTGTGATGTGGTGTGGTGTGGTGATGGGTGGTGCAGTGAGGTGCAGTGCAGTTTTGTGTGATGTGGCATGGTGTAGCGTGGTGTGGTGTGGTGTGGTGCAGTGAGGTGTGGAGCAGTGTGATGGGGCTAAATGAGCCAAATACCGTTACTGGTGCTCCACAGTATTCTGTATTCTGTATTCTGAAACAAAGGGGTCATGTGCGAATCACACATCACGTCCTCAGCACAGAGGACGGCGAACGATCAAAGGACAAGGACGATAAAAACCTGGGCAACAGGATCATTGCCGAAGGCGCCGCATCATGAAGAGAGGCCTTGCGCTGGATACCATTCTCCACTTTGATGCAGGTCAGATCATTACTCTTTCCGTCCTGCCACACGACTGAGAGACGAATGCGGGCGCATTTGCAAAGGCAGTGCAGTAGTAACCCATGGAGAAAAGAGGGCAAAGAGTTTTACAGGACCGCGGTGGCCTGGACTGCAATGCAGTCCTCGCGATGCGGTGTGCCCCGAGGACTGCAACGTGATGGGGTCACACAAGAAATCGCAGATAGTCTCAGCACAGGCGACGCAAGGCCACCCAACGCAAACCTTTCAGAAAACCATTGCCAGCGAGCAATGTGCCACAGGGGGTTGCCTTGCAGTTGTACAAAGGTGGCAGGAGGTGGTTGTTCGTGCGCCACAGAAAGTCCCATGCAGCAATCGGCAGAGTGTGCGTCTCTTGCAGACCTTCGGCACTGCATCCCAGCACCTTGCAATTATTGTGCCCTGTATTGTGCCCTTATCATTTTAAGGGGTGGGCAGTGAAGTGCAGTCCGAGGTTCCACGTCGCAGTTCTTCCGTGGAGTGCACCCACCCAAGTGAAAGCAATGCAGCTCTCACCACATGCGCAACCAGCAGCCCATCTGCCGGTCCGTTCACAGTTCACAGGAGTTGACGGGACATCTCTGTTAGCGGTGCCCGATGCTGACCGCTTTGTACGGTCTCCAGGATGAATCCAGAAAGATGCCCTTTTCCAAACGAAGCTGACGGCATGCCGAATCCTGTGCACACCTGTGTGTATTGGCATCCACCAGCAGGGGAATTTGCCCACAGCAGATGGAACAATATTCAAACCCGGATGCCTTGCTAGCGACGATGCTACTCCCGCAGGACCCTTCTACCTTGGTCAGTTCACCAAACATGTACCCTGACTCAGACTAGTGCCAGGGCATCAGATGGTGTTTGCGGCATCTCTGTGCACAGGGGTCTTGGTTTTGTACTATGCATCGTGTTGTGCAATACTGCAGGGTACACGCCGCACATTGTTTTTAGTCTTTCTTCACCCCTTTGGCAGCCAACCATGTATACCGCATGTGTCACGTAAATGCACCAACTCATTTGTCTTCACTTCGCTTTTGTGCCAAGTTTGATATGCATCCAACCCCACCCCATGCACCGGCTGCACCCCAAAACGATGCAGGGCTGGAAAAGGCCATCTTATGGACATGGCCGGCTTTTCCAAAGGGCCCATGATTTGGAAGGTTCATCTGGGGTCTCACACACGAGCCCATACCCCGGAATCCAGTTGGAGACGCAGAACCCCAAGATGCACACCTACGTCGTCCGGCTCTGTCGAGAATCTCGGGCTGATGGCAGAGAGCTGCGCTTGGATTGTGGAATTGAGGACGATTTCATTGTCCTGCAAATCCGTCCAACTCATGCATGTCAGACTGCCTGATTGCTGAGCATTGGGAATGAGCATTGGTCTAAGTGTGAGTCAGGGGCCACCAATGGGAAATGAGGGATGGGTGGATGGATGCGGGGATGTGGGCAGAGAATGGGGGCAGCCATGGGGAAGGGGACAGAAATGGGGATCAGTGAATTCGAGTGACAGATGTGGCAATGGGGCACAGATAAGGGAATAAGTGCAGATGTGCGTGTGGGTTAGATGCAAAGATGGGGGTGATGTAGGGACGGGGGCAGATGTGGAAATGGCAGATCGGGGAAGGGCGGGCAGATTCATGGGGACAGACATTTAGGGGGGCTCATTGGGGATGCGAGCAGACACAGAGAGGGGAGATACCCAATCATGGAGATGGGGTTGACGCGGCAGTTATTGGGATATGGGCAAATATGGGCAAATATTTAGGTGGAGCATGTGGACATGGAGACAGAAGTGACTGTGATGTACAGATGTATGCATTGGGGTAGGGGAATACAGGTGATGGGGTCAAATATGGAGATGGGGTTCACTATGCTGCTGCCACTGCTAGAACCACTGGTCTACCCTCAACGCTAATCCAGACTTACAATGGGGACCGAGCTGGGTCCTAGTTTGCCCATTTGCAATCATTTGCGCACAGAGAGTCCACCGCCGCATGTGGGTTACCGGCTGATTTTGCTGCGGGAGAGCAGAGGGGCTGGTCGCCTTGCGTGCTCTCATTACTTGCGTCAGGTGCTTTGCTCCTATGGTGAGTCTCTCCAATGCCACTTTGTGCATTCCTTCATCTCACCGCCATACACCTCGTTTGACCTTTTCAAAATGGCTCCTCCCCCCACACCCCTCTGCCCCTTTGTTTTGTGGCTGTCCCCTGTTTGGCTTCTGTTTTTGACCCATGACCACTAGAGTGGCCTGGAGCTTGTTTTCAACGAGGTATTGGTGCAACTAGCCCACCCTCTGGCAAGGCCCATCTGTGAAGCTGTACACCTATGGACCACAAAAGCCTACCGTGGGCCTGGGTGTGGCAGTGGCATGTACCATTGCACTCAACACTCAGCTCCAGACAGCCATGCAGCAGCGGGTCTATGGGGTGCCATGAAGTGCTGCATTGGGTCCTTAGGCTTCAGCGGGTGTTACATCCTCCGCTTGGGCTTCTGTAACGTGTTGGCCTTCCCCTTGGACTGCAGTGGTGTGCTGCATCGTTGGATGCTGCGGGAGGCCGGGGCCCTAGCAAAGGCAATTGTGTCCTGTGGGTAACGGGACCTGGTACACCATAGCTGACCCTGTGCTCATATTTAACCCCTTGGCCCATATCTAACCCCATGCCCATATCTGACCTCAGGCCCATATCTAACCCCATGCCCGTGGTGCCAGCTACCAGTGGGGGTCAGGGTCACAACAGTCCGTAGAGATTTTTCAGACTTGAGCCATGGACAAAGCCAAAAACAAGATACAATCAACATACACACAGCTTGGGCTTGGACTTGGCTTTGGGTTGGACCTCTTTGGGCTTCTTGCTCCAAAATCGAGGCGATGGTGAATCTCCGCCAGAGTCTTCCTTCACGTAATACCTGAAGAATAGAGCGGAATACAAGCAGGGTAGAACAGCAGAAAAGCAGACAATCCGCTCCTACCCCACTCGTACATTCGCAGCCCTTGTCCATCTTGAGTTCTGCCTCTGGGCCATATGCTCACTTCTGTTCCCCAGCAACACTCCCAAATCAACGCGCACCCAAATACGCGTTCACAAGCATCAGCACTTCTGTTAACAACGCTTCTGCATCAGCACTTCTGTTAATAACGCTTCTGGCCCTTGACAGTCCCTCGCCCCTTGGGGCTCTGAGACTTCGGTACTAGCCCTTGCCCCCTCTCTTGTATGTTTGTGGATGACTCCGTTGAATGTGCTCTTCGTTGTAGGCCGTTTTGTTTTGTTTCGTGGTGCACACTCATGGCGCCGGCTGTCCTTTTGACAGGGGGCTTCCCCTAATCATAACCCAAGCGGATAACACCTGTGACCGGCTGCGGAAGCACAGCAACAGCCCATTCCTCTGGTGGACAGGCAATTGGGTGGGTGCACTTTCGTTGCGATCCTTTGCCCCTGGGCATTGTTGCAGAGGACTGCAACAACACATAAATCAGCTTTGAGGGTGCCTCAGCGCACCACGCGCTTGCACCGCGCGCTGAGGCCCATGTGTAAAGTACCAGTTTACGGCACCAGTTTTTCAGGAAACAACACCACATAAACAGTACAGAAAACGGTGACAAAGATCAAGATAAAACACGGCAATGACAGAATAGGTGCTGTCAACTAAATCATGCGTAGAAATACACACAAAATGACTCATGTTCATACAATGAACATCAATATATATGGACACCAATGCGTCGTCCTCGCAAGGATTGTCATAGCAGGTGGCACCATCCTCATCACCTGAGTCATCACTATGGCAGCTTGGTCATCTTCGACTCGGGTCAACGCCAGGTCCCTGGCGTCAATATCCTTGATGTGCTGCAGGTTAGAGCCGTGAACAGTTTATTCACACACTACTGAGATGCTGGTCTGTTAGGTTTGGTGCTCAATTGGGGGCTAGAAGTAAAATCCTTTGACCTAACACCCGAACAGTCGGTTGTAGCTTTGGCGATCCGTTGGCGCTTGGCGGAAGCTCAACCCACCGGTGGGACTATGCCGATGTCTCCTCAGGTACATGTTTGAACACAAAGGTTGCTTCAGCCAAATGGTTCCGGTGTTCAAAGAACAATTGCCGGAACAAAAAAAGTTTATTTCCACCCCAACCAAACACACCCATACATGCTAGGAAAAGATGTTGTTTGCTAGCCTAGGGGCACCCCGGAATTTTCATATTTGTCGTTTCCTGTGTTGTCGTGCGAAAAATCGTTGCGTTCGAAAACAGTTTTTGTACCAGAACACCACTAGAAGACCGCCGGAACAAGTTACCGGAACACCACTACAACACGCAAGCGACACAAAAAGCAAAGTGTGGATAAAAGGGTAAGCGAGACATACATTGTGACTTAGGTTGCCGGCAAGCGCACATGGGGTCCATCTCTTTGTACTTCCCTTGGCGACTCCTCTTGCGTGGTCGGCGGGGCGTAGGGCGCCCCGAAACTTACCCCCCCTTCTCCCTCGCCGACTGCCACCCCGTCACCCACCACCCGTTCACCCTCCACCCCGGCGAGCTGCACCCCTAAATCCTCATCCCGGTGTGCCCCCGGTGCACCCTCACCTGCCGCTGGCCCATCCCCTTCGTCTCCCCCATCCCCATCCCCGTAGCCGTCCCCGTCCTCGGCGTCTGCGTCCTCGTCGTCCTCGTCACCCTCCCTCTCTTCACCTTCCTCCTTCTCCTTCCTCTTCTTCTCGAGGAACTTCTTGGCTGGCCTTCGGGTTTGCCACACGGCGGCCTTCGGCACACCAAAAAGTCCCTGCTCCCATGGAAAGGGTGCACCATGCTGATTTGTGTGCACATACCTTTAGGATGATTTCGCAACACTCATTTGGGGGAAGGACCTCGGAGGTGTACTTAGTGATTGCCTCCTGCTGCACCTCCCGGACACAACTAGGTTGGGCCAAACCCGGATTCCGCCAAAAGCTCCCCAACAAGATCCCCGTCTTGAAGGCTCACCGCACCCGCCAAATGGGCAAGGTAGGTGGTTACTTCCTTAACCCGGGTCTATTTCGCAGTTATGGTAATCTAAGAAAAAGGAACATGCATGACCAAAACTCAAAATGCATAACCCGCGTGGAAGGTATCTTTGCACCTACGTAGCATTTGTACCGGGGAACAACATTAAAGGAGCACTAGACACGGCGGCAAGGCACAAAAGTAACGGGAAAGGTCATGGTGCACCGTTGGAAAGACATAGAATCATTGCGCTAAACAGGAAACAACAGCTTCGTTGAAGACGGAGGACAAAAATTCGAAATGTGTACGACTAGAGTAGAGTGGGACCAATGCCACACAACATGCTAGCAGGCTCCTAATGACAAATGTAGGCCCTAGACACACTCAACAAGCAAACAAAGGTCCAATACCATCATTTGCCTTGCATTGCACTATAGGCTTGCTGGCGGGCTTGGCAGCTTGGTCATCTTCGACTCGGGTCAACGCCAGGTCCTTGGCGTCAATATCCTTGATGTGCTGCGGGTTACAGCCGTGAACGGTTTATTCACACACTACTGAGATGCTGGTCTATTAGGTTTGGTGCTCAATTGGGAGCTAGAAGTAAAATCCCTTGACCTAACACCCGAATAGTCGGCTGTAGCTTTGGCGATCCGTTGGCGCTTGGCGGAAGCTCAACCCACCGGTGGGACTATGCCGATGTCTCCTCGGGTACATGTTTGAACACAAAGGTTGCTTCAGCCAAATGGTTCCGGTGTTCAAAAAACAATTGCCGGAACAAAAAAAGTTTATTTCCACCCCAACCAAACACACCCATACATGCTAGGAAAAGATGTTGTTTGCTAGCCTAGGGGCACCCCGGAATTTTCATATTTGTCGTTTCCTGTGTTGTCGTGCGAAAAATCGTTGCGTTCGAAAACAGTTTTTGTACCAGAACACCACTAGAAGACCGCCGGAACAAGTTACCGGAACACCACTACAACACGCAAGCGACACAAAAAGCAAAGTGTGGATAAAAGGGTAAGCGAGACATACATTGTGACTTAGGTTGCCGGCAAGCGCACATGGGGTCCATCTCTTTGTACTTCCCTTGGCGACTCCTCTTGCGTGGTCGGCGGAAACTTACCTCCCCTTCTCCCTCGCCGACTGCCACCCCGTCACCCACCACCCGTTCACCCTCCACCCCGGCGAGCTGCACCCCTAAATCCTCATCCCGGTGTGCCCCCGGTGCACCCTCACCTGCCGCTGGCCCATCCCCTTCGTCTCCCCCATCCCCATCCCCGTAGCCGTCCCCGTCCTCGGCGTCTGCGTCCTCGTCGTCCTCGTCACCCTCCCTCTCTTCACCTTCCTCCTTCTCCTTCCTCTTCTTCTCGAGGAACTTCTTGGCTGGCCTTCGGGTTTGCCACACGGCGGCCTTCGGCACACCAAAAAGTCCCTGCTCCCATGGAAAGGGTGCACCATGCTGATTTGTGTGCACATACCTTTAGGATGATTTCGCAACACTCATTTGGGGGAAGGACCTCGGAGGTGTACTTAGTGATTGCCTCCTGCTGCACCTCCCGGACACAACTAGGTTGGGCCAAACGCACGGCCACAGCAAATTGACGCTTAGCGTGTGGGGAGGAGACGGCCCGTTCCGCCAAAAAGCTCCCCACAGGATCCCCGTCATGAAGGCTCACCGCACCCGCCAATTGGACAAGGTAGGTGGTTACTTCCTTAACCCGGGTCTATTTCGCAGGTATGGTAATCTAAGAAAAAGGAACATGCATGACCAAAACTCAAAATGCATAACCCGCGTGGAAGGTATCTTTGCACCTACGTAGCATTTGTACCAGGGAACAACATTAAAGGAGCACTAGATACGGCGGAGGGGCACAAAAGTAACGGGAAAGGTCATGGTGCACCGTTGGAAAGGCATAGAATCATTGCGCTAAATAAGAAATAACAGCTTCGTTGAAGACGGAGGACAAAAATTCGAAATGTGTACGACTAGGGTAGAGTGGGACCAATGCCACACAACATGCTAGCAGGCCCCTAATGACAAATGTAGGCCCTAGACACACTCAACAAGCAAACAAAGGTCCAATACCATCATTTGCAAACCTCGGAACTAATGGCAACGGACTTGGTTATCTGGTCCTTGCAACTTGTTCCGGTCGTGTTCCGGTAGAAATGTTCCGGAGCAAAATTGTTCCCACTTGGAATGTTCTCATCAGAACAACTTTTATGTTCAACTGTGTGCCAAGGGCTTTTGATAGAGCCCAACTAGCTACAGAACTAGGAGAACCTCGTCAAAGCCGCAATACAACGAGCTAACGCTGAAGGCTGCCAAGCTCATCATTACGCGAACTGGGATGGCTCGCTTCACTCAGATTTTGGCCAAAGCCCTTGAGATGTATTTGGGCGGTCGGCATGAATTACCCGATGATGACCATGCTTTGTTCAGCCCAGCACTCGAAATGCAAGTGCCTCGAGGTGAAGAACCGGTCTTCTGAAAAGCGACATTTTGACAGCTTTGGTTCCGAGTCCAGCTCAAGTTCCTCCGCTGGTTCGCCGTCTTTTGTCTCTCCCGTGCACACACATCCAGCGACCTGGTGGTCGTAGATGGGAAGGAGCATTTCAGAGGTAAAACATCCAATAACCTAATTGATTGCTCTCGCCTGCCACGGACGAAATGTCGATTCTTTAAATCGCACCACTGGTATTGGGAGGGGCTAGTCTATGGCTGCTCTAGACCCCGGAAGAAGTGAGTCACGCATGGCGAACGCTCCCGGCGCTAGAGCAAGGCCGCCGGGAGCTTCTGTGATTGTTGGGGTCAGCTAGCGGAATTTCTCCAATGGCCGCACAGCTACCAAGAATTTCTTGCCGTTGGATTTTGTGTGCCCCTGCTGCACCTCCCAGAGCAACTGGCGGTTGATGGCATCAAGCAATGACTCTCCTGTCTGCATCGCCAGCCGCCATCGGGCCTGTCTGAGCTGTTGCCTAGAGCCCTCGATTGAATTGACACCAATCCCTCATACAGCCATTGCTCCATAAGTTGAGCTGAAGTCCACATCCTTCACCGATTGTAGGTAACCATTAAGTGCATCCGCCAGCTCTTTGCCGCAGCCAAATCCGACAAACACTGGGAAATCATCACCCTCGCTACCCTCTCCATCGCCTTCGGGGTCAAGGCTTCTGGGGCCCTCACAACAGCTCCGGATGGAGAGACCATCCACTTCAAAGGCACCAAAGGGCGAGTGGGTTTGCACCACGAGTCCCTCGGGCCGTGGGAGCGCAAATGGGGTGACGTGACTCCCTTGCACGGCCCCGGGCGCTACGTGGCCAGCATCCCCGCAGAGCAGCCTTCATCACTTCCAATGGGGATGAGCCATACCACGGCACCCGCTCTATCGTCTTTCCTAGGTATAAGAACACTGAAAAGTGTAGGCTCAATTCGAATGCCGTACGCATCAATGCCAGCGATCCACGCCCTCCTCAGAGGATTCGTCTTCCCACTCTTGGTCATCTGGCATGCACTATCATGCACTCTAGGTCTGGTAGGTGGCTTTGCAGCAATCCACACCCTCCTAAGAGGACTGGTCTTCCCACCCTTGGTCATCTGGCACGCACTATCAGGCACTCTAGGTCCGGTAGGTGGCTTCGCAAAATTGATCCCCAAAGCTGTTATGGAAGCATACGCCTGCCCGGGTGCCCAGCTCCTGGCACACGGTTTTCGTTGTCGAGGTGGGTGGAACCAGATACAAGTTGCACCCGGCTGCCTTTTGGCTGGAAGCACCCCCCCGCCAGCTGTCAAACTCTTGTGCACCGTTTTGTGGCCTCTGCTCTCTCTCATACAAATTTGCTTGTGGGCCACAAACTCTATCTTGATGATATCCTCGTTGATGTTAAGGGAAGACGCAGGAGCTCAATTGCAGACAGCAGGCCCGTGTCTAGAGCGTGAGGAACTCTCTGACGAATCTGTTTGGTTCCACTTCACACGGGCAAAAATTTCATCTTGGGAATGGGCCAAACGGTTGATAGCGCAAATTGCGCTTTTTGACGAACTTTTTTTGACGAATATGTACCACCATCACATGGAGGTGTTGAATGCGGTCATGCATCCAGTCCACGCGTTTGTACTTCGGTTGGTGGAGCACATCATTCAGCGGCCGTCCTATGGACCCTACAAATGGGTGCCCAATTGTTGTGTTTGGGTGGAATCAAGAATCTTGGGGTGCAAGATCGGGCAACAGGGCACTTTGTAGATTTGAAAATGTTGGTTTTGCCTCCTTTGCTTTCCACGGGACAAATGGCAATGAATGCTGACCTTTTGGCGCCCGGCAGTAGTGTCTTGTACCTCAGAGGCACTGCCCCGCCTCTCCAACATGTTGTAACTATGTCATGGGAATGCCACTCGGACAAATCCGATGGCACTGTCTGGCAGCAACTTTGGGAAAGCTTGGATTTTTTGTGAATAATATGGATAAATTCCCCGCTGTACCTGTTTCTAGATACGTAATTGGTGACACTTTTCTTCAATGCTAAGGCCCCTATGACCGATTTCTGGGCAACATCTATGGTACCACTGTTCTACGCCAAATGGGCCTCAGTCACACCGCGCGCCCACACCGCTCACACCGCGAGTGAGGCTCTTTGGGGGGGGTGGGGGTGTATGCAGGTGACAAAGTGCTCCACACATGCATGTTGCGGTATGCATATCAGCAATGCTTGGCAGTTCCAATTCAAATGGCCAGGGCCATACATTTGCTATGCGACAAACGCACTGTGAATTGCAGTCTGACTAGCTTGACCCGTTTTGTCAACCAAAAACCGGTCTACATAGTACAATACAATAAGGCGCACACCCTTGCCCAGCGCACGCAGTTTAGCCTTGCCTGATGCTGATCCCTGTCGATCCGGCTGAACCTAGTCCCTGGTAAGTGAAGCGGAGGAATAAGGAGTCGTAGTTCATGGAAATAAGGGAGCAATATTTGTGGTGTCCAAAGTCCAGTGTACCCGAACTGGCCTTTGTACTTGGAGAGTGAGATCAGCACCGCCTGCGTTTTGGTGGCTGTACCATAGGCGATAGGCCCAGCCGCCTACATGCGTCAATATAACCTAGTGTGTCTGTGTGACCACTGGACTTGGAGACTGCCCACGAAACCATGGTGCCCTCACTAGTATGCTAACTATTGGACGAAAGCATGGTAGGTCCCCTCCCTGGAGACCAAACATCTTCTGCTTCATCTCTGAGTGGCCGTGCTCTTCTGGCACAGAAAAGATTGCGTCTTGGTGTGTTCAGGGGGGTTGGGGGGGGGGGGGGGCAGGGTTGGTACAGTACGCCGTTCATGAACGCGTACTGTCCGCGAACGCGTACCGTCTTGTATCAATACCGCACAGTACGTGCGTTTAGAGATGGTGCCGCAGACAGGCACCGCATTGCAGCACGCGCGCACGCTAGACGGAAAATTGCCAGCTGAATTGAAATATTGTGAAAAACACACTGCTGGATCGAAAGTTCAATGCAGATGTTGATAATTAGCATTGTTATACATTACGGCACCACTTTTAGTCTTGAATCGTAATGTCACAGTTTTGGGAACGTAAGAACGAATGTTGTTAATACTAGTATTGTTGTGACCGCGTTGCAAATGCGCATTCATCCGTGTATGAGTTTCCAGCAGCGGTGCCGTATACGCTGAAAAACACTGATCGCAAGGTTTTATCCCCCTTCTTTTAGTTGGGCCATGTGAGGACGTGCTCGTGCAGGACGCGTTCAAAGCCGTGCACAACTATCGGAGAAGCACGAGCTGTGCAGGACGCGTGCAAAGGCTTGAACAACAAACGAAGAAGCACGTGCCGTCCTCCGCAATAAAAGGGGCCGTCCTCCGCGATCAAAGGATGAAAGCGTCTACGCGAGTGACGCGCGCTCAGACGACGACACGTGCAAGCGCGTCAACGCGTGCTCCAAGTCTGGACGCGTCGACTGAGGAACGGAGTCCCTGTTGCCCTTCAACTGATGAGCCGAGTGCAGAGTGTGCAGCTCTCAATGACTCACCGCAAATGTCCCCACAAATGGACGAAGACGCGTCGTTGAACGATTATTGGGCAGAGGTGTTCAACCGTCAATGGGACATGGAACGCTATGCAGAATTTCAGTGGTTGTGTGAGCGAACGCAGATGCCCTGTGTTTCCGGGAACCAATGGTTGCAGCTTGGACGATATAGGCAGCATGTGTTGATGCGATTGCTTCGAAGCATGGACAAGGCTTCGTGTGTTGCTTCCGCAGAACATGGCTCCAAGGAGCAGCGGGTTTCTGGAGGAGCACTTCACCCTTTCTGTTGCCACAAGGACTGCAAAAACAGGAAAGGACTGGAAGTGTAAATATTGTGACTACCTGGGGAAGGCATGGGATGGCCCATCGCGTGGCAAAGCACATCTTGCAGGGCAAGGTGGATGCGGTGTGGCAGCATGCCCGAAAGTCCCAGAAGAGATCAAAAAAGCAGTGCTGCGAGAACTTGAGGAGAACACCAAAAAGAAGCTGCATAGACTCCAGTCCCAAGAGAAGCTGAAGGAACTCAATGAGAAGAAGCGTGCTGCAGAGGGTTTGCCTGATGGAGCTTCAGCCGCCAAGCAGCCCAAAATTGTGGACCTGCAAAAGAGACTGAAGGAGGAGCTGGACCTTGCGTTTGCAGAATTTGCATTCCAAAGTGGGATCTAGTTCCACATCACGGAGGACGTAATGCTACGTAAGTGGCTGGATAAACTGGTTGCCTGTGTTTTGGCAGGACTGAGGTCAGTGTACCCTCCTGAACGTCACATTTTGTCGGACAAGTGGGTGGACATTGTGTACCAAAAAGTGGGTTCTGAGATTCCTGCAGTGTTTGTTTCTGACCACCATCTGAACTTAACAACAGATGGTTATTCAAACGTGAGACGTGATTCAGTAATTAATTATAACTTAGTTGGTAGGAAAGGTGCTGTTTTCATAAAAGCAGAGTACCCAGGGAAAGCCATTAAGGACAGCCAGCGGATTGCTGAAGGCATCCACAGTGCGCTTGACTGCATTCGAAAACTCAAACTCCCTTGCCCCACGAGCACTGTGATTAGTGACAATGCGTCAGTAATGCAATCCGCCCTAGGACTTCTGGACACCGACCAAAAATATGCAGCTGATCACTACCTGACCAAGGTAGGGTGCTGCATCCATGCATATAATCTCCTTTACAAGGACATCAGCAACCTCCCCTCTGTGAAGAAGCCGACTGAGTTAGGGAGGGTGATCCTGAGGTTTTTTCGCGGTCGCTTCCGTGCAGCAGGCATTCTAAAGGATGAACAAACGAAGCATGGTCTGCCAGTAACAAGCCCCCCCTTCCCTGGGGAGACACGGTTTGCGTCGAATTACCCTTGCATGCGCTGGCTTCAGAAAAATAAATCTGCGTTGCAGTCAGCACTGGTGAGTCCTGACTGGGTGGCAACCAGGTGGAGTGTGGCCAGTGCTCAGAGTGTTCGGGCTGAGGATGTTGTTAATCTGGTGCTCAGTGGCGACTTTTGGGGGGCTTTGGACAATGCCCAGGCTCTGCTGTTTCAGGCCTTTGTGGGCCAGGAAAAAGTGGCACAGGCCAGGTTGCAGTAGCAATCCTTCCTGATGCGATCTGGGGAATTTTCTGAGCCAGCACTGTGGGAGGGGGGGGTCTGACCATGAGCCCCCTGATGTGGTGGCAGACCTTTTGTTATGATAATGCAATATTGCGTGAGTGTGCACTGCGAGTGTGTTCTGTAGTCAGTGTTGCGTCTTCAGCAGAGAGAAACTGGAGCATTTTTGGGTTCATACACTCCAAGCCCAGAAACAGACTGTATGCAGGTAAAGCTGAGAAACTGGTGTACATATACAACAATATGCGCATGCTGCGCAAGGTGCGGAACCCTGATTTTCAGGAGCCGTGTGTCCTTCCATACGACGGTGACTCTGATGAAGAAGACAGTGTGCAGTAAAGTCGACGTTAAAGTATTCTTTGTGTCTGAGTTGCAGGGCAGGACAGGGTAGAGCTGAAAAGTCATTTGCAGGGTGTTTTAAGAAACATTGTCTTTTTGGCTGAGCTGCAGGCAGGGTAGTGCATAAAAGGGAAGCAAACAATTTAAGGTGTGAATCATTTGCAGGGTGTTTTGAGAAACATTTAAAAGCGGGTCTGTGGTAACAAATATTTGTTGAAATTTTTTGGTGTTTTTGGGACAAAAGTTTGGTTGTTGGAATCAGCTTAAATATATCGTAAAACCAAGGATTCAGCGGACATTTAGTGGTGCCTACTAGGTCTTCATTGGGGCTAGGCGATACCATACAGGACACCGGAGTGCTGTATGGTATCGATACCGAACGGCACACGTACTGTATGGTACCAACCCTGGGGGGGGCGTGATTGATTGGCCGAAGGCCCAGAAGAAAATTCTATTGCCTTCGGCAAGTCCACCTCGCAGAGAATCTACTCCAAGCAACGCACACACAAAATGGGGAAAAAATGACATAAATACGGCCTAAAACATGCTTTACATAGCTTGGATGGTCATTTTAAGTGATCACGGCATCAAAAAAATAAGTTTCGAAAACTTCGATTTTTGAGCTGCCCGGGGTGAAAAACTGCACAAGCAGGCTGTGTACCAATCCCTTGGGAGCCCCCCGCTATGGGATACAGATGCGTGTGCACGACCGGCGCTGTTCAGCACAAAGCAGAAGTGCAAAGCAAAAGTCAAAGAGGAAAGCTCTTCAGTGACATGTCATAGGCGCCTTTCGCTGCAGTGAACAAAGTACGTGGAGTACAAGCATTCTCTGCACCTAGTGTCCTACGACTATCAAGCTGGCATCGACAAAGATTCAACGTGTCTCAGCAGTAGCCCCCCTCCCCCGGTGGACTCCCCAGTCCACCCGTGGTTCAGAAGATAAGGAGGAATACAAACCCTGCAGAGCAGGCAGGTCGGTAGACCAGTCTGCACAAAATGGTGTGCAGGCACCAGAGTGGGTTAGGTGCCAGGAGGCGTAAGCAGACCGGTTCCAGAAGGCGGACCGGGACAGCCACGAGAGCAGGTCACCCACTGTGTCGAAGAACGACTGAGGCAGGCGGGGAGACAGAAAAACGACCCATCGAAGGGAGCTCGGCACATCCCACTCAGTTTTAGCCAAAATCCGGTGTATTGCTGAGGACATAGACGCACGCACTGCCACTGGCGGGTACCCAGATAGCACAGCAAGTTGCATCCAAGCCGCACAGGACAACAGGAACGCGCCCCAGGACCGCATAAAAGGGAGGGTGTTGGAGAGCGCTGAGAGGAAGACATTGGTGGTGCGAGGCATGGACACGGCCCAGTAACGGTAAGTACGGCCGGTGAAAAACTGCACAAGCAGGTTGTGTACCCATCCCTTGGGAGCCCCCCCCCCCCCCCGGACCTAATAACCAAATAGGGTGAAAAACATGTAAATACGGCCTAAAACATGTTTTACATACCTTGGATGGTCATTTTAGGTGATCACAATATCATACAGACAAGTTGCGGAAACTTTGATTTTTGAGCTGCCCAGGGTGAAAAAATGCATCAGCAGGTTGTGTACCCATCCCTTGGGAGAACCCCCCCCCCCCGGACCTAATACCCAAATAGGGTGAAAAACACGTAAATCCGGCCTAAAACATGCTTTACATAGCTTGGATGGTCATATCGTGTGGTCACAATAATACAAAAACAAGTTTCGAAATCTTTGATTTTTGAGTGAAAAACTGCAGGTTGTGTACCGGCCCATTCACTAGGCCATTATTGGTGGAAACAGCCATTTCGCATCTTTGGCACAGGTTGTGACCCGCTCTCAGGAAGGCTAGAGACTGTAAAAAACGTCCTTCTGTATCCTAGTAGGCATATACTGTCACAATATCCGCACTCACACCCCTCAGAGTGGGTACCACGGGGTCACCTAGGTCGCCAAAACCGCCAACATACCAAAAATGGCTTAAAAGTGCATAAACTGCACGAGCGCTCGTCCCACTCCGCCCCATACAAACCCCATGGAGTCGGGACCCGGAAAACCTTTTTCGGCTCAAAATCGAAAAAAACCAAAAGATTCATGATTTTTGACCCAAGGGGGTCATTTTTTGACCCCCCCCCCCAACTCCATCAAAACCTCAAAAAAGTGGGTTTCAAGTGGGGGGGTTCGGGGGGGGGGGGGGTCCGGACCAAAAACTCATTGGGGGATGCGTTTATTGGACAAAATAATGATTTTACAGGGGGTTAAACTAAAAATTCTATTGCCTTCGGCAGTGCACCTCGAAGAGAGGTTGACAGTCAGCCAATCAGTCAGTGAGCCAGCAAGCAGGCAGTCAGACAGAAACACACAGTTTGGGTTTTTTGTCAGTGGCAGACGCGGCCCCAAGCAGTGGGGAGACACTTCACCTCAGACCAAGCAGTGGCCGAATGGTAATGCAGCCGACCGGAGTCTTTTTGGTTCGAACCCCCCGTCGGATGAATACGGCGGCGCCGCCACCGACGCCGCCAACAGTCGGCCACCAAGGATTCGAACCGCCGACCGAAAACTTTGCGTCCGCTGCGTTACCATTCGACCGGCGGTTGTGTGATGGCGATAAGCTTCCCCACTGCTTGGAGCCTTCTGAACGAAAACTTTTGACCCCCCCCCCCACCCCCCCCCCTCAAAAAAGTCATATCCAGTTTTTAGGGGATAGAGGCCTCAGAATCAAAAAATCCATTGGGGGATGGTCTTATTGGGCGAAATAATGATTTTACAAGGGGTTGGACATCCAATATCATGCCTTGGGGTATGCTACGCGAATGACCCCAAGAAAAGGGGGTATACGACGCCCGCGCCTGCGCTTGATCTAACAACCTCTGCGAGGTGATTTGGCCCAATTGTTAAAGGGGTGGGGGGGGGGTGGTACCGGGGAGGGGGGTGCATGGGGGTGGGGGAGGGTGGTGTGGGGCTTTCCCCTCCCCCCCCAGTGGTGCCGGGTTGTTAGAAGGAGCCCTGGGAAGCAGGCAGCCCTGAATGCTAGGTTGGGGGGGCTTTCGTTTGCGGGCGGAGGGTGGGGGGTCGATACAGCCCTCTAGCTAGACCCCCCCCCAAAGGGTCAATTGACGGACCCCCCAAAATCCCACTGAGACTGACCCCCAGGCCGCGGAGGTGACCCAGACCCACAATTCGGCAAAAATGAAAATGGGATTTTGGGGATCAGCGTGTCGAGGGGGTTCAGAAAAGTCATCATCTGCCATGTATTTGGTGAAAAAGATATTGACCATTTTCAATGCTTGAAAAATTTTTCGGCGGTAAAGTTCATAATAACTCCTGTCAGTTGAGCCCTTTTCCCGTAACCGCCCCCGACCCAGTTTTCAGGGGCCCTGTCGAACCCCCCCTCCCAACCGAAAACCCGACTTTCCCTGCTTGTTGTCAAAGTTTCAGCCACTATGCCCATGCCTGCAGCGCTGGCAACTCCCTATCCCTCCAACATACCCTGGGGTGAGAGAATCCGTCGCATACAACCCAACGTTTTCACTTGCAGTCATGCTGTTGTCTCGGTCTCTCATGCTGTTGTCTCGGTCTCTCATGCTGTTGTCTCGGTCTCTCATGCTGTTGTCTCGGTCTCTCATGCTGTTGTCTCGGTCTCTCATGCTGTTGTCTCGGCTTCTCATGCTGTTGTCACGGTCCCTCCCAGGCGACCATGAGAGCTCTCTTTCTGAAGGAGCCTGTACAGCGAAAGTGAACACCACTTCAGAGACAGATGCATCCAGACTGGGACGGGGTCCATGACCAACTGCTGGAGCAACCTCCGTCATGGTAGTCATACTTGGCCGAGCATGGACTGCACAAGAAGACAGTATGGAGAAACCCAGGGCTGTATTGAAGGGGGAAAGTTAAAAAAAAACCCTTAGTAACGCCAACAGAAACGAACGTTCACGGGGACGCTCTCTGCTTCCTGGTCATGGGGCCTTCTCTACTTCAAAGGTTGGCGATTGGCGGTTGGTGATTGTTGGCGGATAGCGGCGGTTGGCGACAGTTGGTGGCTGCCGGTTTGTGGTTGGTGGGGTTTGGCGGTTGGCGGTTGGTGGCAGTTGGTGGTTGGCGGTGATGGTGGTTCGTGATCCCTGGGGGCTGTCATAGCTCTCCTTCGCAAAAAAAAAAAAATTCAGGCTTCTTAGGAACAGCCCTAGAGAAACCATAGAGCTGAATGTACCAATTCGGGACAGAGGCTGGGGTAAAATTCCCCAGAAAATTTCATGAAAGGGTCAGCTCGGGGTTCCGGTGTGCGCCCACCAACTAAACTGCCAACGGAGCGTCGCCACACCGGAATCACAACAGGCAGTTTTTGTTAGGCCTATTGGCCCCCGATCAAGCACACCACCACACGTTGTGAGCATTATTGTGCAGAATGTGTCACCCTGCACACTTGTGGGGACAAAACTGTTTATGCAGCACATCAATGGCCAAGTTGGTGCACTGCGTGCGCACTGCATGCAGTGCCGACACAATGAAACCTAGCCAGGGAGGAAGGGGGGAAACCCCCAGCAGGCGTCACAAGGGTCTTCATATACTTGGTGATTGGTGGCTGTGGCCAAGCGCAATCTGCTGTTGCGTGAGTGTGTTGGAAGATGGTGGCAGCCTTCTGGGGACATAGGCATTCTGCCTTGACCCCATTGGGGCCCAACTTGTAGCAACATGCAGCACTATGTGGGCCGTTACTGATAACCCATGCTGCGATTCGCAATGATCCGAGAGTGCGGATGGAGGGTACAAGTGGTGGCTCATAAAGAGAATCCACAAAGACAATGCTTCCTAGAGATAGCAAAGCAATGACCATGAAGGTTGGATTCCGCTTTGGAGTGTGTAACAACCCACATGCCGATGTGTTGCATCGTGAATGTACACGACATCCGGTGATTCCCCATCATCATAATCCAGCATCCACCTATAACAAAGAAGGTGCAACAAAACCGGGTAAAAATGGGCTAAAATGGCTGAAAATGGGTGAACATGGGTGGCAATTCAAGTGTGCCACATCCTCAATGCACCAGAAGCGTAAACAATTCTGTTATGGAACAACCAACAAGTGAAAAAAGGCCAAAACTAGTGTTCAAGTAGTTGCCGACACACAAAAGTTTGCACTGCGTGCACAGCATTCCCAATGTCACATTTTCTTGCAGGATTGGCAGATGAGCAGATTTGGTGTTGTGTTATATGTGTGCTTTGCAGGGATGGTTTTGGGGTGGACGTGGCCAGTTGGTTGGCAATTTGCTGGTATGCTTGGAGGCATCTCCAGGGGATGGTAAATCTGGGGTCGGGAACAATTGCACAGCAAAAGCACACTGGGCGTGCTCCGGGCAAACACTCCACTGGAGATGCAAATAGTGGGCTTTGACAATGCAAGGGCAAAGCAAGCCGTGTGAAGTTGTTCCTCTGGTGTAGGTCGCTGCAGAGATGAAGTGGACAATTGCGCATGATCGGTCAAGATACAAAACGTCCCCGCCAAGACAATTCCCGCCAGTGTTCCAAGAGTGTTCTGCACATCCTATTCTCCTGGCCATGAAATAGCACTGGCACTGACACTGCACTTCTCCGCCATTTTCATTTCATGTTATTCATGTGACACTCCCCACAGGTGAGATCTGCAGCGTGTCTCACCTCCCAGAGATTGGGAACGTAGATACATGTTTGCCAAGGGGGTAGGAACACACTGCACCAAAACAGGACAAATCATGTAACCCAGACTAGGTGTGCCAGACACCGACAGTGCCATAGGGGACAGCGCTGCCCATAGTGTCGCACTCACCAGAGCCCGGAGGCGATAGTGACCGACATCTCCCCCCTAGGCGGGGGAAGACCAAACCAGACAAGCAGACAAATCCCGAACCCCCCGTGGGTGGGTGGGTGGGCAGACAAACACTGTCAGGCAACTGTACAACCCCTGCTCGGGACATAAACCTGGATAGGGGGGCGGCTTGTCGACATGCACAATCTCCGGAACCCCCGGGATCCGCCCAACCCAGCTCGATGGAGCAACACAACCTGCCATAGGCACCCATCATGCTGCCGACTCAGCCCCCCCCCCGGAACCCGGTCAGCCTTCAACAGTCCCCCCCGTGGGTGGGTGGGTGGGCGGACAGAAAACTGCCTGAGAATGAAAAGGCAAACAATTGTTTGAGCACAAACAAGGGTTTGCCAAGGGGGTAGGAGCACACTGCACCAAAACAGGACAAATCATGTAACTCAGACTGGGTGTACTACCCTCTAGGCCGGCCATGCGACAAAAAGTGCCACGGCGCCGAGGTGCGGCACATCCCCAGAGGCAAACCAAACACAGGGATCCAGGCAACTCTCCAAACAAGCTCAGGACCAACAAGGAAGGGGAACAGACCCGCCCCCGCCCCCGCATCCATGCACGCCTCAATAAACCAAAGCAGGCCCGGCAATATGCAAACCCAAAGAAAAAGGGGCCGCCTCCTCCGTCACCTCCACGGTGGGCATCGAACCTACGCCCTCCGTGACGAGACCCCCGTGCACTTCCAGTATGCTGTGATATCGATGTGGTGAGAAACCCACACCAAAACCACCAGCCTCAGGTCGCAGGCATACCGCGGGTAGGCAAACGATACGCTCCCCAGCCCCACACCAACATCAACACGCTCATGGGGCGGCCTGCGCCGTCGCCTCCACGGTTCGCGACGGGCCGCGATGACGGAGCGCACTGCGGGGCCGGGCCCCCGTGCACTTTCAGGTATGCTCCTTCCCCATCACAGACCCCAACAATAAATAATCCTCCTAGATGGTACCTGAGTATCTATCGACCACAACACAAGAGCTACCCATAGCGGGCCGCCACAAGCCACACCGCTCCGGGCATCGAACCCCCGCCCCCCGCCGCCGGGGCCGCGGATGATACCATTGTACTATACCGAAGGTACTCAGTACCTGCTACTCAAAATATTCGGCACGCTCCCGTACCACAGAAACATTCACGGGGGTACTTCATGCTCAATCCTACCCCCCCCCTGGCGCCTGCCCATCAAATCACGCAGGTAGCACTATTCTGCCCCCGTCTCAGTGCCCTGGCATAAGCACACGACCCCACGGAACTCGACATTACCAGGCTGACGCAGTAACTGCTCATACACAAGCCACGCCGTGCGCTCAGCCCTGACACGATCCCCCCCAAAGTCCCCCTGGAGCCTGGACATCGGGTCCGCGGGCTGGAAACTTGACGGCACCCACAGGACCGGCACCACAAGGGCGGAACAAACAAGGCTGCGCGCCAAACCACGCAGGACCGTTTGCTGGGCACCCAGGACACTCTTGGCCCTCACCTGCAAAAACTGGGCAATAGCCACCTCCGAATCACTCACCAAGGTTACCGTCGTATACCCCAGCGCCACCGCCAGTCTGACCCCCCAAAACAGGAATTGCAGCTCAACGAGCTGCTGGCTCTGCGCCCGCAGCCGACGTGCAATGTAGGACCGCACCCCCAAAAACTCCGAGAAACCCCCCATCCACCACGAGGGCCCATCATGGGCGCCATCCACAAAAAGCACCAGCCCAGGCCCCTCCCACCACCGACCCAGGAGGACAGGGGCAGCCCGCTGAAGCCCCAGCTCCATACACATGGTTTGGATCCGGGCCACTGGAGCACGCCAGGGCTCAGCTGCGACCGTCTGCAATGCCACCAGGGACTCAAGGACCGCCACCGGAGTGTGCCCCCCCCCCTCCTCCCTGAGCCAACAATAGGCCCCCGCCGCGAAGTCGAACCTGCCAATGCAGGAACCCCAAAAACGATTGCATGAGCCTCTTCTGGGACCGCCAGACCGCCAACCGGAGCCAGGCCACCAGCATCTGTAGGTGGGCCACCTCATGCGACCACACCATCCTAACTAGGAGGTCCAGCCACTTGCCCAAAAAAACCATCTGGGTGGCCGGTTCCAGGACACTCTTCGGGCTGACAATGAACCCCTCCCGCCCCAGGGCAAGGACTGCATTACCCGTGTGATCCCGGAGATATCTCTTATCATGATGAATCAAAAGAAAATCATCCACGTAATGCACGAGGAGAATATCGGGGGGCAGCACCCTCCCCACGATCCGCGCCAGCGTTTGCTGGCAAATGAAGGGGCTATATTTCCAGCCAAATGGCAATCTGCCCAACCCCACCACCCTCCCACTAGGACCGGATCGCAGGCGAAAAACCGTGCGCGCCGAATCCGGGAGCACAAAACTCCAAAAGGCATTCTTCAAATCAATATGGGTGCCATACAAGGGCACCCCCGGGTAGAACGTGACCAGCAGTTTGCTTAACTGCTCCCATGACCTTAGCGAGAATCTCGGGGGGGTGCATCCATCCAATCCATTTTGCTTAACGCAACTGAGTATTAAAGAAACCTTCTCGGGTGTTTTGGGAATGATGAAGGGCCAACATGTCGGGGGCAGGTCCTCCGACAAATCATACAGCAGCCACTGGCGTTTCAACACCCCTACGAATTTGGTGACCTCATCCGATACCCAAGGGGGGGGGGGGGGCGGCCTGGCGTTACCCCGACTGTCGAGCCAGGGGGCCTCCACATCGAAGTCCCGCAGACCCTGCCCATAGAAACCCGATGGCACCGCCTGCGCCCAAATATCCTCGGGGATGACGTGGCTGCCCACCGGACCCAAGGCATTCAGTAGGATATTCGGGTTCACCTTACCAGCCCTCGGGGTGGGGGAGGTGGTGACGTGCAGGAGACCTCTCTAGTCCTCCCGCCTCAGGCCCTTAACAGCCTTAACGAGGGTGTGAGCTGCCGTAGGCAGGCGGAAATCCTCGGCTATGTCGAAGACACGATCCACAAACAAGGTAAGCCGCTGAACAAGCACCCAGGGGGTAACCCGCAGCTCTGCCGACAGCCACCCCAGGTGGGGGGTGCAGGCCCTAAGGAACTCCTGAAACAGGGGGTCGTCCGAATCCCCACAACCCCCCCCATCCCACAACTCAGGCTGCGTGATAGGGTCACGGGGAGGGTCGAACAAGTCCTCCGGACCTGGCAGCCAACCGCGCAAGGTCAGCCAAGCTGGGGGCCGGCGGGCCCGTCTCCTCCGCGATCTTCGGGCCAATACGCCGACGCTTCGTTGGCGCTCCAGCCTGGGCACCTGCTCTGGCCACTCCAATGGTCCCAGCCAAACCGCCCCCGCCGGCATGAGCCCCTCCCCTCTCCGTTGAAGGACCCAGCGCCAGCGGCGCGCGAGCCGTGCGCGTCTGTAGACGCAGGGGACCGCTCACCACTCCAGAGGGCCCCGCCGTGCCTGGAGAACCGGGCGTGCGTCCGGCCGTCTCCCCATGTGACCCCCCTGACGCTGCCGTCCCTGGAACTTGGAGCGGGGCGTAGGGGTTCCGACGCGGGGGCCGAGGGCAAATGCGGACCCCTGCTTCGCAAGGCCGATCCGGTTGATCCCCCCCCCCTCCTCAGACCCGGAGCTGTCACTGGAGTCGACCGTAACGAAGGCTCCACCCACTCCCCTGGATCCGGGGGGGGTCGGGGGGGGAACACCGGGTGCGGGGGCTACCGAGGGGGGTCCGGTGGCTCGAGCTCTTCCCGACAGCCCCCCCCCCCCCCGCGGCCTTGGGTGCAGCGGGGGGGGGGGGTCCAACAGGTCCTCCGGCCAAGCTGGGGGGTGGAATGCCGCCGTCGGAAGGGGCTCAGCCTCCGATGAGAACATATTGGGGGCCCAGACCTCCAGGTGGGTAAGAACCCCTGTTGCCCCCCCCCGAGCCTGGCTCCGTGGGCAGTCGAAGAGGGCCCACGACTGCCGCGTCTTGGAACGCTGTTGCATACCGCAGAGCGGTCCCGACACTGCGCCAACGTCCCCACCAGAGGAAGAACTGCATCTGGGGGTGGCGAGCGTAACACGCAGCGCTGCCACCCCTCCGCAGAGAATGCCAACGGCAGTGCCTCCAAGGCGTAGGGCCCAAGACTTCCAGGAACCTGTGCTCCAGCCACGCACTGCCTCTAGGAAACAAGTGGTCATTGGGCCGCAGGCCCTTGGCCTCCGCCCAGCGAAGCAGGGCCTCACGATATCGATCCGTCCAGGGCGAGATAGGGCGAGGCTGCCAGCCCTCTTCACCAGTTTTGGAGTTCCAGAACCGGAGCCACAGAGGGACTGAGACATCCCCCATGCGGAGCCCAGACACTTCACCAACCCGCAGCCAAAGAACCCAGCTAAGCACTGCCACGCAAGCCATAGGCAAAGCACCAGGCTGAAGCTCAGCTCTCTCGACGAGGACGCACAAACCCTCTGGGGGCAGGTAGGGTTGCAAACCCACCTTAGACGCAGCTTGGGCAATGCGCTTGTGCAGCTGCTGTACCGTCGGCCCGATCCAGCCGAGGTCCTCAGCGGCCCGCACGGCCGCATTATACCCTCGCAACGTGGACTGCCTCTCTCCCGCCTCCGCTCTGGCCGCCAAGAATCCTGCCAGTACCCCAGCCAACCACGCCTCTCCAGAGGCCGCCTGGAATTCCGCGATCTTGGCCAACTTCCGCGCATACGCTCTCCGGGTCCCATCCCGCCACGATCGGGCGGCCCAAGCATCAGGACCGCTGGGTTCGTCCTCGGTCCCCAGCATGCACCAACGCGACCAGATCCAGCGGAAGGAGCGCGTACCCCCCTCCGCTGCGCTGACCTGGCCTCCATCACCGGCTCCTGTGGGTTCGTAGGGCGGATCACCGGGAAGTCCGCCCACCACGGGCGGTGTTCAGCTCCAATGGGGACACTGGAAGTGCCAGTGTCGTGCCGGCAACGCCGCTCCCTTCTGCGTGCACCTCCTGCAATTCGCCGACGGCTCCGACTCCACCGGGATCCATTCCCCCGCGCGCGTCTACCATCTCAGGACTCCACCGACCTCTCTGAATCTCACATTCTTCCAGTGGAAGTCGGTTCCCAGGGCGCCCCTGGCTTCCTCCAGCGAGGCATACGGCGATCTAACCTTGGGCTCTGGACCCGATCTGGCATTGTACCGCGTCATGTACGCTGTGTGCGACTTGCAGAGCACTTCCCAGATACGGTACGCCAGGACATGATCACCGGGGGGGGGGGGGGGGGCAGCCCCCTGCTCATTAGCCCCTTCATGATTCAACGGACGCTGCAGAGGCAGACCGGCGTGCTCGAGGAATTCTTTAAGGGCTCCCACACACAGACACATCCATTGTGCCACCCGTTCTTCCTGGACGAACTCGTCCAAAGCTCCCGGCGTCAGCTCCGGGATGCTCTCCTTCTGCTTGATGCTGGTCCGTTGCAGCTCCATCCGCAAGCGCTCGATCTCCTGCGCCTGCTCTCTCATGGCAGCTGCCATTCTCTGCACGTCTGCTGATCCCCCGTTGTCCGAGTCTCCCATCCTGCTTGGTGCTCACACACAAACACCCCACAAAAAAAACAAAAGCGGACAGAAAACTGCCTGAGAATGAAAAGGCAAACAATTGTTTGAGCACAAACAAGGGTTTAGGGAGGGTGGGTGGGCGGTGCAAAGGGGCAAAGTGCAAATCTAATAGACTGAGAAACAATCATGGGCAAGGAGAACAAGGATACAGCAGAACTCCCGTTCCTACAGAACTACAGCTCTGCACACCATGTTCTCTTGGCCCTGAAATAGCACTGGCACTAGCACTGCACTCCTCCTTCTAAAATAGGTGGACAAATGTGAGCGCACGGGCAGAAGAATAATGTCGCCCAATGGCCCTGAATTGACCGTACGGCAAAAGGCTCGTGGCGCTGCCTGGTTGCCATACCCCTGTGCTCTGAGTGACACTTGAGAGACGCGGCACAAGCACAACGCGGTCATTTCCCCCGTAACCCCAAATTGAAAGGCCACTGTAGGCCCAACACACTGAGAGGACCAAGCCAAAGGCCACGGCATTCCGCACCGCTGGTTTGATGACCCACCCCCACACATGGCCGGGGCTTTGGGCTTTGGGCTTGTCTTCCCGGTCCGAAGAGGGCCTTACGGGCCCACGGATTGCCTCTCATTGGGGAAGTTAGGCTAAAGCGCACCTCACACACTCAGCGGCCAGTCGGTCAGTGAGCGGGACACACGCCTCCTGGTGCGGACGTGCATGTGCTGTCATAAGGCCCCTCAGCCAGCCACTCGGCTTGGTGCTGGAGCGGTGTGTGTTGCAGGGGTAGGGGGGAGGGGTAGTGCCAAAGGGGGTAGGGGGGAGGGAGGACCACCTGTGCGGGGCACCGTCGGGGCTCCCGCTCCCCTGGTTCCGGAAGCACCTGCACCCTGTAGCAGTGCGCAGGAGGGGGAGGGGGGGTCACGGAGATTCGGTACTGGCAATACAATACACCCTGTGGCGCAAGTAAGGGCAACACAATGCATACGAAAGCGCGATCATGTAGGTAGGCAGCACCAGTGGGCAAATGCAATAAAGTGTACCCAAGGTAATACAGTTATCGATTTAGGAGTACTGTGTTGTGGGGGGGAGGGGAGGAGTGTAGCCGTGGGAACGCCTACTGGCGCTGCACGGGCAGAGAGTGGGAGGGAGTGCAGCCGTGGGACGGCCCACATGCGCCACAGGAGAGGGGGGGAAGGTGGAGAGCAGTGGTGGGATCGCCCATTGGCACTCTAGGGGGGGGGTGGAGGGTAGGAGGGCAGCCGTGGGATGGCCCACTGCAGCAGCCAAGGAAGGGAGGGGTGAGAGGGGCAGGGGCAGGGGCAGGGGGGAGGGAGGTCCACTTGTGCAGGGAACCGTCGGGGCTCCTGCTCCCCTGGTTCCGTGAGGTGAAGCACCTGCGGATGTGCAGCGGGGTGCGGGAGGGGAGGAGGTCACGGAGAAGCAGCATTGGAACACAATACACAGGCAGGTAGGTAGGTACTACTAGCAGGCAAAATACAGTCACGTGTAGTACAGCTACATATACTGCATTTGCTATGTATGGGGGTATGAGAGGAAAGGAGGGATTCGAACCCGCGTCTGACACTCAGCACCTCATGGGCTTAAGGGCGGGGGCTTGTAGCCTACGGTTTGGGTGGTATGGCTAGGTCGCGCGGTTTGGCCTAGTGGCCTTGTGGCGCTGCCAGCGGGGGCATGCTGGAGTCGCAGGGGTAGTGGGGAGGGGTAGTGCCAAAGGGGGTAGGGGGGAGGGAGGACCACCTGTGTGTGGCACCGACAAGGCTCCCGCTACCCTGGTTCCGCGCAGCGCAGCACCTGCACCCTGTAGCAGTGGGCGGGAGGGGGGGTGTCACGGAGTTTCGGTACCGCCACAGGAGAGGGGGGGAAGGTGGGGAGCAGTGGTGGGATCGCCCACTGGCGTTCCACGGGGGGGGGGGGTGGATGGTAGGATGGCAGCCGTGGGATGGCCCACTGCAGCAGCCAAGGAAGTGAGGGGTGAGAGGGGCAGGGGCAGGGGCAGGGGGGAGGGAGGTCCACTTGTGCAAGGAACCGTCGGGGCTCCTGCTCCCCTGGTTCCGTGAGGTGAAGCACCTGCAGATGTGCAGCGGGGGGCGGGAGGGGAGGAGGTCACGGAGAAGCAGCATTGGAACACAATACACAGGCAGGTAGGTAGGTACTACTAGCAGGCAAAATACAGTCACGTGTAGTACAGTTACATATATTGCATTTGCTATGTATGGGGGTATGAGAGGAAAGGAGGGATTCGAACCCGCGTCTGACACTCAGCAGCTCATGGGCTTAAGGGCGGGGGCTTGTAGCCTACGGTTTGGGTGGTATGGCTAGGTCGCGCGGTTTGGCCTAGTGGCCTTGTGGCGCTGCCAGCGGGGGCATGCTGGAGTCGCAGGGGTAGTGGGGAGGGGTAGTGCCAAAGGGGGTAGGGGGGAGGGAGGACCACCTGTGTGTGGCACCGACAAGGCTCCCGTAACCCTGGTTCCGCGCAGCGCAGCACCTGCACCCTGTAGCAGTGGGCGGGAGGGGGGGTGTCACGGAGTTTCGGTACCGCCACAGGAGAGGGGGGGAAGGTGGGGAGCAGTGGTGGGATCGCCCACTGGCGTTCCACGGGGGGGGGGGGGGTGGATGGTAGGATGGCAGCCGTGGGACGGCCCACTGCAGCAGCCAAAGAAGGGAGGGGTGAGAGGGGCAGGGGCAGGGGCAGGGGGGAGGGAGGTCCACTTGTGCAAGGAACCGTCGGGGCTCCTGCTCCCCTGGTTCCGTGAGTTGAAGCACTTGCAGATGTGCTGCGGGGGGCGGGAGGGGAGGGGTGGGGGCGATACCGTATTGGCAATACAATATACACTACTGCAATAGTAGGTAGGTAGGTAATACTAGCAGGCAAAATACAGCTACGTGTAGTACAGTTACCTAAAATGTATTTCCTGTATTAGGGGCACGAGGAGAAGGAAGGGATTCAAACCCGCGACTGCCACTCAGCAGCTCATGGGGTTGACCGCTCGGCCACTCGGCCGGCGGTATAATAGGGCGGGTTGTGGGGAGGGGAGGGGGGAGTGCGGCCGTGGGATCGCCCACTGGCGCTGCAGGGGGAGGGATGGGAAAGGAGTGCAGCCGTCGGATCGCCCACAGGCGCTGCTTGGGGAGGGGGGGGGGGTGAATTGCAGCCGTGGGATCGCCCACGGGCGCTGCAGGAGAGGGGGGAAGGTGGAGTGCAACCGTGGGATCGCCCACTTGCGCTCCCGGGGGAGGGTGGAGGGTAGGAGGGCAGCCGTGGGACGGCCCACTGGCGCTGCCAAGGAAGGGAGGTGGGAGAGCGGCACGGGCAGGGGCAGGGGAAGGGGCAGGGGGGGGGGGGGGACCACCTGTGCAGGGCACCATTAGGGCTCCCGCACTCCTTGTCACGTGAGGTGACGCACCTGCAGACGTGCAGCAAACGGCGGGAGGGCAGGGGTCACGGAGATGCAGTACTGGCAATGCAATACACACCATTGTGCAAGTAGACAGGTAGGTAATACTAGCAAGCAAGTAATAAAAGGTGCCAAAGGGGGGAGGGGGGAGGGAGGACCAACTGTGCGAGACACTGACGGGGCTCCCGCTCCCCCGGTTCCGTGCAGCGAAGCACCTGCACCCTATAGCAGTGGGCGGGAGGGGGGGGGGGGTCACGGAGATTCTGTACCGCCACAGGAGAGGGGGGGAAGGTGAAGAGCAGTGGTGGGATCGCCCACTGGCGTTCCAGGGGCCATGAAGCAACGGATACTTGGCTACCGAACGCCCCCGTGTCACAGGCGAACCGGTCGTTGCCACGCAAAGTTCAATCAGTTCCTCGTATTGTGCATTAATCACGACGTCCCAGGGGGAGGGTGGAGGGTAGGAGGGCAGCCGTGGACAGCCCATTGCTGTAGCCAAGGCAGGCAAGGGAGGGGCAGGGGCAGGGGCAGGGGGGAGGGACAGGCCCCGCCTGTGCGGGGCACCGTCGGGGCTTCCGCTCCCCTGGGTCTGTTAGTTGAAGCACTTGCAAGTGTGCAGCGGGGGGTGGGAGGAGGGGGGGTAATACAATATGCACTATTGCACTGGTAGGTAGGTAGGTAATACTAGCAGGCAAAATACAGTTACGTGTAGTACAGTTACCTAAACTGTATTTCCTGTGTTAGGGGCACGAGGGGAAGGAAGGGATTCAAACCCGCGACTGCCACTCAGCAGCTCATGGGGTTGACCGCTCGGCCACTCGGCCGGCGGTATAATGGGGCGGGTTTTGGGAGGGGAGGGGGGAGTGCAGCCGTGGGATCGCCCACCGACGCTGCAATCAGAGGTAGAAACCGGAGCAAGTGGGCCCGAACTGGGTATGGGGTGGCGCAAAGCCGGGCTAGCGTGCAGGCGGCAGCCTCGACAATTGTAGTTTCCGTAGAAACTGAAGAAACTGAAATTGGCCCGGCACCACCATGTAGCACCGCCGCGCAAACGGCCCAGAGAACTGTCGCCGCCACCGGCACAGGCTCCGGCCTCACCGCCGCGCGAGTCTCGTGAAATACATGCCGGACCTTTCTTGGAACAGGCCAGGCGGGTCATGCTACACGCCCAAATGCAAGCCGCACGACTCTGCCTGGAAGAGGTGGCGCAGGCACTCGCCCGGCAGGCCATCACACAGAAGTCTGTCTTCTTGGCACACCACCACAAGCACTTGTGCCGGCAAGCGTACTTCCTCTACAAGGAACACACGGCGGGGGGGCTTTGGAGCCCCTCATCGATTTCCAGACCCTGTTGATCCATGGTGTGATGTGGTTCGATCCTCTGCTTTGTGTCATCCATCCCTTTTGTCATGTGGTGGATTGGGCTTTGCGGTGTTGTTTCCTATATATCATCGCTTGCATGATTCCGTGATTTGCTCTCCACTTTAGCTCCTCACTTCATGTCGCAAACGTCCAATCCTTCTGCTGTTGATTGCGTATGTACCTAGGTCGGCCCTTTTTACCATGGGCTTGTGCCGGTGGTTGAGGCGCATACGCTTGCTGCGGCTGGGGTCCTGCTCCGTAGACAATCACTTGGACGGGAGGAGGGGGAGATCAGTACCAGCGCCTGTGTTTCCGAGGCGGTTCGGCATGCTGGTGTGTGTCTTCTCGGTGTCGCCTGGACCCATGGTTGCGTGGATGGTCTGGAATATCGGCCTCCTCTGATCGCGTCGGTATTTGACCGCTGGACATCTCCTCATACTCAATTTGTGTTGAGGACGACGAATGCAACTCAGCGGATGACGGGCTGGGCTGCTCTCCGCCGCTGACTTTGGCGCGCTCCTGCTCGGCGTGGTCGGTGGTCATGTTGTTGATGACTGGGTTGACCTCGTGGGTGGTTGCACCTTGTACTCACGTTGTCGTACTTGGTGATGGCTTCGGCAGTCAATGGCTGAGGACCATGGTGTCCCGGGCAGCCCATGTGCAGAAAACTATGGAAAAAAAAAAGTGGTAGCCACATGTTGTGCACGTGGTGCACCCGCTTCCCCATCACTCAATTCGGGGGGGGGGGGGTCTGCCGCATGCCAGGCCCATGCCGCCCGCCCGTGCCGGGGAGGGGCCTATGGGGGAAGCCGGCCGCCCGGCGCCTTGGGTGGTCCACCCTGGGAGCTGGAAGCCGCGGGGCAGGGGTGCCCGGACCAGTGCATCACTCCACGGCGGACGCATGGGTATGTCGTACGTCCTCCCGGTGATGTACGCCGTGTAGAGGGTTTGCTCGCCGCTCACGGTGAAACTAGCTCCTCGGCGGGGCCGCTGGGCCTATTGTGGGGGTTGCTGGCGCATTCCGCGCCCCCGCATTTGGGCACTCTCGCGCCAAGTTTCCGTGTACTCCGCATTTGAAGTAGACATCGGGTCCGTGTGTTGTGCCTGCAGCCTTGCCCGGAACTCCTGTGGCTGCTGTTGGGCCGGCCCTGGGCCTTGGCTGGCACCGGGATGGCCCATGGTAGGCCACCATGCCTTCCAAGCAGCGGTTGCGAGATAGGCAGGGAGCCGGGTCTCCATTGCGTCCAACCTAAGGCAGTGCAAGAGGGCCGTCACGCTTTCTCTCTGCCAAAGGTATGGAACCGCTGAGACTGCTATTTACGAGAGCTCGCTCGTTTGTGTTCAGGTCCGGGGACCGCGGTCCGCAGAGCTTAGCAAGCCCGGGCTCCACGGACGCCACCTGAGCCACCAATTAAGCTCCCGGGGCCGCCTCGCGCCAAGCCGGTCTGTCCCCATCCAGCGTATGTATCCAGCTTCCCTTTGTGACGTCCAGCAATGACCTCTTGACCCTCCAACGGCAAAAATAAGTACTCCATGGGTGATTATGGGACATGTAGTATGGAGACTCTTGTCCACAAAATGGAATGCATTTTGCACCATTCTGTGCTTAATAGAAGCTTTAGTACATGCCCAAACTTCCACGTTTTGTGGAGACACTAGGCCCCGTAGTGGGGTGTGTGGATTGCCAGCCCCCAGCGCGCAGCAACCCTGCTTGTGTTCTTCTTATCCCCCCAGTATTCTTTTGTATGTTACCGTCCCCGCTCAACCGAAACTGGAATTGGATTTCATGTGTTCTCAGCCCCGCAGTGAATAGTGACCAGCTATACCTGAGTGTCGCCCCCCCCTTCCCCCTCTGGTACTGATATTGTATACAATGCAACCCGCTGATGCATCTCAGCCTTCAGGCTTCACACTGATGTCTTATTCGGAGGAAAGCGTAACTCGATTGTGGAAATAAGCGTAAGTCGCTTTTTTTTTTGGCGTAAGTCGCGTAACTTTTTTTTTTTTGGCGTAAGTCGCGTTTTTTTTCGACGGAAATTTATTTTATTTTTGGTGTAAGTCGCGTAAACTTTTTTTTTTTGGCGTAAGTCGCGTATGGGGAAAAAAAACCCATTTTTCCAAAAAAAGGCGGGGAAACACAAGAACCACCCAACAACCGCCATTGCTACCGGAGGAGGTGAAGCATATAGCCCCCACGGACATTTTGGGTACCTCCGGCACGGGTAAAGCAATGGAGCCGTGGCGTGAAGGGTGGTTTTTATACTCATCGCCGGCAAATGGCGGAAATAACGTGCGGCAGATGGCGCAATCATGACCGCAAACAAAAAATGCAATTTGCCCTTCGGCCTTTGGCAAGCGGTATCAAAATGACTATATTGCTGCCGGCGCCACCGGCTACGAAGCTCAAGCCAGTGATACCACCTGAGTCCGGTCACCTGGGGCGAACTACATTCTTCGCATGCAACCATAATGGCGTGGGGCCAACTACAAGAAGTCGCCAAACACACACTTGTAGATCAACTGGAGCCGCATTCGGCCACTGCTCCTGACAGGTGTCCAGATGCAACCGAGCAACGGGGCTCAACTACGCGCATGTCCAAGACAATCAATTAATCCTCTCAATATTGATCATTTGAATCCTCCCCCGGATCCTGTGGGCTGTCGCGGCAGTCGGTTGGGGTGTTACTGATCTTCATAATGACGTCAAACCCATCCTTCACACATCCAAAGACGGGGCGCTTGGAGGGGAATAGGTCCGTGTTCTCACCGGTGGCATAACACCAGTGAGACCCTCCGCGACAGGGCGCGGGGCTTGTTGCCAGCTCATTAGAAATGTTGCCTCGTGCATTGTGC
This sequence comes from Eutreptiella sp. 'Long Island Sound 2002', assembly GCA_964036045.1. NCBI lineage: Eukaryota > Euglenozoa > Euglenophyceae > Eutreptiales > Eutreptiaceae > Eutreptiella > Eutreptiella sp. 'Long Island Sound 2002'. The sequence continues at coordinate 145,083,344 of OZ038383.1, read as the reverse complement.
TGCACTTCCAGCTCATTAAGAATGTTGCCTCCTGCATTGCGCCGCACTTCCAGCTCATTAGGAACGTTGCCTCCTGCATTGTACTGCACTTCCAGCTCATTAGGAATGTTGCCTCCTGCATGGCGCTGCACTTCTTGCTCATTAGGAATGCTGCCTCCTGCAGTGCGCTGCACCTCCAGCTCATTAGGAATGTTGCCTCCTGCATTGCGTTGCACTTCCAGCTCATTAGGTATGTTGTCTCCTGCATTGCGCTGCACGTCTTGGTCACCAAACTTGAAAGCTGAATTGGGCTCAGGATCTCCGTTCCCACTTCGAGGGTTTTTGGGGTCCCGTGCAAATGGGTATCCAAACTGCAGCATAAAATTGGGAATTTTGTCAGAACTCTTCTGCGGCAGTAGATCAGCGTGAGGCCGGCTGTCGGCCTTGGTGTTTGCCTTGCCGACGATCCTGCCGTCCCCTGGTATCATCCGCCATCTCCTGTCGATACTTTGTGGGATGCTCTTGGAAGAGTCCGCCAGCGGCCCGCCGTTGTCCGGGAGCGGCTGCCGGAGTATTGGTGTAGTCAGTGAGTTGGGGGGCGACTACAACCAGTCCTGATGCGACATACCCCCCAGCTATCTGTCAAAACTCGGGGGGGGGGGGGGGGGGGGGGGCAGTTGGGGGGGGGTCCAGCCGGGGTCGGGGGGGGGGGTCCTGCCGGGGGTGGGGAGGGGTGTTCCTACCGGGGGTCGGGGGGGGTCTGGCCGGGGGTCTGGGGGGCGTCCTGCCAGGGGTGAGGGGGGGGGGGGTAGGGTTAGGTTTAGGGTTCAGGTGAGGGTTAGGGTTAGCCCTAGGGTCACCGAGCTGGTGGAACCAGTCTTGGTTTTATAACCCTCTTTAGTGTCTAGGGTGGACCTACCAGGTTTAGCAGCAGCAGCAACCAGCAAGCAGCAGCAGCAGCAAGCAGCAAGCAGCAGCACGCGCGAAATGGGTAAAAATCAGAACTCCGTTGTGGTGCTTCAGATTTAGGTGAAATTTTGGTGGATGATACCTATGGGTGTGAAGTACAATCACACAAAGTTTGAGCAAGAAACTCAACGGTGGCGGCCGGGAACGGGATTTGCAAGTGGCGGACCTCAGTTTCAAAAACTGCACTTTAGGCCCAAAAACAGCCATTTTTGGGCTCAAAAAGCCCTAGAACACATTCAAAACGGCCAAACGAAGGGAAACGGTGGCTACTCTGCACGTGCGGCTTGACTTCCCTGTGTTAACAAGCTCTTTGCCGCCCTCTAACTCCATGACATGTCCCGGAAACGGCCCAAAAAGGCCCCCAGAAGCTTCAAATGCCGACAGCCACAAACCAAGAATAGGCCATATCTTTGGCTACATGGCTCAAAATGCCATTCCGAGGGCACCTACTCCACCCGCAACCCCCCACTTTTTGTGGTTTCCACCCCTTAGAATTGCCCAAACGGACGCCTACACCCTCATACTTAGCAGCAAGCAGCAGCAAGCAGCAGCAGCAAGCTGCAAGCAGCAAGCAGCAGCACGCGCGAAATGGGTAAAAATCAGAACTCCGTCGTGGGGGTTCAGATTTAGGTGAAATTTTGGTGGATGATACCTATGGGTGTGAAGTACAATCACACAAAGTTTGAGCAAGAAACTCAACGGTGGCGGCCGGAAACGGGATTTGCAAGTGGCGGACCTCAGTTTCAAAAACTGCACTTTAGGCCCAAAGACAGCCATTTTTGGGCCAAAAACGCCCTGGAACACATTCAAAACGGCCAAACGAAGGGAAACGGTGGGTACATTGCACGTGCGGCTTGACTTCCCCGTGTCAACGAGCTCTTTGCCGCCCTCTAACTCCATGACATGTCCCGGAAACGGCCCAAAAAGGCCCCCAGAAGCTTCAAATGCCGACAGCCACAAACCAAGAATACGCCATATCTTTGGCTACATGGCTCAAAATGCGATTCCGAGGGCACCTACTCCACCCGCAACCCCCCACTTTTTGTGGTTTCCACCCCTTAGAATTGCCCGAACGGACGCCTACACCCTCGTACTTAGGCCCACTAGGCTGCGGCAAGCTGCAAGCTCAAGCCCAAACAGGTGGGTGCCCAAATGGGTCATTAGGGTCCAGTAGGGGCAAAAAGATGACTTTTCTCAAAAATGATCCTAGACCATGTACGACGCTAAAACAAGTGTTTTTGGACCATTTTGAGGGTGTGGTGGCCCATTTTGGTCCTCCAAAAATCCCAAAATGCCTTGAAAAAAGGCTGTTTTGGGACCAGAAATGGGTCAAGAATGGGTCAAAAACGCGGTTTTCCAAAAATCATCCTAGACCATTTGGGGTGCACAAACGGGTGAAATGAGCCCATTTTGAGCCCATTTTGGGGCATTTTGGCCCCTCAGAAGTCCAACAAAAGCCTTGAACGTGGGCCTCGTGGTGATGGGGTTGACTTGCAAGCCGATTTCACTTTGTTAAGAGCCATCAATGTGTGAATCATTCTTGATGTCCTTCACCAGTCATAGCTAATGTTCCCTCCCCCACCAGCTCGGTACCAATATTCAGTCTTGATTAGAGTTAGGGTTAGGGTCACCGAGCTGGTGGAACCAGTCTTGGTTTTATAACCCTTTTTAGTGTCTAGGGTGGACCTACCAGGTTTAGCAGCAGCAGCAGCAGCAGCAAGCAGCAGCACGCGCGAAATGGGGAAAAATCAGAACTCCGTCGTGGTGCTTCGTATTTGGCTGAAATTTTGGTGGATGATACCTATGGGTGTGAGGGACAACCACACGAAGTTTGAGCCAGAAACTCAACGGTGGTGGCCGGGAACAGCTGTCGCAAGTGGAGGACCTCAGTTTCAAAAACTGCAGTTTGGGGCCAAAACAGCCATTTTTGGGCCAAAAAAGCCCTAGAACCCATTCAAAGCGGCCAAACAAAGGGAAACGGTGGGTACACTGCACGTGCGGCTTGACTTTCATGTGTCAACGAGCCCTTTGCGGCCCTCTAACTCCACCATATGTCCCGGAAACGCGCCAAAAAGGCCCCCAGAAGCCCCAAATTTTGTGCAGATTGGCCGGCGACAGCCACAAACCAAGAACAGGCCATATCTTTGGCTACATGGTCCAAAACGACATTCCGAGGGCACCTAGTCCACCCGCAACCACCCTCTTTTTGCGGTTTCCACCCCTCAGAATTGCCCAAATGAACGCCTAGACCCCCATACATAGCCCCAGCAGGCTGCGGCAAGCTGCAAGCTCAAGCCCAAACAGGTGGGTGCCCAAATGGGTCAACAGGGTCCAGTAGGGGCAAAAAATGACTTTTTTCAAAAATGATCCTACACCATGTGTGATGCTAAAACAAGTGTTTTTGGACCATTTTGAGCTTGTGGTGGCCCATTTTGGTCCTCCAAAAATCCCAAAATGCCTTGAAGATGGGCTGTTTTGGGACCAAAAATGGGTCAAAAATGTGTCAAAAACACATTTTTCCAAACCTCATCCTCGACCATTTGGGGTGCACCAACGGGTGAAATGAGCCCATTTTGAGCCCATTTTGGGGGAATTTGGCCCCTCAGAAGTCCAAAAAGGCCTTGAAAGTGGGCCTTGTGGTGATGGGGATCACTTGCAAGCTGATTCCACTCTATCAACGGCCTTCAATGTGTGACTCATTGGTGTCCCTCAGCATTCATATCTAATGTTCCTTCCCCAACCAGCTCGGTCCCAATATTCAGTCTTGATTAGGGCCAAGGTCACCGAGCTGGTGGAACCAGTCTTGGTTTTATAACCCTTTTTAGGGTCTAGGGTGGACCTACCACGTTTAGCAGCAGCAACAAGCAGCAAGCAGCAACAAGCAGCAAGCAGCACGCGCGAAATGGGGAAAAATCAGACATCCGTCGTGGTGCTTCACATTCGGCTGAAATTTTGGTGGATGATACCTATGGGTGTGAGGGACAACCACACGAAGTTTGAGCCAGAAACTCAACGGTGGCGGCCGGGAATGGGTGTCGCAAGTGGCGGACCTCAGTTTCAAAAACTGCAATTTAGGGCCAAAAACAGCCATTTTTGGGCCAAAAGAGCCCTAGAACCCATTCAAAACGGCCAAGGAAAGGGAAAGGGTGGGTGCACTCCATGTGCGGCTTGACCTTCTTGTGTCAACGAGCCATTTGCGGCCCTCTGACTCCACCATATGTCCCGGAAACGGCCAAAAACGGCCCCCACAAGCCCCAAATTTTGTGCAGATTGGCTGGCGACAGCCACAAACCAAGAATAGGCCATATCTTTGGCTACATGGCTCAAAACGCGATTCCGAGGGCACCTAATCAACCCGCAACCCCCCTCGTTTTGTGGTTTCCACCCCTCAAAATTGCCCAAATGGACGCCTAGACCCCCGTACCCAAGCCCAGTAGGCTGCGGCAAGCTGCAAGCTCAAGCCCAAACAGGTGGGTGCCCAAATGGGTCAATAGGGTCCAATAGGGGCAAAAAATGACTTTTTTCAAAAATGATCCTACACCATGTGTGATGCTAAAACAAGTGTTTTTGGACTGTTTTGAGCTTGGGGTGGCCCATTTTGGTCCTCCGAAAATCCCAAAATGCCTTGAAGATGCGCTGTTTTGGGACCAAAAATGGGTCAAAAATGGGTCAAAAACGCATTTTTCCAAAACTCATCCTAGACCATTTGGGGTGCACAAACGGGTGAAATGAGCCTATTTTGAGCCCATTTTGGGGCATTTTGGCCCCTCACAAGTCCACAAAAGCCTTGAAAGTGGGCCTTGTGGTGGAGGGGATCACTTGCAAGCTGATTCCACCCTGTCAACGGCCTTCAATGTGTAACCCATTGGTGTCCCTCACCATTCATATCTAATGTTCCCTCCCCCACCAACTCGGTCCCAATATTCAGTCTTGATTAGGGTTAGGGCTAGGGTTAGGGCAAGGGTCACCGAGCTGGTGGAACCAGTCTTGGTTTTATAACCCTTTTTAGTGTCTAGGGTGGACCTACCAGGTTTAGCAGCAAGCAACAGCAGCAAGCAGCAAGCAACAGCACGCGCGAAATGGGTAAAAATCAGAACTCCGTCGTGGTGCTTTGGATTTCAGTGAAATTTTGGTGGATGATACCTATGGGTGTGAAGTACAATCACACAAAGTTTGAGCAGGAAACTTGACAGTGGTGGCCGGGAACGGGATTTGCAAGTGGCGGACCTCAGTTTCAAAAACTGTAGTTTAGGGCAAAAAACAGCCATTTTTGGGCCAAAAAAGCCCTAGAACACATTCAAAACGGCCAAACGAAGGGAAACGGTGGCTACACTCCATGTGCGGCTTGACTTCCCCGTGTCAACGAGCTCTTTGCCGCCCTCTAACTCCATGATATGTCCAGGAAACGGCCTAAAAAGGCCCCCAAAAGCTCCAACTGCCGATAGCCACAAACCAAGAATACGCCATATCTTTGGCTACATGGCTCAAAATGCGATTCCGAGGGCACCTATTCCACCCGCAACCCCCCACTTTTTGTGGTTTCCACCCCTCAGAATTGCCCAAAGGGACGCCTAGACCCCAATGCCTAGGCCCACTAGGCTGCGGCAAGCTGCAAGCTCAAGCCCAAACAGGTGGGTGCCCAAATGGGTCAACAGGGTCCAGTAGGGGCAAAAAGATGACTTTTCTCAAAAATGATCCTAGACCATGTGCGACGCTAAAACAAGTGTTTTTGGACCGTTTTGAGCTTGTGGTGGCCCATTTTGGTACTCCGAAAATCCCAAAATGCCTTGAAACTGGGCTGTTTTGGGTCCAAAAATGGGTCAAAAATGGGTCAAAAACGCATTTTTCCAGACCTCATCCTAGACCATTTGGGGTGCACAAACGGGTGAAATAGGCCCATTTTGAGCCCATTTTGGGGGCACAAGAGCAAATGTTGGAACTCATGCAGTCGAAAATGAATGGGATCGCGGTGAAGCGAAAGCCATTTGCAAACACATAAAAGGGGAGGGGGATACAAACCAAACAGTGCAATTCGTGCAATAATGGGATCGCGGTGAAGCGAAAGCCATTTGCAAACTCAAAAGGAGGGAGGGGAAGACAAAACATTCAGTGACATTCATGCAATAATGGGATCGCGGTGAAGCAAAATCCAATTGCCAAGGCAAAAAGAGGGGAGGGATTACGGAACACACAACCACATGCATGCAACCCTCAATCGCCATCATTAACCTACAGTCAATCAATGACATACATGCAACATCATTAACCTACCTGACGCACGGGGGCAGATATCTGGTGGTTAGGGGAACACTGAACACACAATGACACAAGGCGGACTTTTTAACTTCTCTATCTACCTATTACGCACAAGAGCAAATGTTGGAACTCATGCAGTCGAAAATGAATGGGATCGTGGTGAAGCGAAAGCCATTTGCAAACACATAAAAGGGGAGGGGAATACAAAACAGACAGTGCAATTCGTGCAATAATGGGATCGCGGTGAAGCGAAAGCCATTTGCAAACTCAAAAGGAGGGAGGGGAAAACAAAACATGCAGTGACATTCATGCAATAATGGCATCACGATGAAGCGAAAACCAGTTGCCAATGCAAAATGAGGGGAGAGGAATACGAAACACACAACAACATGCATGCAACCCTCAATCGCCATCCCCCAACCAATTGACTTTCCTCCACCCTAGTACGCACAGAAGCATAGGCACTACCCCACCAGCTCGGTCCCAATATTCAGTCTTGATTAGGGCTAGGGTTGCTGTTAGGGTCTGCAGCCCTCCTGTAGCCCTCCTTCAGGTCAAAATTGTTTCTTGTTGTTTTGACACAAATATGAATTCTCTACAAAATTTTGAGTATTTTGAGTATAAACACATAGTATGAAGAAAAAAAATGGCGCCTTCGGCGCCGGACAGTTTTCTCAAGGGACACTTGTTGGTGGCCGACCCGGCACCACTATCTTTCAAAACCCGGGGGGGGGGGGGGTCGCATACAAGGACCGGGCCCGGCCGCCCCCCCCCCCCGTGGTCAAACCCCCATCCCTGCTCCATGGAGTGCATCTCCAGTCCAAATACTTTTCATCCAACAGGTGGAACCTCCATCCCCACTCCTTAAAAGTCATCCCTGCTCCAGAGATTGTTGTGTCAAATAGGTGGAACCCACATCTGCGCTCTATTAAATGCCCTTTTTTTGCTGGCACACCACATTCACAGTGAGCTCTGGGGCGACAGCCCAAATCAAAGAGTAGCGCTTGGTACAACGGAGGGTCCCACATGTGCAAGGCAATGTGTCCCGGACTGAACTGATGGACCTACTCTGGTCACTACTTGCATGACCTACCCTCTGCATATGCACAGCTCCATCTGCGCTCCATAAAATGCATCCCCGCTCCACAGATTGTTCATCAAACTGGTGAAGCCCCCACACCCAGGTAAGTATTAGAAGGGAGGGGGGTGTGGGGGGTCTGGGTTTGTGTACCAAAAATGGCCTGACCAGATTTCCCAACTGTAAATGTCAGTTTTTCCCAGAATGGTCATTTTGGTCTGGGGGGGGGGTCCAGGGGGGGGGGGGGCAGTCCTCCTATGGTGTACGGCCATTCTAATACTTCCCCGCCCACCCCCATTCCATGACACCGATCTCCGCTCAAGAGGCTTTGTGGAAACAAGTGAAACCCCACCACCGGTCCACAGAGGACATCCCTGTTCCAAACAATTCTGTTCCAACAGTAGGAAGCCCCACCCTGCACCATAAAATACATCCCCACCCCAAAGATTTTGGTTCCAACAGGTATAACACCCACCTGTGCTCCATAAAACTCCTCCCTGATTGAGATATTTTCGTTCCAAATGTTGTTAAACACCCATCCCCGTCACATAAAATGCATCCCCACTCTAGAGGTTGTTGTTCAAACAGGTGACCCGCTCCATAACACGCATCCCTGCTCCAAACATTTGTGTTCAAACATGTGAAACCCCCCATCCCGCTCCATGAAACCCAGCTTGGCAACACAAAATTTTGTTCCAACAGGTAGGACGCCCCGCCCTGCTCCAAAAATCATCCACGATGCAGGAATGTTTGTTCAAACTGTTGAACCCGCATCCCCGCTGCAAACAGGTGAAACCCGCATCGCTGCTCCGTAACTTTGACACCTCGTTGCTGCAATGACTTCATCCCTGTTGCAGAGATTTGATCTAGAAAGACTAGAAATCCCAACTCCTGCCCCCATAAAATGCAGTCCAATTGCAAAGATTTGTTCAAACCGTTGAAAACCCCATCCCCGCTCCATAAAAAGCAGTGGATTGATGTTCGGAGCAGTGTGGTTGGTGTCTTATATTCACAAACTCCAATTTCCACAGCCATGACACATTTCCACAGCCATGACACACAGGCGGTAAATTGACCCAAACACATGCATCAATACAAATTCAGGGTAAGAAACACATGGTCCAGCGTGCTCGGGTATCACAAAGTCATGGACGGCACACTGCCTCTATACCTTGTGGTGCCCTGTCTCTTCCACAAACTCCATCGCTGGGGGTCGCACCCCTTTCAGAATGGGCTCCATGAACGGGACCCAGACCCTTGACCAGGACGGCCCCAGACATTGCCTGGTTCCAAAAATTCAAAACAAGGGAAAATGGGAGTTTGGGAACCAGCACCTCACCGGTTTAAACAATCATTCTTTCAAAAGTTGCAGTTGCGCTGCTTGTTGTGTTTGTTAGACAATTGCATCTCGTGGGTGGCCGTGGCGCCCTGGGCCGCAACTAGTACATTATCTCAGCACCATTTTTAGCGATGGAGGTTGGGTTGGGGCAAACTTGCATGTAACATGATCCATGAATGCCCTTTCCCTTACGTACATGGTACTCACACGAGCCTTAATCGCGTCCTTGTATCGGAGAATCGGACTTGCTTCAATACTTCCACTTCCCAATGGAATCTTTGGCCATTCGATGCGTGCTTGTCCCCCTGGGTGGAAATGGCTCTTCGCCACTCTGCAGAGATATAATGTAAAGCATGAACACAATCTAAGGCAAGAGAGTCGCAAATGGCATTGCGTGTAGTGAAGAGGGCGGAAATCCTACGTCACCCCTGCATTCTCGGGGATCCCCAGACAAAGGGGGACAAAATCAGAAGTCAAAACCTCCGCTAGGGGTCACCATGATGCCCCTAGGGGCCCCTAGTATCTCAAAGTATGGGTCTCTAGTACGGCCAGACGCCCAAATAGTTGCACTGCGCGCGCACTGCGCTTAAAGCTCCCCCTTACTGTGGTCAGGGTGATGTGATGAACTCGCCCAAACAGTCACACTCGCCTATGACCGTGCACCCGCAGTCTGAAAGCCCGTGTATCCAAGGCTGCGGGTCTGAGATTCTAAATACAAGAAGAGATGCTTTCACTACGGCTGTCAGCAGTTGCAAAAAAAGGGTGAACGCCCATGCCACCAGCTGCAAGTAGTTACGTTGCACCTAGGGTTCTACGATGGCAGCAATTGGGCGCCACAATATCATGCATTGCCTTTGCCTAATAAATAGAGAAGGAGGAGGGTGCTGGAAGTGTTGGCTGGGCACCGATTTTGTGTAATGATGCGGCGCAGCAAAGCCATGATGTGCAGTCCATTGTCTAAGGGCCGGGGGTTATAATTGTCTTGTGTCAGAAATTGTTTTGTGGCATCCCAAGCCCATTGCCGGCAAAACGCAAAGAGCGTGACCGAGCTCTTGTCCGCTACTCGGACATACGCAACTTCGCATAGCAACTGAGTAATATTTTGGACACGCTGGCGCACATTGGGTGGGGAATCCCAATCTGCAGTGGGAAGGGCATTGCACAGGATCGAGGCAACAAACGAGTGTTGTATGTGTCGAAGCAAGAAATGAGTGTTGTATGTGTCGTGTACGTGCCAACTGTCCCAGGCTTTGGACTGCATGAAGGCGTGACCGTTCACCTGAACATGGTAAAGGATCGGTTGCCCGCAATGGTGACCCGTTGTGTGTTATTGTGACGGGGAGTATGGCAAAGTGTCCGTGGATGACACACACGGTTCCTCCCTCCTGCCAGATGGGTAGGTGTTGCTCATCGCAGCAGCATGGGGGTCGGGTGCTTGCTTTGTTATGGCGGTTTGTATGGCGCTCAAAGGCGCGCTGTACATTTTAGTGGGCAACAATGCGGATGTGTTCGCCCCCCTCCCCTCCCAAACGTGCAATGGCCCCCCCGAACCCTGGGAGGAATGGTACGCCGTTCTCCACTTCGTCACTGCTTCACTTCTTCACTTCTTCACTGCTGCATCAGAAACGCCTGCAAAGTCACATGTATGACACTGTCACGGTGCCCCCCCCCCCCCTCTTTTTTGGCTCAGACCAAGTTGAGCTGGGGTAGCCTGCTCACTTTCGGTACTCGAAATAATCTCTCAGAATGAAGGTTCAGAGCTGTCGAGTGCTACGATGACCCCACAATATCTGTGGTAGCGGATCTGACACGTAGTGAGGATTAGCTGAGTCCGAAACCAGGTTATGCAGTGGAAAAGTGCCACACCCTTACGCTTGCTAGTGTGCATGAGGCACAATGACTGCGGGCTGAAAAAGACATCAGTGTGAAGACTGAAGGCTGAGATGAATCAGCGGGTTGCGTTGTATACAATACTAGTACCAGAGAGGGAAGGGGAGGGCGACACTCAGGCATAGCTGGTCACTATTCACTGCGGGGCTGAGAACACAGCAAATCCAATTCCAGTTTAGGGTGAGCGGGGACGGTAACATACAAAAGAATACTGGGGAGGAACGAAGAACACAAGCAGGGTTACAGCGCGCTGGGGGGTGGTTGCGTCCGGGACGGTGATGCTGCTTTCGGCGATGTTCGAGGCGAGCAGCGCTTTTGGCCAGGTCACCTTTGTACACTAATCCGGCTCTACATCAGGCAGTTCGAGCAGCCCTTGCCACTTGTGCTTTCGTCGGTCCTCAACAGACCATACACTGTCATCATCACTTGTGTACGACATCTGTACTGCTGCCTGTCTCTCAATTCCCCTGCCCCTCGTGCTTTTACCCTCCGTGTGTCTAACCGATGTTCTCATGACCGCCCCCTCCACTGCAACTGGTGCACCACCAACAGCTTTGCCCCTTCTTTAGCCAGCCTATCTGCCTCATCATGATGAGGCTGTCCATGTGCGTGCATGTGTGGGTGGGTGGGTGGGTGCTGGGGTTGGGAGGCTGAAAACCCACTGGGGGGTCCCCTTACAGGAAGAGGGGGGAGGGGGAGCGGGACAGGATGCCCCACCCCCATTGTCAAGATTTCGCTGGCCCCAGCAGGGGATTGGACACCATGGGGGAAGTACGCCACAAGGGTGAGCACTGGGACTGGCAGTCCACTATGATCCATGAAACTGTGCCGTCCCTCCCCCACTGGCGATCAATCAACAAAAACAGGCCACACAAAAGACAAAGCAATGGACACCAAATGCCGGAAACATGTGCTTGTCCCCAGGGAAAAGAAAGCCCCTCTTGGAGCCTTTGGCACCATAAAAATTCGCACTTCCCCCAGCTGCTCAGACGCTTTGACAGAGGATGAGGAGGTCAGCAGCTATCGAACAGTTGCCGGTGCTGACACTGCAACCGGACACACGTCCGATTCATGTCATATTTCAAACAGCACGTTGTAGTGCCTGGTTATATGCCTAGGCCGCAGCGCCTGATAAAGGTAGGCCGATCCAAACTGTGTCCACTGGCTCCAGCACTCACACCAAATCTTAGTCATCTGCGCCCACTTGTCAGCTGTCTGCAAAACACAGATCCACATGTCGAGCCACTTCAAGGGGCTTTCTGTGATGGGGATGCACTCTCTCGGTGTTGTCATTGTGGGGCGGGCGGACTTCCGATGGCGGAGTGGCAATGGTAGGTGTCATTGAGTGTACTCGGGAGAACCTCGGAAAGTAGAAGGTCCATTTTGGTACACTACGGGTGCACCCAGTGACTGGGTGGACCTGAGGGCCGACCAACATACAGCCGTAAGATGTGTCGGCCCTTCATACAGTAATGTAAGTAAGTAAGGCATTGAGAGGTGTGCAGCAGGCAGCACAGGGATTCACACCCCATCCTCAAATCACTGAGGGACGCAGTGCTCTGAGACACAAACCCCTCTTGAGTTCTGCTACTGATTTGGGGTTAAATTGCCTCCTGCCTCTTTGAGGGGAAGCTGTCCTCTGATGCCACCATTGCCCACACTGATGCTCTTACTGAGAACAGCTCACCATGGTCTCACCCATCCTCTCTCGTACCACTGACTGCTACAGTCCAGCAGGCACTAAAATGGGATGTCTCAGGGTGGACTCTCTGAAAAACAGCATGCACCCTGACCTGTCTCCCTCACCTCAACAGCAAATGATGTTACCCCCACCTTGATGCCCCGCCACAAGTGCTTCACTTATGTCTGCTGATTGTAGTACAGATTGCTCCTGTAAGTCATCTTTGTTGTGAGCATTATGAAAGTACGGTGGCAGAGCACATAGGGTTTTATCCGCCAAAATTTTTTCAGGAAAATGAGCTTTCCCCTTATATTTTCCCAGCTTTTTCGGCTAAAGCAATGGAAATTTCTTCCAATAAAAGCATTGGTGCTGGACCCAGCGATGCAGTCGGGAAAATCTCGTGTCTCAAGTACAAGGTAGAACATATACGGCGTGGCAGCACCAAAGGAGGGTGCTATCAACATCCCAGGGAGTTCGGCTGATAATGCAGGGCACTGCGGAGTGCAACACGCGCAAAACAGTAGCCCGAGAGTATCCTGATAGACATGCAACCTGTGCCCAAGACATGATGCTGAGCAGGCACGATATCCAGGAACTGAGAAATGGATGTATGTTCAGGACTGCACTGACAATGATGCTGGAGATCTGTTTATACGCATGGAAAGGTGGGTTTTGGAGGGTGACTGTGTCCTTGAGGGACCATGTTTGCGTGATCCCAGATGGTTGTGCATACACCAACGGGGAGAGTGTCGCGGATGTGAACGGTAAAGCCCATTGCTGTCGGGGAAGGGGATATACAGGTACGCGTACATACGTGGACGTCTTCAGTCATCCAGTCGCACAGTATAGGGAGACCCCAGACCGTGGACAGGATACTGCAGACCTCTTGCATCTCGTGGGTGGCCGTGGCGCCCTGGGCCGCAACTAGTACATTATCTCAGAACTGTGCTGGGGACACTGTAGTACCGTGAGGCGTTGTCCACAGGGGGTGCCCCCGTGGCGAGAAGTGGAGCTGGCCCACGCGCCCCGTCAAAGCGACGCGTTGTTTCACTCCCCACACAGACTGCAGGTCCGCGCTCTGGGCGCTGAAGAGCCCATCCATCGAAATTGCCCCTCTGTGTGACCAAATGCGCCCAATGCTTGTGTGTAAGTATCTGTTAAAAGTGAAAAGTACACCAAGTTGTCAAACTGCTGATGGGGGAGGTGGAAAAAACGGGAAGAAATTCCTTTGCCTACCCTATCAAGCCCTTTGCGGTCTTGATGTATGCTCCACACAAGCTCATCTGGCGGCGCTGTGCCAGCCATTGCACCGACTCTGTGAAGTCTTTCATTACTGTGGTCGGGGTGATGTGATTAAACTGGCCCAAACAGTCACACTCGCCTATGAACGTGCATCCCCAGTCTGAATTCCCATGTATCCAAGGCTGCATTGCCTTTGCGTAATAAATAGAGAAGGAGGAGGGTGCTGGAAGTGTTGGCTGGGCACCGATTTTGTGTAATGATGCGGCGCAGCAAAGCCATGATGTGCAGTCCATTGTCCAAGGGCCGGGGGTTATAATTGTCTTGTGTCAGAAATTGTTTTGTGGCATCCCAAGCCCATTGCCAGCAAAACGCAAAGAGCGTGACCGAGCTCTTGTCCGCTACTCGGACATACGCAACTTCGCATAGCAACTGAGCAATATTTTGGACACGCTGGCGCGCATTGGCTGGGGAATCCCAATCTGCAGTGGGAAGGGCATTGCACAGGATCGAAGCAAGAAATGAGTGTTGTATGTGTCGTGTACGTGCCAACTGTCCCAGGCTTTGGACTGCATGAAGGCGTGACCGTTCACCTGAACATGGTAAAGGATCGGTTGCCCGCAATGGTGACCCGTTGTGTGTTATTGTGACGGGGAGTATGGCAAAGTGTCCGTGGATGACACACACGGTTCCTCCCTCCTGCCAGATGGGTAGGTGTTGCTCATCGCAGCAGCATGGGGGTCGGGTGCTTGCTTTGTTATGGCGGTTTGTATGGCGCTCAAAGGCGCGCTGTACATTTTAGTGGGCAACAATGCGGATGTGTTCGCCCCCCTCCCCTCCCAAACGTGCAATGGCCCCCCCGAACCCTGGGAGGAATGGTACGCCGTTCTCCACTTCGTCACTGCTTCAATTCTTCACTTCTTCACTGCTGCATCAGAAACGCCTGCAAAGTCACATGTATGACACTGTCACGGTGCCCCCCCCCTTTTTTTTGGCTCAGACCAAGTTGAGCTGGGGTAGCCTGCTCACTTTACGGTACTCGAAATAATCTCAGCGAGTGAAGGATCCGGACTTGCAGGTCCGTGTCCCTCCGCCTCGGGGCCCGATTCAGGAAGGACGCCGGATGGCTGGCGAGGCGCGCCGCCGCCCCGTGCAGCAATTCCGCAAACTCGCAGATCTCAGCGAGGCCGGGCAGAAACACCAAAATGCAGGACGCGGGCTTGGCCAGCGCCACGACCAAGTCCGCGGCAAACGCGTGCATCGCCGCCGGGATGGCCGGGGCCGGCGGGCCGGTTCGGCTCCAGAGGGCGCAAAGCGCTTGCACTCGCCCCGCGGTCAAGACGTCCTTCCAGTTCTGCCTGCATAGGCCCCCATGGGTCCCACATAGGTCCGGCACAGCAGCCGTCACAGGTGTAGGCGAATGCATGATGCAGCCACTGCGGAGGCATCCTTTTTGCGTCCACTGTCCCCATTATGCCAAATCAACCATTTCTTGCAACATCTTCATTGAAATGGGTTTGCTTATGCACCCGTTCATGCCGACATCCAAACATTCCTGCACCACAGCAGGGGAAGCATTCGCTGTAACGGCAACAATGCGAATAGCCTGGCGTTTGGGCCAATATCCAGTGTCTTCCATTTTGCGCAGTACTGTGGTGCATTCAAAGCCGTCCATCTCCGGCATGTTAAGGTCCACCAGTATCACCGGGCGCCAGGTCTCTTTCAGCGATGCCACCACCTTTGAAAGTGGAATGTAGTGTTGTTTTTTTGCTGCTATCAACAGGGTCAGGGACCATCAAAACCCCTTGTGCAGCAAGAATCCCATGTTTACATAACGACATGCTCACATGCAGTAAATCCCCAAAACCACACCGGATTTCAAGAGGAGGGGTTTCAAGCATCATTGTGCAGAACTGGTTGCCAGTCTTTTGGTAGGCATCGGATGCATGACTTCAATGTCGAGCCTGCATGCCCCTAATCCGTTTTGCAAAGGGGAAATATTGCAAAGGGGACGGTCCCATTTTGGCTCCAATTTGGTGCACTTTTTTCTTGACATGTGACATTTGGACATGTGACACCTTCCCATGTCCAAAGCTTGAGCCCAAAAATTGGTGGCCTGGGGTAGGTTGGGAGGTGCCCTCTGGGCCAAAAATGTCCATTTTTTCGCCCAAAACAGCCGTGAAATCCACTGAAAACGGCCAAACCAAGGAGAATGGATGACATGTGCTCCAATTGGCTTGTTTTGCTTGGGTCAAAGAGCCTGTAGCTGGCCCCTTCCTCTACCATATGCCCAAGAACGCTCCAAAAATGCCCCAAACCAAGAATGGGCCTTGTCTCGGTAGTCCACCTGCAACCCCCAGACGTTTTGTGGTTTCCAACCCTCAGAAGTGCCAACAGACACCTTGACCCCAGTACTGGTGTGCGCTATGCCGTGCTGGGGCAACACACGGAGCCCAGACCAACTTGAGCCAAAACGGGTCCAACAGGGGTCTGTGGGCGCTGAAAATTGACTTTCCTGAAATCTCTTCCTCGACCACTTAAAGTGCCCAAACAAGTGTTTTTAAGCCCGTTTTGAGCCTGCCGTGACCTGTTTAGGCCCTCCACAAGTCTCAAAAAAGGATGAATTGAAAAGGGCCACTTGAGGGTCAAAAAAGAGTCAAAAACATGTTTTTCCACAAATGATCCTCAACCACTTGAGGTGCTCAGACAGGTGCTTTTGGCCTGTTTCGAGCCTGTGGTGAGCCCTTTTGACCTCCAAAACTCTCAAAACGCCTTGCAATTGGGCCATTGTAGTTCCAAACTACGGTCAAAAAGTGGTCAAAAACGCATTCTTCGAAAAATTATCCTGGACCACTCCTTTTGCCCATATGAGTGTGACCAAGGAGTGCACACTGTTCGAATATAGACACCACACTCTTGGGTGACAAAATTTGTTTACTCCCTGCCATACAATAGAAAGACAATGCAGCCCCTTCGGCACCCAGGTTCCCAGCCCAAATGTGAAATTGGCAAAAAACAGCTTCGAGAACTTAGTTAGGGGGGCCATGAGCAACGGATACAGAGCTCGCATATACCCCCGTGACACAGGCATATGGTCATCGCCAACATTCTCAGTTCATTGTATTGTCTCGCTGCACTGCAGCGCAAGCCAGATCAGCTTCGAATGTTGCCTTGAGGTCACCGCACAGGGCGGCTATCGAATGTTTCATGGGCCATCTGGGTCAGCTCATCCCCCTCCCATAGGTGCCGGTAGTTGGGGGGGGGGGGGCTGGGTGCGGGTTCTGAACCAACCCCCCTTAAGTGTGACAGTGAAATTATGGAACCGTGCTTGCGAAATGGGGGTTTGCAACTTTCCGATTTGGTGTCTTGCTGTTACCCGTCGTATGATCACCTTGTGGCATCTGTGTACGGTGTCATTATGAAGGGTGGCATGCAGTATACATTGGACATGCATGCGCCAAGAGAGTGTCCAAACAATGATGCAGCATTTCCTACCATTAAACTTTGCAATCCGGCTGTTTTCCATGGTTTTGAGCATTTTGCTTACAACAGTGACAGTCGCAATCTGGGGCACGCAACGCGACCTTTGGACGTCAGCTTCAGCTTCGTAGCCCCAAGGAGCAGCCCCAAACGGTCAGGAAACAATGTTGGGAAAAATCATTTCTGACCCACTTTGGACCAATCTTGCACTCGTTTGGGCAATTCAGGTTGGGACCACTGCCGACTGACCAAGAGGGAGGGGGGCAAGGGCAGGCACCTCATGGCCAGTTTCACAAATCAGTGCCTGGCAGCCCAAGCGCTCCAATTGCTTTCGGATAAGCAACTGGTTGACTGCCGTGTCCTCAGCCACAAGCAGCACTTTGTTTGATCTCTCCAAAGTGGGGCTCACTGCCGTTGATGCGTGGCCAAGATCTGCCGAAGGCTGACGCTTGAGGTCGGTGCGTCCTGCCATTTCCCTCAACCACTCTTTTAACGCTTTCGTAACGACAGGCAAGGCCAGAATGGGATACGTCGTAGAGCTCGTGTATTTCATCTGCTTGGAGCCTACCATGGCGAACCTGTGATGCATATCAACCATTCTTTGAAAGGCTTCGCACTCTGGATGGTAGGTGTCGAAGAGCAGGGCCTCATGGCTCTCAGCCGAAGCCATGGAATGAAGGCCCGAAAGGTCCTCTGACCAGGCAACGCCATGCGCCTTGAGCATCTGTATAATTTGCATCCGAGTGAGAGAGTTGCCAAGAGCCAGTAATAACTTGAATCCCAATGGCCAGCAGATGTAGGTCGGCGAACGACTCAACTGCTTGACAACCTCTGCTCTCAGCAGCACCGAGAACTTCGTTCCAATCGAGCCTTTGGGCTGTCCAGGCATGGCAGCCGGAGATGCGACTTTGATGTCGCCGGACATCATGGTGGCCATCTTCTTACAGATGGTCAACCCCAGTCCAGTACCACCAAATTTGCGGCTGGTGCTTTCATCCGCCTGCTGGAAAGGCTCAAACACCTTCGACTGCTTGTCTAGGGGAATACCAATGCCTGTGTCAATGACGTCGCATACCAGGATACAGGAATCAAAACTCGCAAACATTCTGTCTTCGGCAGACTGGGATTCAGAAATAAAGGTCGATGCTGTAGACTGGAGGGAGCCAGACGTCACAACGTTGGGCAGCTCAGAGACAGACGGTTTTGGCATCTTGCTGTAACGCAGTCCCGACGAAATGCTGCTCAGGCTGTTGCGGAAGGTCCGAACAATGTTGCTTCGGGTGGACGGGCTGCGCCCCTGCTTGAGGCTGTTAACTGAGCCCTGCGAGTGGCTGGAGGATGAGGATTCCTCAAGCCACTCACACTCGTCTTTGGTGGCAAGGCGCACGTGGGCGCAAATGTCTCCACCATCAGCTGTGAACTTGGTGGCGTTGTTCAGGAGGTTGATAAGGATCTGCTGCCAGCGGTGGCCATCGATGCGGATGTCCAGAGGCACATCTCTATCGAAGAGGAGTGTGGGACACAGCTCTTTTCCTTTCGGCTCAAAGTTGATCATCAGCATCGTTTCCTCCATAATATTCAACAAGTTGATGTCGTCGATGTCCAGTTTCATTTTGCCACTCATCAAGCTGCCATAGTCCAGGACCTGCGTCACTTGGTAATGCAGCATCCCAGCACACCTGGAGACAGCCTCAAGGAGCTCCGCTTGGTCCCGGGTTGGGCACATGCTCTCCAGCAACTTCATACTGCCAGTGATCCCAGCGATGGGCGTGCGCAGCTCATGGCTCATGGTCATCAGCATACGATCCTTACCGGTCATCAGTTCCTGCAAGTGACTGATAGCAGTATCCTTTAGATCCACTAGCACGTGGGCCTCGCAAACTTCCAACTTTGTGAGAACTTGCTCCCTCAATGCTTCTGTACACCTGGAGCAATGGTCAGATGGTGAGTTGTCAGTCGGGGACTTGTGTGGACTTGTGCAGTACCAGGTGAGCCTCACGAACCCCAAGATCAATGCTATTAACCAGATGTCGTAGACTAAATAGATGGCCAATGACCAACCAGAGTCCATGGGCTCCGGTGCAAAAGCTGTTTGGGGAACGATAAAGAGAATCTGACATCCTTCCAGCAGTGTGGTTCCAAGACCAGCTACCAGCAATCCCCACAACACAAATTTCATGTTGGCAAATTGTTGCTGCTGCTGGGGATTTGCGCAATCCATGCACCATCCCGTGACGTACCGACTGGCCAGCCCTATCGCTGCAGCCATCACCCCACTGCGATACAACAGCAGGTTGACTGGCGCCAGCTCAGGAACGAGATAGAATACCACACATGCAGAGCACAAGACTGCGAGCACCGTGGTATCTAACACCCAGAGAGCAGACAAAAAATACTGCTTCCTCTGGACGACTGTGCGCACAAGCAGGCCAGACAGAGCAGCAGCTAAAGCAATGATCCAACCCACCAGGGCGCCGCTGGACGCTCCAAAGTGCGGCAGAGCATGGCACACACTCGACCAAACCATCACAGCACTTATCGACGCCAATTCCAACAAGCTATAGATGTCGAGGAACTGGGATTCCTTCTCCTCCTGTGTTTCTATATTCTGCTCCTCCTGTGGTGCTTCCTTCTTTGCATCTTCAAGCATGAGCTTTTCGGCCTGCTGCCGGTAGGACTGTAGAAATTTGATCAACTGCTGCTGTTCCGAAGTAGGGTCTTCAAAACTTGCTGCCTTCGTGGTGCTGAAATTGCGAGGCCAAAGCCTCTCAAGAGAATGACGCAAATCAGCCCATTCAGCAAACGAGGACTCAGGGAGATCCTCAGTGGGGCCTTTCTCAACCAAAACCATCATAGACTCTACTTTGCTGCTTGGCATGCCGAAGGGACAGCTTGATGTCTGCATAAAGGAGCAGCAGAACAGGCAGAGGGCTCCGGGCTAAATGGCTGAATAAATGGCCACACACACAAACTCACGGTGGTGAGGCGAAGCGCCCTGGGCACTTGAGGGCTCCAGAAAGTTCTTGAGGGCTGTGGAGAAGTGTTAAGTGAGTCAGCAACGAAATTGTGCAAAAAAAATGTATGTACACGAAAAACTGTGGGTGGTAGAACATGTGGTAAAATGGGAACCAATGGTTTTTTTGCTCTGTGCAAGAAAAGTGAGGTCTCCTACCCCCAGGTGCATGTATACTTTCCGATATTTCAATGGTGTGTTGGTGAGGTTGTATCTCAACAATGTGCGGAAAAAACTGTATGGTGTCTGGGACATTGTTTGCCTATCGCACAAGCAACCTTCTGCCTTGGTTGCACCCATGCTTGCTTCGTTGTGGAAAATTAAGGGTACAACGAATGGTCCATACTAATAGACTGAATGGCCCTGCCATAGCCACTTCCAGCCATTAGTTCTCAAAGTTCCACAGAGATAGCACATTGCAAGCATGTTTCCAATGTAACCCTCTACGTGCATCATCAACCCAGCACAATACAGCCTTCTCCATCGGTCCACCTAAACCTGTGCATCACCCTTGCCTTCTCGGGGAAATCAACCTAGAAAGGACTGAATGTGGTGGAAATGACCACAAAATGTGTGAAAAGGGGTGGAAATGGGTGACACTGGGTGAAAATGCCATATCCCCAATGTGAAAAAAGCATCAAAACCTGCCGTCATACAACAATGATGCCCAAAGTATCACAAAGTATGGAATTCTAGGATGGCCAGAGACCTAATTAGTCGCACTGCGCGTGCATTGCGACCCGCTTCCCCCCCTCCCCCTGCACCCCCAGGATTGACCAGGGGCGGTAGGTCGCCAGGCGGGGAGAGGGGCACCCCCCCATTAGCAAAAGGGCTGCTGGGGTGGGGGGCCCGGCTGAGGGGATGGCTGCTGCTACTGGGGCTGCTGCGACCCCGTGGGGCAGGGGTGGAACGGCCAGTGCATGCCGTTGCACCGCACGCACGGGTAGGGGGGGCGGCCCGCGCGCCTCATACATGCGACCGGTGCTCAACGCCATGTACAGGGTCTGGTCCCCGTGCACCGAGAACCCACCTGCCGGGCGTCCGCGTGGGGCTTGAACCTGTGCCGGCGCCGGCTGCCACTGCGACTATGAATGCTGGGAGGACTGGGATTGTTGCATTGTGCACTCGCGCGCCCAGTGGCGGTGCAGTCAGCACTTGAACTAGGCCCCAAGGGGGCCCGCCTTAGTAGCCTGCGGCGTTTGTTGGCGGGCCGGGAACTCGCCCTCCGTCATCCCCGGGGTCGGCCACAGAGCAGCCCATGTGGCGTCGGCCAGTGCAGTCGCCACCTCACACTGACCATAACGGTGCTGTGGTGCCTCCGTCCTCAAGAAGATCACGAGCGTCTCGACCAGTTGGCGCTGCCAAGCGTAATGCAGCTGGGTGTTCGCCACGCACTGCAATTCGCCTAGCGATAGGGGCGGGGTTGACGGGCCCCGGAGCTGCGACAACCGGGCTTCAAGGGCAGCAATCTCGGCGCGGATCTGATCAGTGGGTTGATGTTGTGGGGCCGGTACGGGCGGCCCCCTCGGTGCCGAACCCTGGGCAGGGGCCTAGGCCAGGGGGTTGATGTGGCGCCACTCCGAGGCAACCACGTCCAGCCTCCAGCGTGCATGATTCTCGTAAAGGGCCATCATCAAGAGCGCCTCGTGTGGCTCTGCCGATGGGGCGGCCCACTCACTGGGCATATCCACACCGGCCTGATCAAATCGGCGATGCATCCGCTCCACATAGTATTCTCCGGCCTTCTTCGCGGCCAGGTCATCACCAAGGAAGGCACGGAAGGTGGCCGCCACGTGATCCCTCCAGTGTGCCCACTTTTCATATGACTCGCTGATCGCTTGGGGCATATCCACGTCCCCTGCGAACGCGCACTTGGCACGTTTGGCATTCGGTTGCTCCTGCGCTGGCCTGCTCGCAGAGGCTGTTTCGCCACCCACCACGGCGGCATAGCCCGCACCTGCGGCCAAGTCGGCCTCCTGGACAAGCGACTCCAACTCGTTTGGCGATAGAGACATGACAACGGGGACTGGTCCCAAGCAAAACAAAGAACACTTCACTGCTGCAGGGGGGTGGCTGTCTGGTACTGTCCCGACCTGTGGCCTGGTCTGCCCCGACCCCTCTGTGAGCTAGGCAAAACCTAGGTTACTACTGAGCTAGGTCTAAGAAATGTATTAGCTCTTCAATAAGGGCACTGATGACCCAACCCGTCTAACACGCCATTATTTTGCCGTCCCTTGGGTTCCTAGTAGGATGTACCATGAGTCCGCACATAGAGCCACTTTTGGGAAATGAGAGTGCATTTGTAATGCCCTCAATGTAGCAAGCCATTCCACCATGTTTATTGTTTTTCTTTTTTTTGACGAAGCTGCACCAGTTCTGCAACAATACAAGATAGCCTCGGGATCTAAGTACACTCTCACAATATACCATAGCCTCTTCCCCGCTTTTCCACCATGTTTATTGTTTGGCATATGTCCATGAGGACAAAATCAGCCATTGAGGCAAAATCTTTCGAGCAAAATACCATAGCCTCCAACAAACCTCACAGTCCTTTTTGGTTTATCAAATGGGAGATCAAATCAGAGTGACAATGCAACGGCCCTCAACAAAGCTTGTAAGTATACACGGATTGGAGGTTGGATTGGAGTTAATGAAATAACCCACTGTTGTGTTTAGCACAAGAACCTTTTAGGCTTATGCCACATTGTTCTTTGCATCCTTGTGGCTTCTCACTGCTTCACAACTGCCCTAGCTCCCACCCCTCTATGGGACCTGGTGTCCCTTTGCTGGATACAAATTCATCTTGTTCAAACTTCTCTTGCTTGCCTCATTTCATCTCTTTGATCCCACACTCGCATTCTTGCGTTGCCCTCGACTCTTTCGTTGCGGCTCCCTGTTTACGAACGCTTGACTTCACCAGGGGATCTTTGCCTGTGGGGTTGTTGCAATTCTGCCACACACTGCCACCATCAAAAATGCAATCCCTACTACACAAAATTGATTCCCTCTCCAAGGGCTTGTGTTCAAACAAGTGATAACTCCACCCCCGCTCGATAGAGTTCAGCCCGACTCTAGCAATAATGGTTCAAATAGGGGAAACCCATGCTTGCTTCATTGTGGAAAATTAAGGGTACAACGAATGCGATAATGGTTCAAACAGGGGAAATCCATGCTTGCTTCGTTGTGGAAAATTAAGGGTACAACGAATGGTCCATACCGATAGACTGAATGGCCCCGCCATAGCCACTTCCAGCCATTAGTTCTCAAAGTTCCACAGAGATAGCACATTGCAAGCATGTTTCCAATGTAACCCTCTACGTGCATCATCAACCGGGCATAATACAGCCTTCTCCATCGGTCCACCTAAGATTGTGCCTCACTGGGAAACCTCATAGAAAGTATTGTCGGAGCAAGAGGTAGAGGGCGGTCGTGGGCATGACACTACAACGCTGTGGACACAGAGGCTGTCAGTGGTTGAATCGTCGGCCTCAAGTTGCGGCGACGCCAGTTCGGTTCCTACTACCTACATTGCCCCTCCGCCGCACGGGACGAGGAGGACATGCACCAGCTAGCGGCACGCGGAGCAGGCGGCGGAGCCTGCTACTGCAGGTATGCTAGTGTTGTGTTTTTGGTATTTGCAAGACTTATATAGCAGAGACAAAGATTGTACAAAGATGACGAGACACACCACCCAGCCATGGGCGGTACCAGTGGTGGAGCCAGCTGTTGAAGGGGGCGGTGGTGGAAGACGACCCATCATAAGTGCATAATTCGTGTAGGTACTGCCTTCATGACGACCTGTCATAAGTGCCCGCAATTTTGCCTGTTGTTTGTGTAGGTGCTGCCTTCACGACGACCCGTCATAAGTGCCCGTAATTTTACCTGCAGTTCATGTAGGCTTTGGGTACACTTTTGCTACACTTGAAACATGCACCACCCCAGCGAAATCTCCAAGGAAAACGGCACGCTACTTTCGCAGGTGAAATTGAAAATCCTGTAGGTAAATTTCCTCGTTTTTGTGTACGATGAAGGACGGGCCTCGTGTGTGACCCTCCTTTCGTCTAGGGACCCATCGGCAATGTCCCCTGAAGGCAGCACCTACACGAAAGGCGGGTAAAGAGAAAAACCATGTAGGACAGAACCCCCTTGTAAAAAAACAAATAAAAACGATGAAAAAAGTGTGCCGAGCACCTCCGAACGGTTGGGTATGCGGCCCAGGTGTTATCCGACAGTTTGCACCAGCCCCGATTATAATCAGGGTGCTATCGGCTTGGGTATGTGTGGCCATGGGTACCACAGAGAGCAGGGGGGGGGGGGGTCCTTACGGCGGCCCTACCTCCAAAACAAACGCAAATATGCTGGTGTTGCCAACCACTCTTTCAACTCGAAATCCTCCAGTTCTGGCACCATGTACACAACCGGAGACATATCAGACCAACCTTCCTCATTCAAATTCATTACAAATGCACCTTCTTCACTATCACTGGTGGCCACTGATTCACTGCTCGTTCCACTGCTCGTTCCACTGCTACTGCTAGTAGTACTGATGCTACTTCTATTGCTAACACTACTGCTACCGGAACTGGAACTGGTAGTAACTCCAGTCGTGGGCCTGGTCCTTTGTGTTGGCATTGACGGCAGGTCCTCACCGTTGCCTTGGTCAGAATCACTACCACTCCCCTGCTCCTGATATACCGTGCCCTTTAGGGCCACCCGCCATTTGCGCAAAGGGTTTCTACGTCGGCACCGAAGGTCTGCTTCCAATGTGGGCTGGCTGAATTCGGCATCCGAGGCGACCGGTTTCTTGCTGCCTCTAAGATTGATGTCCACTACTCCCTTTTTTCTTTCCTTAGTGGACCGAAAGATACAATTTGGTGTGCAAGGCGCGGAACAGCTCGCCAAGTGCTGAACATTCTGTGGCACTGTATTTGTGGCAATGGAGGGTGACGACCATCGTCGATCTATGGCCTAACGCGCCCTTGTCCTGAAGCGGTGAACCCGTGTCTCCGCGGGTTTTGAGACCATCGTTTTTGCGCGTCCAGTGGTCAGAGTTTTGCTTAAAAACTCAGCATCTCCTAGGGGGTGGGGGGGGGGGTCTGACTACCCCCCCTTGCGGTGACACGTGGTTGTGTCAAGTGATGATTGCGATCAAGGAGATTGCGAAAGCACCAACATGCACAGCCAAAGAAAAGAGATCAAGGCTGATCACGGACCGGAGCGACCGGCCCTAGGCGCCTTTCACCAAAGTCTGTCGTCGGGACAATCTGCATATGCACAGTGAAATGTTGCCCGCTCAGACTGGGCCAGCCATGCCATGAGTTGCAGACTATCTTAACGCACTGAAAGGAATCGACTGTGGTGTCTCTTACAGACATACACCAGGTCTCAAACGTCAAACAGGCCCCCTCCCCCCGCCCCCTGATTGGGGGCTCATGGTGGCACCGCTGCAGGTGGACCAGTCACCACACCAGTCAGTATGGGGTCCACTGTGGGGAATGTGCCATGATGCATATCTATTATCATCCCATGTGGCATGAACACGCAGCCACTGCCCCAATTTGGAACGCACAGTAGTTTTGCTACAAGGCATGTCGTGGGAAATGTATGTGATCCAGCGCTGGCTCAACCCCGCATTGTGTGGTGTATAACTCAGCAGCCGGTGCAGGGACTTTTGACAGGCTCTCACTGTCATAGCACGTTGATGGTGGCACAATAAGCTGATCTGTAGCCAGGCGGCTGCGGATAACAAGTACTCTGCCCAAGATTTTAGAAAAACTCGGCAGTTCATCAAAACTCCGGTGAACAGGTTCGCTAAGCTCGTCTCATTTACAGCCCATGGTGATTGTAGGGGAGCTCCCTGTTTCAAACCCCAGTCTGGTGTAAGTGCAGAAGGGTGAACATAGACCTCACCGTACCCGTCACGTCGGTCCATGGCGACGCCCAGAGCATGCAGCTGGCCAGACATACATGTGAGCTGGCATGTGTCGACGCTATCAGAAATGCAAGGGCATAACACACGCAGGGACCAGGCACGTTGCAGGATGTTGCACACGTCTACCATTGCCCAACTGCTCCCAGGGCCTTTAGAAGCCACTAATATGTTGTCTCGGAACTGTGCAAGTGAAATGACGCGCCCACGACTATTGACCCACAGGGGGTAGCCGGCATCGCTGAAACTTAGCTTTCCTAAACTGTAGAACTGTTGCTTACGCAAATGAAAGCACCACAAGCTGTGTAAATCTGCTGCTTGTGCGCTGAACGGGCCTCCCATTGGTAGAGCAAATGCCCTGGACCAGCAGGACCCGGCAGCGACGCAGAAGCTGTCATTTTGCAGACAAAATTGCAACAGTTCAGTGAGTTCCTGATGGCTGATAACATCAAAATTGAAAGCAGCTGCCTTCCCTGCTCTATCCAGTGTTTTGTCGTATTTGTGCAGTGACCAAAACATCTGGGGTGCTCGCCAGCGGCATTCGCTGCGTAGCCACTCAGTGGCTTCATCAAAGTGCCGCAGCACATCACTAGGCAAAATCCGATTGAATTGATCCTTACAGTCGGCTTCCCCTATGACTGTGCACTGCCATGTGTCAAGATTGAGCATCCAGCGTCCTACATCTTGGATGGACTGATGCAGAAAGGAACCTGTTATGTGACTGCTCAAAAACTTTAGAAAGCACGTAAATGCTCGCGCTGCAAGGCGTAACCTCCAGCGTGGGATGACAGGAGCTGACTGAGCACAGATGGGCCTCCACGTAATGTGTTTTAGCGATAAGGATTTACCTTTGCCGATCAAATACAAAAGAGCCAACCGTGCTTTGTCGCTGGCCACCCATCCCTTCGACTGTACAAGATCAAGCAGACCCTGCAGTAAGTCACTGCGTGATTCTGTACTGATGGAGTATTTTTCAGCGTGCAGAAATGCTGTTGTCTGGTCCCAAACCCATGCTCTGCAAAAGCCCCACATTGAACCTGGGGACTTATCCACAATCCGGATAATGGCAAATTGACTTAGGTCCTGAGCAACAGATTGAACATACGACAGCATACCGCGTGACATTTGGAAAACACTGGGAGGCAGCAGCTTGCTGATGTTAGGCATTGGAACATTGAGTAACCTAGCAAGGTTTTCCAGATCAGTGACAGCGTCGGCACGACAACTGCTGCCGTCCATAGGAAGCGGGTCCTTACTACCTAACCTGGTGTCGTTAAAACTGATAGACACAGGGAGTAAACAATAGTGTCCATCGCGTACAGTGACTGGACCACCTCGTTCCCAGGAACTGCGGTATTGAGGGGAGCAGTAGCATATAGGCCTGTCTGTGGACTTTTCACACTTGTTTGATTCAGTCTCAAAACATCTCCGAACAGTGTGGGGTACTGTACGAACAATACGGATACGGCCACGGAGTGCTTGCCGTTCCCAAGCTGTACACTTCACTTTCCGTACCATACTGTTGACAACTTTAGATATGCACAGTTTCTGGTCGCCTGTCATATAAGGAACACGTATAACAGCAGGAATTAATAGAGGCAACTGTAGTTCAATGCTGATAGAGCCAATTTCTTTTCTCAGAGCAGCGATGCGTGGGAAGTCACCGGTAGCACGTGCAGTGGTCAGGCTTCTGATAGCCTGGGCTGCCCTCTGTGGCACTAACTTGGACATTTTGGTTCCATCATGCGGGATCCCTGGTGGCATGTCGTTCAGAACCCAACGTCTAAATTTATCCCACCAGTAACGTTCAGCGACGGCGGCTTCCCAACTGGACCAGACAATTTCCAGAGGGACGATCAGCCAGTCAGCTAGATCGGTGCAGCGCAGCTGTTCATGGAACCTGCTGTCTTCTGCGTGGGCTATCGCTGTGGTGAAGTGTTTGCGTAACCGTTGGATCAACGCAGACACAGTTCTACCCACGTAAACACACAGCATGTGGCAGTGTAGGATGACATATATGTACTCTACAGGAGGCGGTACACACAGATGCCATTCATGTACTCGAGATACAGCACGGGCCATGCATAGGGTTTTGTGTTCTTGTAAATTTAAAAATTGTAACCGTGTTTGCATGCAGGCTGCCCAGCTGGCCAGATTCTTGTTCATCAGATGTGTGCGTATGAAATGTGTAGCGAGACGTGTGCATTCACTATGAGCAGTGGGCATATGCTGGGTGAACAATGTGTGGATATTGCATCGTTTGTGTGTCTTGAAAAAGCATACTAAACGGGTACGTGTGGTATGTGTCATGGACTTGAGTGTTTCAGCGGTAGTGCATAGCTGCCACGCCATTCCCTGAAACTCAGCCTGCAGGACAGGCATCACTGCTGGGTGTATATGCTGTACAGCGTGCGCTTCCTCTGGACGACACCATATCCAATGTGTGCGTGTGCAGTGTTGTTGGTACTCAGGTTCAAGTGCAACATCAGACCATATGCATATTGTAGATGTTGCCGGGCTCGCGTCATTATAATCTCGTAAAACAGGATGTAGACTGATGTGTTCAGTATCCAGAAGACATGAAATTGAGCACCATAACAACTTTGCACTTACACAGTTACGAACAAAGCGCACTACGTGGCATGGCGGGCGAGGAATTTCTATGATAGGACAATCTCTGCATGCTTTCCACAGTGAAGATTGTCTGTTGGCACCGTCCAGCAGGGTCCTGGCCGCTGTCTGAGCATCATGCAGCAGTGCCTTGTCGTGTAGAGCTGCATGCATAATGAGATACGCGCGCCCCCCCCCCCCGGACCCTCCTGCCCCCAACCCCCCAACCCCCCACCCCGCACCTGGGCAAATTTTCTCCGGGCCGTCGGCCAATTAAAAAAATTTTTGGGCGCCTTCGGCGCAAGTCAGTTTAGGCCAAAAAAACAGTTCGGCGCCTCCAATAACTCAGGGTCTCTGGGGGGGGGGGGGGTGCCCCCCCACCCCCCACCCCTCCCCGCCTTAAGGAAAACTGTGCCAGTGGTCCCGTCTTATGTGTTGCTCGCACACACGCCCTTGTCCTAACACCGGGGCCCCGTGCTTCCACCGTTTACTGAGCCTGGTCCGTGTTCAGATAAGGGGAAGGGGCGAGGAGGATTGTGACAATGGGTGCTCTTTCGAGGGTGCCTTCAAGGGGACTGGCAACCCGCTTGACTCCATACGCCAACCCCGAAACGTGGTCAAATCAAATGACTCCCAATGTCGTGTGGGGCTCTGTACCTGCGCACACCGCCCGCACACACAACATATGTCACTAAGTCCTTTGACCCCTAGCAAGCCCAATTTCAAACTATGGGCACTCTTATCCATATACAACGTGGCATCTAGAATGGCCATCCACAGCGTCAACACATGCACCATGCCCTCCCGCCATACTTTACCAGCTCCAAAAATACATGGCTCGAGGATGATGCGCCTGCGTTTTGGTCACCATAAATGACCTTGACGGCGAGCGGCACCAGTGTGCGCTAACTTCATATACAATTCACGCGCTAGACACTCACGAATGCTGTCATCGGGGACTGTGGAGGTCACCATGGCGAAGCGCTTGCTGAGACGGAGGTAGCTCTCACCGGCCCCATCGCCGGTGCATACCGCATCTCTATCTTGTTGTGTGGACGTGACAACCACAAAGAGGTGTTGTTTCCCGGAGTCTAGGACCACCGGTCTGCTGAGCTCTTGCAAAGACCCGTGCTTCCAACGGATTTCCTTGCAGAGCGCCCGTTGCTCTGCTTGCCTGGCTTGGCCTCAGAGGCTGAGCCTCGTTTCCTCTTCATCGGCGCCGTTGCTCGTGGCGCCAGCTCCGGTTGGTGGTTGGGAATATACTCATCAATGATTTTTCGCTATGCAGCCAGCTGAGACTCTTGGAAAATTTGGCTGCATGCTTTTCAAACTTTTTACTGAGATCCGCAGTCGGTTCTTCCACCAACGCGATGACTTGGTCTACTACCTCCACCCCTTGCCAGGAGGTGCTGGTCATTTGATCTTGGATCCGTTGTCAGTCTGCCTCACACGTTTCCTTCGGCACGTCTCGCTGTTGCTTTTTGACTTCATCGAACTCGGACTCTAGCTTATCAAGAGAACTCAATGCTTTCACAACTGGATGGAACTTTTTAATGCTCAGTGAGCGGACTTGGGAAAGAATGGCGCCAGAAAAAAAATTTGCCGCTTGACAAGTAGATCCGCAAAGGCCTGTGATATGGACTTTGAGTGGGGAGGGCTGAAGAAGCCCACTTTCCGCAACGGCTCCGTCGTCTCATTGCGCATGGCAATGAGTGTCTCGATCGGGAGCTGACCAGAGAGTGAACCACCTTCTTGTACTCGAGATGCGGCGCTACACCAGGACTCCTTGGGGTTGTCCATATTCACGTCCCCGGGTGATGCATGCATGTTGGTGTTCTACGGATTCCAGCAGAATTGTGGCACGAATCAGGCTATGCTTCTTAGCAGCTGCGCGCGACATCGACGTCCCGTCAAGCAAAAGAGTAGGTTTGTAGACAGACGAATTGCGAATGCATGGGACAAAAACATCGCCCGTGTGTATGTGTGTGTGTGTGTGTGTGTGTGTGTGTGTGTACCTGTGCCACCACATTTTCATCGCAATCGGTTCTCGCCAGTGGCAATTCTGTGATTGGATTGTCCGAATGAGGTCAGCTTTGTACACTAATCCGGCTCTACATCAGGCACTTCGAGCAGCCCTTGCCACTTGTGCTTTCGTCGGTCCTTGATAGACCATACACTGTCATCATCACTTGTGTCCGCCCCTGTACTGCTGCTTGTCTCTCAATTCACGTGCCCCTCGTGACTTTTACCCTCCGTGTGTCTAACCGATGTTCTCGTGACCGCCCCCTCCACTGCAACTAGTGCACCACCAACAGCTTTGCCCCTTCTTTGGCCAGCCTATCTGCCTCATCATGATGAGGCTGTTCATGTGCGTGTGTGTGTGTGACGCCCGTGAATTTCAATCAAAGCGCAAACTGCGAGGTTCAAGATGCCTACAACCCTACCAATCATCAGCGAAACCATGAGTTCAAAGTTCGAATCGGGCCGCGCTGGGAGGCTGGCGACTAGCACACTGATTCACAGCTTCGGATGTGGGAAAGGTGTCAGGGTAGCAGCGCTGCTGCAACCCGCGTATGTCCTCTTTCCCGCCCCCCGCAGCAAACCTTGGCAAAACGAGTTAGAGGCGGAAATGCCGCAGCGAACAAACCGCACTGAACCGCAGTTTAAGGAAACAATTGCTTCGTTGTCTTACGCCTCTTGGCCTGGAGTGGCTGTCCCCGACCTCTGGGTGGCTGCGGGCTGGAGTCACTGGAGAGTATTGCGAGGGTGCGTGGGTGGGTGGGTGGGTGGGTTGGTGGGTGCTGTGGCTGAAAACCCACTGCCAAATGCCTCAGAAGAATCTTTGTTCAGCCAAAAATGGTTGCCTTGAATTGACCAACCTGTCGCGCTGGTCATCTTGAGGTATGTATTGTGCTGGAGCCTGGGTTTCAGTAGCACAACCTCACCATACAACCGTCCCGCCCCATGATATCGCGGGGGGGTCCCCTTACAGGAAGAGGGGGGAGGGGGAGCAGGACAGGATGCCCAACCCCCGTTGTCAAGATTTAACTGGCCCAACTGAGGACTGGGACTGGCAGTCCACTATGATCCATGAAACTGTGCCGTCCCTGCCCCACTCCCGATCAATCAACAAAAGCAGGCCACACAAAAGACAAAGCAATGGACACCAAATGCCGGAAACATGTGCTCGTCCCCAGGGAAAAGAAAGCCCCTCTTGGAGCCTTTGGCACCACAAAAATTCGCACTTCCCCCAGCTGCTCAGACGCTTTGACGGAGGATGAGGAGGTCAGCAGTTATCGAACAGTTGCCGGTGCTGACACTGCAACCGGACACACTTCCGATTCATGTCATATTTCAAACAGCACGTTGTAGCCATGCCTAGGCCGCAGCGCCTGATAAAGGTAGGCCGATCCAAACTGTGTCCACTGGCTCCAGCACTCACACCAAATCTTAGTCATCTGTGCCCACTTGTCAGCTGTCTGCAAAACACAGATCCACATGTCGAGCCACTTCAAGGGGCTTTCTGTGATGGGGATGCACTCTCTCGGTGTTGTAATTGTGAGTTTGGCGGACTTCCAATGGTGGAGTGGCAATGGTAGGTGTCATTGAGTGTCCTCAGGAGAAACCCGGCACGTAGAAGGTCCATTTTGGTACACTACAGGTGCACCCAATAACTGGGCGGACCTGGGTCCGACCAACATACAGTCGTAACATGTGTCGGCCCTTAATACAGTAGTGTAGTCGGTCTGCCACGCGCATCATTCATTGCATCATTCATTGCTTACACGTGGTGGTGCATATGCAGTGCATGGAGTTCATTGCATCATTCATTGCTTACACGTGGTGGTGCATATGCAGTGCATGGAGTATGGTGTGTCAGTAAGCATCATGGGTGCACGGGCAGCTAAAGGGGGAATGTTTGCCCGGCGCGTGCCCGGCGCGCTACTTTTCTATCAACTATCCCGACTTCAGCCCCACATTTACCCTCTCATGGAGAAGCCCCCCAAGTAGACCACATTGGACTGCACACCTTCCCGACAAGCACGTTGCATAATAAGGCAATAGCTGTGAATTCAACAACTCCAAATGCCATTTGTATTGTACTTAACAAACAACATTGGTCTGCCTCATCCTCTGCCTCATCTTGCGTGGTGGCTGAGTTGCTTTTGTCAGTCCAAACATGAGGCGGGCCATGCCCCCATGGTCCATAGGGGGGGGTGACGCACCTGCCTGCGAAAGCAAAATTGCGTAGAATGCAACAAAATAAGGACTGACTAGTCCATATCCCGCCAATGGAACTTATGGGCGTGGAGTCTGTGAAATGCCTTCTCGGGGTCCCCATGGTGGGGAGAAATCAATATGGCTACACCACCCCTGCCTTCTCGGGGTCCCCATGGTGGGGAGAAACCTAGTAAGGAGTGGATGTGGTGGGAACGAGCAAAAAATGGATGAAAATGGTGAAATTGGGTGAGAATCCAAGTATACCACATCCCCAATGCGAAAGAAGCATCAAAATACCCGTTTTCAAACAACAATAATGCCCATAGTCTCACAAAGTATGGGGTTCTAGGACGGCTAGACGTCCAAATAGTTGCACTGCGCGCGCAAGTGCGCTTAGTGCACCCCCTAAAAGGTCACCGGCGGGGCACGGGTCAAAAAAGATGCCCGACGCGTGCCCGGCGCGTCACCGGCGCGCTAACGCTCCCCCACAGTCAGGGATATCCCTTATCCATCATATAGCGGTGAGCATCACATGTGTCATGCATGGTGCATAGAATACACCGCAGGTCAAGTGACTGCCGGTACCCACCAGCTGGGGCACAGGAAGTGAACCCAAACCACAAAATGGGGTTCATCCCGGTGATCAGGAACCAATAGTATTTCTCTACAACGACTTCCACCTGCCACTGCCCTTTTCTCACGTACATGTGCTTGACATCATATGCCATGTTTGTGTCCACCATCAGAAGCCGCACCCATAAGAACAGGCCTGGCCGATTGGTACAATTGGTAAAGACAGCAACGAGAATACCACATACCATTGTATCCAACAAGGTATTTGGGATACGATAGGTGCCAATTTGAAACACCAAACGTGTGAAGTGCTATCATTTGGGTTGAGAATGGGCAACACTTGCTTCGAAGGATGTGTCAATGTATGGGACACCGGCGAGCGCTGCACCACAGCCTTGAGGGCATTGGGGGCGTTTTTGCACAGCCCGCGCACAGGCCCAGTTGTAAGTAAGCTTTCCCGTGACCATTCTGAAACCACCCACCACCGGGGAACCTATGTCCACAAGGCAAAAGCAGCGGATTTAGACAGCAATGTGGCATTAGTGGGAAGTATAGTCTGTTTTAACTCACTATCTGACTTTTTGGACTGTGCAAGAATCTGAGTATTCCAATGTCTGGGAACACAATTTACTGTGTCACCTTGGCCATCGGGGAAAATTGGTCCAAAATAGCCTATTTTTTGCACAGCGCGGGCACAGCGCACGGTGCGCCCCCAGTGAGGACGCCCCAGTGAGTGACTGGCGCGTCATTGCAGCTCCGCCGGGGCTTTGCAAAAGTGCCCTGGGATTCATGGATGACCGCAGGCCTGCGCACTCCAAGCGGGCTCAGCGGCGCCAACACAGGTCAACAGGATTCCATAACCAGTCGAACATGACTTGGAAGCGCCACGGCAACCCCCAACTACCCACTGAGCCTGCGAGCCCATCGCCGGAGGGCTGTCAGGACATGAGCACAAGGGTGGTATTGTCGAGTGCACCCAAAGTGCGAACTGAAAGCGAAAATGCAATATCAAAGGGAACCGCAGTCCCACACCGTCACGTGTGTCTTTGGGGGAAAAGGGGGGGGGGCATCTGCCCCGTGTGGGCGCCTTTTGGAAGTATTGCCCTGTCGCCATCGTTGAAGGTTTGCTTTCACCGCACGCCACTTTCCTTCAGCCCCTCGACGGTACTATTGCTGCGTGACATGGCCAACGGATGTGCATCACAACCGTCATCGTCTAGCACCCCACTCCCAGGGACCACTGCCAACTGACCACACCCCATGCGAGCCCCGCGTGCCGTTGCCCCCCCCCCCCCCCCCGTGACCCCTTGAGCCCTGTGGGTCAATGTCGGGTATGCATTGCTCAGTCATCAGGGCAACCAGCAATCCAGAGGATGTACTGTGATCAAGGCAGTTAGGGCAGGTAAAGGATAGGGTCAGAATTGCGGGCTTCTTTTTTTACAACTTCAGGAACAGTGTGACACTTTGGAGCTGGAGACAAATGGATCGGGGCTGGGGCTGTGCAAGACGCTTGCGGCAAGTCACATGTGCTGCCTGTCGCTGTGGTGCCACGGCTTCCTGCACAGGCAACACAGCCCACGTCTCAGCTCACTGGACTGAGCTGGTGATGCAGTTTGGTGGCCACTACCCTCACGAAGGAGGGGTTTGCAGCACAGATATCCCGCGAAAGGCCGCAAAAAACAGAGGAGAACGCAAGGGAGATCGTCGCATTTGCACTTGATAATCAAAAACCGCAATTCAAGATGACGGTCCCATGGCCCAGCCCACACGCCCTCGCACGAACCCTCCCACACATGCCAGAACGACTGGTCTCTGCCCTGACATCGAATGCAAATTCTGCAAAACACGTTTGCAAACCCCCACCAGCTGCAGGCATTATACGCTACAAATGATGTCATCAGCGCCTCCATTCACGAGGCACTATTTTGCTGCCACTGTGATGTTGGAGAATGTCTTTGTTGAAGGGGCATGCGGCATGAAATTGCCGTTTATGACGCCTTCACTGGCACCATCAGCACCTGCAGCTTTATCAAACTGTGGAAGCTAGATACGTGTCCCAACCGTCGGAAATGGTCATGGTTGCATCACTCTGTGATCCAAGGAGCAGTACGTGCTCACAGAGCCCTCGCGCAGCGATTGCTAAAGGCACATCGGGGATGGTGCGCCCTTACCTGGTCCTCTGGTTGAGACAAGAAGCTGCAAAACAAAAAAAAGGGGGTCGCACCGCTTCTTGTTTAAAGAGGAAATTTGCAGACGGAGTCCGCCCCCTCAGCACCCCCCATGTACATACACGCCACGACCACTACCACGGAATCAAACAAGCCTTGTAATCCACCCAGCGGAAGGGGGTTCCCGGTCCCGTGGCCTCAATGGCTTTGATCATGCCCGACACCGACTCATCGCAATCGATGAGGCCCTTGCCGCTGGTCATATCCGTCCGCACGAATCCTGGGTGCAGAAGACATACAGTGGCCTGCCTTGTACTGTTGAGATCCACATAGAGTGACCTTGCCACAGCATTGCAGGCCGCCTTGGACGTTCGATATGCATATGCACCCCCTGAGCTGTTGTCGTCAATGGAGCCCACTTTGCTGGTCAGAATAGCAATGATCGGCAGCATACAAGATGCCGATGGCTTCAATAATGGGGCAAAGGCTTGGGCTACAAGCAAAGGCCCAACAGCATTGACTTCAAAAACCGTCATCATGGCATCTTTGGTCACTGCAGGTGCATCCGCGCGACCCTTCCTGCCGCGCCCATCCAGGGTCCCCTGGGGCCCATAAATGCCGGCGCTGTGGATGATATGTGTCAGGGCTGTGCCCTGGGCCTCCAAAGCCTTCGCGGCGCACTGAATGCTGCGAGGGTCCGCTACGTCCATCTGCAGAAAGCGGAGGCCCTGAGAGACCGCCAGGGCTTGCAGAGGCTCCGGGGCATGGGCCTGCCGGTGGGTGCCCACCACAGCACACCCTCGGAGCAGCAGCTGCCTGACAAACTCCAGGCCGATCCCTCGTGTTGCCCCCACCACCAGCACCGTGCTGTGCTGGTCCAGGGGGGTCTGGGCGGACTGGTCCTCCACGGCAGAGGTGCCCGGAGCTGCCGAATGCCCCGGTGTAGAATCTGAGTCCGCAGCCCGAGCCACCACTGGGGCCGGAGCCGTCTGTCCCTGAACGCCAAGCGCGATGCACATCCGGAGGAACGCACTGACGTCTTCGGAGGCCCCGGACCAGGGCGTCACGCGCTGCAGGAGCGCACGCAGCAACCGCTGGTTGACGGTGCCTCTGACCCACTCCCCAACCCCATCCTGCCGGTCCCAGTTCACGTATTTGCACAGGGCCCAGTGGCACAGCTCCTCCAGGGGCATATCGGAGAGGGACTGCAGTGCACCACTGGGGTTCAGGTCTGCAAGTTGGAACTGACTGGCCTCTGTCTCGGCCGCCATGCAGAAGCGGCGCATGCGGTGTGCGGCCGCCGTGTCGACGTGAGGTTCGCACAGGACGGTGGCGGCAGCGGCCGTCAAGCAACAGGAGTGCGGCTCGGCGACGTTGCTGAAGAGGTGGTCGTACCAGAAGCCGCACACGGGACCTTCGGAGCCCGGGTCCATGCCATAGAAATAGAGAATAAGGACCATCAGCTTGTCAAATCCTTGATCCAGAAAACTGGGCACATCGAGCCCGTGCAGCTGTACGTAGGTCTGAAACCACTCCCATTCTTCAGTGAGAACCAAATTGCAGCTGACGTCCTTCAGAAGGTCTTCAATCACGATCACCTGAGGCTGGTATGCATTACATTGATTTCGGCTGATATCCACGCGGACAAAGTGCGGCCAAAACTGCGCCCCCTTGTTCCCTGAAGCTTGGAGTGCCATGTCCGCGTCCCCAACATCTGCTGTTTGGGTTGTGGCCGCTGATGCTGCCGCGGAATCAGTGGCCGGTTGACTTGGTAGAGAGGGCTCGGGTTGTACAGGGGGATTGCTGGCAAGAGTAGAGTCCTCGTGAAGGGGGAAGAGGTTGAAGATGGTGGTCAAGTCTGGGGAGCAGTAAAACAGGTATACACCACACCAGGGATCGCAGCGCACCCACCGGAAGCGTGAGTAATGCCAAGTGGTGTACGTATCGGCGTCCTGGACTGGGGCATTGCCTGCGGAGGGGGTGGCTGAGGAAGTGGGGCATGCGGTGGCCCGGGCGGCTTTTGCCATGACCCTCTGCACATCGTCCTGCTCCAACATTTGGACCAGCGGACGCAACCGGGTGGCAAATGCCCGCATGAACCAGAACTGCACCCCCATGAGAACAGCGAGGGGCGGAAAGCAGACTAAATCGCCAGCAAACGATCTTGCCCTCGGGAAGGACTTGCGCGGCTGGGGAGGCTCGGAGAGGGCAAAGAGGGCAGTCGTGTTGGCGGGAAACATGCGCTGGAATGTTGCCGCACTGGGCACAACGTAGTACAATGTCACTGACTGGCGCTGCGTGGCAGCGTCCGTATGTAGGTCATAGCCCACCGCGACGCCCACACAATTCCGTTCCGAAAGATCGTGCTGCTTTGCCAACGCAGTCGTTGAGGGCAGTACCTTGTGCAGGTCCCTGCGCATTGCGAGCTCCGTCAACGGCTCCGGGACCACCCAATCCACAGCAACAGACATGCGCACGCCCTGGGCCACGCGGGGGTTGAACACCAGAATGTCCATTTGTGTGCGGGGTGCTCCGGGGGTCTGTGAAGCTGCAGGACTTTCTGCATCAGACTTGGAAGCAGAATTCATGTCGGCCAGCATCTGCTCCATTGCCTCCTTCCAGAACTCTGCATTGGAGCTGTCAACGTAATTGTGGGTGGCAGCGATCGTGAAAGTGCGATTCAGCACCGCGTGCACACAGAGAGAGGGCACGAACATTGCCGTTCCAGGGGTCTGGAGTCCCTTGAAGCAGCGGACCGCCGACAGGATGGGCAGATGGTCGGGATGGGGGTCAAAGAGGTCAGGGTACGTTACAGTACCCGAGACGCGAACGGAGTCTGTGTCCTGGCCGTGAATGCAGCGCCACTCTTTGGTCCCAGTAATCACCATCAGCCATGCGGCAGAATTCAGGACGTCAGTATGTGTCTGGGATCCACTGCCAGTCTCCCCGATGTACATCCAGCGGAAACACCCTCCGGGCTTCAGTAAAAAAGGATGAGGGACTTCTGTCAACGATGTAGAAGTATAGAATTCGGAAACGTCCAACTCCGGCAGTAAAGAGTGAGTGTCTCCATAGGCCCATTTCATATACAGGGCAGAGCCTTGGCCTCGATCGCCGCCTTCCAGTAAGGTCAGCGCTTCACCCAATGGCTGCTCCCCATTCTGCGCCGAACTCAGTGTGCCTGCAAGCTCAAAAAGCATGCAGTCGACATCTTGAGTCAAATCAACATCGGGATGCTTCAAGAAATGCGAGGCTGAATCCCATCGGCTGAAAGCGGGGAATCGCTCATGAAGCCCTGTCAGCAGGAAAGGCTGGCGGGGGTGCGCAAACTCCTTCACAAAGCGTTCGTAGGACAGCTCACTCACTGGCACCTCCGGCAGTGGTAACCAGTGCAGGGATTCGGACATTGCGGAAAAAAAATGGACACTGAAAGAAGATGAAGCGACTGCCTTTTCTCAGCGACAACAGGCAAACACATTTGCTATGGAGGTCCAAGATGCAACGTGCAGTGGCAAGCTTAACATCACTGCGCACGCCAAGTATTTGCATTGCAAGCCACTGCCCAACGTTTTGAGATGAAATGTGCCCAGGACGTGAGTGAGCGACAGGGGAAGCAGACTATAACCTTGAGGGACTCATGGCTCGAGGTGCACAATCAATACTTTCATGTGTAGTGCACATGCAACAGCGTTGTCCAAAGATGAATTTGGTGTGTTGCCACAGATGAGTTGGAGGAAGGTCCATGCCGGACCATGTTGTACCCAAGGCAAAGCCGTATGTATGCCCAGCTCCGTGGGGCGTTGGCAAGAAGCACTCAGTCGACCCCAGCCGCTCCTGCTTTCAGCATGGCAGCATGGGTCACAGGTTGTCAGGGTGGGCCATCATAGCTCAAAATGTTCCTTCGGGTTCATGCGGTGCCAATGATCAGGTGGACCCAAGATGGTACTCTCTTTTCCCAGGATACCACTGGGATACCAAGACATGCTCCTCATCTACAATCACTCCTCAAGACCCATTCAGCAAATGCTCTTCTTGATACGCAAGCAAACCCAGAGAACAACGGGACTCTACTCGGTGGGAAATCCCTCTCCAACCGCTGACCAAATGCCTGAACGCACACTGGGACCCCAACGAGTGGGAAAGCCCATCCCCGCTCCAGATTTTTCTGCTTCATTAATTGAAACCCCCATACCTGTTCCATAGAAACGCACGCAAGGCAGTTGCATGTATGTAATGAACGTCACACAGTACTACCGATTCCAATATGCGTTGCCACATAAAATGTGTGGGCATGAATCCCAACAATCTGTGCACCTGACTGACTCATGACACATGCACCCACAAGATCCGCGAATGGCAAACAATGAACCTCAAGTACTCGTTTTTGGAGTGCATGGAAAAGAGGAGGCGCAAAGCCATCAAAAGAAGTATCAGAGGCACCCTTTTTTTTGGGGGGGGGGGGGGCTGACTCGAAGTGTTCACGAGTACTCAAGATAGTTCTTGGAATTTGGGCAACCCAAATATATGATCCCTGGTAGACAAGGGCACAGGGCGAAGACCCATAGCTCATTTCAAAGGCACCGTGTTGAGACATTGTTGTGACACACACTTTGAAGGCAAAGTGCAACCACTAAACGGTTGGTATCGCGTTTCCATATTGCCTATTTTACTTCGGCTTCAACTTGTGATTCACATGTCGATGCTGAATGTGTCCACGAGTGTTGTGCCCATTTTGTGTTGGTGCTTCGGCACATCCTTAACGCGTTATTCTATTATTCGATGACCACAAGTGTAAAGGCCTCTGGGGTAGTGAGCCCCTTTGGACGTCCTCCCCAGGGTGCCCTGCTATCACCCAACTCCTGTAGAGTCGCACTTAGGGCACCCCCCGGATGGCACCTCATAAGGTTCTGGGCTACAACTAGCCCTATAGCTAGAAATAATTGATGCTGGACTGCCGTTCTTGGCTCACATCAGTTATTCCCGGGCAGGGAGCACCACCACAAGCAGTGACAATCTCCCGGCGCAATGGCAAAATGTGTTTCCAAAGCAACTTCCAAGGCAAGCACGGATGGTGCTACCTAGCCCTTATGCAACAATGCTAGCAGTTGGTTCCCTTGCCGGGTGAAAGTCTACCCCCACTAACTGCTACTAATGGTATTGGAGCTACTACCACAAATTGTGCCACATGAGCAAACAATCTTGCAGTCCAAGTGTGTACACATTGTTTGTGCAATCCCATCCCAATTCCCAAGCAAAATTTCCAAGCATTTTTTCCTCCAATGGCGTCGCCAGCCTTGCTTGCAGCATCACAAGCACCTTGTGGAGCCTACCCCCTTTCCAATTTCCTAGCAGAATTTCCAAGCATCCCGCATGTGCAATTCTTCCAAGCACCGTGTAAATGGCGTTCTCAAACACCATCTAGCGCAGGTCACAATTTTTGGCCCAACGAATTTGCAACCACGCCATATAACTCCATGGTGTGTTGGCCAATGCAAGACTTGTCGAGAATCCCACAGATTGCTAAGCCTTGGTGAAAAATTCAACATAAAGGGCCTTGTGACGTGCGATGTGTTGCAATGAGCGCATACATGGTTGCACACATAACCAAACCCATTGCACTAAAACCTTCGAGGTGAGCACCCACAACACACCTCGCCTTCCCAAGAGCACCCTTTGTCTCCCATGAGTGCCGTGTGTGTTCCACACTTCCCCATGAATATCCACACACCCCCATGCCTTCTCATGGGCGCCTTGGGTGCTTCATCCCCACCCCCCCAAAAAAGCTCCCATGGTACTCTACAACAACCCGAGGTACATCGATGTGGTCACCAACACTAAACTCACAAGCTCACCACTAGGGGGTGTTGCCGCACGGTGCGCGCACTGTTCAATGTTTTTGCAATGTTCAGCCAACTTTTGCCCGATTGAACGGCCCCCAGAGAACCACACCCAGGGTTCCAATTCCTGCACCCTGCGGCCCTTGCTGGCATACCAGGAATTAGGAATTTTTAGTCCGATGCTTGTCACAGGTCCCAGGGTCCCAATTTCTCCACCTTGCAGCCCTCACCACGCACACGCGGAGGGCCATGCTGGTCCCAAATGAGGACATCAGGGGTTGCCCCTGGCGATAGAGGGTAGCACCAGATGATGTTCCCCAAAAAATCAACCGCTACAGTTTGGGGGGCTCCACTGAAGCATCCATCAATGCCTCATCGAGTGGGGTTTGGGGGGGCTCGGGGCTTTCAACATGGCTTGGTGAAGAAGGATTTGCAATGGCAAACTCCAACCGCTCCTCTGGGGCATCCTCCCACAACACCTCTTGACCTCCCAATGTATACTGAATAGAAATGCGCCGCCCACCTTTTGGACAACGGCCAACAATAGTGGCTGGCACCCTTTCCCCATTAGAGCGGCGGCAGTACACAGGCAGCCCAGGGACAAGCCAAGGCAAGGCAATTCTGATTCAGGCATTGTGGATCTGGGGAACAAACAATACCCTAAAACATGCACGGTGCGCGCACGGTTCGTGCAACCCCCCCCCTAGAGCCCAGGAAAACGAGGAAAATGGCTTCAAAAAGTCAGGTGTGGACCTGCCACTGAGCTCCAGCTGCGCCTGCCTTCACACAGCCTTCATAGCCTCATCAGTTCCAAACGCTTCTTCCGGGTGTTCATTGATTGTACGCACTGTGCAGTCCCTTCCTCCCTGAATAGGGTAAGAGAATCGCCTTGCGTATCACCCTGGTGATTCCTTGACGTTTACTCTCCTGCGTCCGGTCATGGGTTAGTGGGCGTGGCGTTCATATGGTGCCTCATGTTGTGAGGGAAATGGGGAGGGGTGGTTGATATGCTCTGGTACAGCCCCAAAGGGCTGCAACAGCACTTCAATGCAATCGGGACCCACTTCCCACAAATGAGCGCGTGGGGACCGGTCTGGAAGCGAAGATGTCTGGGTATAAAATGATTGGTCCCGCGCACTGTGCAGACACTCACACCAGAAACCCGAAAGAGTTTCCGACGTTCACCGCGCACTGGCGCATGGGAGCAGGCGTGGCATTGCACAGACCGCCCGCCTTCTCGTGCCCGGAGCATGCGGAGCGCGCGCACCAGCGAAGGAGTGCCACCACGGCACGCGCACCAGTGTTCGGAGGGCCATTCGTCCATTCAAAGGACAGCGACTTCACTGCGTGCTTTGGGATGCATTTTTTAATATAACAGCGAAGTAAACCGGCTGCAAAACTGGTAGGTACTGGCTGGTTCAGTTGTGCGGTACTCGTGATAGCTTTCCAGGTAGATGGGGTTTGGGGCATCCGTGGGTGCAGTCCCTTTCTGGGGGGTGGCGTGTGCTGCTTGATTCAGGATTTGGGAGGTCAACGCTGGTCCAGAGGTTGCCCTGACCCAGCGGAGGTGGGGGCATGCAGTTTGCAGGGCAAGAAACAACAAGAAAAGCGCGATAGCACGGCCCGAACGCACAGTGCTCGCGTGCGCCTGCGCTGCACTGCCCTTCCCTCGCCTTGCCGCAGGGCCCTGCCCTACACGGCACCGCACCGCACGGCCCACTGCACCACTGAACTGCACCGCACTGCCCTGCACTGCGCTGTCCTGCAGACAGCACTGCCCTGCACCGCACCGCACCACTGGGCACCGCGCTGCACTGCCCTACCGGGGGAGGGGAAATTTGGGGGAATTGGAATGGCAAAATTTGGTGCGGAGACATTTGACGCCGACTAAATACCACTGCGAAATTCGGTACAAAACTCCCACACTGTGGCACAAGAAGAAGCAGAGACCGTGAACGGTGGTTGTTATTTCCTGTGGGCCTGTGGTTGGTTGCGGTTGTTTCTTGGAGGCTTCTGGATGGTCGCTTGGATGGTCACTGTCATTCTCTGGAGGCCTCTGGATGGTCGTTGTTGGGCACAATGGAACTGCGCATGCCAAAGAGCGACAAAAATGATACCTAGAAAAATGGATTCGGACCTTCAGATACCGCGGCATAATAAGGCACATTTTCGTTGTGCCAAAATTTGCCAATCCACATTTCGCCTGCTCCTCATTTTCCCCTCCCCGGCACTTTGCACATCGCGCCGCACCACATCACACCGCACCGCATCCACACGGCACGGCACCGCA
Source organism: Eutreptiella sp. 'Long Island Sound 2002' (assembly GCA_964036045.1). Classification (NCBI taxonomy): domain Eukaryota; phylum Euglenozoa; class Euglenophyceae; order Eutreptiales; family Eutreptiaceae; genus Eutreptiella; species Eutreptiella sp. 'Long Island Sound 2002'. The sequence continues at coordinate 145,039,792 of OZ038383.1, read as the reverse complement.
CCGCGCCGCCTGCACTGCACCCGCGCCGCACTGCCCTGGGCACCGCATCGCAGGATGCAAGCGCAACGGCCCAGAAGCGCACCCTGGAATCGCTTCTGCACCGTGGACATACACATTTCTCCTCCAGCTCCGCCTCGCCCAACGGCAAAGCCACCTGCGCATCGGGTATCCTGTGCTACCGTGTGATGCCGTGCAGTGTAGCAGAGGGAGCAGAGGGCAGGCATTGCAAATGCTGTACAGCACAGTCCACTGCGATGCCGTGCGGTGCGGCGAAGTGCCCTGCATCGCGGTGCCTGGCAATGCACCGCCCCACATTGCACTGCCGAGCGGGGGCTGGGGGACATCCAGGACACACCACCCGCACTCAAGGCACTGTCCAGACCCCCAGTGTTAAGGGCAGGGCACTGCTTGCAAACCAGAAGACCGCGGACAGAGCAGAGACCATCACCCACAAAACCATGTTCACAGGCGAACATGCATTAGAAAAGAGAGGGGGGGGGGGACAGGGGGTCTGGAAACCGAAAATGTGTGATCCAAAAATGGCGCAAATCAGTGGTCCCTCCAGTGATTCTTTTTTTTCGGGGGGGGGGGGGCTTCAGGCCATGGCAAGCTGGCGAAGCCCGCTCACCAGAAGGCACTCAAGAAATCTCTCGGAATTAAGGATCAGAGCTGTCCAATGCTACGATTGTCCCACAAGGCAATGCGGTAGCGGACACAACACGTCGTGAGGATAAGCTGAATCTGATACCAGAAAATGCAGCGGGAACTGCCACGCCCGTAGGCATGCCAGTGTGCTACTGGAGCACAAGAAAAAACTGAAGGCTAAGTAACAACAGCGGTGTGCCATGCACAGATCAAGCAGTATCGAAGAAGGAAGTCAGTGGTCCCTCCGATGAATTTCATCTTTTCCCACTATACAATCTGGGTCTGGGGGAGGGAGAAGGGGGTCCGGGGGGGGACGAGGGGGGTCCCCTCCCCCTCCGACGGTCGTCAGCACCCCACGCCCGCTCACAGGGCTCCGTCCAGATCCTTCCTCCGCGTGAACACAAAGAGGCCCCCGGGCTCGTTCTGCTTGATGGCCAGGAAGTCCCCGTCCAGGTACAGCACGTCGAAGTACCCCGGGCCCTCCACCGCCTCGCTCTCGGCCCCGATGTTGCGGCTGCCGAACAGCGTCAGGCGCGGCAGGTCCAGCTTCAGCGGGGGGAGGGCCCCCAGGTCCTGCCCCAGCAGCGACACCGGCTTCACCGTGACGGACTCGAAGGTCAGCCCGACACGAGCGGGCCCGCGGGCCGCGCCGCGTGTCCCCACCTTCTGCCGCAGGATCGAGTCGCCGGGCACGGGGAGGATGGACGTGAGGCGGGGGCCCAGGTCGATGATGTTGGTGATGGCGCCGTCAGCCTGGAACACCTGGGCCGCAAGCAGGTCACACAGCGCTCCACACATGCGGCAGTGTTCGGCAGTTCTTTGCTTCCGAATCAGATCCAATAGACAAAGATTTGTCCTGTGCACTTTTCTCTCTACCTTGGGCCTATTTTGTCAACACAATTGTGTCTCAGTCGTACCGTACAGTTTTGCTGGTGTGCATCTCTGCAAGCTCAGGCCTGTGCCCCCTCGTCTCTCCTCCCCCGTCAAGGCACACGTGCACAACTCAGGTCTCACGACATCATGGGGGAAGGTGCCAGTGCGAGTGGCGCCGGCGCCTGCACAGCCCCCCCCCCCCTATAACAAATACAAACTGAAGGAGAGACAGGGGGCAAAACTTAAGTTTTTGTGAAAACTTGTGGTTGGGCGCCCACCCTGGGGCTGGGGCAACACCTGGGGGGGCGCAGTAGGGTAGAATGCGAGGTAGAATTTCGCACATTGAAAATCGCATCCACGAGGCAGACAGAATGCGGACTTAGAGTCCGGATTCGGGCTCCGAATGTGGAATCTTTCAAGTTTTTCAATTGTCTCAGTTGTTTTATTTTTTTTGCTCGACTTCAGAGTGTGCGACCCCAGCCAACAGGCTGAGTGTGCATGAAAGTGCCCAGGAAAGACCTGGAATCATGTGAGTCCGAGACTTGACCCCCACAGGGTGAGTGTATTGAGTGAGGCACACGTGTTTCCCGCCTGCCCATTGAAAACACAGTCGAGTACAGCAAACGTTTCAATTGTTTCTACTTCAGCGTTGCAAGCCGCACTGTGTGTACCTGGTAGATGGACTGCAGCTGCACGAGGGGGTTCCCCTCCAGCAGAAGCACGTCGCTGGCCGTGGTGTACAGCAGCTGCCACGTGCCAGCGATCGGGCACTCCGCCGCCACGGGGCCGGGGTACCCAGGGCCCCGGACGAGCCCGTTCGTGGGCTGCTCCACCCCCTGCCCACTGTCGGCGAGCGCGTCCAGGAGGCGCTGGATTTCCGCGCGGTCCGTGGCCGTGGCGCCGAAGCCGCGCGAGCTGGAGGCGGCGCGGGCGTACAGCTGAGCCTTCAACTCCTCGACGTTGACGCTCACTTTGGGTGCAGCCTGAGGCTCAGGCTCAGGCTCAGACTTCGGCTCAGGCTCAGGCTCAGGCTCAGGCTTCGGCTCAGGTTCGGGCTCAGGCTTGGGCTCCGGCTGAGGCTCCGGCGCTGGCGTATCAGCAGTGCTCTGGGACTCACCGTCGTCGGATTCCGCTTCCGCTGCGGCGCACATGACCCAGGCACTGGGCGGCCGTGGGGCGGGCGCCGCGGCCGGCGCTGACCTCCGCAAAGCCAGCGCAAGGGCCAGCACCACGGGCCCCAGCACGGCCAGCGCGGGGATGCGCGCCGCCAGGCCCTGCACGAGTGCGCTCGGGGATGATGGCGGTGCCGGCGGGGCCGCGGGTCCCGGGGCGCGCCTTTGGAGGACGGTGCTGCTGTGAGGGGCATGGGAGGCAAGGCTGGAGGAGGACGTAGCGGGGTACGCGCTTGCGGTCGGGTGCGGTGCCGTGGCGGACGGGGCTGCAGGGCTGACCCACAGGCTGACGCCGGGGGCCCCCAAGCAGCCCACCACCGCTCCGATCACGACGGATGCCAAGCCCAGCTGCAGCCCGCGGCTCGGCGTGGCATTGCGTCGAGGCTCGACAGGAACGAGCAACGCGTGCTCCATGTGTGTGCGAAAGACTGCGGAGCCTGAGAGGGGAGACGGCATCCCACAAAATGATTTTTCCGTCATTTCTCCGCGATTGCAAGATACACCCGGGTCTATAGCAGAGGCGCAGGCCTGTCACCGGTCCTCTTACCTGACACCGTCCCGTATTGCACCCTTCGCCCCGGCCGCGGGCCCACAATTCCCGTCGCTTTCAGCGGCCCCCCTTCATCTCCCTCCTTCGTGCCCTCACACGGGTCCTCCTCCGCATATCTGGAACCAGGGCCTGAGCCCCCGAGGATATCGGAACTTCCCACACCCCCAAAAGGCCCATCCATGCCCAGCAGCTCAGGGCTGTTCAGAGAGGCAGATGCAGGTTCACACCCCTTCCACAGAGCGGCTTTGGTGTGTGCTTCTCGGCGCCCCGTAAGGGCCCATGTCGTCCCCATGCAGACCCAGGCAAACGCCATGCAGGTGCCATGCAGGGCCCACACATGCAGAGCCCCTTCAGATCCCCAGCAGACCCCATGTAATCCCCATGCAGTCCCCATGTAGATTCTATGCAGCCCTCACGCAGACCATAAGTAGACCTATGCAATTGCACCAGCAGAAGTGAGCTGCCCCACCACCCACTCCGCCCCGCCCCGCTGCCCGCACAGCCGGTTCAACGCGCTGTTAGTCATCTGCAGGTTGATCATTGCCTGCGGCGCTCCCTCTTGCTACTCCTGAGCATTTTGCCTGACACATGAAGGGGGGGGCAGCAACACTGATGCCTAGGAGCCCAACTGGAGAAAGGGCAGTTGGTGGAGACACCTGATGGGCTTATGAGTAGCCTCCTCGAGACTGCATCGAAACTAGGCCATCGCAAAACTCCAACTGTCAGAAAAAAAATGAAACATTAATATCCGTATCTAAGGCAATTGCTCCGCCAAAGGTGTTGACGTGTGCGTGCACACCGCAGTTCGAAGGCCGTTGGCTGGGGATGGGCGGATTGCCCTTGCGGCGAGGTGGTTCTGCGGTTCCGGTCAACTTGATCCCCTGCAGCAAGTTGGCGTCAGAAACAAGTCTACCCCTCCCCGCCTTCCGTCCCGGTCTAAGATGCGCGTGGCCCCAAGACGCACAGGTAGAATAACCCCCCCGACAAATTTAGTAACCCCCCATAATTTAGTTTCCCCCAAAATTCAGTACCCCTGGCCCTATTAAGCAGTCTGCCAAAATGAGTACCCCCTTGAGCCTCCCAAGCAGACGGAACATGAACAAATGGAGGGTACGAGAGTACAATTTTAGCAGAACTGCAAACATCACTTGAAGAATGAATTCATATCATCTGCTTCTTTGCATTGAAAACACCAGCACAGGCATGGGCCACAGCTGCAGAAGATGCTGCATTAGCTCCATTAGCCCTTATAACACACACACGTCTTCAAAAGGTTCTTCTGCATCAAACTTATAGTCGGACAGAGAGCAGATAGACAGGAACACTGAATGAAACGTGAAAATCACATGTGGCACGCACTCACTAGTACCCCCCCTGTGTGACATTCCATCTGGTTGCCGCTCCTTTACGGGGCCCTGGACAGTCACCCGTTCTTCCCTTCGCATGTTGCGTCGGGTTGCTGCTTTCTATCAGCCGCTGCGGCCAGTGCTCTTGCTGGTGTCGTTTCCGCGTTCGCGGAGCCCCGTTGTTGGTGTGTTGGGGCTGTGCTGAATGTGGCATGGTGTGCCGTTTGCGCATCAGCGGCGCCCAATAATTGGCGTATTGAGGATGTGCTGGTTGTTGCCGGGGTCGTTTGACTGTTTTTGCTGTCCACGCGCCTCTGTCCACAGGCCGTCCGTAGCCTGCCTCGCTGTGTTTCTGTGTGCGTGAGGCCCAGGTGCCCTGTTCCTCCTCGCGCTGTCCCGGCCGTCCACCATATGTCCTTTTCCCCCTCACGGCTGGTCTGCCCCTAGTGGGCTCCCGCTCTTGTTGCGCAAACAGCCCATCTGGGCTGTGGGAGACACCCCACACCTGATGCCGGTTGAGTAGGGGTTGTGCGTTGTGCTGCTTTCATGAAGTGTGGCGGCCGCAGCTACCCGGGCAGGGCTGCTCTTCCCGTCGGGGCCGAGTTCGGGTAACCTCCGAAGCGCTTGGATAGGGCCGCCCACCCATTGGCGGGGCCGAGTCCGAGCCCCCGGGGCCTGCCTTTGAGGCTTGCGCGCATGCCTTGTTTGCGGGCGGCGGTGGCTGTGCGTGAGTGAAGTGCCCGTGTGGTGGGTCTGGCCCCCATTAGTACCCCCCCCCCCCCCGGCATTATTGAGCATTCAGCCGAAAGGAGTACCCTAGGTACTAAATTTTTTGGGGGGGGGTTACCAGCGGGTGCTATTCATGGTCACTGGAGTGAGGATGGAAACGCCTTGGCCTCCAGAGGTTTGTTTCCAATGCGGTACCAGGGGTCTCTACACTTCATTGGTGACTAAAAGGATGTTCATGGAGGTGTGTAGGATGTGGGCATCGGGGGTTTCCCCTCCATCTTGGCACATCACCGCAGGGGAGATGCGGGCAAAGAGAGTACCATCTTCGGTCAAATTGATCATTGGCACCGCATGAAGCCGAAGGAACATTTTGAGCTATGATGGCCCACCCTGACAACCCGCAACCCATGCTGCCATTCTGAAAGCAGGAGCGGCTGGGGTCGACTAAGTGCACCTTGCCAACGCCCCAGGGAGCTGGGCATACTTTGACTTGGGTACAACATGGTCCGGCATGGACCTTCCTCTAGACTCTCTGGAACACCTCTCGACATGTGGAATGTAGCCCAGCAACCCCTGCCTCTGCACGGTGCTCCATAACTCATCTGTGGCAACACACCAAATTCATCTTTGGACAACGCTGTTGCATGTGCACTACACATGAAAGTATTGATTGTGCACATCGAGCCATGAGTCCCTCAAGGTTAGTCTGCTTTCCCTGTCGCTCACTCACGTCCTGGGCACATTTCATCTCAAAACTTGGGCAGTGGCTTGCAATGCAAATACTTGGCGTGCGCAGTGATCCCCCCCCCCTCTGTGTGACATTCCGTCTGGTTGTTGTTTCTTGACGGGCCCTGGACAGTCACCCATTCTTCCCTTCGCATGTTGCGTCGGGTCGCTGCTTTCTGTTGGCCGCTGCGGCCGGTGCTCCTGCTGGTGTCGTTTCTGCGTTCGCAGAGCCCAGTGGTTGGTGTGCTGGGGCTGTGCCAGATGTGGCCGGATGTGCCGTTTGCGCGTTAGCGGCGCCCAGTAGTTGGTGTATTGGGGTTGTGCTGGTTGTTGCGGGGGCCCCTGTTGCGGAAGCAACACAAAATTCCCAAAATTTGACGGAAACGACACCTACTGTTGCTCTGACAAGCTGACAAGGGGGGCTATTTGTTAAGGGCAAAGTAGTGCATGTCCCAAAGGTTGCGGAAACAACACCTACTATTCAGGGGGGGAATATTATGCCCGCACGGGGCTTGGATTATGCAATGCACAATTATGCACAATTGTGCGCGATTACGCAGAATTATGCACAATGCATTTGGACGAACACACAAGGGGATTGCGAACAAGAGGGATCCTGGGACTGCTAACCTCCTGTCGTTTGGCAGCACCACGTTCTTCCTCATTTTCAGACGATGGAAAAATTCCATCGTCTTGCAAAGCATCTTCAGCAGTGGAAACATGTGCAGGTGCATATTGGTGGACAAAATTGTCCATAATAAACACAATGATGAACTGCATTGGACAAGAGTCAAGCAGAACATTATGCACGATTATGCACAATTATGCACCATTATGCAAATCAGCCAAATGGTGCATTGTGCACAATTATGCACAATTATGCATGTGCATAATTTTCCCTCCCCTGTAGTATTGCTCCGACAAGGCCGTTGCTGTCGCAAGCGAGGGAGGGGTAAGCTTGCCATTGCATGTCGCATCCTTGACCTCCATAACAAATGCCTTTGCCTGTTGTAGCTGAGAAAAGGCAGTCGCTCAGAAAAGGGAAAGCATGATGTCTTGGGCAAACAGGCACCCATATGTAATCGAAGAAAACGCTCATCTTCGTTTTGCAAAGCTTGCTGAAAAAGATCATTCGTCGCATTCCAGTATGCTTACAAGCTGGCAACCCTTGTTTTTGCATTCACCATACTGTTGAGTACCGTGTGACAGCCGAATAGTGTAATAGACAAAAGCCATGAAGGCGGACCCACACCGCAAGCAAACAAGCAGGCAAGCTGACTCGCTTGACGAGCTACGTGTCGGTGAGTGATAGTAACGAATATGGGGTGGACTGTCCTCCCCAAATACACCCTCAGCACCTGTGGTCAGGAGCACTATTTGTTTGCTACTGTTCCTACCGCTGCCGTTTGGGCCCATATTGAAATGGTTAGGGGGATTCACAATTCAAGCCAACTGAAAGTAGCGTGTGACGTTTGCTCGTCGATTGCAAGGGAACGACCGCTGTTGCTTTCCTAACGCTTTACAGTCTCACGAGGGTAGGGCGCAGGAATCAAGTTGTGGAAACAGGAAAGGTAAGGTTTGGATCAACACGCTGGATTTCGAAGAAGAAGATCGGATAGATCAGATTGAGGTGGTGAACTGTGGTGTGTCAGTGGGGAGGAATAGAACTCCTTGGCTGGAACCCCCATGTCGTGGCATGTGGATATCTTACGTGGTGGTTGAGGTCGCTGACTAAAGGCAAGCAGTCACATGCGCGGCTACAAGAGAGAGAGAAAGACCGCTGGTCAGGGGTCGAAGCTCTGCGTTTCGCCCACAGGTCCCCGGAAAATAGGGGTACCCCCCCCCCCGCCCCACTTGCGCAGGCACCGCCAAAAGCACTGAAAATGACGCTTTCACCAGGTGGTGGTGACTGCGCAAGGGTGGTGCTTGCGCAAAAGGGGGGGGGGGGGCTACATGCCGTACCTGGACCCCATCACGTCACATCCATTCCTGACCTCCCGTGCCTGCCCTCCAGAAGGTGGACAGCGAGCGTTCGGGGCTACGGAAAGAGTATGGAAACCCCCGTTCCAGTCTCCACACCCGGAATCTGCTGGGGCATGCCATGCTGCACATGCTGGAACATTCCAATTTGCGGGGGGGAAGGGGGGGTGCAACCAGCCAATGACAGCCAGGGTAAAACCCTCCTCGTCCCCGCCCCCCTGCCCCAGCGCACCCAAAATGCTCAGTTGACTGGTGGCGGAAACCCGCAAACAATGCACCCCACGGTCTGATATTCGCGTTCAACGGCACATGGCCCCCGGGTGTTTCCGGCCGCACATGTGGGTAGCGGCCCACCATGACCGGCTGTGGGGACCCCGAAGGCAAGCATTCAGAGTCAGAGTCAGAGGCAGAGGCAGAGGCAGAGTGGGAGTCAGGTGTACTTCAGGGGTTCGGTCAGAAATCAACTCTCCATCGCAAAAATATCTGTGCGACGAACGCCCCCGTCAATGGAGCCCTGGGCCCATGCCCTCCCAAAATCGTGGCTGTTGGGCTGTTGGGCTGTTGGGCTGTTGCCTCTGGGACCCAAAGTTTGTGTACCAAAAATGGCCTTACCAGATTCCAACGGTGAATTTCGTTTTTGCCCGCTGTGGTCGGTGGAGGGGGGGGGGGTTGGCACAAGGCCTTGGTGGTTGGCTCTGTTAGCCTGTGGCGGCGCCTATTGGCCTCTCGCCGGGCCTATGGGCCTCTCGGTGGGGGGTGGGGGGGTCCAGGGGTCCGGGGGGGTAACCCTTCTCCTGTAGCACGGCCATTCTAATACTTCCCTGAGCCCGACTATCGAACACCCATGCGCACTGAAAAACCCTGCCCCTGACCTGCGTCTATGGTGTTCTACCATGGTGATATGTTAGATGTGCATCGAACACAAAGAAGTGCACACGAGCATGCGGCTTCCTCGCTATTCCGCAGCCTATGGTCCGGTTGGTGTGATACATCTTTTTCTTTCTTCTTCTTTTTCATGCGATACATCTTTTGCTCATCAGCGGGCCCTCTATGACACATTTCGGACACGTGTTTTGTCGTTGAGGGCTGGGGCCAAGGCCTTCTATACCTGGCCCACCAGCATGACGGTGATGGGTTGTTTGGGTGGGAGCATTTCCGGGATGGATGATCAACGGTGGGAAGCAAGGGCTCGGCTTCGAGATGAAAGCTGGACGACAAAAACATGACGACTGGCAAACCGGCTGCAGAGGACTGGGGCGGCAGTGCAGCCCCCCCCCCCCCCCCCCGCCTACTCACACACACACACACACACGCACGCACACACACACACACACACACACACACACACACACATACACACACACACACACACACACACACACACACACACACAAACACACACACACACACACACACACACACACACACACACACACACACACACGTAAAACTGCACCCCCCTCCCCCCTGCACTCCCCCCGGCGAATGCCCTCGATCAACAAAGTCACTTGCACAAGAAGAGACGGCGCTGGACACCGCTGGTACTACACGGTGGGCAGCCGGCCTTCCAGGACCCCCCCCGCCCCATCCTCTCCAAAACGCACAGCCCAACAGGGTCCCTGCGCTTGGGGACGCGCTCGCTCGCCGAGCAATATATAACCACAATTAACTGACCCTGGATTTCGCCGCGACCCATCCAACTATCTGTCAAAGTCTGGGGATGGGTGGGGGGGTACATACAAGAACCGCCCGGCCCCAATGCTGCGCAACACAAAATCAACCCCGGGGGAACAAAACGACAAAACAACACAAAACAACAGTGTTCAAGTCCCCGCCGCCAGTCCCGGCGTCCCCGGCCGCGACCCCCCTCACACGATCACCCGGCTCACAAACTCCCTTTGCGGAAGCGGGCGCGGCCGGGGTGTGCGCAGAGGGAGGGCCTGGCCGCCCGCGCGCGGCGCCGGGCCGCGCGCGACCCCCTGCGGCCGCGCCTGCGCCTGCAACTGCCCGCACGCCGCCGCAATGTCCTCGCCTGGCGAGTGCCGCACGGTGACCGGGACGCCACACTGCCGCAGGACGTTCCGGAACGCGGCCGCACGGGAATCGGGGGCGCGGGCGTAGCGGTCGACGGCGGGGTTGTAGACCATGAGGTTGACGTGGTACAGGTGGCGGCGGGCCTTGGGGCGCTGCTCCATGAGGCTGCCCAGCGCCTTCGCATGGTCCTGGGAGTCGTTGATGCCGTCCAGCAGCAGATACCCTAAGAACACCTGAAGACCAGAGCAAAGGGGGAATGTTTGCCCGGCGTGCGCCCGGCGCGCTACTTTTCTATTAACTATCCCGACTTCAGCCCCACATTTACCCTCTCATGGAGAAGCCCCCCCAAGTAGACCACATTGAACTGCACACCTTCCCTACAAAGCAAGTTGCATAATACGGCAATAGCTGCGAATTCAACAACTCCAAATGTCATTTGTATTGTACTTAACAAACAACATTGGTCCCACAAGTGTGGGTGTCAATACATTCAGCACAATGGTACTCTTCACACTCACCACAAACTGTGATGGTGGAACGCTTCTGACAACACAACACGCACACTTCTGCCTCATCCTCTGTTGGGGGGAAATCAATATGGCTACATCACCCCTGCCTTCTCGGGGTCCCCATGGTGGGGAGAAATCAACCTAGTAAGGAGTGGATGTGGTGGAAACGAGCAAAAAATGGATGAAAATGGGTGAAACTGGGTGAGAATCCAAGTATACCACATCCCCAATGCAAAAGAAGCATCAAAATACCCCTAATGCCCATAGTATCACAAAGTGTGGGGTTCTAGGATGGCTTGACGTCCAAATAGTTGCACTGCTCGCACAATGCGATCAGTGCACCCCCTAAAAGGTCACCGGTGGGGCACCGGTCAAAAAAGATGCCCGGCGCACTAACGCTCCCCCAAAGTGAGGGAGCATGCGGTTTGGTGCTTCCGGGTGTGCGGAGGGGGTGGGGGGGTCTTGGGAACCGAAAAACATGCTGAAAACCCCCTCTGGTCCGAACTTTCAAGGTGGGGGTGGGGTGGTTAAGGTGGTTTTTCACTGCGTGGGGGTGTTGTTGGGGGGTTGGCGAAAAGCGGACCCGTGGCATGTGCCCATGTGAGGGCAAGGCAATGTCAATCCTCCGGCAGCCAGGCACACGGCACTTCAGAGCCCCCGTGAACACCAGTAGGCAGAACCAAGCAGATGGAGCAAGGGTGTTCACAATGCACTGCGGGCAAGGTGCATCAATCACCAAGCACCTTGCACAGTACGGGGGGGGGGGGGGCTTCGTCAGGGGATAAGTGCCTGTCAAGGCGGGGCATCACAGTGGCTTGTGATGCGGCAAGTGGGGGAGGCTGGTTGCTGCCTACCAGAAATACATACATGTGTATGTTTCAAAGGCCTGTGAGAGCGCGGAGATGCGTGACTTTTCTTCCGGGACACAGGGAGGGAACTGTCTCAGAATATGAAATTGACTCAAACGGTTTGAGCAAAAGGCTCAACCGGCGGCGCTGCTTTTTGACGGTTTCAGGAATGGAAGAGATGTGCAGCGGGTGCTACCCCAGCTACCTGCTGCCCATCCCAGTCACCGATGGCAGTGCCACAGATCTGGGCGCCTCCGGCTGTGGGGTTGCCATTCCGATGATGCACAAGACAGCCCAGCTCATGCCATCCGGTATGCCCGCGTTCATGCCATTCAACGTGGCCCTGCCCATAGCATTCAGCACAGCCCTGTCCATGCCATTCAGGCCCTATCAGGACTGTTCACGACGGCCCTGTTGCGGCAGCCCTGTCACAATCAGTCAGCATGGCCCTGATACAAGGGCGGGGGGTTCGAAGGGGGTGATTTTGGCATCCCCGCATTTTGGCGCCTTGTGTACCGTTGCGGGAACCACAGTCCTTGGGACACAGAAAAAACTCTGTTGGAATATGGGGGAAATTTCAGTACCAATCTGAAACACGCTAATTTCCCCTGCCAAAATATCCCCCTCCCCCTGCAATAATTTGTGGCATAGCTCTGCCAAGGCCATTCAGCACGGCCCTTATCATGGCTTTCAGGATGGCCCAGTAATGCAATTCGGGGTGGCCCTGTGAACGCAACCCCGCTCATATCATTCACGATAGCCCCAGTGATATTACACAGGACGACTCTGCTGATACCATTCACAATGGGCTCTGTTAATACAAGTCAGGGGGGGGGGTATTTTGTAAAACTTAGTACCAGATGAGGTAAAACTTAGTAAAATGTGGTAAAAATAAGGTAAAGCTTAGCAAGAAAAATTCTTCAAAAATTTTGAAAAAATTGTTGCTAAGTTCAACACGCCCCCCCCCCCTACTTTTACTAAGTAACTCCACACTTCGATGGTACGTGCGCCCTGCCGTCTTGGGGGACCCCGAATCAGGGACAAAATGAAAAAGTGCCAACATAACCCTTGCCGTCTTGGGGGCCCACATGTGGGCAAAGTGCCCTGCCGTCTCAGGGGTCCCCCAAACGGGACAAACTGAAAAATGGCACCATAACCCCTGCCGTCATGGGGGCCCACATGTGGGCGAAGTGGCTACATAACCATTGGGGATTATGTTGCCCCTTCAGTGGGACCAACCAATACCAGTTAGGACAGCCCTGATGAAACGCATTGCCAACCACACCTTTCGCTTGGTTGCTGCCACGTGGGCGTCGACTGTGTTGAGCACTTTTCCAAGAGGAAAAGACTTTGTGACAGGCATCAGCTCTGCACGCTGCTCCGGAAACGGGCTGTGGATGGACACTGCAAGGTTGACTTGGGGGAAATCCCGGGTCAGTCGCTGAATGCCTGGAACGATGCCGACGGTGGAAACATTGATGCGCCGGCAGGACAGGCCAAAATAGTCCGGTTGTGTGAGGATGCGTAGGGCATCAAACAGGGCTGGATTCATAAAGGGCTCTCCCATTCCCATAAATGAGATGGTGCCAATGTCGTAGCCCTGAGGGCAACACAAGACAGAGATGGAGGGCAAAATATTGCGTTGGATGGGGTTGGGGTTGGTTGGATTGGCCTGGATGGGATGGGATTGGCCTGGACTTGAATGGAGTGGAATGGGGTAGATTCCGGTGGACTGGACTGCACCGGATTGGATTTGGTTGATTGGATACGATTGTATTGGACTGGACTGGACTGGACTGGACTGGACTGGATTGGCCTGGATTGGACTGGATTGGAATGGCCTGGATTGGCCTGGATTGGCCTGGATTGGCCTGGATTGGCCTGGATTGGACTGGATTGGCCTGGATTGGAATGGATTGGATTGGATTGGATTGGATTGGATTGGATTGGATTGGATTGGATTGAATTGGATCAGATTGGCTGGATTGGATTGGATCAAATTGAATTGGATTTGATTTGATTTGATTGGACTGGATTGGATGGATTGGGTTGGATTGGATTAGATTGGATTGGATTGGATTGGATTGGGTTGGATTGGATTGGGTTGGATTGGATTGGGTTGGATTGGATTGGTTTGGATTGGATTCGGCTGGATTGGATTGGGTTGGGTTGGATTGGATTGGGTTGGGCTGGGCTGGGTTGGGCTGGGTTGGGCTGGGCTGGGTCAATTGGTTTGGATTTGGATCGGATTGGATCGGATTGGATCGGATTCGATTGGATGGGATTGGATTGAATTGGAGTGGAGTGGTTTGGATTTGTTTGGATTTGGATTGAACCGGACTGAAAACCAGAGGCTACACGTCAATTCAGAGAGCACACCATCTGCAGCCAGTACAACACTTGATCTGTAATCTCGTCGGCATCCAAATTGCGCCCAAACCCCATGGCCCCTGTGGCACAGAAAGTGCAGCCCAAGGCGCAGCCACATTGGGAGGAGATGCAGATTGTGGTGCCCCCATGACGGTACGTCATGTGCACACTCTCCACGTGCTGTGTGCTACTCCCTTGCAGCTGCAGGAGGGCTTTGGCCACCTGGCTCCCATGCACAAGGGACACAGGCTGCAGCTTAAGCACCGTGTCACCAAACTCTTGTGCCAGCTCCTCACGGACGTCTGTCGGCAAGGTTCTTATGTGGTCCCACTTCGGGAAGTGGTGTTTGTAAATGGCCTGCTGCACCACCTGCGAATGCCATGGTTTCGTCAACAGCTCCTTGAGACGCCGCTGGCGGGCGCTGAACATATGAGGTAGGCGACTCGTAAATAGTGGTGGAACACAAACCAACAGACTGAGGATAGATAGCAACAAACATCCTTGTTCAGACAAGCGCAACATGCAGAATGCAGGCAGTCTGACATGGTGCCATGCGCATTCACAGACCACATGCCAATGCACTTGGGCGCATCCAAAAAGTGTATCACAAGCAACCCTCACGTAGACCTGACAAAATGGCACAAAAGCACAAAATGGCATGTCACAGGAAAATGAAAGAGAAACCCAAAATGATGTCCCAGAATTGCTGTTTACAAAAACCATACTTCAGATGTATCAGCGAACTTTACATGGGACTTCCCCCCAAAATGGGGGGGGGGGGGGGGGCAGTCTGAGCCGGGGGCTCAGCTGATCGGGATCAATCACTAGGAAATCTGCTGCCAAAGAAATTTTGTTGGGGCTTAATATGGTCCAAAAAAAAAAGTCCTTTACAGCTTGATAAATAATGACTTTTCCTGATCATCTCGTTGTGCCGATCCCACAAAACACCATTTTTACTTTTTCTGAGCTTTGGGGTCCACGACGCCTTGTTTTTTGGTCACCCCCGGCCAAAGATGTATTAGAACGGTTGACAACCATTAGAGGAGGGACCCCTTCCTGCCCCTGAACTCACCCTTGCCCCCCCCCCGGGCCTAGATTTTGCAGTTGCAAAAAAAGAAATTTTACCGAGGGAAAAATTGATCTGGGCCATTGGTTTTACATAAACCTTTTGGTTCCGGACCCCGGGTATTTGGTAAAACTTAGTACCGGACGAGGTAATACTTAGTAAAATTTGGTAAAACTTAGTAGAAACAAGGTAAAACCTAGTAACAAAAGTAACTAAGTTTTACCTCGGTCCACTAAGCCCCCCCCCCCCCGGCTGCCGTTTTAAACAAGGTAGTCAACACTTCGATCGGACCCAAAATTTGTGTCGTTGGAAAAATTGCCACCCATACCCCCCCTCCCTTGGGGGTATGACACGGGGGGCGGCCACTATAGGGATAGGGCCGCCCCCCACTAGCAAGGCACATGGGGTTGCTCAGCCGCCATTCCATCCCCTACATGAACAGCAACAGTAATACAGCAAACATTTGAAGAAAAAATAGAAAGCGAATCGAGAGGTGTTGGGGCAAGGCCGGAGGGAACTTTAGCTGAGCACCCCATTGTGCCCATGCACGTTCACAAAGAGAGCAAGAGAAGACGACATTCGACATCCAATGAAGGGAAGAAGGCCAAGCCGGAGGTTCATTATGATCCTCAGAATTTCCAATGAGATTGCAAACATGAATGTCATTTAATGTTTATAAGGTGTCTAATGATGCAATTTTGACTGTTGGTCCCCCACATGAACTGCAGCACCTTGGCATGTGTCTGCGACTCTTTACCCATGAGTGATGAGTAAGCTCCTTCATGAGCTCAAGGGTAGAGGATCACAAACAACAACATGGCATGCGTATTCCAAGGGTATCATCCGTGCCCACGGGACTCATTGTGGCCGATTTCTCCGTGCATGCCTCGGTGCCATCCGCACAGCTTTGCTTGAAGGACACCGTTGCAAACACGAAGGGCAAAAGAAAACAAGGGGGGGGACAAAATCAGAAGTGGCCCACAAGTGGGCAAGGTGGCTACATAACCCCTGCCGCCTTGGGGGTCCCCGCCGCTTCAGAGCGGGAGGCAGAATCAGAGGTGGCCCACAAGTGGGCGAGGTGGCTACATAACCCTTGCCGCCTTGGGGGTCCCCGCCGCTTCAGAGCGGGGGGCAGAATCAGAGGTGGCCCACAAGTGGGCAAGGTGGCTACATAACCCTTGCCGCCTGGGGGGTCCCCACCGCTTCAAAGCGGGGGGCAGAATCAGAGGTGGCCCACAAGTGGGCAAGGTGGCCACATAACCCCTGCCGCCTGTTGGGTCCCCACCGCTTCACAGCGGGGGGCAGAATCAGTGGTGGCCCACAAGTGGGCAAGGTGGCTACATAACCCTTGCCGCCTGGGGGGTCCCCACCGCTTCAGAGCGGGGGGCAAAATCAGAGGTGGCCCACAAGTGGGCAAGGTGGCTACATAACCCTTGCCGCCTTGGGGGTCCCCACCGCTTCAGAGCGGGAGACAGAATCAGAGGTGGCCCACAAGTGGGCAAGGTGGCTACATACATAACCCCTACCGCCTGGGGGGTCCCCACCGCTTTAGATTGGGGGGCAGAATCAGAGGTGGGCAAGGTGGGCAAGGTGGCTACATAACCCTTGCCGCCTTGGGGGTCTCCACCGCTTCAGAGCGGGGGGCAGAATCGGAGGTGGCCCACAAGTGGGCGAGGTGGCTACATAACCCTTGCCGCCTGGGGGGTCCCCACCGCTTCAGAGCGGGGGGCAGAATCAGAGGTGGCCCACAAGTGGGCAAGGTGGCTACATAACCCCTGCCGCCTGTTGGGTCCCCACCACTTCAGAGCGGGGGGCAGAATCAGAGGTGGCCCACAAGTGGGCGAGGTGGCTACATAACCCCTGCCGCCTGGGGGGTCCCCACCGCTTTCGAGCGGGGGGCACAATCGGAGGTGGCAGCAGTCAGAAATGGAAAATCTTATTTTTTGGGGGCCACGCAACAAAGCGTGGATCTCAGAGTGGGGGGACAATATCAGAAATAGCCCACAAGTGGGCTCAGTGGCAGTCGGAAGTGGGAAAACTTATTTTTTGGGTAAATCATTTACTTAGGAAAATTTTCTTTTCTACTAAGTAATTTACTCAGTAAAAATTTTTTTCTACTAAGTAATTTACTGAGCAAAAAATTTTTTTTTCTGCTAAGTAATTTACTGAGTAAAAAACCTACCCCCAGATGAAAAACTTAGTAAATAAATATTTTTTACTAAGTTTTGAAACTTACTAAAAATTTTTTTTACAAAATTTGTTACTAAGTTTTACCATGGATCCCCAGACCCCTCCCCCTTGTCCCCGCTGTTCTCCAAATACATCCTTGCCCCTGGGCCATCCCAGGGTGGGGGGCTTTACGGCTTTAAGAGGGTTCAATCAGTGCAGTTCCTTTGTGTGCGTTGGGGGGGGAAGTCCAACCATGGTGTTCCATCACTGCCCCCCTGTGTGACGTTCCGTCTGGTTGTTGCTCCTTTACGGGGCCCTGGACAGTCACCCGTTCTTCCCTTCGCATGTTGTGTCGGGATGCTGCTTTCTGTCGGCCGCTGCGGCCGTTGCTCTTGCTGGTGTCGTTTCCGCGTTCGCGGAGCCCAGTAGCCCCCCCCCCCCTCCCTGTACGTATCCTTAACCGGACCTGTACCCACTAGGTCCCTCAACCCAAGCTTGAATCAAGTACTGGCCAGGCCAATGGCCAAATGGCAAGGTGTTTGTCCATTTATTTTCAAAAACACACGTTTTTGGGGAACACCCGTTGTTTATCCGTGTTTGTTGATGGTTATTGGGGTATGATATTTCTGCGTTGTTTGATGATGGTTTTGGGCCCCTTTGTAATATATCTTGTGTGCATTTTGTTCATCTTTTAGACACATGGGGTCTGATGTATGGATGCGCCCCAATGGATGCTCAACAAAAGGATGAATCTCAGGCCACACTCACAAGAAAAGAAACAGTGCCACGTGTGGGGGAGGGGTCATCTGCCATGGTGGGCGGGTCTTGAGGGATTTTGAGTGGAGTACCACAGTGGACCGCGGACACCCGGCCACACACACGCACACACAAGCCCCCAAACAGAAATGCAGACCCACATCAACAACGCCACGCACACACCACACACCACAGCCAAGCCACAGACCACACCGTTTTGGCAACTCACCAGGACACAGCGCACACACTTGGGCAAGCCGGGACTACACCCAAGAACAAGCACAAGCCGCCACATGGGACGGCTGCACAGAAGGGAGAGTGGCAGAGCGGAAGAGGGGAGGAAAGACAACAGCGACCTCCCCCCTCCTGTGCTCCTGTGCTCTGCCTACTGCCCAACCAAAGCGTGACCGCTGGGGGACTGCACGACGGCGAACGAGGAGGGAGCCACCCCGCCTGAGCTCCCAAGACAAGGTGTGTCAGAGGGGGGAGCACAGCCATGCGCCTGCCCAAGGGCAGGCCCAGGCAACGGAGGACCGCAATCACACCAAGGCAGGGGGACAAGGAGAACCCAAGACGGCCCCCCGGCCGAATGACCCCACGTGCTATGTCCACTGCCCGGCCCAGACACAGGCTTCAGATAAACGACACCACTGCACACCAGCGGAGGGCGAATCTGCTGCAATGACCAAACACGGTTGCGCCAGGAAGAGACCAGAACCATGCACATGCCTGCCGACTCGCCGGGCAAAAGAGTAACACACATGCGAGCACACCATACGCGCGCCACACCAGGGCCGCGCACCACAATACCGTGGCGGCACAAACCAACCGCGCCGTGCACCAGATCAGCCCCCTCTCCGCACAATGCTATCCGGGTAGTGTGCCCTTATGGCCCTCCCAGTCTACCTGGGCTGTAGCGTCGCAACCAGGGGGTTTCCCTGGTTGGTCCCCAGGGCGTGGAAGCACTTTGTGTGCCAAGACCTACCATCACCGCACCTCAGCAAGAGAGTAACGCGCATGAACTTTTTGGTCTGCCCAACATGATTGGACAAGGGGATGAGAGAGCTCATGCAACGGTCAAAACTTGCTGACATTGCAGGTTGCTTCTCTGTTCCCGGACCAGTTTTCCTTTCCATGCAAAGTAAGGACAACTTTGTGCAACGGGAAAGCTGTTCTCGGCCCAATCAGGAGGATTCCCTTGCACGCACCCTTTGCCCAAGTGATTTTGGGCGAAACTACAGGTCCCTGTGATCCACCAAGTAATACCCGGGGGTTGCACGTCTGCGTTTAACATGAACAATAGACTTTTGCGTTCTCCTTGTTGCTGCCGTTGCTTCCGGCTGTTTTTGCTGCTTCGGATGTCTGACATGTCTGACCCTGCGAACGCCTTGCACCGATCATTGACACGAGCACGTTGGCGGTAGCACATGGAAGAAAAGCTCCGCTTCTGTTCAAGATTTCAGCTGATGCTGTTCGCCAGTTGAGCTGCCACTACTCCAGATGCTGCTGTCAAGTTGCCATTGCACATTGATGTTCGGAAACCATTCCGCATGTGTTGTCATGCCTTTTCTTAGCGCATAGCAGCCACACCAGATCCTGCACAACAGAGAGAACACAGCGAAACAAAGCTCCAGAGCTCAAAGATCTAACAACCATGTGCCTATGGTACAAAAAGGTTTCTCAAGATCTCATGTTTGCATCAATGCAGTCTCTGCCCCATGGTGCAATCCTGATGAAGTTGGTTCTATGCTACATGTGCCAGTGCATGCAGCTTGGTCGTTGCCCTGCGCAATCCAAAGGCATGGAACCAATCTGCACTGCCACCACTGCAAATCTGTTAATTGCCGAATAAGAAACCAGAACCTGACGTCTGAACGCTGCCGAAAGGCGACTCAGGTCGTTAAGGAGGACGCACAACCGTGTGCGTGTGTCAGTGGCACGTGAGGGGGAAAATCGAATCCAACCCTGGTCATTAGCGGGCCGCAATAAACTGCAGCGCCCCAGTCTTGCAACACATCAAATGGTTCCACAGCACCATTTGAGCCAAATACTTGGGCAAGCTGAGAATAGAGCGGGGGCAAGTGGAAAACAATATATAACGACATTAAGAAAACAGTGCAATCTTCAGACTCCAGGTCCCGGGGTGCAGAAAATACGCCTGGAGGCGAGGCACAAGGCAGATTTCCCTGAAAGGTGGGGAATTGCTGAACTCCGTGACGCCTGAGCGTCGAAAAAGCGTCCGTTGGCTGCCAAGGCCTGCCCATTGCGGTGCGTTAATCATCAGCCGCCACTTTTTTGGCCGCCAACCGTTACCATTGCAGCCCTGCGAGGGATGCAAGACCGCCCTGGCGTGGGATGCAGCGCTGAGAGAGTTGAGGTTATAGGATGCCTGGCAACCGCCTAGCAACTGATGCCCCCAGGATAGCGGGGGAAGGGGATAACGTCACGGATATTAAGCATTCCGGTGCATAGCAGCAGGAGCCGCTCAAACCCGAGCCCAAAGCCACCGTGGGGCGCTGAGCCGTACTTTCGCAAATCTGTGTACCACGACAGGGACTCAATGTCCGCGTCGGACATGCCCTTGGACTTCGCCAGGGCCACCAGTTTGTCGAAGTCGTCTTCACGGACGGAACCTCCAATGATCTCCCCAATGCTGGGCACCAGAATATCCATGCCGGCCACCGTCTTGCCATCCTCGGACTGCTTCATGTAGAAGGACTTGATTTCCGCCGGGTAGTTGGTCACAATCACCGGCTTCTTAAACACTTGCTCGGCCAAATAGCGCTCATGCTCCGAGCCCATATCCATGCCCCAGTGCAGGTCCATATCCTCGAACGTGACCTTGCCCTCCTCGGCCTCCTTCTTGAGAATGTCGATCGCCTCCGTGTACGTCACGCGCCCAAAAGGCTCAGAGACGATCCCGACCAGTCTCTCCACAAGCGTGCCTTCGAGGGTGCGCTGGCCCTCCTCCTGCGTCCGCTCCTCTTCCATCCGCTGATGATACTGGCTCAGGTACAAAATGTCGGCCTGGCACTCCTTCAGCACGTGCGCGATGCAATACCTCAGGAAGTCCTCGGCCAAATCCATGAGGCCCTTTTGGTCGATAAACCAGACTTCAGGCTCGACCATCCAGAACTCGGCAAGATGTCGGGAGGTGTTGGAGTTTTCCGCCCGGAACGTTGGGCCAAAGGTGTACACGTTCGTCAGACCAGCAGCGTAGGTTTCCACGTTCAACTGCCCGGACACTGTGAGCATCGCCTTGGACCCGAAAAAGTCCTTCGAATAGTCGGGATTGGGCTGGCCCAGGAGCGTGCTCACCGTGAAACACTCCCCGGCGCCCTCGCAGTCGTTGGACGTGAGGACAGGGGTGTGCACGTACTGAAAGTGGCGGTCCTTGAAAAACTTGTGGATCGCAAAAGAGGCCTCGTTGCGGACGCGCATGACGCACGCCATAACGTTGGTCCGCACGCGCAGGTGCGGGTACAGGCGCAGGTTCTCCAACGACGTGGCGGTCTTGGCCAACGGGAACCCGTCGGCGACGGGGCCGATCAGCTTGATGCTGGTGCCCTTCATTTCAATGAGCTGCCCCGCGGCTGGGCTCTTGACCACCTTCCCAGTCGCTTCGATGCACGCCCCGTAGCCCGCTCCAAGTTTCCGGAACTCCTCCAGGTCGGGGCAGGTGTTGGGCTCCAAGACGATCTGAAGCCCGGTCGGCCCAGAGCCATCATTGATCTCCATGAAGGTCATGGCGCGCTGGTCGCGGGTGGTCCGAATCCACCCTCCCACGACGTATTCTTGGTCTTCGTCGGGGAACACCCCTTGGGCGGCATTGTCCAATAGCTCCGTAATGCGGCACAACCGGGGGTTGTATAAGAAACTGCTGGTGGCAGCATCGGCGGCCTCGGTCATCATGGCTAGCAGCCCCGCCTCCTTCTCCGCCGCGAGCTCCGCGGCGGAGGGCTTCTTGACTTTTGGCTGTTTCGCTTGCGGCTTCGCCTTCTTCTTCTTCTTCTTCTTGCCTGCTTGTTCATCTGCCTCAGTCTTGGGTCCCAACACCGCCAATGTCTGCTTCTCCACCTCTTGCTTGAGCTTGGCGGAGTCGGCCCACTTAATGTGATCAGCCTTCAGCAACCGCCCAAGCATAAACCCGAAGTTGTATTGGTAGCGGTCCTCCAAGATCTTTGCCTTGTTCTCCTCAAAGGCCTTGGCCACGGCATCAATGATCTCTTCGTCCGTTACAATGACACCAACACCACTCTCTTTTTCGAAAGTAGGGTCTCCGGCAACGACATTTGGAGTTTCCGTTAGAAACGCCAACGCACAATCCAATTGTTGAGCGGTCGCAATTTTCTCGTCCTTGATGTACTGGCCAAGCAGCTCCCGATGGGCATCCGTTTGGGCTTTGGTGACAGCAGAATACAAAAGCTTGGAGGCACCAAACGTCTCACCCATCCGGAGGAGAAGTTCAGTCAACTCCTCATTTTTGAGCACATCCGTGGCACCCTTTTCATTCAAGCCGAACTCTTTCAACACGTCCTTCTTCTCGTCGTGGGTGAGTTCTTGAGCGGTGGCTTGTAGAACCCGACTCCGCGGCCGACTCTTGGCATGAGCGAAAGCAGGCTCAACCATGTATGTTGCCATGGCAATACGGTCTTGCGAGCGTCGGCCAACGAAAACTCCGACAACTCCAGCAACCACAATACCAACCATGAACAAAGTTCGCTCCCACTGAGACATGGGGCTTGCAAGCACGGTCTCATCCTTGGAGGACATCATCATAGGCGCATCGGGCGGGTGCCTCATGGTTCGGGTAGCGTACACGGCATCCACGCTGTGCGACGCCTTCGAAAGAGGAGCATCCACTCCGACTCGTTGAACGCGGGCGGTGTTGCCAAGGGTTGCACCAAGTTGGGCTGTGCGCATCGACGTCATAAGATTGGAATTGTAGGAGACCGTGGGATTCCTCGAAGTTATCGTGACGTTCCACAACATGAAGCCCGTCATTGCAAGAAAACCGGTCACCAAGCCAACCGCCGGCAGTGAGCGACTCTGCATTGCACTCGATTCGTAGTAAGGCAAGTCCAATGATCGATAGCCGAGAACGTTAGGCCCAGACATGGGGGCGACCGATCGACGATGCCGCACACCTGCAACGAAAAGCACGTTCGCAGTGTGATTGGTATGCATACCCGTTAGTCTAATCGTTTTTTTCACCGTGAGTTTTGCATCGCATGACGCTTTTGCATGCGCCACTTGTGAGATTTCGAAGTCCTCGTGCAACGCGTGGCACGGGTTTCGTGCATTGTGAGCGCATATGATGCAAAGAATGGGCAATGCTCCCGGAACGCACCCGCGGTCCCATCTGGCGGCACACACTTGATGTCACCCAAGGGATGTTCCCACCACGGTGAGGCGACCCCGAATCCCCTCAAGCCACCCGGCGCCACCGAGATATTGATGGATTTCGCGGGCCGATCGGTTTGGCAACCGCCGGAAACTACTAGCCGGGTTGCTAGATCGGGCACAACCAAGCCACTAGTCGGCTCAACGGGTGGCTAGATGGTTGGTCCCGCTAGACCCCCCTCCCCCAATACAACCCCCCAACACGCCGCAAAAAAATCCCACGGTCCTCGGCGCTCCTTGGCCCCAACGAGCGAGCACAATCGCGCGGTGCACTAGAGGAGCTAACAAATCAATGGATATTGTGGTTGTGCACGAGACCGGTGCATCACGTGAAAATCGGTGTGTATCCGCGAGCGGTTTGTATTGTCAAGCGCACGTCCACACATAAGAAACTCGGGCTCAGGATGGATTCAAAGAGGACACTAATTTGAAAAGGGGGGGAAGAGCCATTATTCAACCGGAATTTCTTCGGACGACGCAACAAGGATGCGAGGAGCCATGACGAACGAAAGCGGATGAAAGCGGATAAATGAAGCCTTCATGTTCAGTCGCCGGGGACGCGCAAGCGGACTCGGCGTATTCGTCCGAAACATCACGAATCTAATGGTTTGAGCTACCACATCGGAGGGAACCATTGGACCATGCAAAGTAGATAAAGTGTAAGCTACTATGACGAGTTTTCAAAGAGGAGTTTTTTTTTTCACGACGCTAAGCCCTTTCCAACCGCGAGATGAATACCGCGTGCAATAGTAGTCGGCGCTAACCACGCAAACGGACAAAAAGTGTTGCGACAACCTTGCGCAAGCACGGCATCGCGTGCGTGCGCGCTGGCTCTCTCCCGAACAACCTACCCATTGACATAGCCCTTGCATTGCATTCATTAGTGCGAATTTGCAGAAAAATACGCCCTCAACAACTGATTTTCAGGGCGCGCCTACACGAACACGCGACTGTGGAACATTGAATTATGTCACAACATGGCCGAAAGACAAAGAGGTGTAAAGTGTGACGCAGCAAAAGCACCGTTGTTGACAATGCACTTGACCCTTTCGTTCCGATCATCGGTTCCCGAAGCACACAACCAATTTCGTTTTCATGAATCCTTGACGCAATCGTTGGTGCCGGTTTGCCTTGACACGCAAAATGGGGGCGAACACCACAAGTCATGACGAGCCACGAAACGGAAGTTATCATTGAGCACATTTACATACATACATACATACACGTGCCGTTGAGGGTGGGATGTAGTGGTACACACTCGTCAGTGGGCAACATAGGCTTGAGCACATTCACATACATACACGCGCCGTTGAGGGTAGGGTGTGGTGGCACACACTCGCCAGTAGGCAGCGTAGGCAAGCATCGTATACGCGGTGTAGCAATGGCACAAATCAACATGATGGAAAGAAATCCATTGGGCTACGGAGTGTAACGAGTGTATCGAACCCCGGAGGAAGGGCACAGTTGAGGGTGGTGTTGGCATGATGAAGGCACACTCCACAACAACGGCAAGTTCCAGAAAGACGGGATACAAATTATCCACCAGCACAAACTATGGAGGAAAGGGGTCTTCCTCGTTGAAACAAGAAAATATCCAAAGAGAAATCATGACATGTGTGATTCAACTTCAGCCGCTGAATTCGGCAGTGTTCTACTTTTCATCGGAGTGGCTGCACATTTTGATGCCAATGAATGATAAAACCAATGGCTCACTTTGACATGTGCCGCGGAACAGGCGACGGGGGCTCGGTCGCAACAACCCAGTGTGCTCCCCTCCTTCCCTCGTCTCGTTCGCTAGAGGGAGTAGGAGGTCTGCCTCTCAGGAGACAAGCCGGAGCAACTAGTAGTGCCAACTACTTTGAACTAGCCGCCATTAGAACAGCAAGTATTAAGCTAACTTCAGAATGCGAGCGATCCACTGAAAAGTCGTGTCACCGGTACCGTCGGAACAGGATATGTTTCGATCCAGAGAATCTCGATCCGACATTTTCTAACGCCCTAGGCTGCCCGCGTTGGGCAAGGAGGGAAGACCAAAGCACTTTCCGCCGAAACCCTTTGAACTTCAATCCGTTTCCGTTGTGTTCTTCTTGCACATACGGATTTTTCCCCCTCAATGAACAGAGATGCCACGATTGTAGCCGTCGAGGAGCTACAATACCCAATTGCAGCCACACGCCGCTTGCGATGTAACAAAGACGACGGGTTATGGTTCTCCAAACATTTGGAGACACGCAAACTGGACCGCATTGGAAAAAGTTTTGCCAGCTGGTTCCAGACCATTTCGTTTCCGAAAATGTTGGAGTTTCTTAGAATCGAGTTCTTCCATAATGACATGTTTGTCATATCCAACAGGATTATGCAGCAGCGACGTGGTGTCGCCATTGGCGGCACTACGTCTACTCAATTGTCTACCATTTTTTGTATGGTTCAGGAGATCGCCTCCTATACCCGGCCTTGGTCAGGGAAGAAGGCAGATATTGAGGAATACTTTCCTGTGATTGATGTGCCACTTCTTCCATTCACGTTTCTAGACAATTTGGCGGGTCTATGTCGGCGATCTGTTGACCTTAGGCCACTGCAGGAATTTTTCGAAAACATGCATATCTGGAGCTCCAATGTGAGGGGAGGGGGGACCACTTGGATGCAATGGAGGGGCACCGGCAATGGTGCGCTGAGACGCAAAATAGTCCGCTACCCGGATTGGTACGCCACGAACAACCAAACCACTTTGCGGTCACTTCTACCCTCTCTAGCCCTTCAATGCCTGACCCATGTGTCTGACGAACACGCCGTGCTCCCGAACATAGAGAGTGTGGTGTTAGAAATGAAAGTGAAAGGCTACCTAAGCACATGGTGGTAGGACCGGTTCCAACAGCGTTGATCCGATATGGGTACCCATCTACGAACCTATGGAGTCAATTACATGATAGGAAACGGACACACACACACACGCACACACACACACAGACAGCGAGCTAGGGCCCCCCCATGGAGGCCCCTTTGTGGAGACCCGATGCATTTGCCACTTAAAGTGTAGACCGACGATAAAGCACAATGCTTCCAAAGAGGGAGTGTTAGCCTAAAATGAGAGTCGGCCGAATTGGGGTGACTATGAACGATGACTCGTTCCCATCTTTTTCCGCTCTCATGCCAACACTTCTCCAAGAGCCCGCACCGCGATGAAAGGGGGGAAGGGATGACACAAGGGCCCGCCACTCGGAGCATGAGAACGCACATTTGGAACAATGAAGTTATACACCATGCCCGTATCTTTCCCATACACGTTGAAGATTACGCCCTTTTTTTGGACACGTGATGGATTTGCTCTCTTCCACTTTTTGAGTTGCCTACGGGATTTGGGAACGCGCCATACATCCTTGTCTCTCCAAGGATGATGACGTGTACCATCCATTGTGATTGCAACTTGTGGGGTAGGTTTGGTCCTCCACTTGTGGGGTAGACCTCCACTTCTTTCACCACCTTGTATCTCCGTACCAACACAGATGGTGGACGCGTATACACCCGAAGCTAGTTGACGGCCCATGTGAAACCGCCTGTTTGTGTAGCCATGCATTTACGCGAGTTTCCATGTCACATGACGAAATGTACATGATCGTGTTTTACAGTTTTTCTTTGAATGCATTGCTGATCGGATCATATACACAATGCGTCTCATTTAAGGACTCATTTCCTCGGCGAAATGAGTTCTTACACCGAATACCAATTTTCGGGGAAGTCCCTCCGTGAGATCTATTCGGAATGTTGCAAAAAGTATGGCTGCAAAAAGAATTCTGCCATTTACCAAATGGTATGCAAGTGCAACAAAATGTACTCCTTGCATCGTGTGTGCGGTTTGAGCTTGCAAACGACTTATTTTGTTCCCTCCAGTTGTCCCCCGATCCGGATGATTATGACAGCATCAAAGAGATCGATTTGAGTACGAATGTCATTGGTGTGTGGGTTGCTTGTTTGCGCGGTCTTTGCTCGTGTCGTACGGTCTCACATCCGCCATCGGCGTCGCGGTGGTGAATGTAAGTGGCCTGGTTGTTGTGTGTTACGAAAATTGGAATTGGTCCAAGACGATGCCCCTCGGGGAAGAATGCCGAAGCGCACTCCATCACATGCAATAAATACTCGTGGCGCCCGGTGCCGTGGTCTCAATGACCAAAACCTGAGTCCCAACGACAACAAGTCTTTTGCGCCGATCGTCGCTTGGATAATCCCCCCATCATTTCAACGATTTGGGCCGCCCAACCTCGGCAAAGGAAGTTTTAAAGGAGAGCAACCTCATTATGAACGGGCACATACTTCTTCCGTTTTGAGCTACATATGCGAGGTTCTAAGCCCAAATGCTCTTGAGTGAATGGACCATGCTCGTTTGTTGACATTCTAACAAGGTGACCATGAGATGAAACGTAATGCTCGACTAATGTAATGCAACGTACGTGACCACATGTCAATCAAACGACATGGCCGAGCTCGGGTTCTAAGTAATAGATGTACACCGATCCCGCCATCCTTCAATTCTTGCTTGGTCTGTAGATGCATGCCGCATTGGTGGATCTCCTTGGGAAGGGGCGGCTGGTGCTCACTGCTTCCCCTTCTCCCGACCACCCATGCCGTGCCGGAGGATGTGGGTGGCTGGGGGCGGGCGGGGGTAGGGTTGCTTGGAGGCGGTTCTACGTTTCTTGGTTGAGTCCTTGTGCAATCCCCAAAGTACTATGTGGTAAGCTTTCGGAGGTTGAGTCGCACCGAGCACGACCGGGCACGGGGGGCTTAAACCATCGTCCCCTCCCGCTAAGCCTCCATTGGTACCCCGGCCCGAGTTTGATCGGGCAAGGGCCACAACTCGTGACGCTTCGTCATCTAGGGGTCCAAGGGAGGTCCTCTTGGTTCCGACACGTCAATCTGAACACGGAGTAGCAATCGAAGCCACCGGGATTTCCGCCCCTACGCGTACAAATTGGCGTTTGCCCATGCACGACCCCCCCCCTGCACTCCTTAGGAAGTAAAGGCGTCTTGGCCCTGCTCAATGTCGTAGCCATATGCCGCCGCCTTACCACATTATCATTACGCGGCAATTCCTTGGATTTCAAGGCGATACAAGAACTTGGTGTGTTCTTGGCCCGTGAGACACCTCCACTTGCCTCGGGGTATGGGCGCTTGGGATGCGTGTGCTGCCATGAGGTTGCGAGTCGACTTTGGGTGGTAGGGCGGGTACCACGCATTGTTGCATTTAGTGTACGTGGCAAAGTCACACCGCAGCCTAACGAAATTGGACATCAGCCACAACAGGATCGGCACTGCCGGCAAGGTGTGTGACGTGCGATACCGCACGCCCGCTCGTGGCAAGATCGCATGTGTATAGCAGTGCGGTGTGCGTTCAAGTGCCCTGCGCCCGCGTGTCCTTGCGCCCGGCCTGTACAGGATTACGTCTAGTAGAAGCATGAACCAACCCCGAACGGGGGTGTCGCGTGCTGTGCCTGGACGCAGTGGTGATGGGTTAGTTAGTTCATCGCCCCTTCGCTGCCGCTTTGTGGTTGGGGTCCCGTTTCCCAGGGCAGTGAGGCCCAGCGGTTGCCCCTTCAATCTCCAGGCCATTTTGGATTTGCTGAAGCAGAACACGCGGATGCTCTCGGTGGTGCTGGAGGACACGTACATCGACGCGTACATGCTGAAGCGCATCAATGAGCGGTTGGCCGCCAACCGCATGGCCGCAACCGTCGCACCGCAGCCCCCTGACAAAGGTCGTGCCGACCGATGCGTTGATGGCTGTGCAACGGGCGGTAGCGGCCTGAGACGGGCCCGCTGCCCGGGACAGTGGGCAAAGGGCCACACGGGCGATGCACCGCTGCGGCTTCCACATGGGAATGGTAAAGGGCGGCTATGATGTGCACGAGGCCTTCCAATACGTGATGTCCAAGGCGGTGTCAAATATAGTCAAGTCCAGTCCTGTGGTTCTACCCGTGCGCAAGGATTCGGCCGAACCGTGTAACTGTGCAGGGTAATGGGCCATGAGCGTGCGCAACTGTCCACAGTTTTTTTTTGCCCGTAAAGCCCCTTCAGCGGTTGGTTCCCGGCACCAGAACCCAGGTCCACTGCGTTGGGACTCCCTCGGTGTGTCCCTCGCAGCTGTGGGTGCGTCGACTGAGGCCGGCTTCTGGTCGAAGCGGCAGCAGCCACACACCCAGGCGCTCGCAGATTGGCGCTTTCAAGCACCGCACGGCGCACTTACGGACTGGTGCACACCGGCGGCGGCCGAGGCCCTGGACAGTCCTGGGGCCTCTTCCTGTGCCCTCCGCCGTGCACGGCCGCACACCACCATGAACCCCCAAAATGACCCGAAGATGACTCAAGATGACCATTTCCTCTCATGATTTGACCAATCCTGTGGGTATAACCGTGCGTGTACGGCTGTGCGCGCTGACTCGCTCTGGCTGTGCACGGTTGCGCACGATTGGCTCTGGAGCCACACACATTGATGCCCGGTTCAAATGTGGGTGGGATAATATATGCAAGGAGCAGGCCATGTGTCGCCCATCAGAAGGCAGGGGATGTGTAGCCACCATGCACACGCTGCTTGGCTCGGAAGTCACGGGGTGTTGAACGGGTCCTCTTGGCGGCCCCTCTTCCAGCACTGTGTCCAACTCCGCTCGGGTTGGGGCCTCCACTGCCACCGCCTCTTGAGGGCTGTCTCCACTCCGAGTACAATTCCGGAGAGGCGTGCAATGTTGAGGGTGAGCTGCCCGAGCGTATGATTTCACCCTCAAGTGGCGGAGTACACGGCCCCCCCGCTTTGCAGCCCCGGCAATCCTGCTCCGGTCCACCTGTGATGTGCCAGCTCCGGGATGTGTTGGACCCTGAAAAATTTTGGAGAGGTTTCCCCTCCAAATATACAATTGATTCGGTGCTCCACAAATAAACACCCATCATCGGACGCGACCGGCACCTGACGTTTGAAGCACAGTACCCGGGAAGGCTGTGTGTGGGAGAGGGGGTGTGTGCTGTTGCGCCATGAAGGCCCCAGAGTGTAGGTGTGGCCCATCAGAAGGCAGGGGATGTGTAGCCACCATGCACACCCTGTTTGGCTCGGAAGGCACGGGGTATTGAACGGGTCCTCATCGCTGGGTGGGAAAGGCCGCCCCGGCAACTCATTGCCCACGTCCATGGCCTCCCCCTCGCTCGCCCTTGGCAGCCCCTCTTCCAGTACTGTGTCCAACTCCGCCATACCGCTCTGGTTGGGGCCTCCACTGCCACCGCCTCTTGAGGGCTGTCTTGCTCCACTCCGAGTACAATTCCGGAGAGGCGTGCGATGTTGAGGTTGAGGTGCCCGAGCGTATGATTTCACCCTCAAGTGGTGGAGTACACCCCCCCCCCCCGCTTTGCAGCCCCGGCAATCGTGCTCCGGTCCATCCCTGTGATGTGCCAGCTCCAGGATGTGTTGGTGGTTTGCATCGTCTTTTTTGAAGTTTTTTGGCAATTTTTCCACACACAAAATCCAAAAAGTGTTTTCTGTCAGACCGCACAATGTACCGTTTCCAACCCCAAGCACGTCGAAGAAATGTTGCGATCATCCATGCTCATGCACAAACCGGTTCGTACCGGCGGGTACAAGCCCCTACTTGAACACGCCACCGCTTGCGGTACATGATCCAGGTCATTTTGCCCCCAGGATTTTGACAGACAGGACTCACTGTCACTGTCGGCAGCCGGCCGTCCTCTCCTCCGGTCAGTCGCGTTGGGCGTGTCCTGCATCCCTGTCCCCTCCCGTGCCCATCGGCCCTCTGCTGCAGATGCTACGGATCGCTGCGGCAACAACGGGTCCCCCACGCACACCGAGCCGTCCCGCAACGTGGCGAGCAGCAGCTCGGCCTCGTCCTCCAATGTCCCGTACACGATGCAGCCGCCCAGCCCGGTGCCCGATGACAACAAGCCATTTACAGGCGCGGATGCGCCTCCTTCCGCAGGTCTTGTCCCCATTGCTGGGGGGTCCGGCAAGCCCCCGTGTGCCGTCCCTCGATCCAGCGTCCGCACCAGATGCCTGAGGACCCAGGCGCTGTGTTGGCTGAAGCCTTGCTCCCTCACCCACACCCATCTGCACGCCGTGCCAATCACTTACTCGACCCTTGCTCATGACTGTCCTGCTGCCATCCGACAGCAACTTTGGGAATGCTTCTGCGCGCCGCAGGCGCCGCAGGGTACGGGCCATTAGCTGTGAGGTCATTCACCCCGCAGTGATTTTTCTCAATTTTGGGTGAAGGAAGTAGGTCAAACGGGCACAATGGCGAGGCACAATACTCAAAACTGTTGTGATCGCCACTCCCCATTCCAAACTACGGTTCACAAAGGGCACAATTTGCCCTGTTCCATGATGATTACCCCTATTGCGCGCCGCAGGCGCCGCACGATTAGTGTTCCCATGGGGCCCCTGTCTGGGACAGGGGCAAGAACGTGCTGAGCGCAGGGCGTGGCCAATGAGGCCAAGAGGGGACGCCCATGAGGGACGGGACACATAACGACGTAAAGCTGAGCAACGAGCCAAGCAAAGCGCACGGGGAAGGTCAGGATCGTCGCGTACGCTTCAGGTGATTCGGAGCCCAGTCTTCAGGAGCCTCACCCTGGGCCCACCGATGTTTTGATGCGGCGACGCATGAGAAACGGGGCGCTGGCTCGTGTTCTGATCGCGGTGGCAGCACAGATCAGTGCGGGTTGCAGTGAGGCCTCTGGCAAGCCCGTGGCCTTCTCCTACGTCGGGGGGCTGGGTGGCGGAAGTTTGGGTGCCTGAACGCGGGCGTTTTCGCGAGGTCCAGGAAGACCCTGCGGACGACCACCCTCAAGACCCCCCTCAAAAAGGGGGGGGGGGGTTGAGGTCCGCAATTTTTCGCAATTCCGCAATTTTTCCGCAATAGCTTTTTGCTCGTCCACATTGCGTGCCTGTTGGTGCTCTGTGTGTCCCCTGTGCAGAAGTGTTGCTTCTTGAGGCTTCGAGAGGTTTGGTCACGGCACCGCATTTTTCCCGCATTTTTCCCGCAATTTTCCCGCATTTTTACCCGCATTTTTTTGGCCACTGGATTTGACGCTCCCTGACCGCAAACCCCCTCCCGAAAAACGCTGGTTGCCCTCTGAGGGCGGCCACAGGATGGAGGCTGAGGCAGCAGTGGGCCCTGTAGCCTGGCCTGAAACGGGGGACTGCGAATCAGTGAAGGCCATGATGCACTGGTGGCTGCCCCCATGGCCCCGTCGGTGGGCACCGCAGTTGTCGCCAACACCTCCGCAAACGTGCGGTACAAAGCGGGGGGGGGGTTCGTCTTTCAAGAAGGTGGCGAAAAATTCCACTAGCGGAAGTCTGGGGGCTTTGGCAGTGCGATGTGTGCGCAAGGCAGTGTAATCCTTGGGATTTGCAAGGTTGGCGAAACTTTCCCCTTCCGAAATTTTCCCCGGCGAAATAATCTCCGCACGGAATTATCCCCCCCCGCCCCTTCGTGTGTCGCAGGCCCAGACGCCGGGCCCTCTGAGGGTTGCCACTGGCGGGTACACGGGCCGCATGGTGCTTCGTCGTGTTCAGGGCAAGGCGGCACGGGGTTCGAGAACATTCTGCAGAACAATTGGTGGGAGGACGCGGTCCCCTTCCAGTCCGGGACCGTGTTTCCGTCTTCAGCGCCCACGCCCGAGCAGGTCGGCGAGGATTTCAATTGGATGGGCTTCAATATGTCCGCCCTGTTCGATGTCTCGCGGTGTGTGGCTTGGCGGCAGTGCGATGTACCTCGCCAGCAGCCGTATGGCGACACGGGTGGCAGCTGCCCACTGCCTACAGGCACAGCACACACGTGCGCGCACGCGCGCACACATGCACGGCCAACAGGCAACGGATTGCTCTTGTTGATCAATAATAGCGTCCGAAGTATCGCTGACAGACACACGGACACTTTTTTTTTTAGGATCGGACAACGGCTTTGCAAGCCCTACTCTGCTCAGCGGCTCGCGCTGGCTGAGCGCAGCCACCTGCTGAATATGACCGGTGGACAAGTTTTAGCCGGATGAAAGAGTTTCAAAGTTGTACAGCGCGATGATTGAGTACAAATTGGATCCGTCGGATGTCGTGATGACTGCTTTGATTCAGTACTTAGAAAAGCACGTGCTGTAATTACAAGAGCCCAAAATTTAGGATGGGTTCGTATAGACGTCTGATGCAAAATGTGCGCGGCCAGAACCGAACCCACGACCATTCTTCCACCAGCCGACGGCGCAAACCGCTCAGCTTTGCGGGCCGCAGAAGATGACCGGATAATGGGTTATACACCCAAACAAAAGAGCATCCGTGGTGTACTGCACGGCGATGAACGCCCTCCGAGTCTCGAATCAGATGCACGGATGCAAGCACAGACACCAACCCACAACGGCCTGCGCACAGCTTCAAGACTACAACCCAGGCGTGCAACCAGCCGTACTGGTAGGCCAACAGTTCTGCCGTGTGGATGGAGACCACGTCAGGGCTGATCATGAGTTCCACTGAACCACCCGCGGGACACCTGCAGAAGCACAGGGAAACAGTTTGGAGGCTTCGTGTATACTTTTTGATGTCTGAGTGCAGCCATGCGGCACCCGTTAAGGAATGCGTGGGCAGGCTCGGGATCGCCCAGGACCCTGTATTTGAACCGCCTGCTATTTCATACCGTCACGGTCAGGGATCTGTGCAGCAGTTCGGCCCAGCTGCGGGAACCCTCACAGCCTGTCGTGGCCCCCCACTACCCGTGTCGCGTGTCAACACATACCACACGGGTTTGGCTCTACTGGCGTGGGCTGGTTGGATGGGGGCTTGGTGGAGGGGGCTGTGGTAGGGGCCGGGTAGGGGCTGTGGTTGGGGCTGTGGCAGGGGCTGTGGTGTACACATGTTTGGTATCTCATTTCAATAAATAGTTGCATGTTTGATACTTGAGGGAGGGGGTGCGTCTTTGATCACAGTGCCATATACATCTATATATATATATATATATATATATACATATATGTGTATATATATATATATATATATATATATATACACATACATATATTACTACACCCCTCTCCCCTTAAATTTAGCTAACAAGCAACAACAACAACAACAACAACACGTCACCATTCCGTTTTGGCCACTGCACCTTCCCATCGCCTCGGGCTTGACTCTACTTTAGCCATCCTAGAGCCTAGGTGGTGGCCTTGCCAAATCCAAGTTTTGAGCCAAAAACTCACCGGTGGCGGCCCGGGGCGGGGGCGCCAAGTCGGTAGGTGCCCTCCCAAATCTGCGCAGTTTTGGGCCAAAAACAGCCATTTTTCGCCCAAAACGGCCCTAGTAAGGGCTCAAAACAGCCAAACGAAGGCAAACGGCTGCTACACTCCACGTGCGGCTTGCCTTTCTCGTGACCAAGGGACCTTTGGTGCCCTCTAACTCCACGATATTTCCGAGAAACGGCCCAAAAAGGCGCCAAAAAGCCCCAAAATCTGCGCAATGTGCACCAGCACCCCGAAACCAAGAACGGGCCGTATCTTGGGCTACGTGGCTCAAAAACGAATTCCGAGGGCACCTAGTCCACCCGCAACCCCCCACTTTTTATGGTTTCCAAGCCTCAGAATCGCCCAACGAGACGCCTAGACCCCCGTACTAGTGGTCACTTGGTGCAGCCGGAGGGCCGGCTAGCCCACGCACAGTGGGGGCCAACTGTGGGTCCACCAGGGTCCCCAGGGCGAAAAAAATCATTTTTTCCAAAGTTGTTCCTAGACCACTTGGGATGCTCAAACAAGTGTTTTTCGGCCGTTTTGAGCCCGTGGTGGCGTGTTTTGGGCCATGGAAAATCCCAAAATGCCTTGAAAATGGGCCATTTTGGGACCAAAAATGGGTCAAAAATGGGTCAAAACGCGTTTTTCCAAAAGTGATCCCGGACCATTTGGGGTGCTCAAACAAGTGTTTTTAGCCCGTTTTGAGCCCGTTTTGACCGAGTTTAGCCCCTTCCACCACATGTATGCACCACTTTGTGCCCTTCGCACGTACCTTAGAGCCGTGTGGTGGAGCCGCCTAGAGTTGGGAGAGGGGTGTAGATTCGAGGATATATATATATATATATATATATATACATATATATATATATATATATATATATATATACACATATATATATATATATATATATAATATGTAATAATGTATTAAATATATTATATATATGGATATATATGGTACATGTGAGCTTAAATCCCCCCCTCCGGGTGTCCGGAGGATCCCCTGTGCTGGGCGCCTAGCACCCCAAGGGGCTGTGGTAGGGGCTGTGGTAGGGGCTGTGGTAGGGGCTGTGGTAGGGACTGTGGTAGGGTGCACTGGTCTGACACGAATGGTCTGACGCTCTGCTCCATCTTTGCCTTTGTGTGGGCATGCTGCCCCAAACATGGGTTGTGTGTGGAGAACACTGGGGAACCCGAGTACGCAAGGGCGGGGTGCAGGGGCCACAGGGGGTTGCCAAAGGGAGACAGAGACGCGCTGAGAGTGAGCGGCGCAGGCGTTGAATCGCGTCGCATCAAGGGGAGGGCAGCCGCTTGGAATGGTCCTTTCGGCAGTCGTTGTCGCCCGGTTCCTTGTCCCTCAGGTACCACACGTTCCTTCCGGTGGCCACGAAGCTGCTGCAACTGCGGATGCAAGGCAGCGTTGAGCGCCCGCCCACACACATTTTGGATGACAGGCATTCGTTCATGACTGATAGTAGTGGTATCTGTCCATTTACACTTACACAAGCTTTGCCCCAATTCTGCCGGACATTCCTCCGTCACAATGGCACACCGCTCTTCGGGGCAGACCCACAATAGAAAGCACTGGATCGGAGATCAGTCGCCTTGTTCACTGCATAGCTGTGTCCACAGGGGGTTCTGAATGGGGCAGGCAGTGTGTTCATTGGATTCAACAGCCATGTCACCGGCAGTTGCTGCTCGATGGCGATCACAGAACAGGGGAACAGTGGAGAACAGTGGAGAACAGTGGAGAACAGTGGAGAGCAGTGGAGAACAAAGGAGAACAGCCGAAAAAAATGGAGAACAAAGGAGAACAGTCAAGAACAATGGACAGCGGAGAACACCCGAGAACAGCGGAGAACAGCGGAGGACAGCTGAGAATAGTGGAGAACAGCGATTATCCACTGTTCTCCTCTGTTCTACACTGTTGTCCGCTGTTCTCCACTGCTCTCCACTGTTCTCCACTCTTCTCCACTCATCCTCATCCTCATCCTCATTGGTGGTACCTGCGCCAGCACATTTGAATGACGGATCCTGAACATGTGCTCGAGCCCTGTTGCATGGAAACGGGTCCGCAGGATTTTACAGGCACACAAGGTGCCCTGCTGTTTCGAACCTCTGTCCCTCCCCCATGCCGTTATTGTGCATCAAGTCCCTCACGCCCCACAATTATGACCCCAGAGGTTTCCACTTTGCAGCCCTGTGTACATTTGCATGCCGAGCCATATTGTGAGCTAGCGCTTGCCGGGAGGAAGGATGACGCTTGCCACAGCTTGGCAAAAAATATCTGTGATGCTTGCCAACGCTTGCCAAGAAAAAGAGGGACGCTTCCCTACGCTTGCCAGGCCTGGGGTGTGGGTGGGGGTGTTTGATGTGGCTGTCGGTGTGTGTGTGTGTGTGTGTGTGTGTTTGGTTTCCCGTATGGAGTGTGTGTGTTCATGTGTGGCCAAATTTATTTTGATGTGCACTTTGTGTTGCAGTAAAAGACCGAAATTTGCATCCTTTGTTTGACCCCAAGAAAAGGAAGGAACAACAGCTGCAGCAGCCTGCAGCAATGAATGTGCAGAATTAAGCAGTTCGGCAAAGAGAACACCACAGAACAAGCTGCCCGAAGGGCCACTCTCAAGAGAACCGGGTTTGATATACCAGATGCATTGCATTGCAGTGGCGGATTTAGCTGACATGGAGATGGCCCCTTGACATCGTCATGTACTGCATGCTGGCCTTCGCAGATCCTTTGGGGAGGAGTGGACATTCGGCAAAGAACAGTGGCTAGTGGATTTCCCAATAAGGACTGTGTCGGTCCGGGCTACAATCCACATGTGTACTCAGATTCCATCAGTGCAAGATCTTTTTTCTTTCTCTGGGTGGGTGGGTGGCCGAATTGGTGAGTGAGTGAAGGAGGCCTTTTTGTGCTTGCCAGCGCTTGCCCAGAAAAATTCGGTCGCTTGCCGGAAACATCTGTGACATTTGCCGACGCTTGCCATGGCAAGCGCTATCTCATGGTATATGCTAAGCACCTTCGTTGTCATCTCCACTGCAGCAATCCTGATGTACCAGGCTATCCCCCTCATCCCAAAAGCGCCGTCAGGGTTTTCCATACCGTTGGTCATGCCATTAGTCTGTACCATCAGTTTTAGGGGGGGCTGGGGGCGTTGGGCAGGGGGGCTAAGGGGGCGTACCGTGCGCTGTGCGCGCGCTGTGCGAAAAGTTGGCTGTTCTCCACCACCGGGAGTTCGGTAAGTTCAGAAGATTGAAAGGACGTCATTGAATGGCTGCTGCAGTGGACGGGGCTATAGGGGGCAGAATTTAGGTCCCTGGGACCCATGGCAAGCATCAGATGTTTGAATTTTTGAGTTTTGAATTGATTGTGCATGATTCATCAGGTGGGTGGTTTTCAGGGTTGTTACCTGGATAATCACCGTAATAATTGGCGCTGTGCGCGCGCTGTGCGAAACGCCCCCTAATTGTCTCCAGCTTCGGTCTTCCTATGTCTTGTTTGCTAAACATGACGTGGTCTTTGGTGTGGTTTCGGGTATACCAACTGAGGCAAATTGTTTAGTGAAGGAGAGGGTGGTCCTGATTTGGTTGGTTGTGGGGTGCAGGGCCCGGGGGGGGGGGGGGCAAAAAATGGAATTACTGTGCGTACCTCAATCATCTTGCGCTACGGTGACACCCACACCGCCATGGGAGCGTCAGGGCGTTCATTTGAAGGCCTTTTGCACCCCATGCCCCTGCTCTTCGCAGGTTCCAGTTCGGAACAATCCTCTGATTTGGACGAAGAAGAGGAGGAGGAGCAGATTGATGACGATGAGGTAGGCCCCGGTTATGCTGCCCTGGGGAGCCGAAAAAGGGTTTGTGTGTGGGGCAGGGGGGGAGGGGGGGATGGGGACGGTCGCCCGAGCCCGCTGACGCCAAGGGGGGGATCCCTGTTCGTGGCAGAGTCTTTACAACAGTCTGCAGTCTGAGGCCGGGTGGGGGGCTGGAAGCCAGGCTGCGCCGCGGCCTAAGCACTGGGCCCTTGAAGGCGGATTTGTGCTGCATTCACACCCGGACAAACATGTGGAACAGGAAGCAAAAGCATACACCCATGGGGACCCATCTGGCACCCCTCCAATTCGGCCCCTGTGGGGGTGTTCACCGCCCCGAAAACAGCTGCTTTGCGGTCATTAACATCGTGGTCGGCACAAAGGTAGGTCGCCGATTGCGGTCATTATGTGTCACCACTCTGTTGGCACCTGGTCCCCCCAATCCAATGGCCGGTGTCTGGGATCTCACCTTCAAGTCCCTCAGGTCCACCCTTTCATGGGGCTCCATCAACCCCAACCCCGCCATGCTCAGGCGGTGGCGTCAGCTGAAAGCTGGCGATGTTTGGGTGACCCCTGACGATTGCCTTGGGCCCCCACGGCTGCCATCAAAGTATGAGTCTGTGGTGTTTTACCCTCGTTCCATCAAAAGGGATCAAAGGGGGGGGGTTAGGCTCTTTTTAACAACTTAGCACCACTGGAGCCCCCCCCCCCCGCCCCCTCAAAATCAAGGAAAGGGAAGGGAAGGGCAGCGAATGGCGATCGGTCAGTAGGCGCCGCGAGCTGCAGACGAGAACAACAAGTCCATGGCGACATGCCAAAACCCCCTCATACCACGCATGACGTGGATTGCCCCCACACGGGGGCCTTTGGGGCGTGGAACGCGCCAAGCGTGCAAAGCGTGCAAAAGAGAAGACACACAAATGATCCCGCGAGTCACGTGGCGCTCCCAGATCTGTTGCGGTGTGAGTGCGAGTGCCTGCCATGACTCCGTAACACTGCATTGCTGGGGGCATGGCATGTAGTGGACAGTTGAGCATGTGCTGGTGGTGTTGAGGATGGTCCCGCGGCTTGGACCGGGCACCACTGTTGACGCTCCTGTCGAGCCGTGAAAGTGTGACACATGGGGGAAGTGGTGACGGCCGTGCAATATTCACGCAGCTCACCCGCACGCGCGATGGAAGCACTCCGCCATGAGCATGAATATGGCCTCGTGGAGGTGAAGGGTATTGCCGTATGGATCCTTAATGTTTTGGTTGACGCGACCCGCCACCATGGAGAAACAGAAACGGCGGACCAAAACAGCAGCTTGGTGGACCTTCACTCAAGGAAAGGGAAGGGAAGGGCAGTGAATGGCAATCGGCCAGTAGGCGCCCCCAGCTGCAGACGAGAACAACAAGTCCATGGCGACTTGCCAAACCCCCCCCCCCCTGCCCCCCGGACCCCGCCCCCCCATGAAAGATTGGGCCAAATTTTCTTCCAGGCCTTTGGCCAATCAAAAACTTTGTCTGGCGCCTTTGCCGCCAACCAGTTTACACCAAAAATTTTCTTGGGCCCCCTGGGGGGGGGGAGGGAGCGGGGGATGGAACCCACCCCCCCTCTAAAAGGAGCTCTTGGGGGGGGTGTTACCATTCGTGCGTGCGAACTGTCATGGGGCCCATCAAGGCCGCGGGTGTCGCTGTGGTGGTGCCATGACGATGGACGCTGTTGTTTGCAGGAGGAGGAGGAGGATCAGGAGGATCAGGAGGATCAGGACGAGGCAGAAGGCTCCGCAGCCAAGCCCTGGTCAAGGGACCCCAAACGACGGCATGTGCTGGAGGAAGAGGACAGCGTGTCAACGATTCTCTCAGAGTTTGACCTTGATTTGGACCTGGAGTCGTTGCCCAGCCAAGAGGGCGATGAGGTGTGCCTCTCCATTCGGGTGTGCCGGTGCCCTGCCATCACAGGGGCCCCGGTCTCTTCGCCTCCGCGGCACGCCTTTTTTTATGATTTACGATTCAAGTGTTCAGGGGGTCTGGGCTGGAGAATGAAGCGGTGTGTTTGGTCCAAAGCGTGCAACTCTCCACACCTGGGGCAGGATGCCCGCCTTCTGGATGAGTTGCACCTTCTTGTCTGATGTCTCTTCTCGTTTGGAAGACCCCTAAGATCAGCCTTGTGCTTGAATCGGAAAAAGGTCAGGAGGAGGGTCACCTCACCCCCACCTCCCCCCCCCCCCCCCCTGGGTCCGTTGAAACACTCCTCAGGGGGAAAAAGTTCAATTTTGTAGAGGGAAACAATTTTGGGGCCATCTTTAGTACGCAAGCCCTTGGATCGCAGACCCTTCGAACACAAGTGTGCCGAAGATCCATGTGTTTGTTTGCCCTACTTCGACCCAAGGCAGTGGGGGTGTCAAAGGATCATTTCGGGCAGTGAGAAGAAGAGCACAGACTGGAAATACAATGAGAACGCTGTTTTGTGTGCAGCTCTGAGTTCTGGTGGTGCAGGGGACGGGTATTACTAAGTCGCGCTTGATACGGGGCCCATCGTTACTGAGAACCAGTTTCCCTGCCAGACGCTAGTGGCAAGCCTGAAACTGAGCCTCAAGTCCGGGGCCTGAGGCCAACCTGGTCATGGACCGTGCATCTTATGTCCTCCATTCTCCAGGCGGTATGTGTATGCCATCGTTTGGAAGATGTTGTCAAGTGTGTCGCAATGGTGTGCACAGACGACAGGCACAGCTGTGACACGCCTGCGGAGTGGTGGCCAGTGTCCGTGTTCACGCGGGGGACAATCGCCTTCGGGAGCCCAACCCCAAAAGCGTTTGCTCAGCTTCAGTCCGGACGCGGGCCGTAGGTGCCCCGCCCCGCCCCCGGCTGCGGCCGCGGCTGGCGTCGGTGCCCGTCGGCGTCGGCTATTTCGCTGCTGCGGTTTCGCCAGCGCCAGGATGGCGTCCACGACGTCGGGTGGTTGCAGCACGGCCGCGAGGTGCTGTGCGGCTGCGTCCATCGGGGATGTCGGCCAACGAATTATGTGTCCTGTGACACCTCCTCTTCTTTTCCCTTACCCCCCTGTCCCACTTGTATGCCCCAACGGGACGTGCAAGTGAAGTGCACCCAGGGCCCCGCCTGCTGGATAGTGCCATCCTGCCTTTTTTGAAGATCGGGCTTCCGCCTGGAGTGAATGGCACATGGGATTGTGGAGATGCACGGTTTAGACAACTGCACCCATCACGGTGTTGCCTCTGTTTTGCGGCGGCCTCGCTACCACTCTTGAGCATCCACCCCTTCACAGCCCCGTGGCCAGGGCTTCGCTTGAAGGGGAGGGGGGGCGATCGGGGCAATTCCAGAGCGGTTGTAGAGCGGTCACAGGGGATGTAAAAGCGGTTGGGGGAGGTGGTTTCTGGCGGCTGGAGGTGCGGTTGGGGCTGGTGTTGGGGTATGGGAATGCCTCTCGGGGAGAGACAGGGCCGGAGTGTTGGGGAGGGGGGAGGGGGTACCCCCCCCCCCCTTTTCAAGCGATGCCCTGCCCGTGGCCCCACAGCGCCCATCAGCCCATGACCCCACCCTCCTCAAGTGGGCATTCCAGTTCCTGCCGCACACCACCACGGGGCAGTGGGCAGTCGACCCCCGACGACGGAGCCGGAGAGGAGCCTCCGCAACGCCCCGTGTACAAAGAGCTCTCCGTTCGCGCCTGCAAGGCCATGTGAAAGCGCATGGGGGCCACCAGATGGAGGCGAAAGAGCTGCAAGGCCC
This sequence comes from Eutreptiella sp. 'Long Island Sound 2002', assembly GCA_964036045.1. Lineage (NCBI taxonomy): Eukaryota > Euglenozoa > Euglenophyceae > Eutreptiales > Eutreptiaceae > Eutreptiella > Eutreptiella sp. 'Long Island Sound 2002'. The sequence goes on along the minus strand of OZ038383.1, from coordinate 144,997,823 downwards.
TGCAGCGCTACATAAAAAAAAAGGCATACGGGAGCTGTCGGAGGATGTAGCAGTGATTGCCACGCTGCCATGGGGGGCAGCGGGTGGGCAACTTCCTGCTGCACACCGCCATACTGCCACGGGGGCCAGCGGGCAGTGGAACTACAGATCTACGTCAACCTGCCGCCACCTGCTGTCGACAGAATGGTAACAGCCATCAGTCTGGCTGGCTGACACCCGTGTCTGTGGTGTCGTTGTGGGAGTCTGGGAGTCCCACTCCCAAGTGCGGATGGCACAGGTTGTCATTGATCTATCTGCCGACCGATTGAGAAGCGTCCTGACAGCCTCCCGATCGCAGCCCTTGTCCCCATCGAGCCTGTCTTGACCACTGGGCGTGCACTGAGGCAGGCTGTCCCCAGGGATGCATTGGAAGGGGAGGAGGTACCCCCCCCCCCTCCTCCAGAGCGCCCAGCCTGCGCCCAGCTACGTCTCCTTGACGGCAAGCGCCAGCTTCAATGGCCTTTGTAACCGACTGTAACGCCCCCAACCGCTTCGGCGACCCCCTCCAACCGCCTGCCTAAGCACCTCTGGGGCCCCCTCTGAGGTCCCTTCCCTTCTAATGCATCCCTGGCTGTCCCCCACAATGCCTCATCAGGTGAGTGAAGATGTACCGCCGGACTCGGATGACAGCACCGTCGCCGGGTTTGTCGGGGTGGAGGAAGAAGAGCAGGAGATGGGAGGGGAGGGCGTGAGCGCAGAGGACCTGATATACATGTCACCGCAGGAGGTCGAGGCCAAGCTGGCGGCCGTCGTGGCGTATGGCATGATGGAGCCTCTGGTGTGTTGTGGCGTAGCGCCATGGTGCAGTTGCATCCCGCAGGGCCACAGAGCCGCAGAGGGATGTGGGAGTGCGAGTCTGCATTTGTCGGTCCCAAGGATTGAAGGCGGGTAGGGCTTCCTGTCGCATTGGGCAAGTTGGGACAGGCCTGTGCAGGGGCGGGGGGGCTGCTGAATGGGCAGCGGCTGCACAGTGGTTACTGGCGGTTGGAGTTACTGGCGGTTGGACGTACTGGCGGTTGGAAAAACTGGTGACCCCTCTGTGGAGGTCACGATCCTTCCGTCCGCCCCGAACTCCCTCCAGCCATTTTGTAACCGCCAGAACTTGCCAGCCAAACGCTGATCCAACGGCCAGTAATTCCAACCGCCAGTAATCCCAGTTCCGGGAGGCCCCACCCGGATAGCTGGGAGCCACAGAGCAAAAAAGTAATCCCAGCCTCCAGTAGGTCCAACCGCCAGTAATTCCAACCCTCTCCCCACATTCAAGCGTAGGCCTGGGGTGGGTTGCATGGATGGCCCAAGAAATACTCAGATTTCGTCGGAGGCCGCCTTTGCTGCGTCCCGCGTCCGTTGTCTCTCAGCCGCGTGGCCCTGGCTTCGACGCACTGTTCGAGAAGCGCCTCGCTATCCTGAACGTGATCTACAAAGTCTGGGTCCCACACTGCCTCCAAGCGGCCGCGGCCAGCGAGCCCAAATACGTCAACCGCTATCCCGTCGCCGCCCCCGCAGGTGCTCTGCGGTGCCTCTCACCCCACAGCCCAGACACTTGGAGCGTCGTCTGGGACTGATCAGGAGGGTATCTTGGGGGACCCCGCCCTCTTCCCACTTCAACTGCTGTTCGGGGTGGTGTTTGAGAACAGGGCGAGAGACACCTTGGGGGTCCCCACCGCTTCAGAGCGGGGGGCAGAATCGGAGGTGGCCCACAAGTGGGCAAGGTGGCTACATAACCCCTGCCGCCTGGGGGGTCCCCACCGCTTCAGAGCGGGGGGCAGAATCGGAGGTGGCCCACAAGTGGGCAAGGTGGCTACATAACCCCTGCCGCCTGGGGGGTCCCCACCGCTTCAGAGCGGGGGGCAGAATCGGAGGTGGCCCACAAGTGGGCAAGGTGGCTACATAACCCCTGCCGCCTGGGGGGTCCCCACCGCTTCAGAGCGGGGGGCAGAATCGGAGGTGGCCCACAAGTGGGCAAGGTGGCTACATAACCCCTGCCGCCTGGGGGGTCCCCACCATGGTTTAGTCAGTCACATGCAGGAACATGAATGGTGGGGTGTGGGCGCTGGGCAACACATGCAGGCTGTGGAGTAACAGGTTTGAGTGCATAGCTGAAGGTGCAGATGGAGCTTCACCAGCCTGGGGCGGGCAGGGGCTGACCCAGATGTCGCTGCCCCCAGTCCCCCCGCCCCCTCAGACCATCCCAAGCCACGACCATCCCGCACAGCCATACCCCCGGCACAGGGCACCGAAGCGCGGCCCCGGGCGCTTCGAGGGGTGCGGGCCCTCCTGCACGACGAGACGGGCGGCCCTGCCCGCGGGGCGCAGTGCCGAGCTTGTCCGCAACGGCAACACGCCTGGAAATGCTGGAAACACGTCTCCCATTGTCCCACAGAGTTTCGTCTTTTTTTGCATCTCTTCACCGTCCGTCTGATGTCAACACCCACAGCGGGTCCTGCCAGCGGCCCACCAGGAGCCCAGAGACGACGAGGCAGGACTCCTGCAGATGGCTTGCAGGGGCAACTGGGGAAGGTGGTGGGGGAATGTCTGTGCCAACATGCCGTTCGCCCAAACAATGACCGTGGGACTTGGGTTTGTGTGGCAGGGCTGCACTGGAATGGGAACATTGAAAGCCCCCCCCCCCCCTCCCCCTCCCCCTCCCCCTCCCAACGCTCCCGGGGGGGCTGGGGGTCACAAGAGATGCCTCGGGCTAACAACCAAATCTACACAAGACAACACACCGTTGGGTCTCAGAACCCCCCCCCCCCAGGGCTTCTTTAGAATAATTAAAAACCAAGGGGGGGGGACCCCTCCCCCAAAACCCCCTCCCCCCCCTCCCCAGACCAAAGTGACCATAGTGGGAAAAAACGAAATTTACAACAGGGAAAATCTGGTCAGGCCATTTTTGGTACATCAAGTTTTGGGTCCAAACCCCCCCCCCCCCCTGCTCAAAAGAAGCCCTGCCCCCCCCCCCCTCCCCGGGATTCAAGCACAGCCGTGTCTGTTGGCTGACTCGACCTGCACCAGACCCCCATCCCTGGCCACAGCACGCCCCCCCCTCCCTCAATCCCGTTGCCGGTGCCGCGGGACGCGGGGTCGGGGCCCACTCCTCCGTCCCGCGCTCCCGCTCAGGGCCCGCCGCAGGCTCCGCCGCAATGCCTGCCCTCGGACTGCTGGGGTTTGCGGCCCCCGGACCCCACGCCATGGCCTCCTCTTTGCGGTCCTCCGGCTCCCATGGGCCCGGCATCGCCAGCGACGCCGGCAACGGCCTCCTGGTCGCCCTGTTCGAGCAGCTGTCCGCGACCCCCGCCCTCAACGCCACCATCGTCCGCATCATCGCCACCACCATCGAGCCCTACGGGCCCCTGTCGCTGGCGCCGGCGTCGGCCACCCCCGGCGGGCCCCACGGCGGCTCCCCCGCCAACGGGTATGGGGTGTCTCGGGGCGTCGGGGGGCTGCGGGGTCTGATGCGGTGGCGGCCCTGCCCTGTGCTGTGGGCTCGTGCCCACAGCAACACGGGGACGCTAACTTACGGGTTGGGCGCCGTGCAGCAACGCCCCCTGGGCCCTATGTGTTGGGGTCCTCTGCCAGTGTTCGATTGGTTTTGGCAGCGCTGTCCTTTGGGAACGAGATTTCCTCTGTCTTTCCCCCCCCCCACTACGGACGGCCGGGGGGTGTTGGGGGCAGCATTCGGTTAACGGACCGCGGTTGAGTGTCAACCGACGGCGGTTGGCGCTCAACCGACGCCAGGCTGGCCGATGACCAACCGCAGTGCACTCCCCGGCTAGCGCTCGGCGGAGGTTGGAGTGTACCGGAGGCCGGCAGGTGTCTTCTTCACTGGTTCGGACAGCCCCGGGTTTTGGTTGTCACACGTGCGTGGGCGGTGCCCGATTCGGGGCAACCCATACACTCCTCCCGCGTGCCCACAAACCCTTCCACAACATGTCCTTATGCACCCGCCGCCCCGTCGATGGGGATCCGGGCCCGACCGCCCCCCCTCCGAGCCCCGCCTGGTGCGGGGTGCTGGCCAGGCCGTCGGCACTCGTCCCGCGCACATCCGGCACACGGAGCCTCTCGCCCAAGCCCCCCATACGCACCCACCGCCACCATTCCCCGCCCCCTCCCCCCCCCCTTCCCCTGCCACCCGCACTCGTCATCTGTGCTCAGAGGCAGCCCACTGCCCTTCCCGGAGTCGCTGCTGGACATGATGCGGCAGTTCCTGCACACCTCCGTCACGGCCGCAGTGGCCACCCCCCACCACAGCACCTCCCCAAGCCCCCCAATGGCGTTGTGGGGGGCCCTGCCTTCCCCGGCGGCCTCCGTGGCGATGCTGGAGCCCGCGGTCTGCGCCATGGTCTCCCTTGCTCTAGCGAGGGCCTACCTGCGCGATCTGCTGTCCGTGGTCCTCATTCTGTTTCAGATTGCCGCCACGAATGAGTTCCAGGTCTGGGGCCGCGCGCTGCCTCTCCCGAGGGCGGGGGAGCAAACACCTCTGCCCTCGCTTGGGCGACCTGAAAATTGCTCTGCGGGGGGGGGGGGGGGTGACATGGACGCCCGCCGAAGGAGGGGAGGGGGGTTGGAGAAATGGGGTTCCGTGTCGGGCCCTTTGTTTTGTGTAAGAATGGATGTTGGCGCCGAAGGCACAGGAACACAAATTTTGGCCCGAAAAAGTTTTTTCCACCAACAATCCCCCCCCCCCCCCCACATTTGAGTAGTCAAAATGATCAGCGCGACGTGGGTATCATTTTGAGCCATAGATGTTGGGTTGACCCCCCCCCCCCCGGACCGGCAGGTCGGGCACCCCCGCCCTGAACCCCCCCTCCCGTCACGGCGGCCAAGGAGGGGGGGCGGGGGGTTGGGAAAATGGGCCTCCGTGTCACCCCCCCCCCGCAGAGCAATTTTCTTCCCGCCTTGCCCCTCCGTGTGTGATGCATGCCGGCGCCGGGGTGGGAGGGACGCCAAGGGGCAGAAGCAGCACTTGTGAGTAGCGGGACAAGTGTGTCACTCTCACGCAGTAAAACTAACGTTGCCCCCGATGTTAGGCAGCCCAGGGGGCGAGGTGTGGTCAAGGTTAGGGTTATGTCTAGCGTTAGGGTTCGGGGTTCGGGGCGCAACGGAACCCCCCCCTTTTTTTTTCCTGTTGAGGACCGCCCTGAGGCAGCCCAACTGGCCTCCCACCTCTTCCAGTTCTTTGAACCCGCCCTCTTCACCCCCAACCCAACGGGTGGGCACCCAACCCCCCCGATCCACGCGCGGAGGATTCCCTCCTCAGGAGGCGCACGCGTACGTACATCCGAACGTACCCACCGGCATACCCGGCGAATGGCCACTGCAGGCGCCAAACGGTGGGTGCGTGGAGCGTCTGGTTGTGCCTGACGGACGCCGGCGCGTCGGCGGGGCTGGGGCGTGCCACAGCCCCGTGGGTCGCCGGGGTGTATCCGCCGCTCAGCAAGGCCAAGGGCTGTGGAGCCCCCTTCGTCGCCACCCCAACCCTGTTGCATCCGTTCCTGTTGCGCGCGCGTCACACGCGTTGGTGCGTGCCCGGGTACTGAGACGTCAATGCCAGTCGCCACGGTACTGCGACAGGGCACCAGGGCTGTCGTTAAGAACCACATTTTTTTTGTGAAGGACAGCCCTTAAGGACAGCCTTCAAGGACCGCCAACCGCCACCAACCACCGCCAGCCGCCAACGGCCACCAACCGCCACTAACCACTAACTGCCAACCGCCATTCGCCGCCTATCACCAACCGCCAACCGCCGACCGCCGACCGCCTGCCTCCAACCGCCAACCGCCGCCCACCACCCATCGCCAACCCACACCAACCGCCGACCGCCAACTGCCGCCAACCGCCAACCACCAACCATTGTTCAGTGCTGTTTCTGTGGTTTTGTGTGTTGCCCATGTCTTGACCATGAAGCACAGAGCGTCCCCGTGAACGTTGTTTTCTGTTGGCGTTACGAACCCCCCTTTTCCACCTAAGGACAGCGCTCTGCAAGTCGCCACGGTACTGCTACAGGGCACCCGGAGACGTGGGGCGTCCCGTGCCCTCTTTCCGTCCCATGCCATCTCTTCTCATGTCAGGGGTTCACCTTTCCGCTCGCGCGGCTGCTGCTCGTCTGCCAGTCCGTCGTCCCGAAGCAGCCCATCCCCTTCCCCTTCGCCCGCACGCCCTCCTGGGCCCCGGAGCTCCGACAGCCCTCGCAGCCCGACCTCGGGCGCAGCAGCGGGGGCCCAATGGGCGCGCTGCTGCTGTCGCCGCTGACGGGCACCGCCCCCGCCGCCCCGTTCTTCAGTGCCCTCGGGGCGGCGACGGCAGGGCTGGAGGAGGAGACGACGCAGCGCTGGGGCGACGTGGATCTGGGGCCCTACGGCGCGGGGCCGCTCGAGTGCCACTGTGCGGTCGCCGTGGATGTCCTGAGCCACGACGATGCGATGCTGCAGCCCCAGAGCCTGCTGCTGGGCACCAGCCAAGGTATGATATCCCCAATTTTTCGCTACCCTCCACTTTTTGCCCCATCCCCCCCCATTTTTCCAATATCTTTTCTCCATCCCCCCATTTTCCCCCACTTCCCCCCACTTCCCCCCCACTTCCCCCCATTTCCCCCCCAATTCCCCCATTTTTCCTATTTCCCCATTTTCTCTTAGCAACGTTGTCGGGAATGCATTATTTATTGCCGGCCGTGTCCGGAATTTCCGGGCCTGGGTATACGAAGCGGTGGGGGGGGGGAGACAGGGGGAGGAGCAACATAGACACACAGAACGCGGGAGCCACACCAGGAGGGACAAGGGCGAGAACAGCAGACAAGGAGGAGGGGCATAGCAAGGCAGGAGAGGCAACCAGAACAGCAGGAACAGGGAACCAGAATGGAGGGGATGGCAGAGTGTGCGCATGGGAGGCAGCGACAATAAAGGGGATGGCTTGGCCAGCCAGTCCCGTCGCTACCGGGTGCCAGGGCAACCCCTGCTCAACCGGCATCAGGTGGGGGGTGTCTCCCGCAGCCCAGATGGGCTGTTTGCGCAACAGGAGCGGGAGCCCATCAGGGGCAGACCAGCCGTGAGGGGGAAAAGGACATATGGTGGACGGCCGGGACAGCGCGTGGAGGAACAGGGCACCTGGGCCTCACGCACACAGAAACACAGCGAGGCAGGCTACAGACGGCCTGTGGACAGAGGCACGTGGACAGCAAAAAAAGTCAAACGACCCCGGCAACAACCAGCACATCCTCAATACGCCAACTACTGGGCGCCACTGATGCGCAAACGGCACATCCCGCCACATTCAGCACAGCCCTAACACACCAACTACTGGGCTCCGCGAACGCGGAAACGACACCAGCAAGAGCACTGGCCGCAGCGGCTGACAGAGAGCAGCAACCCGACGCAACATGCGAAGGGAAGAACGGGTGACCGTCCAGGGCCCCGTAAAGGAGCAACAACCAGACGGAACGTCACACAGGGGGGGGGGGGGTAGTCCGCGCGGCTTCAAGGGGGCCTGCCATCCCCCACCGTATTTGTTATCCGATTGGAGTTGGCTGTGGATGTGCAGTGCAGGACTGTGCAGGTAACACCACCGCGGGACTTCTTATGCGTCGGACCGCAACACCCCCCCTCTGCCCCTTCCCCCCCGTGCCCACGCCTATGGCAATGTCACCGAAGAACGTTTTGTTCAGTTTTTCCACCCGGACCCGCGGGAAGTGGCCCCCGCCCCCGGCGAACACATCTTTGCGCGTCAGTTTTGGCACCGGGGAATGCCCCCCCCCCCCCCTTCCAATACACCCCTGCCCCACGCAGCCCCCACGCACAGCGACTGCGGGCTGTGGAGCGTGCGCTGCGGAGTGGCAGGGACTGCCCCGCCGCCGTACCCGTGGGACATCGCGTTCGTGCTGGACCACGCCGGAGGGCTCGGTGTCACGGATGGTGCGGTGCTGGATGGTGTGGACTGCGCAACGGGGTCTGCGGGGACCACTGCAGGGGGGGACTACCGACCCTGAAGCTGAGGAAGGCTCAACGCCGCCAACGTGTGACATCTGCAGTGCATTGGTGGGGGTGGGGGGTGTTCGGTTCACTGCCAGACCCCAAACCCCCGCGGCGGGATGCAGGTGTTGAACGCTAACCCCTACCACAGGCCGGGGGCGGGGACTACTTCCCGCAGGTCCGGCCTCCTCCCCGCCCGGACCCCCCGCCTAAGGCCCCGCTGCCCTCTTCCTGACCGCAACTGCAAGCCTCCGGGGCATTTCTAACCGACAGTAACCGCCCTCAGCGGCTTTGGAAACCTGCCTCACCACCTCTGGAACCCCTTCTGAGGTCTCTTCCCTTCTGCTGCATCCCGACCGTTGGGGTCCCCCATCGCTGACGCCTCTCCAGCCCCCCCCCCCCCTCGTGTGTGCAGGTGTGATCAAGCTCCGCAATGACCACGAGGGCACGCTGGACCAGTGGTGCGTCGTGGTGGTGAACGCCAACCTGCAGTTCCTGCCCGGGGCCTCCCTGGCCTACTGCCGCACCGCCGCGACCCACCACGTGTACGTGCTGCCGGGCCCGGTGGCCATCGGCGGCCGTGCGCCCGCCTCCCCCCCGGGCTCGTCCTCTCCGACCGCCGCGGCGCCCGTGGAGCTGACCCTCCTGGACCCGCAGTCGGTGGTGAGTCTGGGGGTTGCTGCGCTGCCCACCTCCGCGTACCAAAGCGCCGTTCACACGGTGCTGAAGATCACTGCGGACGCCCGGTACCCGCCTGATCTGTGAGGGAGGGCCTCAGCGTAGAAAGCTTTGCATTGCATGAGGAGGCAGCTGCTTTTGTAGACCGAGACTAGGGTTGTCATTAAGAACCCCATTTTTTTTGTCAAGGACAGCCCCCAAGGACCCCCAACCGCCAACCGCCAACCGCCACCAACCGCCAACCGCCAACCGCCAACCACCAACCGCCAACCATGGTCCGATACTGTTTCTGTGGTCTTGTGTCTTGCCCATGTCTTGACCGTGAAGCAGAGAGCGTCCCCTTGAACGTTATTTTCTGTTGGTGTAACAATCCCCCTTTGTTTTCCCCCTTAAGGACAGCCCTGGACGAGACTTGCCAGCAGCGTCCGGCAGGTCACACGCGACCAGAAGGACTACGGAGTAGGATTACTGAGTGGCACATGGTACGGGGCTGATTCGTACCGAGGCTCAGTTCCCCTGCCGGACACTGGCAACAGCATGCCCGACCCTGACCCATCCACAGGAGGATAGGCCCACGGAGCGGAGTGGGGGGGCGGGGCTGCCCTGGCGGGGGCACAGGGATTGTGGTTCGCAGCTGCTTCCGGAGGCGGGGCAGGGAATGGAGGTGGTGCTGCGCTGGTGTGGGCCGTCACGCAGCATGGGGATGTCGCGCGGCATTAATTATTGGTCGCATTCCCTCCTCCTCCTCCTCCTCCTCCTCCTCCTCCTCCTCCTCCTCCCTGTCTCTCTCACTCTCACTCACTCTCACTCTCACTCTCACTCTCACTCACACGCACACACTCTCTCACTCTCACTCTCACTCACTGACCCTCCCTCCCTCTCACTCTCTCACTATTTCACTCACTCACACACACTCTCTCTTCTCTCGCTCGCTCGCTCGCTCGCCCCCCCCCTTCTCTCCCCCCCCCTCTCTCTCGCGCGCGCGCGATCTCTCTCTCTCTCTCTCTCTCTCTCTCTCTTTCTCCTCAGGTATCTGTACGCTATCTGTGATGCCACTGCGCCCGACGACTTCGGTCCCCAGCTGCATGTCTATGTCCATGATCCGGAACAGAAGCTGAACTGCCTGCGACACATCTGCCTGCATCATCCTCAGAAGAACCCCCGAGCCCTGCCTTCGCGCCAGTCGTTGTCATTGGACGGTTTCACCTCCGTCCTGCTCGGGGACAAGCAGGGGCGCTTCAACTTCGCCCACCAGGTCACCCTTGTGCCTCTTCGTGGGATCAGTGTGTGAGGCCCGTGCCGGTTCCAGGCTTGTCTCGTCCTCCCCTGCTCGCCCCTGTGCAGGTGTTTGCCCCGACGCAAGGACCGGGTGCAGGAGCAAGTTTTGGGGTGCCATTGGCTCAACGATCTTTTGATCACAGGTACGAATGGAATCCGTGTGCACTCTGGAGGCGGGGCGCTGAGCGCCGGAGGATTGGCATGCACAGTGGATTGATTTGGGGGTAACTGGTCGTTGCTGGATGTGGATCTGTCGTCGTTTGATGTCTGTGGGGACTTGTTTGCCTCGCCGTCTTCTTGCTTTTTGCCTTGCAACAGCCCGCCGCTGCTATCGGTCATTGGCTTCCGGTGTCGTGCAACGCTCTGTAACTTGCTTGCAGCGTGGCGCGGTGTGTCCCGCACACCCCCTTGCGCAACGGGAGCAGGGCGGTGCGCAGGGCGTTGCACCTGGCACGGATGTGGCACAAGCAACGGTGCTCTCGCGCTCACCCCCGCCCAGGCCACGGCCCCGGGGGGCGGTGGTGCTCGCAGGGCCGTCGCGCCGCACGTGCATGCGCCGCTCGTGGGGGGTGGGGGGGCGGTACAGGCAGGACAGGGTCCAGGCACCCCCGATGAGTTTCATCGCATTGCCTGCGGTATTGCTGCAGGGTGCTGGCGGGCAGGCTTGACCACCACTCTCATGCCATGCCTCGGCCAGTCATCTGCATCTCTGCCTCACGGCATCCGTTGCCTCTCTCTGCGCCTCCTCCTTGACCGCCCTGTGCTGTACCCTTCTTCGTCATCACACCGCCGCCGCCGTCGTCGTCGTCGTCGGTGTCGTCGCTCTTGTCGGTGCGATTGTGTGACAACGCGCACCACCGCCTGCGCCCGAGGTCCCGGGTGCTGAATCCGGGTGCGGTCCGCAGCCCCATCGCGGTGACCTGCACCTCCGCCCTCTTGCAGTCGCCCCGACAGTGCCCACCGGCGCGACACCGCCCCGACGGCCTCGGCCACGTTCGCGCAGTCGGCACACAGCCACAAGCCCACCCTCACCCCGATCAGCAGCACCCCCCCACGGGACCTGACCGTCGAGATGTGGGTCAAGCCCCACAAAGTGAGTTCGTGCAAATTGTACTCCCAGGTCCTGTCGCGCTGGCGGGGTCTGGGCGGGGGCCCGGGGGGTGCTGGGCCCGCAGGCGTGCAGATGGCACGCCCCCGGGCGGTTGGATTGCGATGGAGAGGGTGGGCACGGGCAGCGCTGTGTGCCCCCTGACCTGCATTGCAACTGTTGTGGCATGCTGACCCCCCTTCGGACTGGGACCCAGCACCTCCCCGGATCCAGCAACCGGGGGTGGATCAGGGAGGTATTAGAATGGCCGTGCACCTTGGGAGGAGGGGGGTACCCCCCCAATTATTGGGCGCCGCTGACACGCAAACGGCACACCCCGCCACATCCAGCACAGCCCCAACACACCAACCACTGGGCTCCCCGAACGCGGAAACGACACCAGCAAGAGCACCGGCCGCAGCGGCCGACACAAAGCAGCAACCCGACGCAACACGCGAAGGGGAGAACGGGTGACCGTCCAGGGCCCGGTAAAGAAGCAACAACCAGACGGAATGTCACACAGGGGGTAACCCCCCCCTCCCAGACCAAAGGGGCTGTAGTGGGAAAAAACTTACCGTTGGGAAAATCTGGTCGGGCCATTTTTGGTGCACATACCTTTGGGTCCCGGACACCCCCCCCATCCCCCCCCCCCCCCTGTAATACTTCCCTGGAGTGAGTGTACGTCGTTCTTTTGGTGGGGGTGGGGCCAAGGACCAATGGTCCAGTGAAAACCGCTTCGCCGCTGCGGCGCGCTGTGGCCCACCGCAGCACCGTTGTGGCCCTTGCAAGCACGTCGGTCTGAGCCACACCAATCCCTTCCCGGGGCCATGCAAGGGCTGGACAATGGACGTGTACCATACCCGGTATTGTGCGTGGTGCCCACCGTGCACATCACCCCCCAGACCATTACGGTCGCACCCCTATCGGAAGGAGCCAAGCCGGCAGTTACCACGAGCCAACCACCCACTACTGTACCAAGCCCGGCCCACAGCCACAGGAGATACCGGTGTAGCCCGGAGGGGCACACCCCAAATACCTCCAAATCGCCACTGCGGCGCCAGGACCATACCGCCCTTGTTTACAATGTTCTTGCTGTGCCTATTCACCGGGAAGCGCAGGCCTAGTGATATCCTCTGCACGCCCATTGCGCATCACTGTGTTGCAGTGAGCCGCCTATTCGTGGTGGTAAGCGCGCTCCTCCCCTGTCTACGCTTTGCATGCATCTGCAGGACATCCTGTCGCGGTGCCACTCATTTTCTGCACAACAGTGTCAAGCTGGCTGGCCCGGGTCGCCCCACCGCACCGCCCCCACCAGAATCGCCTCCCTCGAGGGGGGGCTGGGCTTGTCGGGCTTGCAAGTGAAGGGGGGGGGGTCAATAGAGCCCCCAAAATCTTGGGGGGGCGGTTGGGAAAAGGGCTCAATTGACAGGCACCATTAGTCAGTTATTATGAACTCTGGCGCCGAAGGCGCTGAAAATTTTTTGGAGCATTAAAATTGGTCAATTTTTTTTTGCCAACTATATGGCAAATGATGGCTTTTCTGAAACCCCTCGACGCGCTGATTCCAAAAATCCCATTCTCATGTTTTGCAGATTTTTGGGTCTGGGTCACCTCTGAGGCCCGGGGATCAGTCTCCGTAGGATTTTGGGGGGCCCATCAATTGAGCCCTTTTTGGGGGAGGGGGGGGGTCTAGCCAAGGGGCTCTATTGACCCCCCCCCTTTCCACTTGCAAGCCCGACAAGCCCTGGATTTGGCACAAGAGGTCTCGCGAACCCAAGCACCCCCTCTCATTTAGGACCTGCCTTCGGCGAAGGTCTGAACAGGCATTGGGGGTACAACCCCGCAACACAGGGTCCCCTTCCGCCTGACACCAGAAACAGTGGGCCATGTGCTAGCGCCCCCGAATGACCCCCCACCCCCGATCCCCAAGTGGCCCGGCAACGGTCCGCACCCATTACGCCGACCCTTTGACCCTCTTGAATGGGATGTATTATGTACTAGGGGACATAGACAGTGTTGTGGCGATAGCGTAGAGTGCCCCCCCCCCCCCCGCCCACACTTGGAGTTGGGTGGCCGGAACGGCTCTCCAAATTGGGAAGCCTGTCCGCAGGGCTTTGCATCGGGTGCACACAGAGTGCGCACACCGACACACACTTCCGTTTTTCGCCAGGTCTGCATTGAGGACAGCACCCCCCGCCTCGCGCAACAACCAGCAATGTTTTTGCCGTTCAACCACCGGTACCACACGCCATCGACAGGGCTCCTTTTGACAACTCGGCACCACTGGGGTGGGGTGGGGTGGGTGCCCCCCCCCCCCCCCCTCCCACCCGCCCTGGACCCCACCCCCGCTTTGAAAGATTGGGCCAAACTTTCTTCCGGGCCTTCGGCCAATCAAAAATTTTGTTCGGCGCCTTCGGCACCGCTTTGGGGGGGGGGGGGGGCTCCAACGATGGGACTCCGCGAAGCGGAAACGACACCAGCAAGAGCACCGGCCGCAGCGGCCGACAGAAAGCAGCGACCCGACGCAACATGCGAAGGGAAGAACGGGTGACTGTCCAGGGCCCCGTAAAGGAGCAACAACCCGACGGAATGTCACACAGGGGGGCTGGACCGCCCTGCTGTCAAAAGGAGCCCTGGCCATTGAGTGAGTAGACGCGGGTCCCCTCAGCCTGTGCTCCTGCGCACGCGGGCCTCTGTCCCGTAGGGGTCTTACAAGGAGTTTGCCATTTGGACTGAGAAGATCAAGTCCGGCATCCGGTGGACCGTGGGCTTCAGCCACGACAGCTGCGGGCCCCCGGAGATCGGCGGGTGCTCCCACGAGATGCCCTCGTCGGCGGTGCTGCGGACGTGGACGCACGTGTGCGCGGTCTTCACGAAGGGGCGCTGGCGGCTGTACATCAACGGCGTCCACGTCACTGCCTCCGACCGCTGCGTGAGCCCCCCCGCCCTGGAGGACAAGAACGTGGTGGTGGGCGACGGGTTTGTGGGGCTCTTGGCCGAGCTCCGCGTGTGGAACGTCGCCAGGTGCGCCCGTGCCCCGGGTCGTCGCGTGCAGCCCCCAGGCCTCCGTTTGACAACCCAGCACCACTGGGGGAGGGTGTGTGGGGGGGGGGGGGGCGTCCCCCACCACCCACCCCCCCACCCCCTTAAAAGAATGGGCCAAATTTTCTTCCAGGCCTTCGGCCGATCAAAAATTTTCTTCGGTGCCTTCGGCGCCTCTAAATCAGCACCACTTGGGGGGGGGGGGGGGGGCTGACACGCAAACGGCACACCACGCCACATCCAGCACAGCCTCAACACACCAACGACTGGGCTCCGCGAACGCGGAAACGACACCAGCAAGAGCACCGGCCGCAGCGGCCGACAGAAAGCAGCGACCCGACGCAACACGCGAAGGGGAGAACGGGTGACCGTCCAGGGCCCCGTAAAGGAGCAACAACCAGACGGAATGTCACACAGGGGGGGGGGGGGGGGGGCTGACACGCAAACGGCACACCATGCCCCATTCAGCACAGTCCCAACACACCAACTACTGGGCTCCGCGAACGCGGAAACGACACCAGCAAGAGCACCGGCCGCAGCGGCCGACAGAAAGCAGCGACCCGACGCAACACGCGAAGGGGAGAACGGGTGACCGTCCAGGGCCCCGTAAAGGAGCAACAACCCGACGGAATGTCACACAGGGGGGGGGGGGGGGCGCTGAAAAGGAGCCCTGCCAGCACCTCTCATTCACAGCGCTTTGACGGTCCGGCCCCCGAGAGCGCCTTTCGAGAGCTGCTCGCACGTCTGCGGCCTCTCAACAACTTCCGTCCCCCGGGTGGCTCTGTCCAGTCCACCCTCAATAAGTGCCTCGAGGGGCATCAAGGCCAATGAGGATCTCCACCAGCAGCAGAGTGAGACCCACCGGGGGGACCCTCCTCGATTCGCGCTATCATCGGCGCCACTGTCAAGCGGCCCTTTCGTTGAGTCGGCACCAGATCCCGACCGCATCATGTCAACCGGATCGGCCTACACCCAATCCACAGATTACGGGGAATGCTCCCTGCACCCCCGCAGGCGCCGCAGGGTACGGGTAATTCGCTGTGGGGTCGTTAGCCCCGCAGTGATTTTCCTCCATTTGGGGTGATCGAAGTCGGTCAAACGGGTGCAGTGGCGAAATACAATACTCCAAAACGTTGCGATACCCACTCCCCATTCCAAAGTACGATTCACAAAGGGTACAATTCCCCTGTTCCATCATCATTACCCCCATTGCGCGCCGCAGGGTGCGCCGCACCTGCCGCCGGCGCCGCAGGACTCGCGTTCCCTGGCAGCCAGAGGTTTGTAGCTACTTCCCTGGATGCAGCCCGAAGGCACTGTGTAGGGGAGCGGATGCGCGGCTGGCGGTCGGGGTTGATGTTCTGGCTCCATCCGCACGTGATCAACCCCCGGTCGCCCCAGGCAGCGTCTGCGTCGTGCCCTGCTGCAGGTCCGGTATCTGCGTGGAGCGCGATATGCGCGCGGAGTTGCTGGGCAGCGAGCCCGGCCTCTGTGCCTACTTCAAGTTCAACGAAGGGATCGGGTGCATCGTCCACGACACGGTGTCGGTGTACCGCAAGGCCAAGGCGGCGCAGGAAGGGCGAGGCCAGGACGTGGATCTGGTCGTGGGGCTGGCGTACCATCATTCGGCCCGTTGGGTCGACTCCGATCTGGTGTTGCAGGTCCCGCATGTGGTGCTGGTGGTGGTCTTCCCCCTCCCACGGAAGTATTACAATGGCTGTACACCACAGGAGAGGGGGGGGTAACCCCCCCCCCCCCCGGGACCCCCCCCCCAGACCAAAGGGACCATTTCGGGAAAAAACGAAATTTACCGTTGGGAAAATCTGATCGGGCCATTTTTGGACACGCACTTTTGGGTCCCAACACCCCCCCCCCCCCCCACTCTCTTCTAATACATCCCTGCCCCCCCCCCCCCCCACTCTCTTCTAATACATCCCAACACACCCCCCCCCACTCTCTTCTAATACATCCCAACACCCCCCCCCCCCACTCTCTTCTAATACATCCCAACACCCCCCCCCCCACTCTCTTCTAATACATCCCTGCCCCCCCCCCCCACTCTCTTCTAATACATCCCTGCCCCCCCCCCCCCCTCCCTCCCCTTCCCCCGCTATGCACCACATGGACATGGGGCTGGATTCGGGACTGGCCGGTCTGTACATGCCCCATGCCTCCTCCCAGTGGAAGCCGTGCCTCCGTTGTGCCACTGCGTTTCTGAACATGGCATGTCAGTGTAGACAAGCCTCCCATTGCAAGGAAGCATTAGAACGGCTGCCCCCCCCCCCCCCCCCCGGACCCCCCCCGAAAAAAAACCAAAGAGAACGCTTTTCCTGCCGCGCCTGCAGTGCGCAGAAAGAAAAAATCTCATTTGCACACCAACTCAGACACCAACCCCAGGCCTTCTCTCACATCATGCTCCGCCAACTGTGTGTCCTCGGAAGTCAACTACGCGCCGAATGACATCATTGGTGACTGCTTTGGCGTAGTTATTGTCTAATCGAACCGCGCAACGAATCAAACTGCGAAACGAATCGAACCGCAGTAAAACAGGTTTCTGTACCCCTGCGGTGCCTGCAGCGCACCTACGGCGTGCAGGGAGCGGTGTCAAAGTGACTGTAGGCCGACTGTAGTGACTGAAACGAACTTTGCGACAGGGAAAATCCAGTCGGGCCATTTTTTGTACACAAAATTTGGGTCCCAGACCCCCCCCCCCCTCTATTCCAAGACATCCTTGTCCAACTGCCCTGGAACGTCTCAGCTCCGTCAATTTCCCGGAAGTTGGAGCGGAAAGTGTGGGGGCAGCCTTGGGAACACCCTCGTTCATGGATCTCATCGCACGTGCATGGGGCTGATCCTGCACCCGTCTTGGACAGGGACTGCAGTGGCCTGCAGCCCCAATCGCATCTTCGTAGGTCAGCCTGCCGGTCCTACCGACAGTGGCCCTTCACATTGCCTCAGGACCCCCCCCCCCCCAACCCCCTCCCCAGGCCCACGCACACGGGCACGGGCAGTATCTCCCACTGGCTGGCGCTGGGGCGGGGGCTGGGGGTGGTCCGCGGTGCAGCGGGCCTTGAGACTGGGCATCGCGGCGCGTCAGGACCAGTCGTGTCTGGCAGAGGGACAGGGACGTGACCGTAGGAGCGTTGACCGCCGATAGAGGCCGTCAACGCTTCAATCGGCGTTGACGGCCTCTATCCCACCCCCCCCTTCCCCCCCTTGTAATACTTCTCTGCCCCAACCCCCCTTTCTGGTTGAGCTCGCCTCAAGTTGGTCGTACCCCTGCCCCCCCCTGGTACTCCGGTTGGAGGTTTCTCGAGATTTGGAATCGGCAGTTGGTCGTCCCCTCGTTTCCCAAGGGTCCAAGGGGATATCAAACGCAAGGGCCAGGGGCTTCGGCAAGTGAGACCCCCTCCGCCTGCAGCGAGGCAGCAAGACGTGGCACTCGTGTCCGCCAAGAGCCCGACACACTCCGGCGGGGCTGGGCCCTACCGAGCCCTGCACCGGATACAACAGCGTCCCATTGAGCCATGGATGTGCGTGGGCCGGGTATTCCTCAGTGGCACACAGGGGTGGGGCTGCTTTCTGACGAGAACGGGATTCTCTGCCGGACGCTAGTGGCATGTCTGGTACAGGCCTACTCGGAAAAATTTAGATCAGGATAAAATCGATGTGGACAAATTTGGAAGCCCTGCCTCCTGCCAAATATTTCCTTCAATTTTAAGGATGTGCCAAGATATGCACAGGAGCCCATCCAGTGACCATCCCGAGCCCTTCAGAAAATAACAGTCATCATCCACCAAGAAACAACAACAAGGGACCTCATACCAAAATTTTCCTTCATTTCTAAGGAGTAGTACCAAAACAGCCCCCCCCCCCCCAATTCTCTCCCTCCCCCAAAACAACCTTCTCAAAATTTCCCTCTGGTGGTATGCCAGACCCTTCCCAGCCCCGGTCGAGCGGCCGGCACAGGCAGCCCCACCGGCCCTCCTCCTCTGCAATACGTCACCCTACTTCAGCCCCCCCTCCCCTGTGCACGAGCCCGGCCCGTGCCTCTCTGCAACGTCCCGCCCCTCCTCTCCTCCCCTGCCCTTCCGGTGCCCCGCTGCCTCCGCCCGCCCCCCATCCCCCCCGCCCCCTTTCACCGCCAGCCCGCTGCCGACGAGGACAACGAGGACTGCGTGGGGGAGGCCGAGGAATGGGCGCTGCCGCTGCCCCTGGCCGCCGGCAACCACTACTGCACGAACGGGCACCAGCTGCTGTGCGTCGTGCCGCGGGACCACTTCCCGTTCCTGGACCTCGTGCGGTCGCGCAATTACCAGGACGAGCCCTCCGCCATGTGCTTTGCCTTCGATCTGGACGCGGGCGCTCTGCAGGGCCTCGCCTTCGCGGTGGCACCTCCGCAGGGGATGGAATTTGCGGACGGTGTGTGCTGCGCGCGCGCTCGTGTGTGCCAAGGGGTGGCAGCAAGGATGAAAGGGACCTCAGAGGCGGCCCCAGAAGCGGTAGAAGCGGTGGGACAGGCGGTTGAAGGAGGTTGCCAAAGCGGTTGGGGGCGGTTACTGTCGGTTACAAATGTCATTGAAGCTGGCGCTTGCCGTCAGGGAGACTGTGGCTACGCATAGGCACGGCGCCTCCCCCTCTTCCAATGCATCCCTGAGTGGCAGGCGTCAGTTTAGCGCTGCGCCCCCCGATCTAGAGCAAGGAGCAACGGAAGGTTGTTCTGTGCCCATGTCGGGGACCTGACCCCGCAAGTGGACATCCTGGGGCCCCAAAGCCGCCGTTGCCCCCCCCCCCCCCCCCCACCGGCGGTATGGGGGTGTCCGCTTTGACGCACACGGGCCAATGGCGAGGGCTGTTGCCCTCCTCCGTGTGGGCCCGACACAGGGCAGTGGAACAGGGACGGTACGCGGCTATGCCACTGAATCCCTTTGAGGGGGCAATAACCAACGTCCAGTTGTGGCATGGCGCATCCGATGTGCATTTTCCGATTGAGCCCCGAATTTTCCATGAGCCGTTCCGGTTGCTCACACAGTATTCCTGAACCATTTTTTGAGGGGGGGGGGGGAGGCGTTGTTGCCCCATTCATGTACTGCTTGGCTTGCGGCCAGTCTGTGGTACATCCAACGAAGAGCTCTGTGGGTGGCCGTCTCAGTGGGAAGTGCCACGCTCATGTTGTTTTCCGTCCGGCGCGGGTGCCGCATCCCACCATCTGAGGCATCATGTCCCCGTCCTCGTGAGAAGAATCCCCACCGTTGCCAAGCCCATGGTTCCGCCCAGGGCTCGTTTTAACAACTCGGCACCACTTGAGGGGGGGGGGGGCGTCCCCAGTGATGTAGTAGAACTGCCGTACACCTCAAGAAAAGGAGGGTGCCCCCCCTGGAACCCCCCCCCCCTTTCCTCCCCTTCCAATGTTTGACGTTGACAGCGAAAATTTTGCTTCGGCCAAGAGGATTTAAGCTTCAAAATTTTCGGCCCGCCTTCGGTGGGGACCATAGGGGGACCATAGGAGGAGGGGGGTCCCAGCCATCCCCCCCCCCCCCCCGCCCCACTTCAGACCCCCTACCCTCCCCCCCTTCTAATTCATGGCTGGGCGTCCCCCTTCTTCAAAGATTGGGCCCCATTTTCTTCCGGGCCTTTGGCCAATCAAAAATTTTCTTCGGTGCCTCTACAAACTCAATCCACAGAAGGGGGGGGGGGGGGGGGGGGCTGGACCCAGGCCATTGCTTAGTGGGCAAAATACCCCCCCCCCCCCTGGAGGGGGTTGGTGGGTGGGTCAGATCCCGACACAAAAGGTTGTGTACCTAAAATTGGCCTCAAATTTCGGCCCCTTTAATAAATTTCATTTTTTGCCCATGAAAGTTGTTCTGATGTGGGTGGGTGGGTGGGTTGGCCTTGGCTGGCTGGGGCCCCAAACACCCCCCCCTCCCCCAGGGTCACGTAGCAATGGCCTGGCTGGGACCCCCCCCCCCCTTGAAAGGAGCCCTAGTCCCGCCTCTTCTTTGGGCGCATGCAGGGGCACGTACGCCTGCTCAGGTGTGACATGCTTCGACGCCTCCGCCCGCGCGCTGATGGTGTTCCGGCCCCAAGACACCTCCATCACCGCCATCTACGGCCCCGCGACCGTGGGCTACAGCGTTGACGCGGCGATGGGCGGCGCGCTGAATCCGGATGCGGACCTCAAGTCGGGCCCCGGGCCCGAGCCCGAGTTCGATGAGCTGATGCTCAAGCACCGCAGCACCGTCCTCCCGGAGGACCCCTCGCAGGTGCGAGGGGGGGAGGGGGGGGGAGGCTGTGGGCGCCAGCCATGGAACAGGAAGTGTCACGTGAGGGATTTTTTTAAGTGTCATGCGAGCCACTTGCGTGACCCTCAAAAAAGATAATCAACAAATAAATATATGGGCATCGGACAGGGGGGGGGGGTCGAAACAGCCAGATTACCGCGCACCCGTCCGACTATGGACTGTCGGCCAATTTCTGAAGAAATGTTGTTTCGTAAGGGGGAGGGTATGTTATACCTTTTCGGATAGCCCTTGGAAATGGCTTTTCGGGGATGTATGGTTTGGGGGGGGGGGCAGAGGACCATATTTTTTCGAAAATTTGAAAATACCATTTGCTGCTCAGTCCGTTTTTACCTGCATGCTGACTTTCTGCACACTGTTTTTATTAGTCTCCACCATTGGTGACTAAAGGGCGACACAAGCACAATTCCATAGATGTTTTACGCCACAAATGGTGGTTTCTCCTATGTTCTCATCCTCCTTCACTTGGACATGCTCCCAATTGCCACAAAATGGCGCATTGCGGCAAGCTGCGGGCATTGTGGACGCACCTAGCACAAAAGCAAGCAAATCGCCTGCGCATCAGTTTGCCCTTACTCACCGGCTTCCACTGAAAAAACCAGGCGGTCCCAGGAATTGTGAGGGCCTTTATAATGGTTGTTGTGTCGGCTTGCACATGAACAAACCTATACTCACCAATCTTTGTGTTTTTGGTTCCACGCGCAGGCCGATTTTTCGTATGCTGGCACAAGTGCTGCACAATTTCAGCCACGCAGACATGCCTGTGCTGTGCAACCATATAATGCCATATCATCTTTTTGATTGCACCCCCGAGGCCACACGTTCATCAAGGCCTGAAAATTCTCATAAAACTTTTTGTCCTTGGTTTTGGGGAGCCCCCCATATTTTGGCGGATGTGGTCAACACGAGCCTGTCGCATGCGAGTGGTCATCAATTGGCTCAAGTTGCGGATGTTAATCCCAATGATACGATTGCCAAAGGGACCTCCGCCATTCACCGTGCGGTCCCGTTTGCCAAGGGACTGACTCAGGGAAGAGCAAGATGAAAATTTTGATGGAGAATGCATTTTGGATGGGGAAGCCATGGTGGTGTCTGTGAAACACGAAAACAGTGCGAAACCTGCAGTACACTAGTGCAGATGAAACGCAAAAAAATTCAGCACAACACCCTGAACCAGCCTCCTAGCCATCCCCATTCCCTCCAAAAGCATCAACAATGGGTCCTATTGACTTCGGCAAGTCCACCTCGCAGAGAATCTACCCCAAGCAACACACACACAAAATAGGGGAAAAACGACATAAATACATCCTAAAACATGCTTTACATAGCTTGGATGATCATTTTAAGTGATCACGGCATCAAAAAATAAGTTTCGGAAACTTCGATTTTCGAGCTGCCGGGTGAAAAACTGCACAAGCAGGTTGTGTACCAATCCCTTGGGAGACCCCTGCCCCCCGGGAGCTAATACCCAAATAGGGTGAAAAACACATAAATGCGGCCTAAAACATGCTTTATGTAGCTTGGATGGTCATTTTAGGTGATCACGGTATCATAAAAATATTTTCGAAAACTTCGATTTTTGAGCTGCCCATGGTGAAAAACTGCACAAGCAGGTTGTGTACCAATCCCTTGGGAGACCCCCGCCCCCCCGGAGCTAATACCCAAATAGGGTGAAAAACACATAACTACGGCCTAAAACATGCTTTACATAGCTTGGATGGTCATTTTAGGTGATCACGGTATCAAAAAAATATTTTCGAAAACTTCAATTATTGAGCTGCCCATGGTGAAAAACTGCACAAGCAGGTTGTGTACCAATCCCTTGGGAGACCCCCGCCCCCCCGGAGCTAATACCCAAATAGGGTGAAAAACACATAAATACGGCCTAAAACATGCTTCACATAGCTTGGATGGTCATTTTAGGTGATCACGGTATCAAAAAAATATTTTCGAAAACTTCGATTTTTGAGTTGCCCATGGTGAAAAAATGCACAAGCAGGTTGTGTACCAATCCCTTGGGAGGCATCCCCCCCCCCCCCCCCTCGTGCGCTCAATACCCAAATAGGGTGAAAAACACGTAAATACGGCCTAAAACATGCTTCACATAGCTTGGATGGGTCATTTTAGGTGATCATGGTATAAAAAAATAAGTTTTGAAAACTTCGACTTTTGAGCTGCCCAGGGTGAAAAACCGCAGAAGCAAGTTGTGTACCCATCCCTTGGGAGACCCCCCCCCCCCCGGACCTATTACCCAAATAGGGTGAAAAGCACGTAAATACGGCCTAAAACATGCTTTACATACCTTGGATGGTCATATTGTGTGGTCACAATATCATAAAAACAAGTTACGGAAACTTCGATTTTTGAGCTGCCCAGGGTGAAAAACTGCATAAGTAGGTTGTGTACCGGCCCATTCACTAGGCCATTATTGGTGGAAACAGTCATTTCGCGTCTTTGGCACGGGTTGTGACCGGCTCTCGGCAAGGCTAGAGACTGCAAAAAACGTCCTTCCGTATCCTAGTAGGCACATATTGTCACAACATCCCCACTCACACCCCTCAGAGTGGGTACCACGGGGTCACCGAGGTCGCCAAAACCACCAGCATAGCAAAAATTGCCGGAAAGTGCATAAACTGCATCAGCGCTCGTCCCACTCCGCCCCATACAAACCCCATGGAGTCGGGACCCGGAAACACTTTTTTGGCTCAAAATCGAAAAAAACCAAAAGATTCCTGATTTTCGACCCAAAAAAAGGGGGTTCATTTTTTCGACATTTTTGACCCCCCCCCCCCCACCTCCCTCAAAACCTCAAAAAAGTGGGTTTCAAGTGGGGGAGGGTCTGGGGGGTCCGGTCCGAAAATTCATTGGGGGATGCGTTTATTGGACAAAATAATGATTTTACAAGGGGTTAAACCAACACTTCAACCCCGTGCGGTAGGGTACGCAAATAGGCCCAAAAAGGCCCAAAATGGGGGGGTATGTGGCGTTTTCTCCTATATATTCTTGCCTGGCTTTGATCTAACAACCTTTGCGAGGTGATTTAGCACCCTCAAAATACGGGGGGGGGGGAATGGGAGAACCCCCAAATAATCCTTCGTGGTGGCCCAAATTTGAAGAATGATGAGTGCGCGATAGTTTGACCCCCCCCCCCCCGTCCGGTGCCCATATATGTGTGTATGTGTGTGTATCTTCTCCTTTCCATTTTGGCCATTACTCCGTTCCACCGCTTTGGGCTCTACTCTACTCTAGCCATCCTGGAGCCTAGGTGGTGGCCTTGCCAAATCCAAGTTTTGAGCCAAAAACCCACCGGTGGCGGCCCGGGGCAGAGGCGCCAAGTCGGGAGGTGCCCTCCCAAAACTGCGCATTTTGTGCCCCATAACAGCCTTTTTTGGCCCAAAACTGCCCCGCAACCTAGTCAAAACGGATGAACAAAGGGAAACAGTGGCTACACTCCACGTGCGCCTTGATTGCCCCGTGACAAACAGCCCTTTGTTGCCCTCTAACTCCACGATATGTCCAAGAAAGAAGAAAGTTTTTTTTTTCCAAAAGTGATCCTAGACCATTTGGGATGCTCAAACAAGTGGTTTTAGCCCGTTTTGAGCCCGTGGTGACGCGTTTGGGCCTATGGAAAATCCCAAAATGCCTTGAAAAGGGGCCGTTTTGGGATCAAAAATGGGTGAATACTGGGTCAAAAACACGTTTTTCCAAAAGTGATCCTGGACCATTGGGGGTGCACAAACAAATGAAATGAGCCCATTTTGAGCCCGTTTTGACCCAGTTTAGCCCCTTCCGCCACATGTAGGCACCAAGTTGTACCCTTCGCACGTACCCTAGAGCTGTATGGTGGAGCCACCTACAGTTGGGGAGAGGGGTGTACATTAGAGGACATGTATGATTATATATGTGTATATACGAACCGTTTCCCTTCCTTTGGCCGTTTTGACTAGGTTGCGGGGCAGTTTTGGGCCAAAAAAGGCTGTTATGGGGCACAAAATGCGCAGTTTTGGGAGGGCACCTCCCGACTTGGCGCCTCTGCCCCGGGGCGCCACCGGTGGGTTTTTGGCTCAAAACTTGGATTTGGCAAGGCCACCACCTAGGCTCCAGGATGGCTAGAGTAGAGTAGAGCCCGGAGCAATGAGGAGCAATAGCCAACACAGAAAGGAGAAGTGCTTGCTTGCTTGCTTGTTATTGTTTGCTTGCTTGCTTGTTAGCTAGATTTAAGGGGAGAGGGGTGTAGTAATATATTTTGAGTGTCAGTGCGAGGGTAACCCTACAAAACCAAATCACTCATGGCTCTCATTTTTGAAGGACCCAAATGTGCCACCCCCCACCCTCCCTCCCAGTTTTGGAGGTCTCCGTTGATCCCCATCCCCCACACGTCCCAGCTTTTTTTGTGGGACTGGGTGGGCAGTATTGAACCCCCACTGGGTATGCGCGGGGCACAAGGGGTGGCAAGGGAAAGAGGGGTACCGGGGCCATGGGACACAGTGTGGTACCAGCAGCTGAGCATCATCTTTGGAGGCGAGAGCAAACATTTGACGAAGTAAGCGACATGTGGCGACAAACCCCCGAAGATCACCGAGGACTCATCGCCCAAGGGGAAAGCCGTGTATGTCTGGTATCCCTCCCCGTTTTAGCCCCCCCCAGGTTTCTTTTACATTCCCCACCTCAAAATATGAGGCCGATGCCCTGAGGTAGGCAAATGTACCTGCGCACAACACCCCCTTGCAATGTGCCATGCTGGGGAATTGTGCGCAGCGAAAACCCCTGGCCTAAGCATCGTTTGCCTGAGCACCGTCTGCCTGGCTTAGCACAGCCGCCAGGGGGTGTCTTGTGAAGATGATATGCACACAATCCCCCTCTGTCGATGTGCTATGGTAGGGCAAGCCCCCTGCCACTGCCCCCGCTTGCCCCCCAGCGCTCTGTGATGTTCGGATGCCCCTTGCAGAGCGTCAGCGCGGAGTGCGTTGCAGTGCGGCTGCTGGTGCTCATCTCCCAATTCAATCACTGGCACTGGACAACCGACCGCCTGTGCTTCTACCTCCCGGTTTACGCTGACGTCCACGTGCAGACCTTCGAGCGGCTGCTGCAGCTCCTCACGGACAATTTCTGGGCCGCAAAGGTGACCTCTGCCCACGGAGACTAGGGCTTCAGATGTGGGCCGGGCCAAAGAAAAGGGGGCTCCAGCAAGGGGAGCCACTGTGTTTGACGAATGGAGATCCCAGGACGGGGCGGGGGGGGGGGGGAGGGATGCGGCAGAGGGGAAGGGACCTCAGAGGTGGCCCCAGAGGCGGTTAGGCAGGCGGTTGGAGGAGGTTGCCAAAGCGGTTGGGGGCGGTTACTGTCGGATACAAATGCCATTGAAGCTGGCACTTGGCGTCAGGGAGACAGCATGCTGCACAACACGAGGACCGCCATGCATATAACCCCCCCACCCCATGATATGTTTTCGCACCGAAACAATGTCACGCATGCATTTTGCCTGCCTCACCCAGCCCCAAATAACAAGGCAAAAACACTGTTGGTAACGTGATTCAAGACCCTGAAACGCAGTCATTTCT
Organism: Eutreptiella sp. 'Long Island Sound 2002'; assembly: GCA_964036045.1. Lineage (NCBI taxonomy): Eukaryota > Euglenozoa > Euglenophyceae > Eutreptiales > Eutreptiaceae > Eutreptiella > Eutreptiella sp. 'Long Island Sound 2002'. The sequence goes on along the minus strand of OZ038383.1, from coordinate 144,971,878 downwards.
GTCCCAGCAAAGCAACCATGGACAGCCGCCGTGCCGCCGGCTTGGGCTTGGGCTTTGCAGCTGCCACATTTTTGGGCTGGATTTCTGGCGGGACAAATTGATCGGATCCATTTCATCGAGCTCCTGGAAATTCAGTGGGATCAGACATGACGAAAAAGACCTGGTGCAGGGGGTTGGTCGAAATAGCATCATGCGCAAAACAATATCACGCGTCAAAATAATGTCACGCGCGTGGTATTACAAGGGGGGGGGGGGTTGCACAATTGGTCTCGAATGCACACTGCCATGTTTGGCAGACAGGCCCCCTTGGTTTGCCGACGGCGTGCTGACGACGAGCGGCATCCTCTTGGGCTCGGCGCCCAACCCACCCCTGGTCCCGTGCGGCGTCCACCGCCACAGCACACCCGAAGTGGACCGTTCGTTCCGGGTTTGCCCTTGCGTTCCCTTGCCTTGCGCCTCCAAGTCAGGGTGCTGCCCGGCCCATCCTTCGCTTTGTGAAGCTGCTCGCGGCCCCCCCACGATTCCTCCGCCCGCATGGTCACGTCGCTGCCTTTGCGCCCGTTATACTTCTGTCTTACGACCCCCCCCCCTATGACCACCCGTGTGACTCCCTGAAGTGCATGTGCCCTCTGGTGTGACCGTCTCATGGGGGGGGGGGCTTGGCTGGTTCAAGGACACGACGGCCCCCCCCTGCGTCCGGGAGTCATGTGTCCGGGAGTTATGCGTTCGGGGGTCATGTGTCCTACAAGTGCCCCCCTTGCCCCCCCAACGCCACGGGGCCTCCGGTCAAGGTCGATTACTGGAGGGCCTGGGCTCAGCCGGGCTTGGGCTTGGCATGACCATGAGCACCAAAGGCACCGCAAGGAGGCTTTTGTCCAGGGCAGCCCACCCTCTCCATTGGATGCTGCTCAGATGATGGAATGGATAGTCCTTCCCCCGGGGGTGACGTGCATGCAAGACCACCGCCGTCGACATCCAAAGCGTGGGGCGTGTGGCACTCAGACGACCGTGCCAAGCCGGGAAAGGATGCCTTTCCCTGATGCCCCTCAAGGACTCTCGATGACATCCGGAGCATGCTGAACTGTGCATGGGCGTTCTGTTGGGGTCCCCTGACGGGGCCTGGGCATGCCCCCTTTGTCACCGTTGTTTCCCTTGACCGCGGCCATGTTTGCGCAGGAGGATGCTTCCGCCCGCATGTTCACGTCGCTGCCTTTGCGCCAACCATATCTCTGTCTTATGACCCCCCCCCCCCCTCCCCTATGACCACCGGTGTGACCGCCTGAAGTGCATGTGCCCTCTGATGTGACCATCTCCGCTGGTCCAAGGACGCCAGGTCCTCCCTGCCCCCCCCCCCCCCCCCCACACTCCCCCCCTGACCTGCCCACTCCCCTCCCCTTTATCTTGGGATGGCCAACCCCTGGCCAGCCCGCAGCCACCATTCGCCCTCCCCTTCCTGCCCCCCCCCCCCCCCCTCCCAATGAGGCCGCCGGCAGGGGAGGGGGGACCGAGGGGGTGCCCTACCCCCCGGACCATCTGCATCTCCCTGCCCTGTTTCTATCCATGTGACCGTGCGCATACTGCCGTCGCCCCAGGGCATGCAGAGGTCCGTCAAGCAGCTGTACATTGTGTGGGTCTGCCTACGCCTGTTCATCACCAACTTCTCCATTCTGATCCGCGCAGAAGTGAACCCCAAGCTCTTCAACTTGGACATCAGCGATTACAATGGTGTGTGTGCAAGCGTGTGCCATAAGGGGGGCGTACCGTGCGCTGTGCGCGCGCTGTGCACGCGCTGTGCGAAAAGTTGGCTGTTCTCCACCACCGGGAGTTCGGTAAGTTCAGAAGATTGAAAGGACGTCATTCAATGGCTGCTGCAGTGGACGGGGCTATAGGGCGCAGAATTTAGGTCCCTGGGACCCATGGCAAGCATCAGATGTTTGAATTTTTGAGTTTAGAATTGATTGTGCATGATTCTGCAGGTGCGTGGTTTTCAGGGTTGTTACCTGGATAATCACCGTAATAATTGGCGCTGTGCCCGCGCTGTGCGAAAACGCCCCCAAGGTGGTGGTGACCGGAGGCAGGCCCGACATCCCTTGCTGACCTTGCGGGTCTGATGTCTGGATGTTGTATCTGAAGTGAGCGCCAAGCTGCACTTGAGAATGGAGCTGAGAATTGGGCCGCAATGCCTCACAGGTCAACTAGGCACTGATGTGAGATATCTGTGCTGGGGAACCATATGCCAGTGTCCAGTCCAAAGACAACGCATCATGTGCCATGAAGGGCTGCCCGTGACTGTGGCCCTCTCCACGGGTGTGCGCACGCATCCGTAGCACTGACAGTTGGGTGAGCCAGTTGGGGCCAGAGTCGGGTGTCTGCACTGCAGACCACAAAAGGCATGCTACCGAGCAGACTCAAACCTCTTCTCACTGGCCCCTCCACCGTACTTAGTGGGCTAGGCGAGCGGTATGAGCGCTGGATGCTCGCTCGGAAGGACTTGGGTTCGAATCCAAACGACCCCCCGATGTGAAATGGCCCACCACGATGTGGGGCGACGCGATGAGGCTGATCCAGGGGTGACCAGCCCGGTAATCATAAGGGCGCTCGGAGATCCCCGAAACGCCTCACCTCACCTCCTCTCACCTCCATCACACGGTGTGTGAGCCCTCGGCTGCCGCGCGTGCCCATCCACAACCTCAGGCGTGCTGGCAACCCTGTTCCGGGTTCTGGAGCAGGCCATCGACGACGACTCCCAGTTCCTGGCCTCTGACCCCCGCCATCTGCTGCTCCACCACGTGCAGCAGGACGCCAAACGCCTGATCTACACTGCCATCCAATACTTCATGCCCGGGCTCACGGACCGCGTCCACTACCTCATCGAGACCATCCCGAAGCTCACCGCAGGAGTGGCCACGCGCCCCAGCGTCCAGACCCGCGTCTGGATCATCCTGCGGTACTTCATCAACCACCCCACGGCGGTGGCGGCGATCGGGTGTGCCTCCCTCACGAGGGCGTGCCAATGAAGTAGCTTGCAAGGCTGACGTCCGCGGCGTCCGCATCATGTGGACATACATAGATGGGAGAAAAGTGTGGGTTTGGGAGGCTGGCAAAAGCCCCTTGCCCAATATGCCACACTCGGATTGGCCGTCCTCCACGGCCTCAAACCTCTGGAGCGTGGCCGCAGGTGCTCCGAATTGTGGGGCCAATCAAGGCCCTACAAGCCCGGGCAATGGGCACACATGGCGGAGGTGGGGTGGTTGGGGGGTGAGGATGGGAAATTTGGTGGGACATGGGAGGGCCGGATGAGGAGCTCGGCCTGTGAGGGCGCTCTTGCCACGGTGCGCGCGCGGTGCACACTTTGGAAATACCCGGAGCCGGGGGCCCCTCCCGGTGATAATTGCAACCATCAAGAGGCCTCCAGGAAAGAACTGAAACTACCCAGAAGCTTCGGGGGTTTATTGGCAGCCATTACAAAAAATCCTCGGAAGACAAGTCTTGTGCTTGCAAGTCAGCTTTTCTGAGGTTCTGTGGGCTGTTTGGGTGGGTGCATCTTGGGAGGGTGCACTGGTGTTTTGACCACTAATTGTTGCCGCGGTGCGGACGCGGTGCGCGCGCGGGGCAATACCACCCGCTGTAGGCAGCCCGCAGAGGGGAGGGTTTGCTATTAAGGCCGAGGAAGTGGGCCGATTGGCACTGCCGGGTGCACTGGTTGGTGTGGCCAGCAATGAATCACATCGCCTGATGTTGTTTGCTCACCCCGGCCGCTCATTCTGACCCTCTGTGGGTCCGAACGTGTTTTGGTTGTGTCAACAGAGCCCCCGGATGAGTTGTCCTGTTTGACTACTCCAGGGTCGGCTGTCCCGGAGACGGACTGTTGCCCGTGTGTGGGGGGGGGGGGTAAAGCAGTTTCACCGCCTCCCAAATCGGGCCCCGGTGGCCCCGATGTTCCCCCCGTCGGGTGGGCAAGGGCCTCGGTTACGGGATCTTTTTTGAGGGTGCGGCGGGGCTCCGGAAAGTGGACTTGAACCCCCCCCCCCCCCCCACACACACATCCGGCGAATCGTTTTCTCCCGTGCCCCTGAGATCACGATCAGTAGCCAGAGCCCGAGTGACAGAGTCCGGGTCGGAGTACTTAGCATCCCGCGAAGCCCCCCGCCCACCCCCAGAGGGTGTGTGTTGTAAGTTGTGTAATTTTTTTTTGCTGTCCGCGTGTGTACAAAAAAATCGCCACATTGGGCTGCCCCCCAGGTACCCCCAAAATGCTGCTGGTCTGCAAGACGAGTTGAAAAAAATTATCTTTGGGATGTGCACAATGAATCCCACAGAGGCCGGCAAACCGACACTGCAAAGCAGAACATTCTTTTTTGAAAAAAAGTCACACACGCTGACAGCAAAAACAAAAATTACACGACGTGGCGGTTTTTTTCGATTTTTTTGAACACGATTTACATTTTCCACCCTCAGAGGGCCCTCCGGGCGCAGGATAGTGCCCCTTGGCCGAGACCTTCGGGCCACTTCTTCCCCCGACCTGGGGAGCCCGAGCGATGTCACCTTTTTGCTTCCTCCCCCCTTTTGGGGTCCCTCGAGCGAGACGGCGGGGGATATATGGCCACTTTGCCCCCTCCCCACCTACACCGTTGCTTTGAAACGGGGGACTGTAGGCCCCAAGGCTGAGGCATCCACTGTCACTGCTTGGCGGATGCCGTGGAGGGATGCCCCAATCCCCTCTGCTGGGGCCAGCCCCCCGACCCCCCCGACATACCCGGCTAAACAAGCGGTATGAGCGCTGGATGCTTGCTCGGAAGGGCTTGGTTTCGAATCCAAATGACCCCCCGATGTGCAACGGCCCACCACGATGTGGGGCGACGCGACGAGGCTGATGCAGGGGGCCGACGTGCCCGATAATCATAAGGGCGCTCGGAAATCCCCACCACCCCCGCCCCTCCCCCTCTGCGGGCCTAGTGCGGACCCGCCGGGTCAACACCTGCTCAGCCCGGATTCCCTCAGCATTTTTGGAAATTTTGTCGAAAAGTGTTGGCAATTTTTTTCGGAAATTTTTTTTCGAAAATTTTCAGATCATTTCCAAAAACTCACCTTGCGCCGCCCTCCCCCCCACCCGCCGATCGCACAGCAGCGACGTGGCCCACGGTGTGGCCGCCCATTCCCCCACCGTCCTCGCCCTGACCGGCACGCTGCTCGACGCCCTCGGGGGCCCCCCGCCGCCGATGGCGGGGGACCTCCTGGGCCTCCTCATCTCCATCCAGAAGTCCGTCCTCGCCATGGCCCTCCATCACTGCGCCCAAGAGACCGACCCCCCGCTCCCCCTCGACGCCCCCGCCAACGCCCAACGGGGGCCCGCGGGGCCGCCGCCGCCGCCCGCGCCCCGCGGCTCCGTCGCGTCGACGCCGTCGATGCGCGCGACATCGCCCTCCAGCGCCGCGGGCCCGTACGCGCGGGCGGGGGCGCAGTACATGAAGCGCGTGTTCTTCCCGTACATGCAGCTGCTGTTCACGCACATGGTCAAGGTCTGGGGCCAGGGATCTGCTTAATGGGGGGCATTGGGGGGGCAACGGGGCGAGTTTCAGAACTGCTACACCGCGGTTACTGGGGGCTGTGAAAGCGGTTGGGTGACGGTTACTGGCGGTTGGGAATGCGGTTGGGGCTCTTGTTGGGGCATGGGCATGTCTTTGGGGTGGACTCAGGGCCGGACTCTTGCCCCCCCCCCGAGACTCTGGGGGGCCCTGACCCCCCCCAAGCAATTCCCTGTGTGGCCATAAGGGGGGGGGCGGGCGGGCTGGAGGCGGAGAAGGCCCGGGGCTCGCAAGGTGGGGCGAAACAAAGAAAAGGCATGGACGCAACGTGCAGCCGCTTCATCACAAGATGAGGCAAGCCAAGGGCCCCCACAAAGTCAGCAACAATCCTACAGCAGAATCAAGCAACACAGTGCATCAGACTGCCTGCACGCACGGGGCTACGGGGCTGATTTAAGAACTGCTACAGGGCGGTAACTGGCGGTTGGGAACTGGCGGCTGGTGTTGGGGCATGGGCATGCCTTTGGGGTAGACTCAGGGCCGCCATAACCTCTGCCAACATGACAGCCCTACGGCAGGATCCGAGGCTGGCAACCAAAATGGTGTCGTCCCCCCTCCCCGTCTCTGAATTCCACCTCCGTAACATAAGACTGGGAAAGACTGCGCACACATATCCCTTGCTTGTCCTTCGTCCTTGGGAACACTACGGCTGGGATGCGAGGGTTCGAGGCGCACTGTGCCATGATTCCGTACTTCCATACGCTCTTGGACATTGAGATACGGCGTTGCAATGCCACTGCCGATGGCTGTGGGACCCCCGAAGTTTTGTGCCTCAGCCCCTCCATCCCCATCTAGAGGTGCTTGGTTCGAATCCCGGTGGGGTCGGAACGCAGTGTCCTAGGCGCTAGGGTGTCTGTGACCCCGCGAGCCGGAAGGGATGCTGCGAGGGACAGGTAGGGATCACGGTTACGCTGGAGTTCGGAAGAGCGCCCGAGCACTTTACCTTTACCTTTACCCTCCATCCCCATCTGCATCGAGTATACACCAGGACGAAATGGACACGCAGAACGTGTGAATATCGGCAGGCGCCTGCCAAGACTCTGCCTTGAGGCGGCGACGTCCCGCGCCCGGCGGTATTGGGCAGAACCGTCGCGGCAGCGCCCAGACCGGTCGGGGAGGCGCTTGGGGGCGGTTGGCAAAACGGTTGGCCACGGATGCCGTTGGGGTGGGCACGTGGGCAGCTCGAGAGGGAGAGGAGGTCCCCCCCCTACAGCGCTGCAGTGGCAGGGAAGGGGCCCCAGAGAGTTCGCAAAGCCGCTGAGGGCGGTTTTGTCGGTTAGAAATGCTTCTGGAAGCTTGCGGTTGCGGTCAGGAAGAGGGCAGCTGGCTGGGGGTTCTGGAGGTTCTGGGGGTATCCCCCCCCCCCCCTCCAATGCATCCCTGCCCCACCCCCCCCCCTTCCCCGCTTTCAGCGTTTATGCCCCCCTCCCCCGTCCAAGAACAACGCCTGCGTGTCCAGCCGCCACCCTGTCGGACCGCGCTCCCCGGCGCCGGTGGTAGTCGTGTGGCTGGTGTCGACACCGGTGCCGATGACCGGCTGCATTGCGGACGTTCACTCCGTTGTGGGGTCGCTTTCTGCCTGTTGAGCGGCGGGGCTCCCCCTCGTGCATGTGCGCCGTGTTGTATGACCGGCAACCGAGCCATGGAGTGACCCTGGGGCTGCCATCCCGCATGGAAGTGCATCTAACGCACGGGGGGGGGGGCACACCATGCCACATTCAGCACAGTCCCAATACACCAACTACTGGGCTCCGCGAACGCGGAAACGACACCAGCAAGAGGACCGGCCGCAGCGGCCAACAGAAAGCAGCGACCCGACGCAACATGCGAAGGGAAGAACGGGTGACTGTCCAGGGCCCCGTAAAGGAGCAACAACCCGACGGAATGTCACACGGGGGGGCTTACGTGTCGGGCGTACGTACTGTTTCATTTCAAATGCCCCCTCCCCCGCCACATCTACTTGACGCAGCCGTCAGGCCGCACAGCAGTGTCCCTATGCCTATGTACAGGACACGGACACGCATTCACATGCATTGTCCAGCGCTTTGTTTGCCGTAAACATCGGGTCCGCACGGATGCGCGAAGGCAGGGCTTGTGCAGCCGCTTTGGAGCCTCCGCGCCGCGCGGACTCCGCGGACGCAGGCGTTGTGTCGCCATTTCGACTCCCTCCCGATGAGGTCACTGGGCAGAAGTACGGTCTGGCCCTTCGAGCCTGTGTCCCAGACCCCCCCCCCCAACTTCACGCACGCTCTCACCCCCTCCCCCTCCCCCTCCCACTGCAACGGTCCGCGGGCCCATCCCGGGGACGATGCCTTGAAGTTCTCCTCACGCCTCCCCCCTGACAGCTCTCCGCGTGCCCCCCTTTCCAGGGGGGTCCTTAAGGGACGAGTTTTTTTTTTTGTTAAGGACCCCCCTTAAGGACCGCCCCAAGGGACCACCAACCGCCAACTCCCGTCAACCGCCAACCGCCACCAACCGCCAACCACCAACTGCCACCAACCGCCAGCCACCAGCCGCCGCCAACCACCAGCGGCGACCAACCGCCAACTGCCAACCACTGCCAACCGCCACCAACCACCAATCCCCCTGCCCCTTTCTTCATTCGGGGGCTGCGGCGCTGCATCGGGGCGCCGCAGGCCCTTGTGTTGGTGCGTCCCCGCGATCCCCCGGCCCCCCGCACGCCGCTGCCCTGCGACCCCCGCCTCACCCCAGGCCATTCGAGGCATGCGCACCGATGACGAGGCGCAGATGGCCCGCCTGCGGGAGACGTTCTGCGGGGCGCTCTTCGGCAGCTTCGTGTGCAGCCTGCCGCTGTTCACACTGTACAGCGACGAGGTGCTGAAGGGGATGCAGGCGGTGATCACGGTGGCAGCGGAGGTGCGCCTCCTTCCCCCGTCGGGAGGGGCTGGGGGGAGTGGGAGGTGGTCCTCCGACGCCAATTGTTGACCCGCAGCACAAATTGGCAGACTGCTTCACCGGCCACACGTCCAACTCCTCCGGGTGCAGCGTTGCCCCACTCCTTCCCTCTCTCCTGCCCCGCAGTCGTGGATGTGTCCGCCCCCGCAGTCGGCGTCTTCCGGGTCCTGCACGATGGTGCGAGTGGCGGACCGCCTCCGCTCCTCTGGAGGGGAGTTCCCTTTGTGCCTCGCCTTGCCGCTTACTCCCAGCCCACGAAGGGCCCCGGCACTAGCGACCTTCCCCCGTTTTGGTTTTGAGGGTCGGTAGATTTTTGTGCGTCCGATGCCGTGGGTTCTTGCAGCTCCGTGGCACGCCGTGCCGCGCTTGATTCGGGACATAAGCCGGGGTCCATGCGTCGTGTTGCACCACCATTCTGGGGATGTTGCGGTCACAATTGGCGCCAAAGCTCTCCCGCTGAACCCTAGACCATCGCCCCTTTTGCTGCCTATAGGGTCCTGACATAGTCCTGAGACACAGTGGAGAGGTGGCCAGCACAAGGAGGCGCTTCTACCAAGGGGATGTGTGTTTGCATGTGTTGTGTGTGTGTGTGTGTGTGTGTCGGGGGGGGGGCCAAGGCAGCAAGTGACTTGGCATGGAAGGGGGAGAAAGGATCGATTTGTTGGGAGGAATGTACAGGCCGGGGGGAAATTCCGTATTTCACATTGGCGCGGAATTCTCCCCGCATTTTTTCAGTGCATTCAGCGGAATATTGCCTTTGCGGACAAACGCAGCAATCACCGTTGTCACTCGGTCATTTCAGCAGGTGTAACACAGATGGTGAAGTTCAATTCTTTGACCATTCGTACGTTTGAAGAGTTCTTGCTGGCTGCTTTGCTGTCCTGTGTGTGTTTTGGGGATTGCAGTCCCAGGGTCCCTTTCCTCCCAATGCACTCAAGATGTAGGAGGTGCGGAATTTTCCCCTTGATTTTTTGGGATAGGTGCGGAATATTACCCGAACAGAATCTTCCCCCGCCCCGTCTGCTGGTCATTTTGAAAGTTCCCTTGAAGAGCTGGTATAAGAGGGAGGCCCCTAAGGCCCTGAAACCACGAAATTCTACAAGTTTTTGAGCCCCGACCCCCCCCCCCCCCTCGCCCCCCCTGCACACGCCTCTCGCCCGTCTTGCCCTACAGGTCTGCTTGCTGCAGCCCATGATCCAGCAGTCGGAGCAGGACCTCATCGATGGGAAGCGCACAGTGACGGAGCTGCGCCTTCCACAGAAGGTCATTCAGTCCCCGCATCCGTACAAGGCCCACGGGTACGGCTTGACGCAGAAGGTAGTGTGGCGCTGCGTTGCAAATGAGGTGCCGTGCAGACGGCGCGTAGATGCCCTTGCAGCCCCAAGGAGAGAGTAGTAGCGTGACGGGGCGCTGTGACTGGGGGGTGGCAGTGAGTCTCCATTTGATTCTACGTTTTTGACGGCCTTGGTTGATTGGGAACTCCGTGCAAAGTGCATGCGTTTTGAAGTGGATAAGGGGGTGATGGGCATCATCGCACATGATGTTTGGCTTTCAGAGCGGAGACCGCCCCCGGGGAGGGGGGGGGGGAGGTGATACCTGAACAAAGTCATTCTTCTGCGGTGGGCGTGTCCCGTGCACGTGGGGAACCCTCCATGAGGAGTGCACCATGTGAGGCTTGGGTAAGGGTTGGCATTCAACGTCTGCACTCCACAGCGGGTGACTGGTGAACGAATATCTCGGCGGGTGTGTCAGATGTTGTTGCAATTATGTACAATGATTATGACTGTGGGGTGTGTCGTGCTCTGCCACCGCTCTGCAATTTCCTTTTTTTTCGAGGGAGGATGCAATGGGCACTGTCTCAAGTGATGTCCGTTTCTGCTGTGCAATGTGCACTCGCTCCCGATGTGCAATGTGGAATCTGCCATTGTGTGAACCGTGCGGTCCCCGCCCCAGTGTTTTATGATTATCTCCGCCATGCACGCCGGCAGTGTTTGCCTGTCACACAAGGCAGAGTTGTAGCACAGCTAATGCACTTTTGTGTGTGCCTTTTGTATGTGGTGTGTGGAGCGCAGCGTGAGTATTTCTATTTGACGAGACTGGTGCTGTGGCCTCGCGGCCTCCTTGACCTACCCCCCCCCCCCCCATGTCGTCGGCCGGGCCATGATTCTCACCTCTGGAGGGGGGGGGGGGGGGGCAGCGGCTCAGGGGGCCATGTTTCTTCATTCCAGGTGGGGTGGCCAGCGACATGCCCAGGGAGGGCCAACGACTTGCAGCGTCATCAGTTTTTCTGTGGAAACGTTGTGATGCTATTAGAGGCCGTGTTGGCAATTTTTTTGTTGTTATCAACATTTGTGCCCTTTCATCGGTGTGTACTTTGTACCCCCCCCCCCTGCCTCCCTCGTTATTTCATGTATGCGCCGAGTTGACTGGTTAGGGGGGCCTGACCTTTTGAGCTGCTCGGTGATAGGCACTAAGGTGGCGCAATTTCGCCCGCCAACATTGCCCATTGGCTAAGAATTCCAAATTCCATCAGCGTTCAGCCTGGCAGGGACAGGGAGCACTGTACGGAAATCGGTACACCAACCGCGATGGGTGATGAGGATGATAAGAGGCACAGCAGCGGACGGCTTATTGGCGGAGGAACAAAAGCAGCTGACGTGCGGGGCGTTCCGATCATGGGTGAAGGTGTATTCCGTGTTGATCAGGTTAGCGTCGTAGGAGGAGCAAGTGGAGGGTGGTCCATGTTGCTCTTCCGAACGCTGAGTGTTCGGCCTACGGGACGAGAGTGGGTTGGTGGGTACCAGGCCTTTTTTTTTGTGTACCAAAGTGGGCCTCTGATTTTTCGCCCTGTATTCAAAGTTTCAGTTTTCGCTTGAGGAACATTTTTTTGGTTTTGGGCGGGTGGGTGGTTTGGCTTTTGGATAGTGGGGGGGGGGTCCGCCAGATCACCCCCCCCCCCCGCCCGCCCCCCGTGGATCAGCACATCCCTGACTCAACGCCTGCAGATACCCCCCAAATGCTTGCGCCACCCCTCCAAGTGCCATTCTGCCCTCTCAGGTCTGCTTCCCCGGGGCAAAGGCCCTCGCACTGGCCTTCGACAAACGGTGCTGCTCGCACCTGAACCACGTGATGTACGTGTACCTGCCGGGCCGGGACCACGAGACGGAGGGCGAGCACTTCAGCGGCCCGGCCGAGTGGAACCGCGAGGCCATGCACTTTGCCGACACGGACACGCTCATGTTCCAGTTCTGCACCACCGACTCCTTCAGCGCCGAGGACCACGGCAACTGGGGCTACCGGTGCACAGTCACTGGAAAGGCATGCCCTCCGCCCTCCAAAGGATTGCTGTCCCGTTCGGGGGGGGGGGGCTGGGAACTGAGTTCCTGTGCACAGATGGGTCTGCAAAGTGATTTGCTGCAAACAGGGGCGTCTGGGGAAAAATTTAATGATGTATGTGCCCCCCCCTCCCGACCTGATTAAGGGGAGCTAAGCGAAGCTGCGGGTGGAACCCTTGGTAGACTTAACCCTGTTCAACACAGCTACCTAACCCTTTGTGAGTCCCTTGGGGATGCAGCCTGAAAACTGGGGGCTGCACATGTGATGCACGAGAATGCCGTTCCCGCAGTGCAGAGTTTTGTGTGTCGGCACCTGCCCGAACCCTCGTTTTGGCCCATATCCATAATTTCGCCCCTTCATCAGCAGACCTTATAAAACAGAACACCCCTTGGAGATGGACCACCAGGGAGGAGGCGTGTTTCCAAGAGTTGAAGAAGAAGATATCCTCCACCAGCTGCCTGGGTGTGCCTCACATACGGGCGCGATTGTTCTGACCAGGGGAGGATTAGAATGGCCCTACACCGTAGGAGGAGGGGGGGTACCCCCCCCCCCTTCCCTGGAACCCCGCCCTCTCTGAACAAAGTGACCATTGTGGGAACAAACGAAATTTACCGATGGGAAAATCTTGTCAGGCCAGTTTTGGGATGCAAAATTTTGGGTCCCAGACCCCCCCCCCCCCTACTTCTAATACTTCCCTGGTTCTGACCCCTGGTGATGGTTTTGGGTGGGTTTCCGTTCTGGTGAGATTTACTGCATGTGCACGCGGTGCAAAAGCTTTCCGAGGGGCCTGAGCAGCTCTATGAAGTGATGTTTGGCTGTGGCTGTGGCTGCTGCAGTAACATCTGCTTGTCAGGAGCCCAGGCTGTGGCGGTCGGCCAACAGCTCTGAGACACCTGCTGTCCAATCTGCTCATCCTTCATCGGAACCGGGTCTCTTCTTCAAATGCGACCGGTGCTTCTCCTCATCCAGTGTGACCAGTGCCTCCCCTCTTGTAGTGTGATTCGTGCCAGTGTGTGTGGTAGACTCATCTTCTGGTGTGGTCGACGCCTCCAATGCGGTAAGGGCCCCGTGTCGTCCAACATGATGGGGGCTGCTTGTCTTTCAATTCGGTGGGTGCCCCTCGTCTTCCAAGTGCCCCGTCTTCGAATGTGCAGTGGAAGACGAGAGGTAGCGATGGCACATTGGAGGATGGGGCAGTGATGGCGTTGGAACCAATACCATCAGTGCCTGTTGTCTCCCCATGCGATCGGCGCCATTTCACTGCCGTACTACTGGTTCCTGGACTGATGGCCCACAAGGATGGGATGTTTGGTGGCCGGGTGTTTACCGCAGTAGGAGCGCTAGGAAGACACCATGACTGAGCCCCAAATGAGCCCCAAATGCATATGTGCCCTTGGCCATGAGTGAGCCGCAGGTACAAAAAGGGTGCCATTTCCCCTGTTCCACAAAAACCACCCAAATTGTGCGATGCAGGATTAGCACCCCCAGTGGTCTAGGCTACGTATACCTACAGCCTTTCTCACGTCTAAGGAAACAGTGCATCGGCTGGCCACAGACCTACGGTCCATTCACACTGAGGGGTACTCTAGGTGGGCTGATGGCCTAGAGTGCATCAAAACGGCAGCCTTTCAGTATGAAAAGAAAAATCGGGCAACATGTTTTAATGAGCCACAAGTCATCTTACTCACCTCCTCGGCAGACGATGTCTCCGAAGAGGTATGGACCTTTGTTAAACATTGGCTACATAACCCCTGCTGTGGGGGTGGGGGTGGGGGTGGGGGGTGGGGGGGCGACGCCTCAAAGCAGAGGAGAGAAGCAAGATTGGCCCACAAGTGCGCAGATGGGCTATATATCCCCTGCCGCCTGGGGAGTCCCCAACACTTCAGAGCGGGGCATGCAGCAAGAAGTGGCCCACAAGTGGATGGGTCCACTGGGATGAACAGGTCCAGGGCTCTGACACAGGATCAGCAAGGCGTCAAACGATCGTGAAAGCGTACCTGCCGCTCGACCTCGCTGCAGTGGGGGAGGGGGTGGGGGATGCACGTGCCTTTTTGTGCATTTTTGTGCACTTCTCATAATTTTTGGCACATGTGCGTGTTTGTGCAGCTTTCTGCGTCATGTTTTGGTTGATTTCTGTCCGATCCAATTCCGTGTTCTGTGTATCATGGGCAAATTTGTTGAGCAGAATGCACCTCCACAAGCTCCGACGGCTGCAGACGATTTGCAGGACGATGAAACGGTCCCGTGACGTCCGCAGAGGTCGAACGCTCGTTCAGTCTGGCCGGACACTTGGATAGCAAGTACCGCCGTTCCCGGCGATATTGAAGGATCCTTAAACACCGTGGGCCGGATCCCATCACTTGTGCACCTTTGTGCATTTTTGCGCAAGTTCCAAGGTCCTTGTGTGCACCCCCCCCCCCGCCCCCGCTCACTGTCTGTAGCTGACCTTGCACCATGCTCATGACCCCAAGTGCACGGCCTCTTGTTTGTGGTCAGGTGGAGATCGAATACCCTTCCCTCCATTGGCTGCATGACACAATGTTGACGCTCTTCTACTCCGTCGCGCGCATTGCCGCGTGCCAGATCTCCTCCTACGGGCCCAGCTCCAATGACTCCACGCTGATTCAGTACGTGGAGGACATCGGCATCGGAGTGCATGGCATCACTCCCCATGCCCTGGGCTTCATAGGTGTGCCCTACTTGATCTGCCTGGTCCGTTCCAAAGTCGCAGTTGCTTTCCCTTGCACTGGGCTGTGGCCCTACTGCACCAACATCCGGATTTGCACGGGCACTGGCACTGCTGGGGCCGATCCCCGGGCTGTACGTGTGTCGGTGCTGGGGTTGGTGCTGGTGCGGTGCTGCAGTAGTACCGTTGCTGCCAATTCAACTCCAGATCGTCCATTGTCCGGCTGCTTGTGTTGGAGTCATTCTTCACTGGATGTAATAATTTCTCTTGGAGTCATTCTTCACTTGAGAAAATAACTTCTCTTGGAGTCATTCTTTACTGGGTGTACTATTTTCTCACCTTTGTGAGCACCAACCACACGCCAGATTTGCTGGTGTGGACAAGAGGGACATTTGTCTCAAATTGTGCTCGTGATTACTGACTGCAGTAGTCTGCAGCTTGCAATGTTCATGTGTGAGTCAGCGCACTTGGGATGGGGTGAGGGGATATGCGCCATTGTTCCTAGATCCTAGACCAGGACTGCAAACAGCGCAAACCACACACACAACGCTGCCACTATGTTTGGCGAACCCGGTTTTTTTTTCGCGGCAACCCGATTGAGAAACAGGCGAGGATGGTGCGCCCACAAGCCACATCCCACATTTTTTTTTGTCCTCGTGGGTGTCCGGCCACCCAAAACTCTGTCTGCCCACAAACGGCAGTTGTGACTATGACCCCATTTGCGGTCCAAATAGTGATGAGTTCGCGGCTTTCAAAACACTCCGTGGCCGGCGCAGGGGTAGAGGCTGCGTAGCCCGTCCCACGGCATCCTACCCCCGGTACACTG
Organism: Eutreptiella sp. 'Long Island Sound 2002'; assembly: GCA_964036045.1. Taxonomy (NCBI): domain Eukaryota; phylum Euglenozoa; class Euglenophyceae; order Eutreptiales; family Eutreptiaceae; genus Eutreptiella; species Eutreptiella sp. 'Long Island Sound 2002'. The sequence continues at coordinate 144,956,529 of OZ038383.1, read as the reverse complement.
CCCTGACGTTCCTGTCCCACACCCCCACGGGAGGTGTCCTAAAACGGTCCCGGAGGCCGCCGAAAGCGAAAGCCCCTCGGCACAAACATGGCCAAAGCTTGCAGCCACCACCGAAGCGCATATCCCACGTTGGCAAGGCAAGCCCCACGGCACAGTCCTTGCGGTATCGGGGCCACAGCCCCAAAAGAGCGTGGGTTGTGGCGGCGCATCCCCTGCAGTGTCGGGGCTACACACCGGAGAAGAGTGCCACTGAACACCTCAGCGCCAGTGGGGGAGGGGGACGGGGCGGATACACACAACCGCAAACAGGCACTTGCCACAGGGGCATTGATTCGCGAAACGCGGGGCTGTCCCTAATGCCAAAAATGTCTCCAAAAGAAAGAGAAAAGTGCCGGCCTCCAGCACACCTGAACCAGCCGCTGTCGGTCACCGACGCGGCGTCGGTTGGGCATCAACTGCCGCCCGTTAAGCGCCAGCCGCCGTTGGTTACCCCACTCCTGCCACCGATGACCTCCGGCCCAGAGTTCCACCCACGGGAGGGGGGTCTGGGGGGGGGGGGGGGGCGGATGCTCCCCGCCCACTACCCACCCCCACTGGTCCCGAAGTAATGGAGGGCAAAGGGGCCGAAGAAAAATTGTTTGGCCTAAACTGACGGGCTCCGAATGCACCAGAGAAAAGTTTTGATTGGCCGAAGGCCCAGAGCATAATTTGGCCAATCACTGAGGGGGGGGGGGGGCGTCTGAGGGGGTGGGTTTGGTTTCTGGTTTTTCTGGGGCGCCCAGCACGTGACAGCGGGAACTATGCTGTCACGCTCTCCCTGGGAAAGGCGCAAGGGAGCAGCGCTCGTACAGGGCCTCTGGCCCAGAGGGCGACGGCCCTGAGGGGGGCCCCCACCCCTCTCCTGTGACCCCGCCCACCCCCTCACCATTGCGGATTTCACGCTCTTGCGTGCAACACTCGCCACGCCGCCGCTTGGAGGCCGTTCTTTTATTTTTGCATCAAGGACAGCCCATGGGACGGCACAGCCACACCTGCATCAGACATTATTGGGACGAGCCCCCCCCCCCCCCCCCGCGTGTCCAACCAATGCCTTGTCCAACGAACACTTCCGTTCGGACCTTTTTTTTTTTGGTAATGAATGAGGCACCGGGTTTAGGCACCGAATTCATTGAGTACCGAACGGCGTGTCCAACGAACACTCCTGTTCGGACCGTATTTTTTTTGAGGATTTCAGTGTTCGCTGGACCCGACGGGGACGGGGGGGGTTACAAAGCGATCGGAGGGCCGTTTGGGGCGGGCAGGAGTGCTCCGACGCGCCGTCCCTCTTCTGTCGTGGCTGATGCTCATGTGAGTGCCCGCGCTCCGTCCCCCTGATGATGCCTTTTCTGAACCCCCTCGCCCTTGTGGACAAGCACATCCCTGTCCCCCGTTGCCCAAGCACGGTGCCCCCCCCCCCCCCAGCCCGGCCACCTGCCCCTCTCCCGCCCCCCCCCCGTGTCCAACGCACGCCCTGTCCAACGAATGCTTCCGTTCGGACCGTATTCTTTTTGGGACCCAAATAAGTAGGCACCGGGTTTAGGCACCGATTTCATTGAGTACCGAACGGCGTGTCCAACGAACCCTCCTGTTCGGACCGTATTTTTTGAGGACTTCAGTGTTCGCTGGACACCGGGCGACTTTTGCTTTGCACCCCTGCTTTGTTCTGAACAGCGCCGGTCGTGCACACGCATCTGTATCCCATAGCGGGGGGGGGGGGGGGAATACTTTACGAACGGGGTTCGGTGCGTCGTCCTGCCCCGACTGTCGGGCGTCGCAGCCCCCACAACGTGCGCGTGTTCGGCAGGCGAGCCCATGGAGCGCGGGGAAGAGGACCTGGCCCTGCATTCCCTTTGGGTGGAGATCGTCGGGAACGAGGGGGCGGGCCGCAAGCTGGTGCAGTGCCTGCAGCGGCACAACCCGGTGCTGCACAGCTTCGGCGGGGAGGACATCAACCAGATCCTGCGGTGCATCTTTGCGGCGGTGCTGAAGCAGATGGGCGTGGACCCGGCGAAACTCGAGGACTTGGTGGTGGCAGAGGAGCAGCTGCCCAGTGAGGTAGAGTGCGTGTGGCAGGTCCGGGTTTGGTGGTGACCGTGACCAATACCGGGGGGGGGGGTGGATGATTGCTGCAACCGCCACCGGGGCCCTGCAGCACGGGTGCTGCACCACGGTCGAAGGGCTGGGCGAAGGTTAATGCCGTATGGATCCTTAATGGCTTGACCACCACAACCCGCCGCCGATGGAGAAACAGAAATGGTGGGGTCAAGACAGCGGCTTGGCGGACCTTCAGGAGAAGATCGACACTGCATCGTGCGGTGAAGAATAAACGGGTGACTGACTGTCCAGGGCCCCGTAAACAAACCACAGATGGACTACAGGTCACACAAGGGGGGTATCCTCCCGAGTCGTTCTGCTGCAAAGAGCGCTCACTGTCGCCCGCATGGGTCTGCGTCAGGAAGGGGGTATGACTAATGAAGAATGCCGAAGGTACCGGCGGGGGGGGTTTGCTATTGCTGTTGCCTTTCCAACACAGCGGCACTATGGGTCCGTTGCCCAGTGCAAGCCCAAGCTCCTCGCCAGCATCGAGCCCGGGTCCAGGGGATGCATTACAAGTATTGATTTCACACGAGGAGAATCTCATGGGGATTGGACTGATTTCTGTTCGGGATGGCGGACGACACCACCTCAGGGTCCCGAAGTGGACCTGGAATGGCATCATCATCATTGCCTGTCCACCGTTGCCATGCCCCGCGTGGGAGGCGCATGCGTGAGAGCGTCCCTTTGATGCTTCTCGCCCCCTTCATTTGTTGTCTCCCGGCTCGGCACCCAGCCTTACCTGAGGACGGCTGACAACCAGAGGAGGAGCCCCTCTCCCCCCAGACCAAAGTGACCATCATGGGAAAAAACGAAATGTACCATTGGGAGAATCTGGTATTTTTGGTACACAAACCTTTGGGTCCCAGATCTCCCCCACCCTCCTCCTCTATTCTAATGTTCGCCTGCCAGTACCATCCCAAACCGGCATGCCACCCTTCCGTGCTTTGCCTCAGGTCTCGCGCATCTGGCGGTGTGTGGAGCGCCTCCGCAACTGGTTGCTGGAGGTCCGGCAGCGCGGCGGCAGCAGCAGCTCCATGTCCCTGTATTTGCAGAACTCGGATGGCAACAGCAGGATCGACGTGCTGCTTAAGGGAACCCGTGACCTACTCATGGGCCGCACCGCCGTAGATGAGGTTGTTCGGGAGGGCGGATGGCGGGTTTGTGTCTGGGATCGTGCGTCTTTTTCCTGTTCCTGTTTGGCGGTTGTGGATGTGCTGCCTCTTCTGCGTTGGCCAGCGAATACATCCGCAAATGGCCGTTGCACGATGCAGCACTTGGCCGGTGAATACATCAACAAAACTGCCGCTGTAGGGACAGTAGGCAAATGAATACATCAGCAAAATGATCGCCCGACAATGCAGCACGTGGCTAGTCAAGGGATTGATGGACTGATTGTGGTGCGTGTGGACCAGGGATGTCAACAAGAAGCCATTTGCTGGGTGGGGTGGGGGGTTTTGGGCAACCTTGGACATGGGTCGATGTCCATGGTATGTCCATGGTTGGCTGTCACACCATGGACATGGATGCTACGGATCAGTTGTCCCTGTTGCTGTGTAGTCTTTGTTGTACCCAGACGAGACGGGACGGGACGGGACGGGACGGGACGATCATGGACGGGACAGGGGGGGGGGGGGGGGGCGAGGGGGCGACCCACCCCCCATCTTATTGACAACACTGGTGTGGACCTGTGTAGAGGTACGTGCCGGTGCCTTGCACTTGGATGATGACCACGGTGGGCGGGCGATCTCTCGCCCCCTCCCACAAGAAGCCTCCAGCCGACCTTTCGTTCGAAAACCAGCCTCCGGCATTACGGGACCCAAGTTCATCTTCGTGTCTGGTGGCCCCATCTCATCTCCGGTGGCACCATCTTCAAATATTCCCACCGCTCCCACCCCCAAGTACCCACACTATAATGCAAGACCGGTGGGTTTCCCCCCTGATATAATATTTGAGGGACCTTGTCATACCCCGTTATTTCAGATGGAACAATTTCAATGCTTGATCGGGTCTGGACGTCCCACTAGCGTCTGGCAGGGAAACAGGTTGTCAATAGGAATCGGCCAGGTATCATAGGCCACTCAGTAATACCCGCCCCCCCGCCCCACCAGAACTCAGTAGGAACGTACTGTGTCCAGCGTGTGACTCAGTAGGACCCTGCTTCATCTGATCATGTCTGAGTTGGCAGACGCTAGTGGCAAGTCTGATCGGGTCTTCGGTTCCGTTCCCGACCCCGCCTCCACCCTCCTCATCTCGTTGCGCCATCTTCGTCTGTTCCGGCAGGTTTTGGGTCGTGCGTTGATTCTACTGCACAGCCACACAGAGACCACCAACGTGGACCTCCTCAGCGGCGTGGCGGGGCTGGACGGGTCGGTGCTGGGCAAGTCTCTGAAGAAGGGCCCGCCCTCGGCCGTGCAGCGGCTGCAGAAGTTGATGCGCATGTCGAAGCAAACCGGGCGGGACTTCCAAATGGACCAGCGCCAGAGCCGCGACCAGCAGCTGCTGGCGTTCATCCAGGACGAGCGCATGTGCCTAGCGCACTGGCTGGACTTCGTGCAGAAGCGCCGCTTGTTGGGGCGGCGGCGGCTGTACGCGCTGCAGTGCTTTGAGGTCTGTTGGGGTGCGTCCGGCGTCAGTGGGTGAATGTGTGGTGGTGAGGGGTGACTGGGTGCAGGGGGTGCAGGCAGGGCTGTCCTTAACAGCCCCATTTTTTTTTTGCGACGGACACCCTTAAGGACAGAATCCATAGACCACCAAGGCCAACCGCTGCCAGTTATCGCCAACCCCCAACTGCCAACCGCCGCCAACCGCCAACCATTGTTCAATACCGTTTCAGTGGTGCTGTGTAATGTCACCAACCGCCAACCGCCACCAACCGCCAACCATTGTTCAATACCGTTTCAGTGGTGCTGTGTAATGTCCATGTCTTGATCATGAAGCAGGTTCGTTTCTGTTGGCGTTACGAAACCTTTTTGTTTCCTTAGGGACTGCTCTGGTTGCAGGTCCCCGGTGCTGCGCTTGCCGTAGCAGGGGCGTCAGGTCTTTGCGATTGGCACGAGGACTGCGGTGCGCTCTGCTGAAATGGGGGCCGCGAGCATCGGCCACGAAGGCCACCACCGGCCGAAGAGGGTTCGGTTCCCGGGGGGCGCACGGAGACGGGGGCAAAGCAACACCGCGGGTGGGGCGAGTTTCTAACACATGAGGGCTACAGCCCCCAACCCCTCACGAGCAAACAGACAGTACAGACCACCTTGCGAAACATCATCCAGAAAAACGGTTGGCCCCACAACCCCTCACGGTGCATCCCTCTCTTATACCTACTGGGCAAAGCAAAAATGCTCCTGCGCGGCATGGCATTATGGAGACCCATTGCTGCCGTTATAGAACCACAGTGCTTCGATTTACGCACCGCAGCCAGGGCTTTTACAGTGTTTTTGTGCCTGCTCACGGAAGAAATATGTGCTTCTTTCCTTATTCTTATAATCACCGACCTCCCGCCATGGATACACGGCCTCAGCGATTGGGAGTGCCAAGTTATAGGCGAGGCCGACTATTCGGGTTAGTTTGGCAAGGTGCACCCACTATCCATCATGGCGGTTTTCTCAGCGGCAGCCAAGTGGCTAGCCAAGAAGAGGCGCTGGAAGGCGCAAGAGATTGTCTGCAGCATACATAGGGGCAACAAGCAGCTGGATAGGGCAGGGGTCGGAACCACATCACGCTTTGTCCATTTGTCACACGAAGCTCTTGAAAACCTTGTCTATTTTTCTTTGCTCACAGACACATATAGCCAGGCATCAGGTATGTTATGGTCCCGAACAGGCACTATACCCATTGGAGGGCCGTTTAGCGCCCAGAGTGCAGACCTTTGGTCGATATGGGGCGCCAAACAGCGCACCAATTTGGCGACGTCTTGGCAACCTGAGTTTTTCACCCTGCAGCCACCCCCCGTGGACCACGCCGCGAGGCAATGTCCTGTCAGTCGCCCTGTTTCGGGATAACGTCCTGGTTGGCGCAAAGGGACCAACAGCCCGACACGAAATGCAACATGTGTGCCACACCCTCACAGAATTGTGGTCCCTGCCAGTGCTTTGTGACTGCGTGACGGAAGAACAACATGTATGCACTGCAACGTGCATGACACACACCATGACGGCCATGGGCATCACAACACATGTGCACGGGCAATATCCGCCACTGGTCTACGCACAACCCTCAGGCCCCACATCACAGTGGCACCTCAAGTACACAGTCACATTATAGTCACCCACGGCGCAAGCACACAAACATATATCTAGCATCATCGTTGGTGCGGTCCTGAATGTTCAACCCTTCTTGCAATCATGGGTTGCATGCCTCTTAAGTATAACGTCATGGGCACAACTTGCTAGCCTATGAGGTTATTCCAGGCCCACTATTTTGCGCGCGCTACACTCCGCAGTGCCCTGCATCGTCAGCAGAACACCGTGGGACGTCGACGGCACACTAGAGTGGTGCCGCCACATTGCATATGCATTGACCTGCAGCCGCGACAAGGTATCTTATCGCTTGCGCCGCTGGTTCGTCACACAAGCTGTGTGGACTCCGGAAGCATCTGCATCTTGGCACTTACCACATGTGGGACCCTGTGATGCCCTATGTGCAGATTGGTGCCACGACTTTCCAGTTTTAAACTTTTTTAGTCCGAGACAGGACCCTCGAGAACCGATCCACGCGGGGCTTTGCCCCCCCGGGGGAGGGGGGTCTCGATTTCCTATAGTATGTGAACTCAGCGATTGTTCGATTAAAGTAGGTCCAATAGGGGAAGCCTAGCGGCGGTCTGTGACGTACCGCTGCACTCTATTGCTATTTGTGCTACACAGTGGTCAGTCCACTAGCATCTGTATGTCTCTCTTTTGACAGAAAGGTACCTATGGTCTTTTCGGCCACTAACGAGCCAAATTTCTCTCTGCACTTTGGTACTGACTGCACACCGTGCCCACGTGCATTAGCTCAGCATTCCATCAGGGGAGGGGGGGGGGCAAGGGCATAAAAAAGTTTCCGTACATACAATCGGCCTCCAATTTCAACCCCTTTATTGAGTTTCATTCTTCCGTTTTCATTTTTCCTCCGAAAAAACTTTTTCTGATGTGGTGTGTGGGTGGGTCGGCCAAATCCCAAGAAGAGAACACCCCCGCAAGTATCCTAAGCAATCCCTTGGACGGCCTCCTGAGTGCAAGGCTGGCGATGGGCACCTCACACGCCGACAATTCCCTTTGTGCGAATGTGCGTTAAAAGGTGTCAGGTGCCCTATTGGCCTCCGAATGGAACCTCCACTCCAATGCCCCCATCAAACCTTTTGTTTTTGCACTGCGCATGGGCAAGGGTACCCCCCCTCCCCCCATGTCAATGCACCCCCTCTGGAAAGAAGAACCATCCCCCCCGCCCATCAGTGTCCCTCCTCCGGACAGAAGCACCTCACCCCAGCAGTGCCCCCCCTCCGGAACGAAGAAACAGCCCCCCCCCCCCAATCAATGCTCCCTGCCTGAAAGAAGAAACATGGCCCGGGCCATTGACATTGGAGGGGAGGGGGGCTACATCGGAATGCTTCTGCTGCATTTGCACTGTCATTCCCAATCATGACCCATGCCAACAGTGCGACGCAAAGGATGCGACGTTGTCAGAAAGATGTCCACAACCATGGGCATGAGCAGCATCGGAAGGACGTGACGCGGTCCGCTTTGTCAATGTGTCGAGACCTATGAAGGGTGCCCCAGAACGCACGAAGCTGCACGAGTAGAGCCAGTGGGTTGTGGCGCTGCCTTCACAACCGAGTCCCAGCATTCTGTGTCGTGCGCGTGCACACGCGACGTGTCTGCCGTGTCTGTTGAAGCCGGCGGCCAGGCCTCCAGCAGCCCTGCCCGGAATCGGGGTGTCCGAAGGCAGTCATTTCGCCTGTCCGCCCCCCCCCCCCCCCCCACGCCGCATGGCGAAGCGGGGGTTTCGTTGCGTTTCTGGAACATTTTCATCTTCTCTTTGGGGGAGTTCAGCGCATCGAAGCGGCACAAGTTCGCTCTTCATGAGGCATGCCGCAGCAGGCCGATTTTTTCTTGGGGACCGTTGGTGCTTGGGTGTGTTCCGCCACTCCTCTAGCCCCTCGAGCTGCGGCTGTTTGTTCTGCAGGAGCTCATCTTCGGATACCAAAGCAGCAGCGTGAACAGCCCCATCGTGAGCATCTTCATCAACGCTCTCAAGGGGCACCACTACTTCGATAACTTGTTGTCGTGTGGCAAGGCGATTGGGACGGCCATTCAACAGAAGGTCGTGCCGCCCTCCGCTGCAGGGCGCGCGATGGGCTGGGGAGTGGGGGGCGGCCCCTGTTCGCATTCAAGGGGACGACTGCAGCACAGTGCCTATGGTCAGATGCGGGTGGTCGTCGGCGGTCAACAAGGCCCCACAGGGGCGGGGAGGTGGGCCGAGACGAGTTCAGGCGCCCGTGGCCTCCCCTACAAGCCCCCCGCCCGTGTCCGTACGGCGGCCAGGAGGGACGAGCCGGAGGGGACTAGCTGTCTTCCGTGCTGGCCCTGCCGTGCTGCCGCCGCGGCGGCAGTGAGGACTGGGATCGCAAAGGCGCTGAGGGCGCGTCCGCCATTGGGTCAGAGGAGCTCCCCCCGGCGGCGTCGGCCGCTGCGTGAGGGGCCACGGGCGCGGCAGCATTTCATGTGAAACGTACGGAGGCCGGGGGAGGAGAGGGGGGGCGACGGGTCTATGTCGGTGTGGGACACTTCGCATTTCAGTGCACCGCGAACTTTGCCATACATTGTTACCCGCGATGATGTTCCGCCCCTTGCGCTTTTGTGTTTGCCGCGGAAGTCTGGGGGGTAGATGCGAGGTGGACCACACCCGTGTTCGTGTTGGGATGCCATGCGAAACCTCCCCGGTACGAACCGGACGAACCGGACGAACGGACAAAGCCCAGTGCCCCCCCCCCCCCCCCCGCCAAGCACCAAGGCCTTGTGCCAATCCCCCCCCCCCCCCCGCCCCCCAACGCAGGCCTGTGCTTAATTTCTTTTTTGGCAAGGGCGGTCCCCCCCCCCCCCCGAGACCAACGGGACCATCGTGGGGACAAAACTTACCGTTCGGAAAATCTGGTTGGGCCATTTTTGGTACACATTTTTTTTGGGTCCCAGACCCCCCCCCCCACCCCCGTTAAGCACCGCCATGCCTCCCCGCCCCCCCCCCCTTGTAGTGACCCTTCTACTTCTCTTCTGGGACATTGGGGACAGGGTTTGCGGAAAATGTGGCGTTGCGGTGCCTCCGACACAGGCCATTGCTTCATGGCAACCCCCCCCCCCCCCCACCCCACCCCAGGGAGGGGGGAGCGTTAGAGGCTAAAACAAGGTCTGTGCCCCTCAAAGCACCCTCCAGTTTCGGGCCCCTGTCACAGATTGTTGCTCGGGAACAGTTTTCTGATGTGGTGGTGGGGGGGGGTGCTAGGGGACGGGGGGCTGGGGGTGTGCCAGGGCCCTATGCATGCCCCCCTCCCCCTCTGGGGGTCGTCAGGCAGCGGCCGGAGCTCTACGTTATGCAGCGGGTCTGAGGACCTCCGCATGCGGCCCGTTGCATGGGGGGGGGCTGCAGGGAATCGCTTGAAGTACCCCCTCCCCCTCCCAAGACCACAGCCCTGACTATACCCCAAAGGCATTCCCACACCCGCAACATCGGCCTCAACCGCATTTGCAACCGCCAGCAACCCCCCCCCCCCCCCCAAACCGCTTCTGACCCCCAAACAGCTACTGACTGTGATTGTCTGACTAATGTAGTCAGACATGATGTTCTGTTTTCTGTTTCAGACACAGTGTGTGTCTTGAGGTTCAACCAGGTTTGGCATAGAGAATAAAGATGCACTTATGCCTGACTGTGGAGTGCATTACCTCTGGTTTGCATTTGTCTGTTTTTTAATTAGGTCACACCCCCCCAAACCGCTTCCACGGTCCCCTGTGACCGCTCGGTAGCCGCTCGGGAATCGCCCCCGTAGTTCCCCTCTCCTTCATGCAAATCCTTAGCGCCCTGGCCCGCCCCCCGCCCCGCCCCCCACCACCACATCAGAAACACTATCCCCTATCCAAAAAAAAAAAGGAATTCATGAAAGGGGCCCGAAGTTGGGGGTCGCTGTGAGGCACACGCACTTCGTTTTGGCCTCTGCCCCCGGCTGACCCCTCCGTGACCCCGCCGCATCGATGGGGGCGCACATTCCCGGGGCTGGGCAGCCGGGGGCAGGGCCCCCCGTGAGGACGGCCCGCACGGGCACACGGGACACAGACGCCCCGCACCGGTGCGCCGCGGAGAGCGGCGCGGGCCCGGCGCTCCCCGAAGCCGCGCGCGCGTGCGCCCTGTGCGCCTGCGGAGGGGTCCGCACTCCCGCAGAGGCAGCAGCGCCCCGTCGAGGGATGCATTGGAATTGGGGGCAGCTGCCCCCCCTCCCCCCTCCGTTGGCACAGCCTCACGAGGGAGGGGAAGTGCCATCAGACAGGTAAGGATAAGGCCAGGCTGAGGGAGAGGGAGGACACGAGGAGGGGAGAGGCCGATGGGCACCGCCGCCTGCGGAGGGAGAGGGTTCAAGGGAAGAACAAGGGTAAGTGGCGAGAGGCTGATAGGCGCCGCCCGCTGCAGACAGCAACACGACCAGGCGTCATACCAACCCCCCCCCCCTCCAGCCACTGTCCCTTTGGCGCCAAGTGCCAGCTTCAATGGCATTTGTAACCGACAGCAACCGCCCCAAACCGCTTTGGCAACCCCCTCCAACCGCCTGCCTAACCGCCTCCAAGGCCCCTTTCCTTCCAACGCATCCCTGGCCCACGTCCCTTCGTAGGTTTACAGCATCGTGACGCGGCTGGTGGACCGGCTCATCCCGAAGGGCGTCCCCGCCGAGGCGCTCAACCCTGCGGCATGCCATCAGTTCCTGGACCTGATGACCGTGACGTGGAAGGGCCCAGACTACGAGTTCATCGACAGGCTGAACGTGCTGGGGATCTTCCAGGGCCTGTTCTCGCTGCAGCGCAACGAGAACCAGAAGTACAAGCAGGTGACGCCCCCCCCTCCCGCGCCGCGCCGGGGCTGATGGGGCCCTGACCCGGACTCGGGACACACCCGGTGCCCGACATTGGCCACACCAACACTCTTACAGTCTGACACGGGGGGTGGGGGCTTTCTGAGTGTCTATTTTTTTTCGACCGAAAGGCGCCTATAGTACCACTGATGAGGCTTTTGTTGTGCTGACGTGTGCTTGACTATTGACTAGCACGCCACAAGACTCCATACGGGACGCGGAGGCCAGGAGGGACGAGGGCGAGCACAGCAGGCAAGGAGGAGGGGCGCAGCAAGGCAGGAGAGGCAACCAGGACAGGGAACCAGAACGGAGGGGATGGGAGGCAGCGACAATAAAGGGGATGGCTTGGCCAGCCAGCCCCGTCGCTACCGGGTGCCAGGGCAACCCCTGCTCAACCGGCATCAGGTGTGGGGTGTCTCCCGCAGCCCAGATGGGCTGTTTGCTGCGCAAGAGGAGTGGGTGCCCACTAGGGGCAGACCAGCCGTGAGGGGGAAAAGGACATATGGTGGACGGCCGGGACAGCACGAGGAGGAACAGGGCACCTGGGCCTCACGCACACAGAAACACAGCGAGGCAGGCTATGGACGGCCTGTGGACAGAGGCGCGTGGACAGCAAAAACAGTCGAACGACCTCAGCAACAACCAGCACATCCTCAATACGCCAACTACTGGGCTCCACTGACGCGCAAACGGCACACCATGCCACAACCAGCACAGCCCCGGCACACCAACCACTGAGCTCCGCGAACGCGGAAACGACACCAGCAAGAGCACCGGCCGCAGCGGCCGACAGAACGCAGCGACCCGACGCAACATGCGAAGGGAAGAACGGGTGACTGCCCAGGGCCCCATAAAGAAACTGCAACCCGACGGAATGTCACACACGGGGGGGGGGGATAATTGCGCAAAACTCACAGTCTACTGACATGCAAAAGGGGCAACGCACGCTGGCCCCAGGGATGAGCTCGAAGGGGGGGGGGGGGTACCACCCCCGGTCCAGTGCGCCCAGCCTGCGCCCAGCCACTGCCTTGGCATTTGGAGCCGACTGTAACCGCCCCAAATCAATTGGGCAACCTCGTCCAACCGCCTGCCCCACCGCCTCTGGGGCCGCCTCTGGGGTCCCTTCCCTTCAAATGCATCCCTGGCCGGCCCCCATGGCCGAGCAGGCAGCGCAGGCGGTTTTGTGGGGGGGGGAGACCGGGTGACTGGCCAGGGCCCTGGAGGGAAGCCCACGGAAGGGGTCCCCCGCAGCACCGGCCGCAGCCCCATCAGACAGACCCGTGGGCCCCACACACCAACGAAGCAGCACGCCCCGGCCCCACAGCCGAGCGAGCAACAACCCCCCAGCGCCCTCGGCGAAGGGAAGATCAGGTGGCCGTCCCACAAGGAGACCAACGAAGGACGAAATGTGACACAGGGGCGGGGGGGGGGCAGAGGCCACAGAGAAGTCTGTGTACCTGAAGTGGGCCTCAAGTTTCCGGCCCCTTTGATAAGTTTTGTCTTTTTCCAGAGGAAAATGGTTCTTTTGTGGTGGGGGTGGGGGTGGGTGGTGGGCTGCCCCGGGCCCAAACCAGCCCCCCCCCCCCCCTTACCCCGTGGGGGTTATATCTCTCGGGGACATTCATAACCTGCCAACTTTGTGGGTTTTGGCACTTTTCGGCAATTCTACAACTTTTGCTCCGATGTGCAAACATGTCCTCACCTGGGGGGGGGGGGGTATGTGTATACTTTTTGAAATCTGTGAGAAAAGGCCATTTCAGAAATGTATGGGTTGGGGGGGGGATAGGTAACCATATTTTTGAGTACCGAGGCCGAACTTTTCGGTGTTTCAGGGTTTTCGGGCCTCAGGCTGCTCCGCTCAGCGTGCGGGACACCAACTCACAGGTTTTCCCATGGGTGCTCCGACATATTGTGGAGTTGGAGCAAAGTGAAAGGAGGTAAATGGATGCATTTTGACGTGCTGAATCCAAATATTGTGGTCCCATGCCCCAACTTGACAGCCTGTTTGAAAATTTCTGCCATCTTTGATTTCTTGCACTCTGGTGAGCTTGATGCTGCAAGTTGCACCACACATCACCCGGGTGTCCAAGGTAGTTATTGGTCAAAGTGATCAACATATTGGGGTCTTAGGGGGACCCATGTTGCACATATCTTCTACACATCAAATGCAACCAATCCACCTGAATGACTTGACCCTTATATGCCCATATGTTGGAGTACTGGGGGTAGGAGTGCGGTGCAGTCTGTCTGAAACCGGATCAGAACAGGCAAAAAAACCCCAACCTGTCAACGGTAACGGCCAATTTTCGAAAAAATATGGTTCCGGACCCCCCCCCCCCAACCCATACATCTCCGAAAAGCCCTATTCAAGGCCTTTCCAAATATACCCCACATACCCCTACCTACGGGACACTCAGTGGACACAAATGAGGCAACAATGGCACCGACCCCCGAAAACCCACAAAGTTGGCAGGTTCGGTACCGTCCCCGAGAGATATGTTTCGCCTCCTCTGGTAGCCATGGCGGTTGTTGGGTGGTCTTGTTCTTTTTTTTTTTTGGAGGAACAACTTTTTTTGTACACGCAACCCCTACACCCTCCCAAAAAAAGTGCACGCGACCTACGCCTAAAAAGAAAAGTTTTTGCCACTTCTTTCCACGTGCGACTTCCGCCACAAAAAAGTGCACGCGACTTGCGCAAAAAAAAAAGTCCGCGACTTACGCTTTTTCCCGCACTCGATCTACGCTTCCTTCCCCCTCTCCCCCCCCTTCCCCCCCGTTTGGGTCCCCGGGGCATCGCCTGCCTGCCGCCCACGACTGCCCCACCGCCCGGCCTCTGTGCCCGTTCCGCCGCCCCCCCGCCGCGTTTCTCAGTTGGGCATGAAGGCGTGGCGCGTGTTCCAGCTGCTGGTCGTCCGGGCGGCCCTGGAGGGGTCCCTGGGGGAGGCGGGGGACGCGCGGCTGGCGTACTCCGACGACCTCGGCCACCCGGAGGGCGCCGGGCCCCCGCCGGAGCCGCGCCAGGCCTTTTTGGGCAGCGCGGACGACCTGGAGTCGGAGTCGGGGGAGGGCCACCCCGGGCACCGCGGGTCCATCTGGAACATCCTCAGCGATGGCTACGTGGGCAGTGAGGAGGGTATGGCCCCTGACGCTTGCGTGAATGGGGGCGGGGGCAGGGATGCATTGGAAGGGGGGAGGTCCCCCCCCCCACTCTTCAATACTCTCAAATGAATTAGGTCTCACCCCCCTCCAGGGCGCCCAGCCTATGCCCAGCTGCTGTCTCCCTGACGCCAAGTGCCAGTTCCCATGGCATTTGTGACCGACAGTAACCGCCCCCAACCGCTTCGGCAACCTCCTCCAACCGCCTGTCTACCCAATTCTGGGGCCACCTCTGAGCCCTTTTCCCTTCTAATGCATCCCTCGGGGGCGGGGGGGGGGGGCTGGTTTGCTACGTGCCGCGCATTGTCACTGCTTCGCATACATCAGTGTCCAACTCACCGCCCCCTTCGCATCTCACGGTTTGTGACAGAACGGATGCTATGGTCTTCGAGGCCACTGACAAGCCATTTTCTTCCTTTCTGCGCTTTGTGCTGACTGCCTCTTGTACATATGCGATAGCCCAGAGTTCCTTCGGGGGTGGAAGCGGAGGTGTGGGTTGCATCAGCGGGCGGAGGACTGAAGAACGGATCCCCTGATATAATTTAAACCACCATGAATTGAAATGCCGGGGACACTGTTTTGAGATTTGACCGCTTTCCAACGGGGCAGAATAGTAGTCCTGCCGGGCTAGACACGCTCTTTGGGGCTCTGGATTGAGCTGGCCAGGAGGGTGTCTGCCAGCAACGTGCCTGTCACCGCGTTGCTGCGGGGCTGTGCGCCGAAGAGGACGGGTTCAGGGCGGGGCAGTTGGGTTGTCGATTTTCGGGGAAGGGGGGGCGGGTCAGTAGAGCCGCCTGAAAGTAGGGAGCGGGGGGGAGGGGGGGGGGGGCTGTGTAGACTAGGAACATTAATGGGTTGTTGCTGCGGCGCCGGGGGAGGGGGGCGAAGAGCACTTTGTTTGGAGTATCAGGTGGTGTTGTATGTGAACCAGGCATTGGTGTGTGGTGTGTCGGAGACACGCTGATGTGTTGTGTGACGTGGGTATTGATGTTATGTAGATGTACGGGGCACTCATGCGCAAGCTGGTTAATAATGGGGGTGGGGCTGGGTGCCAAACACAATTTGCGCTGTAAGTTATGTAAACTTTCGTAAATTGCGCGGAAATGGCGTACATTTCTGTAAGTTTTGCAAATCCGGTGGAAATTGGGTGATTCAAGTGCTTTGCATGCTATGAGAGGTGGATGTAGATATCCAGGATACCTAGAATTGTGCGTATTTTTCCTCGTACGCCATTTTGGGGAAAATTCACACCAATTTACGCAATGTGGGGACCGGGGGCCAAAAACCAGGTAAACCCTCGTAAATAACTGGGTTGCTCACGCGTTGTATGGGGGCCGGGCGCTGGGCACCAATGTGTTGCCGGTGAGTTGCGCGTTGATGTCATGTGTGTGGACCGCGCGCTGATGTGTGGGATGTGAGCCGGGCTCTCATGTGTGGGATGTGAATTGCGCACTGACGTCCGCTGTCGCAACGGGGCATTGATGTGGTGCCTCTGGACTGGGCACTGAAGTGCTGCAGGCCAGCCGTGCACTATTGCTGTATGGGAACCGGGCTCCAATATGTCGTCCATGAATGGGGCTTTGATATCTTTTATGTGAATGGGGCGCTGATGCGGTGTACGTGAACCGGGGGGGGGAGGGGGGGGCTGGACCTCGGCCAGGGGGCTCTAGCTATCGCTTCCAAGTGTAAGTCTGCGACCTCCTGTCACTTGTGCAGCGGTGATTCCTGTGGCATGTGAAGCCACTTGTGGCTGTGCTTATTCCCGTCCGTTCAGGCATCCAGGCGTTCCTCAAGCGAGTGGTGGACATCGTTGTCACGGAGTTGTGCACATGCCTGAAGCTACTGCAGCTTCTGGATGTGCGCTACGCGACATTGCGACGGCAGATCCGCGATGTTGATAAGCAATTGTTCAACCTTGCCAAGCATGCCCGGAGGTGTGTGTGCGCGCGCTTTTCTTGCTTTGTTCTTGTCTCGCGGTTCTCAACGTGTGTGCGCGCGCGCATCCTCCTCCTCAACCTCCTGTCTGTTGGTGTGCACTTCTCTGCATGGGAATCCGAACACCCTTACCCGATGTGGTCTTCTGCAGCATGCACAGGCACTGAGTCGAGTCCAACACTGTTGGTGTGTGCCACGCTTCTCTTGTTTGCCACAGGGAGCGCCTTGCGGCCCAGAAGGCTCCCAACATCTCCAGCCAATGGAGCAGCAAAAGTGATGCACGCCTCCATCGCAGCCCCAGCCGTGGGGCCCAAGGCCCACCTGTTGCTGCAGCTGCAGCCGCCAGCCTCGTTTCGGCCTTCTTGGCGGCCGTTGCCCCGGCTTCGGTTGCGCCTATCAGTCGCTGGTCCCCCCTCCCCACAACTACTTATGCCAACACCAGCCCCAGTTCGGCGGCAAACAATCTTTGGGGCAGTATTGCCGCAGAGGCTGAGGTGTGTGGTCGTGTTCGTCCCTCTGTGTTTGGGGCCACTGGTGTATGCGTCTGCCGTGCTGTGTGGGCGTGCGTGCGCCTCTCTCACGCCCGTCATGTTGGCATGACATACACAATGGTCTACAGACCTGATGGCAAGGGCTCCAGTGCTGCAGTGGTTGTGGTTGTGGATGTTGTAGGAACAGCCCCTGCCGCACCCAGGGCGATCCTTAAGGAACCCAATTTTTTTTTTTTGCTGAGGACCGCCCTTGAGGACCGCCCCCAGCGACTACGAACCGCCAACCACCAACCGCCACCAAGGGCCAACCGCCACCAACCGCCAACCGCCACCAACTGCCAACCGCCGCCAAGCGCCAGCGGCGACCAACCACCATCCGCCAACCACTGCCAACCGCCACCAACCACCAATCACCAACCACCAACCGCCGCCAACCGCCAACAACCGCCACCAACTGCCAATGGCCAACCGCCAACGGCCAATTGCCACCAACCATGGCTGAACATATGAGCTACACGCGGTCTTTTTGCAAAATTGCCGTTTCGGAACACTTTTTTTTTCTTTCTCTTAAGGACCGCCCTGGCCGCACCCCTAACCACCGCAACGACCGAGAAGGGCAACAGCCACCACCATCGCCCCTGACAACACAGCACCACAAAGCCCACCAGCCCTACAGCCGCTAGTCGCCCAGGCTGCCTTCGGCGCAAAACAACTGCCCCAACCCCCCGCCCCAGCGCAACGTAACGTCAGCCAAGGAATCGCCGCAGGGGTGGGGTGAGGAGGGGCAGGAGCCGCGATGACCACCACCCCAGAGCTGACTACCATACCACTTGCCACTGCCACTGCCACCAACACCGCGGTAACCCCCAACGCCTTCACAGACCCTTCATCCACCAACCAGCCTGCGTCTGGACCCATGTGGGGCTTCATTGGTCGCCGGGCTCGCCCTTGCTCTTCTCTTTCATTACCAATGCAACCGGCCACACAACAATTGATCTGTTGTGACCTGGTCATCTTGGGCTCCCAGCCTCCAACCCTTTCGCTGTTCCCGAACACGGGGCCCTGGGCTCAGCTCACCCAAAGACCGCCCCTCTCCTCTGCCCTCTGCGCCCGGGGTAGTGCCGCTTCGGCTTCGTCAAGGGCTTGAGCCAGCATTGAGTGTTGGCGCTAAAGGTGCCAGACGGAAAATTACCTCGAAGCGGTTGTTGGATCAAGCGCAGGCGCGGGCGCCATACACCCCCCTTTTTGGGGGGTCATTTGCGTAGCATACCCCAACGGGTGATATGGGATGTCTAACCCCTTTACAATCATCATTTTGGAAGACAAAATTACCCCCCAATGAGTTTTTCGATTTTCACCCCTCTAACCCCCCTGTTCCCGGGCATCATTTTTTAGGTGGGGTGGGGTGGGGCTTGCGGGGCAGTTCCCAAAAAAGGAAGTTTACTCAAAACTTTGCTCAGTTTAAGTGGGTGTTGGAGCCAGTTTTCAGGAAAACCAAGTGACTCTTCTACTGCTTTACCCCTCCCTCTTCTTATTCGAAGGGTGAGTATGTACTCACGTTAGTTGATCATCTGGCAAGGTCTACTCAGTGCACAGTATCTTCAACAACAGTGCCTTTGTTGAATGTGGTGAACAGAAAACGTTGAGAGGCAGTCATGTCATATTGCACGCCTTCACATGTTGCGCGATGCGTTGGCGTTGAGTTCCCTTCACACCCCATGAATGTGGAGCGGTGCCACTATCAGTACGCACCATTTTGCTTTTTCTTGTTGCCTCACACAAACCTTGTGGCCTCAAACTCCGGTTGAGACGTCGAGTTTGGCTCAAACTGGACCTCCTTACCCAAGCAACGCCTATGTCCAAGCCACACTAGGCATTGGTCCTGTCAATTTTTTTTTCACATCGCGGATTTTGCAGGGCCTTTGTAGCATATTTTGCCCCTTGGTTTTCAGGACAGTACACCATGGCTTTGGGCATGTACCGCGCACAGTGCAACGCGTAAGCAACACCCTTGTCCAAGCAACACTGGGCGTTGGGTCCGTCAATTTCTGGTCATTTACCGTTGCTTGGACAAGGGGTCGGGGTAAGTGGTATCCAGTGCCTCCAAGCTGCCATACGAATGGTCTCAGTATGGCTAAAGGACCACCCCAGGCAAACATAGCCACACACCGATGCCCTTCAGCCGCAACCCCTTGCCCAAGCCCTACACCTCCGAACCCAATGCTGAGACCCTCCACCCGAACCCTCTTCCCAGGCCCTACAGCAACAGCGGCACACGTTGATGCTGTGCAAGGCCAGCATCGAGAAGACCAACACAACCCGTGTGTCTCACACCGTAGCCTTCCTGTCCCTTGTGAACTCGCTAGTGACCACATCCCCGTTGGCCCTGCACCTCGTGGCCGAGCAGCTCGCGGTCATCTTTGCGTTCATGCTTCGGAGCTCCTTCTGCGGCCACACCGCCGTGTTCCGCTTCTGTTTCGTGCTGCTGAGGCATATCCTTCCAAAGGTGCTACTACAGCTTCGACTCAAATTATTTTTTGGGGGGATGGGAGCCGCAGGACATGGGGCATATGCCACAGGGGGGTGGGGCGAAGGCAACTGGAGCCCTTGGGGAAGGGCAAAATGGAGACGGAGAGGAAAATCACACAGCATCCCAACGTCGATACGCTCTTGTCCGAGCAGGAACTACCTGAGATCCGTAGAATTTGCAATCAATCACACCATTGGCAGCATCCAAAGCATAGGCAGATGTCTGGCTGGAAGCAACCACAAGGGCCACAGGGGCAGGGGCAGCCATGAAGGTTGGTGGCGCGTAAGTTGCAGGTGCAGGGGCCGCATATGGGACAGGTGCGCTGTATGAGGGAGCAGCATAGCTCATGGGTGCAGGGCAGCATGATGGGGCAAGTGCTGGACAGTTTGGACCACAGATCTCGCATTTGTGGGAGGGGAAACTGAGATTTTTTTGCTTCTCAACATCTGAACACCCGACTCCATGCCCATTGGCCAGGGATGAAGGGAGAAGTGCAGTGCTGTGGTGCATCGTGGCAGATTGGATGTGGGTGACAGGCCCTAAGGGGGTAGCGTTAGCGCGCCAGGCCACACCAAACAATCCATCCAATTTGTTGCATTTCATCCAATTTTGCATGCGGACGCAGGTCCGTCACCCTCCTTATGGACCAATGGACCACGTTCCACCTCATGTCTGGACGATAAAAGCAGCTCAGCCGCCACACAAGATTAGGGAGAGGATGAGGGAGAGGTGTGTCCTTTGTGTTTTCAAAAGCGCCCCACCATCACACTTTGTGGTGAGTGCAAGGAGCATCATTGTGCTGAATGTCTTGACGCCCACACTTGTGGGGATACTACTGTTTGTGAGGCACATGAGAAGTGACATACATTGACGTCGAATTCAGCCATTTCGCCTGATGCAGCGTGCTTTGTAGGGAAGGTTTGCGGTCCACTCTGGTCTACGTGGGGGGCTTTTCTAGGGGAGGATAAATCTGGGGTTAAAGTCGGGCTAGTTAATACAAAAGTCAACATCAAGTAATTGCAATTATTGCCTTGGAATGTCCGATGAAGGCAGGAGTTGATTAGCCACAACTGAAACCCACAGGTTGTCTGGATAGTGATCACTTGATCTCTCCTGCATGACGTGGGGTGTTTTGGGCCACAGGGCGTTCCCTTTCCTCTCCAGCCGTCAGGCCCGCCGCCCCCTCCGGGCATTGACAGCGGGAGGACGTCCGTGGGCAACTCTTTCGGTTCTGGAGTTCCGTGATGCACTTGGCCGTGTACACAAACGCGGTGCGGAGACTCTTCAGAGGACTCATGAGGGGACCGCCGTGTACTGGCGGGCCTGCGGACTTCCACCCGCAAGGAATGTGGGCCCAGGGCGCGGGGAGTGGGCCCTGTTGTGAAGGGCCTCGGGGCGATGGTGCGGGGCCGGCATCGGGCGCCCTGTTTTAGACCTGAAGCCCCCAAAATGGAGCGGAAGGGCAACGGCCGACTACACGACATGGGGCACCAGACGGACCATTGATTTCCAGGCGTTCACAGTGGCATTCACTTGGGGGCGGGCTGCACCCCCCCCCCCCCCCTTTCAGACCCCCGCCCTACGCCAATACAGCGGGTTGGCCAATGGCCCCTCCGAGCGGTCGGCGGACACGTGAGTCCCAATGCCCGCCCCCACTCAGCACACCCCTTCAGCGGACATCCGATTGTTGCACGTCCAAAACGCTCAGAGTGACATGTGGAATCCAAAAGATGCCCCCAAACCCGGACCCCCCCACCCCCAAAAGCCCTTCAGAACTGAACTGGACTGAACGGAACTGAGGCGAACGGCCCCCTGTCCCCGTGGGTCGTGCAAAGTGAATGGTCCGTCTGACGCGCTCGTCTGCTTGCACGGGTACGTGCAAGTTCTCTGGATCCTCTGGATCAGAGCCACTGGGTCTTGCCCGCAACTGCTTCACCGCTCCGTTGCAGTCGATCGATGGCTGCGCAATACTGGGGAGGGGGCAATTAGGAACAAGCAAAATTTGGCACAACAAAAGTGTGCCAAATTATGGCACAGTATTTGAAGGTCCGAAGACATTTTTCTAGCTTTGTGTTTGAGCTCTCTTGGCATGCGCATCTCCCCCGCACCCCAGGAAATAAGAGGAACCATCCAAGCAGCCATCCAGAAGCCTCCGAGCAATAATAGCAACCAACCAAAGGCCCATGGGGGATAAACAACCGCCATTCACGGTCTCTGGTTTGTAGTATTTAAGAATCGGCGCCAACTTTGCTCTGCACCAAAATTCGCCGTTCCAAACTTCGTACGTTCCTAAAATTCCCCTCCCCGTTACCCGACTGCTGCACCAATGTTCTGCAGGTGCTGCCCGAACAAGCCGATCAGGCTTTGCAGGCGGCGCTCAGCGGTGAGGTCAAGGAGGGCGGTTCGACACCAAACAGCGCTGCACACGCGACAAAGTCTACTACACCAGGTGTGCGGACCCTTTTCAGGAATGTGGGGGCCGGCTCAGCAGGTGGATTGTTGTCACGGGGACGAGGCGATGGCGTCCGCGGGGCCGGAGACCGGGCCCAGCGCGGCCGCACCGCGCCGGTCACCTCCACCAGCGTCGTGTCCATGAGGTTGACCAGGAGGGCCGGGACGGTGGGGCTGATTAAGAAGGCCGCCGCGCAGGACTGCGCGTCGTCTGACTCCGCTCTGCGCGATCTGCCGGACCTGCGCCACGAAGCCGGTGATCCCGGTCCGAGACACAGAGCCGGGCTCGGAAGAACACCGACGCCAGAGAACCGCCTTCATTTGCGCACCTTCCCCAAAGAACAACCGCCCAAAAGCCTCAACGTTTCAAGGGGGCGGCGGGTACACGGGGGTCGAGGCTCAAGGGGCATGATGAGCCACCCACTAGCCCTTCTTTTGCGCATGCCTTGACACGTGATCCCTGGATGTCGCATGCACCATTATCACACACCCAAAATTCCCTCTCCCTTTTTTTCCCCCAGCATTGACCCCCGCCAATTGTCCTCCTTTCTAATGTAAAAGGCACCACCTCAGGACTCTGTGATTCCAGATCGAAAAGAGGAGAAGTGCTTGCCTTACACAGCACCCTAGCGCCTTAGGCCACCCCAATCAATATCTCCAACCGCCGTGGCATGATCTGCGCTGCTGCTTTAGCACTACCAAACTTCCCACGAACACTCATCGCATCGGTGTCCGATCCACAGGCACCTCCACCATTCACTTCCTCTTCCGCCTCGACACGGAGTCGCAGCAGGCCATCCGATTGCAAAAGGGACAGAGGGCCCGGTCCGAGCTCGTGAGGCACTACTTCGCATTCAGCAGCGAGCACGCCATCATCCGCATCCTCCGCACACTGTACTGCTGCAAGCAGTGGCGCGGGCCTCTGTTGCAGGTCTTTACTCTTTGCTGTCGCACAACACTGTGGCAGGCACAGGGAACACCTGCAATGGGTAACCCATGGTCATGGGTCGTGAGGGTGTCCTGGCACAGTCCGCTGCCATGGGCAGTGTGAGGCCCCAAAGGGCAAGCCGCTGATTGTGTGTGTGCCCTTGCCCTTGCCCTTGCCAATGATTTGCTGCTGCTCAATATGGGCTGTTTGGGAGCCACATGGGGCTTCAAGGCATGGCCTCTCGCAGAACATACACAGTGCATGTGGTGCCACAACTGATCGTAGGGATGAAACAAACCTAGGAGGAGCGAGTCAACACTCACCTACTGCACAAAATCATCCCATCCACCTGGACACCCGAAGGTCCGATGAAAGTATGCAAAGTTATATCCCACAGCCGAGGTCTAAGGCCGGGCGACAGGATGTCATTGAATCTAATGGCCGTGCTGTGGAAGGCACCAGCCTCCTAGTGGATCCCACCCCAATGGATCCAGGTAATTCTTTGCAAGGTGCACATGCCCCCAAGCACAAGCGACAACCCCCTGCAGACTAAGACCCGTCTTGTGTGGAGTGCA
The DNA here is from genome assembly GCA_964036045.1 of Eutreptiella sp. 'Long Island Sound 2002'. Classification (NCBI taxonomy): domain Eukaryota; phylum Euglenozoa; class Euglenophyceae; order Eutreptiales; family Eutreptiaceae; genus Eutreptiella; species Eutreptiella sp. 'Long Island Sound 2002'. The sequence continues at coordinate 144,933,245 of OZ038383.1, read as the reverse complement.
CAATCTGACAAGCCCTGTGTGGAGTGTGCATGGCTAGGAATGGATGAGACTAGATGGGCAGAGTTCAATGGGCCCCCAAGTCATACGACCGGCAGTGAATGGATTCCATAGGCTCCAACAAGCCAGCCCCTTCTTTAGCCCAGAGTGCACATGCCCATCGATGCTTGCAAGTGGGTGTTTTTCGAGTGCTCAATACCATATATCATGACATGTGTAGACTGTAGAGGGCCCGATGCCCCATCCACAGCGGGGCCTTTGCCTCCGAACGGGGGCCATCTTATACCCCCAGGGGCCTCTGCACTTTGCATCAGGCACATGGTCTGCACGCTGGGCCTCATGAATGTCACGTGGGGCAGTCGATATCAACTGATTGCCCTTTCGCCATGCGCACCGGACTAATCATAATACTAAGTGCCCCATGCATTTGGAACACAACCGATGCACTCCGCGTGGGGCACTATGTACACTGCATAGTTTTGGTCATGTGCATTCAACCCCCCGCGTGCTCTGCCTCTAACGGGTGATTTCTACAAGAGGGCTGCTGCACTCATTACAAGGATGGTCGTATCCACACAGAGTCCCGTTCTTTCCTCAAGTGGCCATTGGTTCTTCTACCCGTGGCACGGTGCTAGCTCTTCTTGTTTGGCATTGGCTAGGAGACTTCTCATTGTCCCCCACCACTTGCACTTGGGCTTGCGTTAATTTAGCCATACTGATTTGTTGTCATTGTGGCACCCTGAGAAGGCAGCGGTTATCGAGCTGTATATAGCCATATTGATTTCAACCCACTATGGGGACCCCGAGAAGGCAGGGGCTATGTAGCCCTGTTGGTATCTCCCCACAGTGGGAGAAAGGAGGGGTTATGTACCCATATTCATGCACCCTCACTGGGTACCACGGGAAGGGGTGGGTTATTCAGCCGTGTTGGTTTGTCCCCACTATGGGGACCCCTAATAGGCGGGGGATATGTAGCCATATTGATTGCTCCCCACTATGGGATCCCCGCGAAAGCAAGGGTTGCGTAGCCATATTGATTTCCCCCCACCATGGGAACCCTGAGAAGGCAAAGGTTGCGCCACTATATTGATTGCACCCATTATGGGGACCATGAGAGGGAATGGGTTATGTTTCCATCCCTCAAAAGGCAAGAGTGGTGCAGCCATATCGCTTCCGCCCCACTATGGGGCCCCCGAAAAGGCATGGTTTATCTCCCCGAATTGTTTCCCACCGCTACGGGTACCCTAAGAAAGCAAGTGACACTCAACACAAAACTAGACAATTTTTTGAAGTATCAGCTCAAATGTCTAATTTTCCTTTTTTTTTTTGAGCGTCAGTGCGAGTGTAACCAAAAAAGTCAAATGGTTTATCTTCGCTTCCAAACCCCCATTTTGGGCATTCCCGGGTTACCTAGCACTTTTTTGGCCCAACGCGCCCACGTGTGGGTCACTTCTGATTTTGTCCCTTGCTTTGAAGTGTTGGGAAGCCCCAGACGGTAGGGGTGATTTAGCCAATCTGCCCACATGTGAGCCACTTCTGATTGTGTCCCCCAATGTGAAGCGTTGGGGACCCCCCAAACGGTAGGGTTTATGTAGTCGATCCGGCAAGTTGTCGGCTACTTTTGACTTTCCCCCCCTCTCTGAAGCGTTGGGGACCCCCCACACCGTAGGGTTTATGTAGCCAATTTGTCCACTTGTTGGCCACTTCTGATTTTGTCCCCCCCTTTGAAGCGTTGGGTACCCCCCAAGACCACAGGGGTCATGCAGCCAATCCATCCACTTGTCGGCCCCTCCTGACTTTTATCCCCTCATTTGAAGCGTTGAGAACCCCCAAGATCGTAGGAGTGATGTTGCCAGTCCGCCCACATGTGGGCCACTTCTCATTTTGTCCCCTGCTGTGAAGCAAGGGCGGGTGGGCGAAAAGGCAGGGTCATGAGCCAATCTGCCCACATTTGCGCCACTTCTGAATTTGTCGTGTGTTGTGAAGTGTTGGGGACCCCCCCCACACGGTAGGGCTTATGTAGCCATTATGTCGACTTGTCCGCCACTTCTGATTTTGGTCCCTCCTTTGAAGCGTTGGGACCCCCCAGACGGCAGGGGTGATGTAGCCAATCCGCCCACATGTGGGCCACTTCTTTTTTTTCCACCTTGCTTTGAATCGTTGGGGACCCCGTAGACCCCAGGTGTGGTGTAGCCAATCTGCCCACATGTGGGCCACTTCTTTTTTTTTCCACTCTGCTGTGAGGTGTTGGGGACCTCCCAGATGGCAAAGGTGATGTAGCCAATCCGCCCACATGTGGACCACTTTTGATATTGTCCCCCGCTCCCGAAGCCCTGGGGACCCCCTTGATGGCAGGGGTCATGTAGCCAATCCGCCCACATGTGGGCCACTTTTGATTTTGCCCCCCGCTCCCGAAGCGTTGGGGACCCCCTGGACGGCAGGGGTCATGTAGCCAATTGGCCCACATGTGGGCCACTTCTCCCTCTCACCGTGTCCCCCGTTGTGAAGTGTTGGGGACCCCCCCCACATAGTGGGGTTTACGTAACCAATCTAGCCACTTGTGGGCCAATTTTACTTTTGTCCCCCTCTCTGAGGCGTTGGGGACCCTCCAAGATGGTAGGGGTCATGTAGCCAGTCCGCCCACTTGTCGGCCACTTCCAACTTTTATCCCCTCATTGGAAGCGTTGAGGACCCCCAAGATGGTAGGAGTGATGTTGCCAATCCGCCCACATGTGGGCCACTTCTCATTTTGTCCCCCGCTGTGAAGCACGGGGGGGGGGGGGGCGAAAAGGCAGGGCAATCGGCCCACATTTGGGCTACTTCTGAATTTGTCCTGTGTTGTGAAGTGTTGAGGGCCCCCCACACGGTAGGGCTTATGTAGCCATTATCCGACTTGTCCGCCACTTCTGATTTTGTTCCCCTCCTTTGAAGCGTTGGGGACCCCCCAGACGGCAGGGGTGATGTAGCCAATCCGCCCACATGTGGGCCACTTTTGATTTTGTCCCTCGCTCCCGAAGCGTTGCGGACCCCCTGGACGGCAGGGGTCATGTAGCCAATCGGCCCACATGTGGGCCACTTTTGATTTTGCCCCCTGCTCCCGAAGCGTTGGGGACCCCCCCACATGGTGGGGTTTATGTAACCAATCTAGCCACTTGTGGGCCACTTCTATTTTTGTCCCCCTCTCTGAGGTGTTGCGGACCCTGCAAGACAGCAGGGGTCATGTAGCCAGTCCCTCCACTTGTTGGCCACTTCTGATTTTGGTCCACTCCTTCGAAGGTTTGGGGACCCCCGAGACGGTCGGGGTGATGTGGCCAATCCGGCAAGTTGTCGGCCGCTTCTCATTTTGTCACCTCTTTAAAGCGTCGGCGACCCCCCAAACGGCAGCGGTGATGTAGCCAGTCCGCCCACATGTGGGCCACTTCTTTTTTTCCACGCTGCTTTGAATCGTTTGGGACCCCATAGACGCCAGGTGTGGTGTAGCCAATCCGCCGTGATGTGGGCCATGTGTGATTTTGACCCTCGCTTTGAAGCGTTGTAGACCCCATAGACAATAGGGGTGATGTAGCCAATCCGCGGACTTGTGGGCCACTTCTGATTTTAGTCCCCGCTCTGAAGTGGTGGGGACCCCCAAGATGGTAGGGTTGATGTAGCCAATCCACCAACTTGTGGGCCACCTTGACTTTGTCCCCCGCTCTGAATTTTTTGGGACCCCCAAACGGCAGTGGTGGTGTACCCCATCCGCCCACAAGACATTGTCAATTTTGTTCCCCTCGGTGCCATGCCCCTTTTCTCAGCTCCTCTCAACCTTTTCTCACAACAATTACCCTATTGTACACTGCGCCTTTAGGTGTATTGTATCCAATGTTCATTGGTTCCTTGTCAAACCCTTCCACTCCTTCTTTCTCTCCCAATAAATCCCGATAGACCCTAACCAACCAACTAATTTTTTGTCCAGAGGCTTCTTGCGGTGCATCCAATACCCACCCATTGGTCTCCCCTCCTCTCCCTGTTATTATGTGTCTGCGCCACGGCTCCATTGCCTTGCCCATGCTTGGAGTACCCAAAATGTCCGTGCCACTAATTTTGCCTCATTCCACCTCTCCAAGTAGCAATGGTTGTCAAATTTGATTTCTCCCCCACCACGCACGCTAACACTCAAATTTTTTTGGGGTACACTGGCTTTGACACTCAAAAAAATGATGTAAGTTTTTTCTTCGGAGTGTTGCGCGAGTACACTGGTGTGACACTTATTATGCACCTATATTGATTTTCACCATGATGGGTACCTTGAGAAGGCAAGGATTTTATAGCCTTATTTTTTTTACCTGACCATCGGGACCCTGAGATGATTCTCTTGCCTCTTTTTCAACCTTTATTCCGCTTGGGTTTTTAGATTGCTTATTCATCTCCGTTTTCTTTGTTGGGTGTACTTTGACTAGTTGCTCCCCTTGGACTCTTTCTGAATTCGTAAGTCTATTGAAAATGACCATCACAAGTCCCTACCTATAGCAAAATGGAACAAGCGCACAAGTCCTCAGGTACACGTATTCGGGTTGATCCTACTTTAAGCCTGTGTTACTCCTTGATACCCGTAGCCTGGGACCCACTCCACGTTGATAGATGACGGCGATTTGGTGGTAGATTGGGCAGAGGCAATCAACTCATTATGCACTCTGGTCATATTTAATGGAAGGAAAGGAGACCCGAGTGAGGAATCCAGCCCAATAGCAATAACCGGAGTGAAACAACACAAATTGGGAACAATTGAGGAGGGGGAGAGAAGGAGAAAGAGACATTTGGATTGGATTGTATCAAATTACACGTCATCAACTTTTATTCAAAGGCCCGTGTGTGCTTTGACTTGCATTAATGCATGCATTATAGCCACTTTACTTGACATTGGGAGAAAAGACGCATACCATAGCATCTCGGAAGGAGATGATGGACTCAAATCCAATGTTTGCCTATATCACAGCGCGACTGGACAGACACCTTCGCATTCACAAGCATCGGTTCATCATCCACCCCGGCAGTCACTTGGAATTTGTATAGTCAATCACAAGAATTTAAAATTTCTGATTTGCATGCAATTTATCTTCTTCGATGTGCGATCATCACCTGGTATCCTAACCTACCATATTGCCCCCATAATGGGGAACCTGAGAAGGCAGGGATTATGCAGCCATGTTGCTTTCTTACCACTCTAGGGAGCCCGAGAAGGTAGGGTTGTATTGAGCCATAATGATTTCTTCACCCACTATCTAGACCTTGAGAAGGCTTGGTTCTTGAGCCCCATTGGTTTCTTCCCACTATGGGTACCCAGAGAAGCAATGGGTGATGTAGCGATATTGTTTGTCGCCACTACTGGGACTTCGAGAAGGTGGGCTTTATGCAGCCATTTTGCTTTCTCCCCACTATGGGGACCGGAAAATGGCAGTACGTATGTACCCATATTGTTTTCCACCACTAAGTGTATCCTGGGACGGTAGGGGTTTTATAGCCATTTTCTTTGCTCCCCACTATGGGGACGCCGAGGAGGCAGGGCTTGTGCAGCCATATTGCTTTCTCCCCCCTGTCGGGAGCCTAAATCTAGTCATATTGATTTCCTCATTCGCTTTGGGTACACTAAGAAGGCGTGGATTATGCAGCCCTTCGAATTACCCCTACTATGGGGACCTCTAAAAGCTTGGGGTTATGTAGCCATGTTGCTTTCTCCCCACTATGGGGACTCCGAGAAGGCGTGGGTTATGCAACCTTGTACCTCTCCCCCCTTCGATAAAGCAGGGGTTTGGCAGCTAGATTGCTTTCTCCCCACTAAGGGGACCCCAAGAAGCTATATTGGTTTCCCCTCACCATGGCGATCTTCAGAAGGTGGGGGTTGTGTAGCCATATCGACTTCCCCCACTATGGGGACCCCGAGATGGTAAAGGTTACGCAACCATATTGAGTTGACCCCACCATGGAGAACTCGAGATCTCGGGGGTGATGCAAGCATATTGCTTTCTCCCCTCAACGGGTACATAGAGAAGGTAAGGATTATGTAGCCATACTGATTTCACCCTACCATGGGGCCCCAAGACGGGAGCGGTTGTGTAAGCATGTTGCTTTCCCCCCACTATGTGGGCCCACAAGAGGCAAGGTTCACATAGCCGTATGGATTTCTCTTCACAACCACATAGCCGTATTGATTTCTCTTCACAACGGGGACTCCGAGAAGGCAAGGGGTGTATAGTCATATTGATTTCGCCCACTATCAGGACCCCAAGAAGGCCGGGGCCATATACCCATATTTAATTCATCCGCTATGGGGACCCCTATTGGGCATGGGATGTGCAGCCCACCCCAAGCCTAGAGGGTTTCTTGCGGCCATATTGTTTGGTCTCCACTACGGGGACCCCGAGAAGGAATGGGTTATGGAACCATCATGATTTCCCCCCACTATTAGGGCCCCGCGAATGCACGGGCTAATGCATGCGTATTGCTTTCTACCCACTATCATAACCCTAAGGAGGCATGGCTTATGCATTCATATTGCTTCCTCCCCACTATTGGGACCCCAAGCAGGCAGGGGCTATCTACCCATGTTGATTTGCACCACAATGTGTATCCTAAGAACGGAGCGGTTATTTCGGCATATCGATCCCTTTACTAACTATAGGGACCCCGACAAGGCATGGGTTTTACAGCGCCAATGCTTCCCCCCCACTATGGGGACGCCAATAAGGCAAGGGTAATACAGCCATATTGATTTCAACCCAGAATCGGGCCCCGGGCATGCAAGTGTTTCTTCCACGATATTGCTTCCCCTCCAAAATGGAGACGCCAAGAGGGCCGAGGTTAGTTGGCCATAATGATTTCCACAACGAGGCATGACCTCAAAAAGTAGGGATGATGGAGCCATATTGATTTGCCATCACTTTGGGGTCCGTGATATGGCAAGGGTTATGCAACCATATTGCTTCGCCCCCCCCCCCCCCCATGGGGACGTCGAGAAGGCACGGTTTATGAAGCCATATTGCTTTTTGCCCTCTATGGGGATCTCGAGACGGGAGTAGTTGTGTAGCCATGTTATTATCTCCCCCCTCTGGTGACCCCGAGAAGGCACGGGTCACGCAACCATATTGCTTTCTCCCCCCTATATGGACCTCGAGAAGGCAGGAGGTGTGTAGCCATATCGATTTGACCCCACCGTGGAGATCTTGAGATCTCGGGGGTGATGCAATCATATTGCTTTCTCCCCTCTATGGGCACATAGAGAAGCAAACGAGTGTGTAGAAATAGTGATTTCCCCCACTATGGGGACCCCAAGATGGTAAAGATTACACAACCATACTGAGTTGACCCCACCATGGAGATCTCGAGATCTCGGGGGTGATGCAAGCATATTGCTTTCTCCCCTCTAAGGTCACATAGAGAAGGTAAGGATTATGTAGCCATACTGATTTCACTCTACTATGGGGCCCCAAGCGGGGAGCAGTTGTGTAGCCATGATGCTTTTTCCCCACTATGTGAGCCTACAAGAGGCAAGGTTTAGATAGCCGTATGGATTTCTCTTCACAACGGGGACTCCAAGAATGCATAGGCATATTGATTTGCCCATGCACTGGTCCCAACAGCCCTGTTTTGCTCCTAGGGGTGTAATGAATTTTTGCCTCTGCACCTCAATAACATGCCCCACAACAAACCCACATCGGTGCCTCTGACCATGGCTCATGCACGAATGATTGCTGTTGACCACCGAATTGGCACCATGTGGCACTATGGTGTGGATCATTCCTCATTTATTGCCACGATGCTTCATTGTCTAATCGTTGTGGAAAAAGGTGTGTCCCATTTAGAGGCACCAAGATTGCACAACATTGATACCGCAATTGGTTTTTTTTAAGCATGATTTAAAGACAAATGGGGCATAGAGTGACACTAGCAGGTACAGTACGATTTCACGATGCCGTGTGGATAATTTGGTACTCTCCTTTACGTACATACCGAGGAATCATGTGCGATACACAGGGAAGCGGAGCATACTTGTCGCTGAAAACTCCAACATCCTAATAGTGTGCCACCCAGGTGACGGACGCCGGGGCTCCATAGCCAAACGGGGATTTTGATCCTTTGTTGTTGCTTGTGTGAACATGATTTAAAGACAAAGGGGGCATAGAGTGACGATAGCATGTACAGTACAATTTCATGAAGCCGTGTGGATGCTTTGGTAATCTCTTTTGCGTACATACTAAGGCATCACGTGCGACACGCAGGGAAGCTGATGAAAACGTTCAACATCCTCATAGTGTGCCACCGAGGTGACGGACGCTGCGGCTCCACAGCGAAACGGGGAGTGCCGGGCGAAGAGCTTGGGCAAGCACTCGCTGGGGTCCTAAAGTGATACAAAGCGAAGCAACGGCAACAGACACCCAACACTGCCATGGAATACCTACCAACCACCATGGATCGCATTTCAAAACCCAATTGTTGATGGCCTATTCCTTGCTAGCAATTCCTCACAAAATCACCCACTCCAAATCTTGATCACACAGCCTGTTGTCAAATGTCATTGACCTCAACCATCCATCAAACACCATCACAGCCAACTATCAGACTGGCACTTTTCATCCATTGAGCAATGTCTACCTCCTGTCATTGAGTGTTTTTTACTAATCAACCGCTGATGATACCATCAGCCACACAAAATGTTACCCACCACTGGCAATCTGCATGCTGCAACTGCACAGTTCACTTTCCATGCAACTAGAAGTCCTGGTCCGTAGAGCCTCATTTTGAAGAGGAGGGTGAGGAGACAAAGCACGACTTTAGGCACCAAACAATCCGCAAGTCGCTTGAACATTTAAATAAAACAGGGAAGTAGCCTAAAAACGTGGCCTTACACCGTCAAGCCCTATATTTCTCAATGTAGACCAACATCCCAACAACATAAGCAACGGGCCCCGGATTATCGCAGGTGTCGCATGCTATAAGCGAGAGAGGCGGGGGTTTATTCTGGAAATGTATGGTAGCAGTGCGAACGCAACATCATCCGGCGACCGGCTTTGGTGAGGGGGCCTTTGGCCCCAGCCCCTTGGCGATACGTTTTCACCTTTGACAAACTACGGCCGCTCACCGTGCCTACAAACCGCAATAGCAATACACGTGTTCAACACTGCTGGTGCATAGCATCGCATGTGATGGGGGTGGCGGGGATGGGTGGCATGCACACTAGTAAATGCAGTTGCATGACCGTTTTTGTTGGGGCCTTCGGTACGTCGGCAAGGCCTTCGGACACATGTTGACCGAGCCAAATACCGCCGGAGATGTTGCGGGAGTTCCTCCAACCAAAATTGCCAAATGCAACGCGACTGCAATGCAACGTCAAACGATCACCTAAGGACACCCTACCACACCAACGCCAGAATTATGCAACCCTCACTCCACACGACACAACGTGAGCCTCATGCAGGGAATGCTATGCCCAATGGGTCAAACGTTGAAGGACACCAAGTTCACGGTTGGGCTGTGGGATGAACACAGGCATCACATCGGCATCATCGGTGGTTATAGTCGGAGGAGTCAATCTCCATAGGCTTTTGTATGATCTTCACATGCCGGATTTTGGTCTTCTTCTTTGGTTTGGACTCGTTCTCGGTGAGGGCAGTATCACCCTTTGACTCGTCATCATCGGATCTGGAGCGCTTCGAACGTTTCTTGTGAGAACTCCTCTTCTCCCAGCCGGCCAGCTCCTCGCTTCCCTCCGTGGGCCCTCCTTGCTCCTGGGGCTCTTGGCGAATGAGCAACAAGGGCGGCGGGTGGCAGATACGAGGGGAAAGGCATGCACGGGCAGAGCAAGGAATCGGGGGAGAGGGACAGAGAGAAGCATCCTTTTGTGCCCCGTTTGGGTGAATTTGCTTAACTGCTTCAATGGGTTGCCGGGGTTGCCCAACATAGGGGTGCTGTTTGTGCCCCCCCATTGAGGGAAAAGAAAAACTCCTCTGCCCAAGCACAAACCGTGTGCACATCATCGGTGGGTAGAGTCGTAGGAGTCATTCTCCATAGGCTTTTGTTTGATCTTCACATGATGGATATTGGTTTTCTTCTTTTGTGTGGAGTTGTTCTCGGTGAGGGTAGTATCACCCTTCGGCTCGTCATCATCGTATTTGGAACGCTTGGAATGTTTCTTGTGAGGGCTCCTCTTCTCCCGACCGGCCAGCTCCTCGCTTCCCTCCCGGGGCCCTCCTTGCCGCCGGGGCTCTTGGCGAATGAGCAATGAGGGCAGCGGGTGGCAGATAAGAGGCGAAAGGCGTGCACGGGCAGAGCAACGAGTCAGGGGAAGACCCGGAACGCATCTACCCTGGTTTGCAGCACGATAATCGAAAGCTGGACGCAGTCTTCTTTTTCGCGGGGCAACACTGCTTTCCAAAGAGCAGTTAAGAACGAGCTGACTTACGTGGGGACTACGCTTCTTCCCAAAAAAGTAGTCCATCAAGAGCACCTACCCCAACGTGACAGTCCACACAATCCGTGCAAAACACCCAAATATACCTCGCCGGCCTATGGGCTGCACGTCATTGTTATCTCAAATGTCACACATTAGGTCTGTGGCACCCCCTTGTTTCTCCTTTCCGTAGCCATCCGGGGGCTTCCCCATTGGCATGTCAGGTCTAGCTCCATGGTCTCCAAAACCAAGTTTGGGTGAGGGTGAATGTTGTTTTTTTACCTCATCCCCGCTCTGGGTACTGCGAGAAGGAGGGGATTATGTAGCCATATATATTTTCCATACTATGGGGACCATTAGGAGGCAGAGTTCATATAGTTAGATTGATATACCCCCACTAACACAAAGGAAGTTATTGTTTGTGTAGCCATGTTGATTTCTCTCACCTTATGATCCATGAGGCGACAAGGGGTGATGTCGCCATATTGATTTTCCCCCTCCTTTGCGGACCCCAAGACAGCAGGGATGAGGCAACCGTTGAGCTTTCTCACAACCATGGCGATCCCGAGAAAGAAGGGGTTATGTAGCCATATTCATTTTTCCCGCTATCACAAGAAGAGGTGCCTACGTGGACATGTAAGAAAAATCAGGAACCCTTCTCTTTGTAAACTCCTTAGACTCCATGCTCATGAACATCCCCAGTATCAAGTCCAATGATCCCAACAAAATCTTCCACACCCAAAAATTTCCAGAACCGTGCGCCATCTTTAGGCTTCAGCCATTCCTATGGGTTCATCAATTGGTGCCCGATGGATTTGATCACAGGCCTTGTTTTCCCCGAACATTGAAGGCGGTGATAGAAGTTTGTTGGACTCAAGCCTACAACTGCAGGAGATAGAAACTTGGTGATATACACACAAAACAACATGGGGATGGGTAGGCACACATTGGAGTGGAGGCGGGGGGAGGGTGGGAGGTTTTGGGACTCAGAGGGGGGCTGAGGTGTGTGTGTGGGGGGGGGGGGGGTTGACCCTCCTCCTTGACACATTTTGGCGCCGTTGATAGTGTATTTTTTTTTGAACCCGTATAGCGGTTGATAAAATACCATTGAATATTGTGGGCTTCAGATTCTTGCGGAGATTTCGTTGTGTGATCTGGACACTCTCTTTCATTGGGACCATAGAACCAAGGGTGTGTGGCCATTTTTTTTCCAAGTATTGGGACCCCAAAAAGGCAAGGGTTATGTAGCTTTATCGCTCTGGCTAGCACTGTGGTCAACGCGAGAAGCTCGGGTATGTAGGCGTATTGAATCCTTCCACTGGAACCCTTAATGTCGAGAAGGAGAGAGTGGTGTAAGCCGATTTCTTTGTAGTATGCTCACCCCGAAAACTAGGGGTATGCAACCATATTCATTGTCCCACTATGGGATTCCTTAGAGGGCAAGGGTTGTCTCGCTAGATAGATTTTTTTCCCACCTTTGTGACCCCAAGAACCATGGGTATATCGCGTAGTGATGTTCGCCTTTATGGGGACCCCGAAGAGTGGGATCATGTTGCTTTATCGCTTTGGCGTACTGTCTTTAGTACATGACTATGCACAGAAGCGCATCTTCGTCCTGTTTGTCCTCCTGCAAGTGCCACAAGTATGTATTTAGACGTTGTTGACATGGCTAACAGCTGCAGCCCACACAGTGAAGGATGGGTGTGATAGCGGCCACAATCACAACGGTGGCACCCATGCTTTGAGCCATGGCCACTTGCATCGTGTGCATCCACTCATCACGATACACTTTGCTTTTCCGCACTCGAGAAGTGGTATACCGATTTGTTAATATTTGTCGAGCACGCAACAACACATACACAACATGCGCCGCACACAAGAATACAAACCTTGGACAGCCAGCCGTCAATTTCCACACGTTTTTCATAGTCAATGTACAACACATCCCATAGGGTCATGCTCTCCCGCGTGACACGGCTGCAACCATTTCTCCACTGTTGCGTGCTTCTGGTACGTCAAGCAAAGGTGAGATACCCAAATGGACACGTGGACCTCACCATCAGTCCGCAGCAGTTTTGCACTCTGGAAGAAGAAGTTTTTTAGAAGGTGCTGATTGTTCTCGTGGGCCAGCTGGACTTCTTTCTGGTCGTACCATCCTTAGCGTAGTAGTAGTATCTAGTGGTGAGTGAAATACCTAGTAGGAGTAAAAGTAGAAGAAGGTTTATATGTTGGTAAATGAAGTGGTGGATGATGAAGAAGGGAAATTTGGGGGTGGTGAATGTTACAATTGGTGGTTGGTTGGCGGTGATTCTTGTTGGGGTCGGCCACAAGTTGCCTACCCAACAGGGCCGCAGCAAGGGTCGGTAGGGTCGTGAAAGACAGAGACAGGGTGAATCATGATGTTTGGGGCAACAGCACATGCCAGCGGTTCATCATCCGTGTTGTTGCTGCTACCAGTCAGTACATGTTTTTGTTCGAGTAGTTTCACTTGGGCCTCCACAGGCTAGAGGCGTAGCCTTGATTGTAGCGCTTCATGCTCTGTTGTGTTGAGATTTGTTGTTTTCTCACCCGTCCTCGTCCGGTTCTTGCTCTCTCTCTCTCTCTCTCTCTCTCTCTCTCTCTCCGTCTTGGCGGTGTTCATGTGCCGTTTCCTCTTCTTATCCTCTTCATGCACCGTGGTTGAACTTGCCGAATTGTAGCATCGGCTGAAATAATGCTTGCCGCCGCTTTTTGAACCTTGTCAACCATTCATCTACCACTAGTTAGTGATTCAATTGATCTGCATCGCCCCAGTGAGACTGTGAGGCACTGGCTAAGCCAACCAAACACCCCTCCCTCTTCTTGACCATCTTTATGTCTCAAGATATCTGGGCCCCTATGGCTGCACATTATGGAGGTAAACCCCGCTGTAAAGTAAGAGGTAACTATGCCCCTCTAACCCCCAGAGATATAACCATGTTGCGGGTTGGTAAACCAATTTGGGGGGAGATGAATGTCTAGCCTTGTTTGCCCCCACAAACCGTACACCTTTTATCCCTACGCACTCCATGCTCACTGAATGCCATAGGGGTGTAGGGAGGGCATCCGGATGCCCCTATGTTGCAATCAGGCACACAACCACAGATTCGGTGACGGTTATTCCATGGATATCGGGACAAAAATGCCTCTTCGTGCTGCCGCGGCCACCAGCATTAGGCCCCTCAACAGAGGTGGCCAACGAACTTTCCGTAGGGCTGTGGAGGGGGCCGGCAGCACATACAGCATGCGCGTCACCGGTGAGCCGCGGAAATCTCCGCGGGGGCTAGGTAGAGCTTATGGAGGGGAGCTTGACGATCATGGCTGTCCCCCCCGATTTTGCTAGTGCCATTTGTGTCGCCGTCCTTTCGCGGACGGGGGTTAAAAATGGCCTCTTCGGGTTGCCGAGGCCAGCACCAAGGGATGTCACCCAGGACGCCTAACGGCACCTTCGCGGCTAGATGGGCTTCCCGCGATGGATGGTGTATCACCCTTCAATCGCTTCCCTCAAGGTCACTCAGCAACATCGTGAGCCGCAACTGCACGGATTCTAGGGGCTGCGACACCACTGCAGGCCAGCGAGACAGCTAGTTCAGCATATTGTTTAATTGTGGGATTGGGAGGTGTCACACGCGATATCTTGGGTTCGGTGCGTTCGCGGTTTTGCTGCTTCCGCCCACCACCGACGTCCTCCTCATGGTACACCATCACCACCCCCCAGCTTGCCAAGAGCTTCGCCATTCAAACGGCTTCCCACGGTCGTTCCATTGGAATTTCCACACGAGCCATCACACCATACTAGAAAGTACCGATGGGTCCCGCAAGCATAGCACAAGCACCACTGTGACACCAATGCACTTGGTCGTACCGGCCACCCAATTGGGTCACCATACGGTGTCGCCATGTGTAGTAGCCATCGACACAGTCCAGACTGTAGGACAAGAAAAAAGGTCACTACAAACAATAGGGCGGCCAAGTTGTTACGCCACTACAATGACTTAAGGCCAACAAGAACGCAAACCACCTAGTTGATGGTAATGACGTTGGGGTGGTGATTGGTGCGATGCAAGAAGGAAAGCAGACCTGTGCACGCATGCAACAGAAGCTAGTCGGTGATGTCCATGATTTGCGACATTTTGCCGTCTAGTTAGAACCACAAGAACCACCTCGTGCAGCACCAACTAACACTGCGTTGAATGCAACGGTGTGAACCGCAAGCAGCAACAGAGTAGCCATACAAGTAAAAAACATAAGGTGTTGTCTTTCCGTTTGCATCAATTACTACCGTATCTACACACACATTCCCAAAACAACATGAGAATTAGCGTGAGGAAGTCCCAAGAGCCCAACAATTGTTCGCAAAAGCGCTGATTTGCTGCAATTAGGTCAAATGTCCATCCCAGTTTCACTATGTATGCGTGAAATGGTGTAGATTGGTTAGTAATGCATTCGTTTGAAGGGAGAGCGCTCATAATGAGGAGGTGGCATTAATCCGTGGACTCGGGTCTGTGCAGACAATACCGCCACCAATGTTGGTGCTTTGGTTGACAATGATCGCGGCAACGCCAGGTACAAGAATACCACTCATCAAGCAAATCGTCCAGCAGAGCCCAAAGATCCACTTTATGTTCTAGCCACTTGCTAATTTGTTAGTGAATATAGCAGGGAGAAAAAGAACGAAAATGACCCGCAAATACGACACGAACGGAGAGCAAGCATACAACCCCCTCCTTGTTCGTCATCGTCATCAAATGCCTTGGCAGCCCCCAGATCCCCAACCGGAGTCTCCCATAAATACCAAAACGAGCCTCCTGCAACTTTGTAGGTGTAGTCTGCCTGAGTGGCCGTCACATGTGGCATAGTGTTCTTTTGTCCCCATCGCCTTATGCAAGACAACAAGATATATGGCATTTGATGCGCCCAACAGGGATCTCATAGATGTGGCGGCTGCGGACATCGTATACATATGGACATACTTGGGTAATTTCGAAGTACTCGGTGTCGTATCAACCTGTACTTCCAGATCATGACTCCGCCCCTTCTTGCTCCGTTACGCGTTGTTGCTCGATGTGTTGGATCAAAGAGAAAGGATTCATGAAGACATGATCTTGGAGCAAATACCCGGAGACCGCACGGATGCAAAATATGACAGTACAAGTGTATCCATAGCATCCAAGGTGGCCAGCAAAAAGCAGATTTTACCGTCAAATAATATGTTTTTCACAATTGTCCGCGCACAATAATACGACACAGCCTAGGACAGATTGTAGCACACCAAGATTGAGCCAGCAAAGAGGCACATCAGAATATTGCAACATAATACACGGCACGGCACAACAGCATACAATAGCACAACGCCCGGACACACACAACCGCCAGAGGTGCACACGGGAAAAGCAGAACACAGCACACATCGCAGAGCTACAAGACAGAGCCGGCACAAGCGCACATCGGAACAACATAGCGCAACATAGATACCCGCGTAGCAAGCGCAAATGAGCGCACCGCCCGGGCACACCGAACCAATTGAGGCGCACCACGGAATAGCGTAGCATAGCACACATCGAAGCAAAGCAAGGCACAGCTAACAGAGGTGCACCTCCTTCCCCTAGGCTTATGGGCTTGAGAACTAGTCAAGGTAGGTTAAAGGTCTCCCCCTAGGAGTGCCTCAGTGCTTCTCCTGGCCTCTCACGCCTTGCTTTCACGTCATTAGTGTAGTTTTCATCCCAATGCTCAGTTCTCAAACAAAGGCGGAAACAAACTTAGTGGATTGGGCTTGGTTAAAAACTAGGGGAAAGGTTGGTTTGAAATCATTAGTCACGTTGCAAAGGTCACCGTGCTTTTTCCATGCTCCGGCAAAATGGGACTCAACTAGCAAACCGGCTGCGGCTAATTTTGCTTTACACCATGTAGGGTGTAGCCTTGTTGTGCATCCTAAGGTACATCCTTGAAGCGCAATTCAAGAGCTCATTAGCTTCAATACGGAGCAGAATGTTACGGCCAAAATTACTCGCTATGCCAATGTCCAGTGCTTACCCGATCTTGGTTGCAGATTTCCACTTCTTGCATGGACTATGCATGGCGCATAGGTCGTCTGCCCTATTGGGCTCTCCCCTCGTGGAGATTTGCATCGTCCGCATCCAACTCAGTGGCTAATCGACCTTTGTTGCACATATTTGTAGGTTATGCCGCCTATGTACTTTGTTTGCCTTCAGGGCCGAACTCGCCGGTGTCAAAACTGAAACCAAAAATGCCACTGCAAGAAGCGGGTGCGTTCTTTGTGTGGAAACCATCGATGCGTAATGGGCTAATCATAGTGCACATGGGACAATTTTGAAATTACTTAAGTCCTTGTTGCCTTTTTCCTATAACGGCTACGATGTCCACGTTGGGGGTGAATAGCACTAATAGCATCCCTATTTTTCCTGAGACTAAGAGACCATTCTTCTTTCACAAGGCGTGTTGTGCATGGGGTGTCTTGGGAGGCTCTCACCAGTTACAGAAACAACATGAAGATGTGCATCGGTAAGCATGTCGGTGGCCTCCCTCCGTGTCTGTCTCGCGCACGCTATCGCCGCATTGACATCCCCTTTGCCAATTGCCGTGGCACCGTCACTATTTTGACTTGCAACTCACAAGTCGTCAATCCATCTAGCGGTTCACGCATTTGCTTCCCTCCGACAATAAAAAGCTCAGAATGGTTGTTTTCATCCATACTTATAGGACGGGCTTGTAAACAAGTCTCGTTGTGCTATGGATGACAATGGGATTGGAACAATACCCAATACCTCTGTATTGTTCTGTGGTTCTTTTGTGTGCCCTCCTTTTTCTTGGACTTTGAGGCCACCACGCTTGGAAAGCACCGAACCTCCGCATTGTGCTATGTTTCTTTCGTGTGCCCTCCTTTTTCTTGGTGCGGGACGGAGAAAGGAGAATGATACAAGAGTGCAGGGTTTGGGGATTGTGAGTGAAATCACAAGACCCTAAGAAATTTCGGGTTGTTGTGTATCATGTTGAGTGTTACCACTCTTGTGGATGCCCTGCACACAGACAAGTTGTTGTTGAAGGAGATAGCCCATGGTGTTGTATGCGTGTTGATGTGTTGCGGGCTGCAACACTACTGTGTATGCCAATCGGTAGAAGACCAGCAATTGTTGTTTGTGGTATGTAACCATTCTCCGCAACCCCGTATTGTAGTACAAGTTGGTCACACTCGCATCTTGCATGGCGGGCTGCGGCTCTTACCACCTGCCACTTGAAAGTGCACCAACGGCACAAAAGGGGAAAAAGCCGGAGGCGTGTGCCTAGAGACAAGCTGGCCAATGGTCTTCTTATTGTAGAGGGAGAAATTAGGGAAGGAAACCCATCCTTGTCCCAAGCAAAAAACAGATTCCTGACTATGTTTTGTATCAGGCTTTGTTTGGAATCGATTTGTTGATTTGCTTGGCGTACTGCGTAGTTCTACTGCAAGCGACTTGTCTTGGGGGGAAAACCACCAAGCATCCACCAAGGACTTGGGAAAGGATTTCCAATGAACATGAAAACAAGACTTCAGAAAGCAGGAGCCGGCAAAGTTTGCGATAGTCGCCCCCAAGTCATGTCCCATTTGTGCTATGTTGTAAACGGCAAGTACTTTCGATTTGTATCGGAGCGCGGACCCCATAGCATATGATGGAATGGGAATAGAAACCATCCAACGTGTGGTGCATCACATTTAACAAACACATGCTCCTTGCGCACAAGCAGCAATGCTTTGTGCAGGGGCAGAATTTCCTTCCGCACGGGTAGCACATGTTGGCTTTGTTGATTAGTTGGGGTGGTTGACAGTTTGTCGTCACTAGTTGACAGTTGGTTGACACTTGCTAACGACTTCTTGACACTTGTTGAAACCTGTTCACAGAAGGTTGGCATTGGTTGATAGGTGGTTGACACGTGGTTGATATGTGGTCGCCACGTGGTTCGCTATTGGTTGAAGGTGGTTCATACGTATTTGACAGTCAAATGACCCTGGTTGAGTTGGTGGGTTGGATGGTGCTATTGCACGATGCGACATGTTGTGCCTTTTGGTGCACATGTAGGTGCACCCATTGCAAGGATCATACTTGGGTTGTACGCATTTGATGATTTTGTTGTGGCAGTGTTCTAGTGACCCATCAGTGATCGCTAGAACGTCGCTAAAATGCCGTTTTAACGGTTCACCAGAACACCGGTCTAACAGAAACATTCATCATGTGCAGCTTGCCTCCACTGCCCTCTTCTGGGCCGCTTCGTCCGAAGAATCATCCTTGGAATAGGATGAGGCACTTGGCGCTCCTGGCCACCCATCCTGCAACAGACACGGAGGAATTAGGGTCGTTTCTAGCATAGGTAAACTCAATGGTACCTCCGCCGCAAGTAAAAGTCACAATTGGAAACGAACCAATGGGCCCCTCGCTCTCATTGCAATTCACAAAGTCCGCAAAGGCACGTTCTCACCATGGTTCCCTGGGAACCAGCCTCAGGGTGATGCGCTTGAGCCAACCAAGTCCACCGAGGAACCATGTCCGCCACAATGACCTTGTCAGATGCTTGCGAGGCAGCTGTCAATGCCCATGGTGCAGAAGGGTCACCATGAGCATTCAGCCACCTCGCAAACACCCTACTCCCGACAGCAGCAATTCTTTGAGGCGACACGGCGCCAAGACCTGGAGGGACATTGCCTCTCTTCGTCGCCTTGCTCGTGCCGACCAGAGGTGCACCGATCCGACGAAACACAGTCGCGATGTCTTCGGCAGTGACAGAAACAAAAGCATCAGCGTCTCCCAACATGGCAGAGAACCCACGAAACTTGGTTGGATCGGTCCCAGTGTAGTTAGCAGCAACCACAATCCCACAAACAGCACGGGCAACTCTCCTCGGTCCCGCATCACTCTAAGGGGAACCACCAAAGTGGCCAACCAAGGCCACAGCAGCTAGAATAACGGACCGAGAAACCTTCTCCCAATCAGGGGCACCACCATAACTGGCAACAGCGATCTTCTTCAAGTCCTCAACGGCTAGCAAATTGACGGTCGTTTGCACATTGGCAATTGCCAATTGTGCGATTGCAGTCTCCATGTCAGCTGCGCTGAAAGCTGCAGCATCACGGCAGCCGGCAACAACAAGGCCAGAGACGGAAGCATCCAAGTCTGCATCTGGACCAGACACAAACAGATTGTTCGCAGGACCTGCTTTTGGAGGCATGTTTACTGCTGATCAATCAGAACTTCTGAAGTCTTTGCTGGGGGGCGTGGAGACACTCAGAAAGCGTGATGTCTTATTTGTAGACGAGGACACGAAGATGGCGGAGAAATATGTAAAAGTGGAGTCCCGGCGAAAGAACGGTTTCCCACCGGAGTAGCCCGGCGCGTTGGTTTTGACAAAGTCCGCCATCTTGTTGTGTGGACCCAACGGGCACCATCTAGCTGTGAGGACGCCACATTCCTACATAACTGTGCCCACGTGCCATGACATTTTGGATCCGTTGTGTTCCAAACCGAAGAGCCTTTTGTGGACCGCCGGGTCCATAAGTTCACATCGAAGTATCACATGGGCTTTCAAGCTAAGATCCTTCCATTGATGGCATACACCGGGCACAAAAGGGGTGTTGCATTGTGAGTTCTTGTGTGCATCACCAAATTTCCAACAAATAAGAGAATTGCATCCACCCTTGGAGCCACCATGTTTGCCGCCTTGACCTTCGCCCTTAGGGCCATGCCACGCCGTTTGTAGGACCATAGGGTTGACCCGAACCATGGCTGCGGTAGGATTTGCCAAAACCACGGGAATTGGAATCCCAATCTTCAGAGTTTTTGTGGTCATTGGAGTCACGGGAATAATAGTCGATCCGGTGATAGGAGAGAAATAATCACCACACAATCAACTAGATGATGGGTAAATACAATTCTCCAATCTACTCCCCTGCAGAGCATCGCTTTTCGTCATAACTAGTGTGCTTGCGCTGCCAGGCCAGGATCAGTGCGGTTCATTCACAACCGGCAGATGCAGAGGAAAAAATAAAAGCCGCCGAAAAATGTACAAAATTGAAACAGAAGCATTATGCACACGGGGCAAGGCAGAAGGGACCGGGAATGGGGCTATTCTTAATGTTAGTGGTGCGTTGCCACTACGCACACACAATCGACACGTTTTTCTCATGCACAACAAAATGAACATCTGTTTTTTGATTTGCCATTCGAAGACATATCATGCAATATATAATTATCTATGAGGGCAAGTAGTTCATCGGGATGCCAAATTTTGTAGCCAATAAATGTGCACTGAGACGCAAGTCCAATGGCCTGCCGAAGGTATGCAAGTCCTTCAAAGCTTGTTTGTCTACAAAGCGACGTTCCACTCGCTGGATAACGTATAGATACAAATGCATGCCATTTACGCTTTACAACGTGAACCGTTATAGTTTATCATACCAACGGAGTGCTGTAATGCCAAAAGCACAAAGGATCAAAACAAAAAAGCGACGATAACCGTTTTCATGAAACTCAAAGAGGGAAGAGGGGGTGTCATTTGAGTCTTGCGTATGTCCTTTGAACATGCCTTGCAGCGCTGTGGCCTATGTGCACCCAAACGCCTTGAAGGTGTTCTTTTCCACTCACCCTTCACAATGGATGTGGGTTCCAAGTTGAGTGGTGATGACCATACACAATATTGGCTTGGTATTTGTGGGTTGGCCTGCAAGAGGGAAATGTCTCCCACTAGAAGTGTAACCATCCATAGTATGCCCTGCCGCACAATCACTCTTGGTTTTCCTAGCCCACCACTCTCTTCTTTCCGCGTTGCCACATTTGTTGGGGACCCATAGAAATAAATTCATGCCAAAGCAGCGCCGGTCTCTCAGACCTGACCAAATAGGGTCCGTTCTTGGCAAGCGAGCGATTATCAGAAACGGAGAGACAGAACGACGCGTGCAACAGATACAAGTAAAGAAGACTTAGGCTCAAAAACCTCCTACCTCTAGTAACGCCAAAAGGTCGAAATGTACTTCCCTATTTGAGCAAGATGCGAGATCGGAAAGTTGCACCGTAACACGGGTCATAGGAAACCTCAAGTTCTTTTGCTTCATCTTCTCCGCGGATTTTGGATCGTCCACCGCTTGCTAGATGGCCAATACCGTTGTTTATATCGTGCGGAAAATTCTTCTCAGCTGGCTCAGTCAGCTCCCTCCGCATTGAGGCCCTCTGGCCCTGTATTTTGCTGTGGCTCTTTTTTCTTTTTTACTCCTCTTTTGTGTAATCTTCCCTTGTCCCAGCTGGTGAACAAAGTTTTTCCGCGGTTGTTGGCTCTGCTCACCACATTTTCATTAAGTAGAATGTAGAGTGGCATATGGTGTGATGCCGCCTCCAGGAACTTGCGTTGTTGGAAGCGAGTGCGGTTGCCATCAAGCGCTAGTTTTCCTCCATCACTGCCTCCTCGGCACTCAGACTCCGTCCGATTTTGAAGGTCCACAGGTTGCGGTGTGTGTGGAGGTCTTTGGATTCATGGAAGCCCTAGCACATTGCATGTACCTCATCGGTGGTGTGTTGTCCGATAATGGTGCTTTCGCCCGAGGCCATGTCGAAGATTGCTTCGTATGCCAATACCGCGCTGTTGGCGTTGCCTTACTTCATGCACAAGGTCGCCACTCCTTGGAGGTGTTGTCTGTTGTTGCCGGGTGCTTCCACCGCGTTGTGAAAGGCACCGAATCCCTGCATTATGCAGGCGTTCTTTCGTCTTTTTCCCTTTTTTTTCTTCGACTTCGATACCTGTGTGGCGTGGGAAGGAGAAAGGAAAATGATACAAGAGTGCGGGTTTGTGGATTTTGAGCGAAGTGACACGACCCTAAGAAATTCTGGGTTGCTGTTTGTCATGTTGAGTGGTACCACTCTTGTTGTTGCCCTGCACGAGGACAAGTTTCTGTTGAAGGAGATGGTCCTTGGTGTTGTATACCTGTTGATGTGTTGCGGTCTGCAACATTACGTGCATGCCAATTGATAGTAGAACAACAATTGTTCTGTGTAGTATGTAACAATGCTCCGCAACCCCGTATTGTAGTACAAGTTGGCCACACCCGCAGTTTGCATGGTGGGCTGCAGCTCTTACCACCTACCACTTGAAAGTGCACCAACGGCACAAAAGGGGGAAAAGCCGGAGGGGTGTGGCTAGAGACAAGCGGACCAAAAGCAAAGATCCAAACCAAAATCCCAGAATGCAGAAGCGGAAATCTGGGGTATCATCTTTTTGGTTAGTGTGCATGAACATAGGGTTAGCAGTACACGGCATGCAGCATGACCAATGCAATCCAATGCCGGAAGAGCGTTGTTCATCCTCTGAGATTGTCACATCGTGTGGGAGGGGGGATGGGGACTGGCACTCTGGTCACTTGCTTGCCCAAGCGTGGCGCCCAGCCCTCTTACCGATGTCCTGGGCCGTGATATGTGGTGTCATTCCCTCCCCGGGCCACGTGACGCCGAGGGGAGGGGGGGCAAAAGTACGCCTTCCTCCAAGAACCGGACCCCATATCCACCAAAGAGGTCAACCTAACGTTAAGCAAGCATCCTTAACGAAGCCCAAGCACAATAGGAGTCCCAAGAAAGCTGCATGTCTCGGAAGTCCGTCAGTGCTTAGGCTCACGGAACATTTGCAAACAACGGACACAGCTGCAGTCTCTGAACAGTGTACCCATTTTCTTTCCGGGAACTCTACAAAAAGAACCCAATCGCACACAAAGAACCATCCCACACCTGGGGCTCACATGCAACGACACACAACATAGGGGCACAAACACTTGCATACAAAGGTGTAGCAGCAGCGGTCGCTTTTTGAGCCCCCTATCCTATCATTTCCCCATCATCACCCCCCTGTCCCCACATTTCCAATAAGCACCCCCGTCCGTGCATGCTGCACCAATTGTCCGTGCAGGGCTGCAGCTTATGTTCTCTGTGCACCGTCTTGTTTTGGGTAGCGGATGTTCTTTGGCAGTAGGGCTCCTTACCCTAACCCAGGCCTGGTTTTACACAGATGAATGTGTGTGGGTGGCTTCGTATGCCCGCGCATTGCCACATGGCGCCACCACTGGTTCGTCTGGAAACGTCCATCGCACTTTTCATTTTGGCTGTCACATTGCTCTTGCTCGCCAATTGCCAGAGGGCTTTAAGTTCAAGTCAGATGTGCGACGTCAGGGTATGCCCCGGACCTCTTCGGGAAAGCTGCCGTTGGTTTTTGTAAAGCAGTTGCCACTAAGGCTTACGGTTACCACCCACTTAAGCATGCATAGCGCGGTGGTGTTCGGTGCATGCAATTGGTTGACATGTTTTCGTTTGATTGGAAAGGCATGGAGATCGCGAGGCAGAAGGAACCCCTTAGGATGCTTGGATTTAGAGGCTCAAGGACGTGCAACACACACACACACACACAGATGCGGCATATGAGCCAAACTTTTGAATGTCGCGGAACCCTACTATTTGCGCAAGCCGGTTTGGATTTTTTTATCGAAAGTTTTTGTGCATTCAGCCAGAATTTGTAAAAATTAAATTGTTTTTGCGATTTTATTGCCAAATATCTATTTTACCGCGGCTATTTGGACCCAAAAATATTTCTTTTTTCGTTTTTTTTCCGCATTTTGGCGCTACCGAATTCTTTGGTACATGTGATATTGCTCTTCATGAATGGATGCTTTTGAAGGCACCCTGGTATAACGATGATGCTTAATGTGGTTCCACGGTCCCAACTTATGCACCTATCATGCCAAAATTTTTTGATAGTTCAGTTTGATGCTTACCATTGTGTTTTTGATACAGAGTAAGTTGGCTTCGGGTGAGGAGGTTTACCCACGCATCCCCACCCAAGCCGCACACCAACACCGCCTGCCCAATATGGTGACGGTATGCAAAGCTCTCTACCTTAAACGTGCGCACTTTTGGAGCACCCTTTCTTCAAAGGCACCCAAACCATGCGTTTATGCCAGAAAATGCATTTTGAACCATGTAAGAATCATTAAGACCATTTCTTCCTTCCATGAAATGCACCTTGGACCACCCCGCAACCAAGATTATGCACAAACCATACCATGTTCAAGTGCTAACAAATGCGCAATCAGTGGCCTAGATCGCTTCCCGCAGCAGCCCTAGATCCCATTGCTGGATTGCTGGACCCCTACCTTACAAGGCCAAGCCGCAACCGTAAGAGGCAGGGCAACCCTTTATGAGGGTAGCTGTATCAGACTCTTTATTTGTCAATGTGTCCAAGAACACTAGAAGATCCGAATCACCCACCTCCTTGACCTCTTCTTCCTGGAGCTGACTCCTATCAGGTTTCTCTTTAACCTCCATGTAGCAATGATGGGATGTGATGCAATAATTGCACAGTGACGTGTCTGGTCTCTCTCTCATTGCTTTCACTCTGACCCTCATTATCTCTTCTCTATACTCCAACCGCATGTGCACATTCTTTTCCGCCTGGTGCAGCAGCCCGGTCGGTGCTTACTCAAGTTACCCAATGTGTTCTTTTGGCGCTCTCCATAGATCCTGTGTGACCATGTTATACACCGCTTATATGTGCTCCTCTGTGTTCAGAAGTAGTGGAAGATGATCTATTTTGGGGTCATTGAGGGGGAGTAGCGGTGGGTGTGGCCGTTCGGTTGGAACTGTTGCGCCCACAGGCCGGGGTTGGCGCTGAGGTGGATGCCGACTGCCATTGGCGTTGGGGGGGTTGGAGTGGCCTAAGAGACACAGATGGGTGCACAGGGGCACACGAGCTTACCCAGCCACGAAGGGGCCCACCTTTGTTCTTCCATTGGCCATCTTAACTTGGATTCAACAAGCGGATCGTCGCTGCTTGCCACGACATGTAGCGCTCAGGACCCGTGCTCGATAGAGGAGGCCGAAAGTGCAAGTCAGTAGGGACCAGTATATTCTCAAGAAGATCAATGATGCTGACAGGATGCAGTGGCCCATCAAATTTATCATCGGGCATGTCTACATTATCTTCAACATCTCCATTCAGTAACTTTTCAAAATCATTATTTGAACCATCTTTTGTCGTTGAGAATTGCACGTTCTTTGGAGGGTGTATGTGCAGGGGGCTCCTCATCAGGTGGCTGGAGCCGGGGGGAGTCTGACTGCTGAACTGGACTGCTGAGGAAAAAATAGCCGGCAAACGACCTGACGGTTGCCTGCACAAGACAGCTTGTCCCAGGGCGATCTTGTCAGAACACCGGAAACAGGCCCTCCGTGGGACCTCGGTGAACCGCATCGGCTGTCATTTACTTGCTGCCAACCGCCGCACATTGACCATCAACCGGCATCGGTCAACCACCGCCATGAATCAACGATCAAGTGCTGTCATTTACTTGCACTCCGTCATCAATGGACAATCAAACAATGCCGGTGTCAGTTGCTTGCTGCCTCTCTCCTTGGGCTGTCCCCAGCGGAGGAAAAAAAAAGTCCCTCTGCTTGGAACACCCTGTGCAGATTTCATGAATGACGAAGGTGGGCTGAACGCCTTCTACGAACTGCGAGTGCGGGTTTAAACACAGGGGTTGCAGGTGCATGACATATATAGATGTGGTTGGAATCAAGTGAGGGGTGTTGGTGGGTACCAATATCAAATGACTCAACCTTTCTGGTGGGTGGTGGTTTGATTCGCAGGAGGTGTGATGTGTCTGAACAGGAACTGTTGGAGCTGGCTGGGCTCTGGTGGCTCATGACGGCTGCGGCTGCGGCTGGCTGGTGCTGTTGTCAATGCTCGCTGTTGATGTTGGAGTTGTTGAAACCACCTTGGGTGATGGCAATTCGTCTGCTTGCTCTGCTTGCTGTGGCTGGGCGATGTCATCCGCAAGGGATGTATCCAGCTCTGCTAGCAGCATGTGACCATTCTTAAGATCCCGGGGAATATACTTGCATGTAGCTTCTGGTCCTCGTGTGTGTGGCGAGATCATTTTTTGTCGTTTTTTTCTGGCTTCAAGAGCATCTTGCAAAAGGCGCCGCAATTCAGTTATCCGAGTGTCGTCTGCTACATAGAAGTTGAAATGTGCCATCAGGTATTTCAATGGGCCTTTGCCGAGATTTGGCACGGCTGAAATGCCTTTCACTTCTGCTTCTTCGGCTAAATGTAAAATTTCGGTGGCAGAGAGATTCTCAAGAGCTGCTGGCTGATGGCTGCTCCTCTTGGAGCTCTTAGAACCCTTTGTTGCTTTAGATTTGCATTTGGACAACACCTCCTTTGCTTCTGTTTTCCAGCCAGAATCATAACCACCCTCATCGCCTGCACCGATTTATTCAAAACATCTTCAAGGATGCGATAAGAAGGAATCTTGTTGTTTGGAATTTTGTCTGCGGCTACCACATCACAACGTGGGTGGGTTCTTTTTTTGCAATCATCATATTCCATCTAGATGTTAAGATACCATTCGTCTTTGGCATACCCAACGGTCGGGCAGTATCGATTGGACCCCATGGACCCAACTCTGACTGCCACTGTACCCAGCTGTAGGCTATTTCCGATATTGTCGCCCCACTCTGAAATTCACGCTTTGTTGGCCGGCCCCCAAAAAATAAGATTTTCCTTTTTTGATTGCTGCCACTTCTGATTCCACCCCCCGCTCTGAAGCGGTGGGGACCCCTTAGGCGGCAAGGGGTATGTAGCCACCTTGCCCACTTGTGGGCCACCTCTGATTCTGCCCCCCGCTGTGAAGCGGTGGGGATCCCCCATGCGGCAGGGGTCATGTAGCCACCTTCCCCCCCTGTGGGCCACTTCCGATTCCGCCCCCCGCTGTGAAGCGGTGGGGACCCCCTAGGCGACAGGGGTTATGTACCCACCTTGCCCATTTGTGGGCCTCTTGCTACATAACCCCTGCCGGCTCGGGGGTCCCCACCGCTTCAGAGCGGGGGGCCGAATCAGAAGTGGCCCGGAAGTGGGCAAGGTGGCTACACAACCCCTTCCGCCTAGGGGCACCTCACCATTTCAGAGCGGGCGGCAGAATCAAAGGTGGCCCACAAATGGGCAAGGTGGCTACATAACCCCTGCCGCCTGGGGGGTCCCCACCGCTTAAAAGCGGCGGGCAGAATCAGAAGTGGCCCACAAGTGGGCAGGGTGGCTACATAACCCCTGCCGTTTGGGGGGTCCCCAAGGTTTCACAGCGGGGGACAGAATCAGAGGTGGCCCACAAATGGGCAAGGTGGCTACACAAGCCCCTTGCCGCCTCGGGGGTCCCCACCACTTTGGAGCGGGGGGCAGAATCAGCACGTTGCCCATTTGTGGACCACTTCTGATTCCGCCCCCCGCTCTGAAGCGGTGGGCACCCCCCAGGCGGCACGGGTTATGTAGCCACCTTGCCCACTTGTGGGCCACTTCTGATTCTGCCACCCGCTCTGAAGCGGTGGGGACCCCCCAGGCGGCAGCGGTTATGTAGCCACCTTGCCCACTTGTGGGCCACTTCTGATTCTGCCACCCGCTCCGAAGCGGTGGGGACCCCCCAGGCGGCAGGGGTTATGTAGCCACCTTGCCCACTTGTGGGCCACTTCTGCTTCTGCCACCCGCTCCGAAGCGGTGGGGACCCCCCAGGCGGCAGGGGTTATGTAGCCACCTTGCCCACTTGTGGGCCACCTCTGATTCTGCCCCCCGCTTCGAAGCGGTGGGGACCCCCCAGGCGGCAGAGGTCATGTAGCCACCTTGCCCACCTGTGGGCGACTTTTCATTCTGCCCCCCGCTCTGAAGCGGTGGGGACCCCCCAGGCGGTAGGGGTCATGTAGCCACCTTGCTCACTTGTGAGCCACTTCTGAATGTGCCCCCCGCTTTGAAGCGGTGGCGACCCCCCGGGCGGCAGGGGTCATGTAGCCACCTTGCCCACTTGTGAGCGACTTTTGATTCTGCCCCCCGCTTTGAAGCGGTGCGGCCCCCCAAGGCGGCAGGCGTTATGTAGCCACCTTGCCCACTTGTGGGCCGCTTCTGTTTCTGGCCCCCGCTCTGAAGCGTTGGGGGGGTTATGTAGCCCCCTTGCCCACTTGTGGGCCACCTCTGTTTCTGCCCCCCACTCTGAAGCGTTGGGGACGCCCCAGGCAGCAGGGGTTATGTAGCCACGTGGCCCACTTGTGGGCCACTTCTGATTCTGCCCCCCGCTGTGAAGCGGTGGGGACCCCCTAGGCGGCAGAGGTCATGTAGCCATCCTGCCCACTAGTGAGCCACCTCTGATTCTGCCCCTCGCTCTAAAGCAGTGGGGACCCCCCAGGCAGCAGGGGTTGTGTAGCCACCTTGCCCACTTGTGGGCCGCTTCTGCTTCTGCCCCGCTCTCAAGCGGTGGGGACCCCGCAGGCGGCAGGGGTTATGTAGCCACCTTGCCCACTTGTGGGCCACTTTTGACTCTGCCCCCCGCTCCGAAGCGGTGGGGACCCACCAGTCCGCAGGGGTTATGTAGCCACCTAGCCTACTCCATCCACAGCCACCACTACCTTTATGGGCTTCAGCCACTCGACTTGTGAGGACACGTGGAATAGGCGCCCCTAATACTCAGTAGTGGCTTGATTCCAGTCTTCCTTGTAACGGGGCTCAACTTGTGCTTCACCTTCTTGTTGTTCCATGCCAGATTCTTGCACGATGTCTGTAGAATGGTCTCCTCGTCCTCTTCCACAAGTAGATTTGCCTTGCCTTGAATCAAGTTGTATAGCTCCTCCTTTTCACCAAGTTCTAGCTTTGATGAATGTGGCATACTAGGCAAAAAAGAAACTACCAACACCTGCAAACACGCGAAAGTGAAGTCAAGTCACTGATGCACACACATGGTGCATCAGTGTGATTCAGTGTCATTCAGTGTGCATCAGTGTGCTTCAGTGCTTCTGTGTGCATCAGTGTGTTTCAAAGTGCATAAGTGTGTTTCAGTGTGCGTCAGTGTTCTTCAGTGTGCTTCTGTGTGCTCGGGTGTACATCCGTGTCCTCCTTACCTTATATTGAACAGGAGGTTGGGAGCACCGTGCTTCTGTTTGGAATAGTTTACATAAATCCACTCAGGTCTTCCCAAGAAACCTCATGCCCTGGGAACAACTCTGCTTTCGCCAACTTCAAATTGTCACGACTGCCACAACATATTTTATTGCTGCCTCATAGAATTTCCTTTGTAGCCACTCCTCCTTCACATCGTCAGTGTTCCAAATACTCAATTGGAGTAGTCGTACTGAAAGAGCTCCTTCCTTTTCACCACCTTCGAGCCAATGACCACTTATTCCTTCCAATTGAACGGGCTTTGTCGAAATATTAGCTTCATCTTCTTGGAGCAGCCGTTTTCTCACAACATTACTTCGGATTGCCGAATCGCTGTGGAAAAAGGTTTGTCCCATTCAGAGGCACCAAGATTGCACAACTTCGACACCGCAATTGGTTTTTTTCAGCATGATATAAAGACAAAGGGGGCATAGAGTGACAATAGCAAGTACAGTACGATTTCACGATGCCGTGTGCATGCTGTGGTAATCTCTTTTACGTACATACCGAGGAATCATGTCTGATACGCAGGGAAGCGGAGTATACTTGTCGCTGAAAAACTCCAACATCCTCATAGTGTGCCACCCAAGTGACGGACACTGGGGCTCCACAGCCAAACGGGGATTTGGATCCCGTGCTGTTGCTTGTGTGAACATGATTTAAAGAAAAAGGCGGCATAGAGTGACAATAGCATGTACGGTACAATTTCATGAAGCGGTGTGGATGCTCTAGTAATCTCTTTTGCGTACATACTGAGGAATCATGTGCGATACGCAGGGAAGGTGATGAAAAACTCCAACATCCTCATAGTGTGCCACCAAGGTGACGGACGCCGCGGCTCCACAGCAAAACGGGGAGTGCCCGGCAAAGAGCTTGGGCAAGCACTCAGTGGGGTCCTGAATTGATACAAAATGAAGGAACGGCAAATGACACGACACCCAACACCGCCATGGAATACCCACCAACCACCATGGATCGCATTTCAAAACCCAATCGTCGATGGCTCAAGGTTTGCTGCGCAGTGGGGACTGGGAGGCCGTGGTATGCCACATGCGAGGCCTCCCAAGTCTTGTTGGTGCAGGCCCGGCCCTCCAACACCTCCACGCCCAACCAGTGGACAGAGTTGACGCGGCATTTGGGTTGCACTCTGAGGCAGAATACTGCTCTGAGCAGAAACATATCCTACAGGCATGACCCTACAATGGGCCTATTCCTTGCTAGCAATTCCTCACCATCCTCTAAAAATAACCCACTCCAAATCTTGATCACGCGGCCTTTGTTGTCAAATCTCATTGACTAACCTCAACCATCCGTCAAACACCGCCACAACCAACCATCAGATTGACACTTTTCGTCCATTGACTAGCATTAATCTCCTGCCATTGGGTGTTTTTTACTACTCAACCGCTGATGATACCATCAAACACACAAAATGTTGCCCACCACTGGCAATTTGCATGTTGCAACTACACATTTCACTTTCTATGCAACTAGAGATCTAGGTCTGTAGAGCCTCATTTTGAAGAGGAGGGTGAGAGGCAAAACACGATTTTAGGCACCAAACGATCCGCAGGTCGCTTGAAAATTGAAATAAAACAAGGAAGCAGCTTAAAAACCCAGTCTTACACCATCAAGCCCTGTATTTCTCAATGTAGACCAACATCCCTACAACATAAGCAACGGGCGCCGGGTTATTGCTCGTGTCGAATGTTGGAAGTGGGGAAGGGCGGGGGTTTATTCTGTAAATGTATGGTAGCAGTGCGAACACAGCATCATCTAGCGACCGTCTTTGGTGAGGGGGCCTTTGGCCCCAGTCCCTTGGCTGCACGTTTTCACCCTTGACAAACTACGGCCGCTCACTCTGCCTACAAACCGCAACCGCCATACAGGTGCTCAACACTGTTGGTTCATAGCATCGCATGTGATTGGGGTGGCTGGGATGAGTGGCATGTACACTAGTAAATGTAGTTGCATGACCGTTTTTGTTGGGGCCTACGGTACGTTGGTAGTGCCTTCGGACACATACTGACCGAGCCAAATACCGCCGAAGAGGGTGCGGGAGTTCCTCCATCCAAAACTGCCAAATGTAACGCGACTGCAATGCAACGTCAAAGGATCACCTCACGACACCGTACTACACCAACGCCAGAATCATGCAACCCTCACTCCACACGACACAACGTGAGCCTCATGCAGGGAATGCTATGCCTAATGGGTCAAACGTTGAAAGACACCAAGTTCACGGTTGGGCTGTGGGACGAACGCAGGCATCACATCACAAACCATGTGCACATCATCCGTGGGTAGAGTGGGAGGAGTCAATCTCCATAGGCTTTTGTTTGATCTTCACATGCCGGATCTTGGTCTTCTTCTTTGGTCTGGACTCGTTCTCGGTGAGGTTAGTATCACCCTTCGACTCGGCATCATCGGATATGGAACGCTTGGAACGTTTCTTGTGGGGACTCCTCTTCTCCCGACCGGCCAGCTCCTCGCTTCCCTCCCTAGGTTCTCCTTGCCCTTGGGGCTCTTCCTCTGCTCCCCTCCACCACACCCACTCACACACAATGAGAAAGCGAATTGGTCAACTGGGTGGCGGAGTCGGTGGCGGTGGAGGAGATGTGTGGAAACAAAACCCTCTCAAAATTCTGCCTCCCCGTGAGCTGCAGCAGAGTAGGGTCAAAATTCCAATCCCAAGAGGGCCGACGCTATGTACGCATATTTGATTTATCCGCTATGGGGACCCCTAGTGGGCATGGGATGTGCAGCTCTATTGGTTTCACTATGTGGACCCCAAGCTGGTAAGGTTTGCGGCCATATTGTTTGGACCCCTCTATGGGGACCCTGAGAAGGAATGGGTTATGGAACCATCATGATTTCCCCCCACTGATGGGGCCCCGCGAATGCAGGGGCTATGCATGCGTATTGCTTTCAACCCACTATCATAACCCTAAGGAGGCGTGGCTTATGCATTCATATTGCTTTCTCCCCACTATGGGAACCCCGAACAGGCAAGGGGTATCTACCCATATAGATTTCCACCACAATTCGTATCCTAAGAACGGAGCGGTTATTTCGTCATATCGATCCCTTTACTATGGGTTTTGAAGCGCCAATGTTTCCCCCCCCACTATGGGGACCCCGATAAGGCAACGGTAATACAGCCATATTGATTTCTGATTTCAACCCAGAATGGGGGCCCCAGGTATGCAAGTGTTTCTTCCACGATATTGCTTCCCCTCCAAAATGGGGACGCCAAGAGGGCCGAGGTTAGTTGGCCATAATGATTTCCACAACAAGGCGTAACCCCAAAAGGTAGGGATGATGGAGCCATATTGATTTACCATTATTTTGGGGCCCGTGATATGGCAAGGGTTGTGCAACCATTTTGCTTTCACCCCCCCCCCCTCCCCCATGGGGACCTCGAGAAGGCAGGGTTTATGAAGCCATATTGCTTTTTGCCCTCTATGGGGATCTCGAGACGGGACTAGTTATGTGGCCATGTTGATTTTTCCCTCCTATGGTGACGTCGAGAAGGCAGGGGTCAGGCAACCATATTGCTTTCTCCCCCCTATTTGGACCCGGAGAAGGCAAGAGGTGTGTAGCCATATCGATTTGACCCCACCGTGGAGATCTCGAGATCTCGGGGGTGATGCAATCATATTGCTTTCTCCCCTCTATGGGCACATAGAGAAGCAAACGAGTGTGTAGAAATAGTGATTTCCTCAACTATGGGGACCCCGAGATGGTAAAGGTTATGCAACCATATTGAGTTGACCCCACCATGGAGATCTCCAGATCTCCGGGGTGATGCAAGCATTTTGCTTTCTCCCCTCTTTGGGTACATCGAGAAGGTAAGTATTTCGTAGCCATATTGGTTTCACCCTACTATGGGCCCCCAAGAGTGGAGCGGTTGTGTAGCCATGTTGCTTTCTCCCCACTATGTGGGTCAACAAGAGGCAAGGTTTACATAGCGGTATTGAGTTATCTTCACAATGGGGACTCCGAGAAGGCAAGGGGTATGTGGGCATATTGATTTTCACCACAATGAAGGCCCCGAGAAACCCGGGGCCATGCACCCATATGTATTTCATCCGCTATGGGGGTTTGCAATCCCCAAGTAGTGACGTACCTAAAAGACTACTCAAGAAACAAGCAACAGGCTCGGAGATTTTTACGGGTACAACAAAGTTCCGGCATTGCTCGGTGTCTGCTGCCTCCCCGGGGGTTGGTGTAACATCAACGTCACTGCGGTGCTGAGCGTGTTGGGGGGAAGGTGTGCAACAAATGATGAAATCAAGAAAAGCCGAATGTTACCATATGCACACCAAAGGGGAGAGGGGTATGTGTGCTCTAGCCCACCAAAGGAACTCCGCGCTTCAAGCAGTCTTGGGTTTAGTCTTGGGTTTGGAGGGCGAACAAAGTGAATGTGATAAAAAAGAGGGTTTGTTTCTTTAGAGCCCCGGCACCGAATTTTACCTTTTACCATGCCTGCCGTGAATTTGGTGCATTGAATGATGCCTTTTTGAAAAGCTGGACGCCTTGCTTTATGGT
Organism: Eutreptiella sp. 'Long Island Sound 2002'; assembly: GCA_964036045.1. Lineage (NCBI taxonomy): Eukaryota > Euglenozoa > Euglenophyceae > Eutreptiales > Eutreptiaceae > Eutreptiella > Eutreptiella sp. 'Long Island Sound 2002'. Next base: position 144,899,272 of record OZ038383.1, on the reverse strand, counting down.
GTTTGGCATGCATCTTGGATCAGTGGCGACACTTTTTGGCGCAAGATGCAAACTAAAGCCTCCGGATAACAATTAATTTTTGTTAGACGAGAAAACGTCTTTGGGCAACGTGATTGTCTTCAACAATTGGAGTCAATCTTTCTGAAACTAAAGGCGTTTCGAGCCCGTTTCAATGGGTAGCATGTAGGTGTTTCATCCGACGACAGTATAGTACTTGATGAGCTCTTCTGGCTGTCTTCATTTTTGTTGATTTCGAAACATATGTGCAATGGTACCAAGTGTGAGCTCGCAAACGCTGTAACATGTAAAGCAACAAATGCCAATGGTTCCTATAGGTGAAAGTGTGATGTCTCGTTTAGCTGCACATTTGCTTCTTATGTGGCTTGCAGTTGTCCATAATGTGGTTTGGTGGTGAATTTTGCGTAGGCATGCACTATGTGTGCGGAAGAGGGTATGTGAAGGTCTCGGGGTGGAACTTGTACCACGTTGGTCTTGTTCAACCCTCTTCCTAGATTCTTTTGTTTTTGGTTCCGCATGGCACAAAAGCCAAAAGCCCAGTCCAACAATTTGCCTATCTGCCACGTTGGAGTTGTTGGGAGTTGGTTTCACATATGCCTTGCAACTAGTGGGCTCACCTTTTCCGGCCATGTTGAAACCCACTTTGGGGATCGGCGAGAAAGCAGGAGTTACGTTACCATTCCGCCCTCTTTCGGGTGCCACTTTTGATTCTTCCCCCCGCTCTGAAGCGGTGGGGATTCCCGAGTCGGCAGGGGTTACGTAGCCACCTTGCCCACAAGACGGCCACTTCTGATTTTGCCCCCCGCTCTAAAGCGGAGGGGATCCCCGACGCGGCAGGGGTTACGTAGCCAGGTTACCCACAAGTGGACCACTTCTGATTGTGCCCCCCGCTCTGAACCGGAGGGGATCCTTGAGGCGGCAGGGGTTACGTAGCCACCTTGCCCACAAGTGGGCCACTTCTGATTTTGCCGTCCGCTCTGAAGCGGACGCGATCCCCGACGCGGCAGGGGTTACGTAGCCAGGTTGCCACCAAGTGGGCCACTTCTGATTTTGCCCCGCGCTCCGAAGCGGAGGGGATCCCCGAGGCGGCAGGGGTTACGTAGCCACCTTCTCCACAAGTGGGCCACCTCTGATTTTGCCCCCCGCTGTCAAGCGGTGGGGATCCCCGAGGCGGCAGGGGTTACATAGCCACCTTGCCCACAAATGGGCCACTTCTGATTTTGCCCCCCGCTCTCAAGCGCAGGGGATCCCCGATGCGGCAGGGGTTACGTAGCCACCTTTCCCACAAGTGGGCCACTTCTGATTTCAGGTTTTTGATTATCTGCGCAAGACCCCTTCCGCCCGCGCAAGCGGAAGCAAGGGCATGCAATTGAAATGGAAGATGGTGGTTTGCTTGGGTTTGCGGCTTTCAAGGATTTGCCAAATTCTTTGGAAGAGGATGGTTAGGCAGAGGTTCAGTTGGACATTCAGGATTTGTCGGTTGTCCGCAACAGGGCAACACGTCACGCCGACATTGGCGATGTGTATGGGGTTGGGTTGGAGGGTGAGGGAGAAGACAGTGAGGACGAGGATTTGGAGCAGCCAGGTGAAGTTGCCAGTAGCTCCTCTTCTCACCTTCGTAACCCATCAGCTGTCCCATCTACCTCTTCTGACTGTGCCGCGCAGTTGGTGTTTGCGTATGATGTGGATGAGGCGGTGTTGAAGGCAATGTAGAGGGGGAAATTGCATGAGTGGACTAAGGTTGAGTTTAAGGCCTTTTCTAGGAAGCCTGGTTTCAGTGTCAGCGGGGGGAAGGATGAGCTTATGCGGCGTGTCAGCTTGCACTTCCAGAGGTTGTGCCAGCTGTAGGGGGTTTGATATTAGCTGTGCCACCGGCGATGGAACATTCGGGTGGTCGAACGCTGCGTCACTGGATTTAATTGAAAAAAGCATTGCTCTTGTTCATGTTGAATTGTGCAGGGTGTGAGGTAGGGTTCGGATGCTTTCATGTAACACATGTGGGGCTAGGATCATATGGTTGTGTGCTTACACAAATTTGGGGCTAGGGACTCACGATTGAACATTTGGGAACACCGGGGTGAAGGCATGTACTGTCCGCGGGCTCTTTTGAAAATACCAGGAACAACTTTTTTTTTTGTTAAGGACTCCCCTGAAAGCACCTCATTACCACTGATGCGGGGGATGTCATGGCCCGTGTCTATGTGTCCGCCATCTCGTGGTGCAGGGTAATGAAGAGCCGCATACTGTGGGCGGTGACGGAGGCAGCTTTTGTTGGGTGCCACCACACCCCCGAGGGTGCATTAGCTGCCGCGTGGAAGGCCCGCCGGAACCATGACTGCACCGCCAAGGCCAGCTTTCCGCAGATCTGGAGGATGTGAGAGCCCCACGCGTTGGCGACCACACTGCAGAAGGGGGCTCTGGAAGATCTGGGGTTGCCCTTGTCAAAGTGGACGCCGCTCGCAGCTACGTGGTCGGAGTATGGGCATAAGTACTGACATGCGCTTCCAGGACCAAGCGCTCCCAGGACCCGGCCGCTTTGGGGTCGTACCCAAGGAGGGTGTCCAAGTGGGGGATTGGTGGCGCGAGTGCGTCGTACCGCCGCTCCATGGCTTGGGAGTGCCGGAGGGAAGGTCGGCCGTCGGCAGCCACAAAGCTGGCCGGCCCCACCTCGTCAGCGAAGGGTGCTACGGCGCGCTGGGCGTGGCTAACGGCTGACGTGGCCAGATGGTGGGCTCGACGATGATGACCGTCGACTTGCGCGCGGCCGCAAGGCTGTGCGGGCTCTGCTAGGTCTTGCACCAGGAAGGATAGCTCTTCGGCCTTGTGACTGTGCGTGAGCTTGGCGTATCGGACCCGAAGGCGGTCCACCAGCGGGCTTGCGGAGGGTGTCGTCGCGTGCGCATTGTCGGCGGCGGCGTACACGGCGATGCAGCCGCTGATGCGCAGGTGTCGGAGGAGCCAGACGCCCAGCAATGGGCCGAGCCACTCCGCTGCCCACGAGTACGGATCGCCCTCTTCTGCTTGAGCGTGCGCCGTGGCCATTACGCCTGCGTCGTCGGCCAGCACTACCCTGATCCCCAGCGTTTGGGCCTCTTGGGCGCCATCTGAGACCAGGGTGACGGACGCGCCCACCGCGGAGCGCCGACGGACAACCGTGTTGATGGGTGCCCGCTGCACGTCCGGCCGAGGGAGGAGGAGGGCCAGGGTCCAGTGATCGAGCCACGCGTAGAGGCTGTGCGCATCGGCGTATGGGAGGTCGGACGGGCTACTGCCACTGGGTACGCGGCGCAACAGCCGTGAGGCATACTCAATGCGGCCGTTCAGGGGGGTGACGATGTAGTTCACGTAGCGGACCACGTGCCTATGACCGCGCCGAGGGGCATGGACACCCAGACGGAGCGGACGGTGCAAGAGAGCCCTAGAGAACGACCTGGGTAGCGTGAGCGCCCGTTTGTGCAGGACATCGGACTTGCGTTGGAACTCGAGCAGGTCGTTTGCCTGCACCGGCACTTCATCAAAGACGAAGTCCGCCTTGGCTTGGGCGAAAGCTGCCACTACCCGCAAGGTGAGGGCGCAAGGAAGTTTCGTCTTAGGCAGGGCCCAGAGGAGGTATCTGAGACCCTCTGTGTACTTGGCGTACGTCGCCCGTGGGCTCTCCCCCATGATTATCGGTATCTTTACCATTTCCATGCTGTCCTGTTCGCCGCGGAGCGTTCTAAGCGCGGTGTCGATGGTCGCTCGGTCGTAACTAATGGCGTCGGACGTTGAGACGAGGCGGTAACCCTTTAGTGTGGTTGCGTTGATGGCACCGAGGCCCGCTAAGCAAGTGATCTAGCTAGTTTGCAACACGTAGGGGGCCCCTTCGTCGGTGTACACGAAAATGCATCAGTCGTCCCTACTTGACACTTCCGGGACTGGTTCCGACGGCTAATCCAGGTGAAGAGGACACCTCTCGTGCGGCTGGGGGCCACTAGGCTTGCCCGACCCTGGGCGCAAACCGCCTACGATTATGGCTGTGTTGGCTCGTGTGCACACATTGCTAAGGTCCTTGAAGCCGCCCACCCCTCATGCTATCTCCTTGTGCCCCGCCGTGGCGTAGTTTGTACGGGCCCACGATGCCAAACGGTGTCTGGACGTACAAGGTCGTCGCAGAAGTGGCCATACCAGGGGTCGAGTACGATGTCGTCATCCTTCGGTACCGAGGCTGCTAGGCCTTCGCGCTGGACGTTGTAGAAGGCGTTGGAAGGCGTTGCTTTCGTCCCAGTCGAACAGCCACATGTGACGGCCAATGGGGACCCTGGCCGGGATTGCCCTCCAGCTTACGAGTGCGAACCAACTGGCCCTAGATCTCTTTTCCGTAAGTGAAGCATAATGCGGGGTCTAGGCATCGGGCCGCCCCGGCCATCCGCAAGCGGTGGACGACCGCGCTGGACTCCTTCCTCTTGATGGGCTCCTCTAGCATCACCGGCCTGCTCGAGCGCACCAGCCACTGGGGATCCTTCTTCAGCAGGCACAAGTGGAGCACCCCGTTGATGATAAGCAACGCGGACCCTTGGTACAAGAGGTGGATGAGGCCTGTGATGGCATACTTTGTTGCACCCCAGAGGCACCACAGGAGCGAGTGCACTAGCTCGCCAAAGGCCGCCGCCTCGGACCGTGGGCACTTCACCTCAGACTACATCTCGTGGAACGTCGGTGGGGCCCCCGGCCGGCAAGGCGCCCTAGGGTCCACGGGGGAGGCGTCTCTTGCCGTGTGGGCCAGGCGCACCGCGGTGTATAGGTCCGGCCTGACGTGGATTGTCGAGCGGTACTTGGCTGACAGCACGTGCACCTTCGGTGTGTTCATGGGAATATGGCGACCCCAGTGGAGCTTGGTGGCTTGGCGCCGTACCTCCGCTCGATACTCGTCTCGGTCCGTGAGGAAATAACTGCCGTTCGCGCTGATGGTGGTCATCTGCGCAAATTTCGCCTTTTTGGTCTTCAGCACACTCGCCGTGACCGCTGTGATGGTTGTTCCTAGCAATGTGCCCTCCGTCGTTTGTATAGCCTTTAGGAACGCCGCGTCTTGCTGCTCTAATCACCAGCCGCGCATGCGCTCTGCCGAGGTTAGGGACGCCCCCTCATACATTTTGATTGCAGCGTCCGAGGCGACCCTGAATTCTTTGGCTGCTGGCGGAATTCAGGACGCGGATGCTAACCCAATAAAGCTAGAACCCTCGGTCCGGGCTGAGGTGAGTGCAACTGCCCCACCAGAAGGCGAGGCTGGCTGCCCGCGTATGCCCCTTTGAATCTGAACCGGCGGCCTGAGGGGTTGGCCAGGGCCAGATATTTGGTCCGTACAGTGAACTCGCAAACCAAGACGCGGTAGGTGCTTAGCCCTGGAAGCAGCACCTTAGAGCACGCCGTTATAGGGGATTGCGCGCACACCAAAAACCAATTGATTAATCGGTTGGAGGTGCCAGGCCTGGTGTGGACTATGTTGGTGGGGTCGCCCGCTGGGTAGGGCACGTAGAATCCGTCCTAGTACCGTGGGTCCTCCGTCAAGCGGCGGAGCCGTGTTGCCATGTGGTCCGTGATGCCACCGTTCATGTATCCGCAAATGAGGTATATGCCCGTGGGACGCTTGGCGTGGTACGCAGCGATGCGCACGATGTGAGGCACCGCTCAAGAGCGGACAGGCCTGGCGGGAAGTGCGTCGTAGTCTCTACGATGGACATGGAGTCAGAAACTGGAAGCCCGGCCATCAACGCGTACTCGAGGGCCTCTACTTGGGGGTGTTTGTGGGACCACGGGCGGGCGAGAAAGAGGAGGGCCAGGGTGCCGCCCTTGACCACCACCCTGGGATCACTCGGTATGGCACCCCCCGAAGGAGGACATCAATGAACAGCGAGGGCGAGGGCTGAGGCATACACGGGGGGCGCGAGGTGGAGTGCTTGTGCGAGCCGTTGCGGGCCCCGCCGGGGGTTCCGAGCTCGGGGGGGGGTGGCAGGTCGGGGATTTCGCGATCTCTACGTCACCGGGCATGGTCGGGGTCTCAATATGCATGGTAGCGGCAGGGCGAGCGGCGCCACGTGTACGCGCTTTCCTCCTCTCAATGGGCTCGGTCTCGGGAACCACCGCGACGGCCCTTTGGTCAAGAGGTGTGGCTCTCGTCATCCGAGTAGTTGTCGCGCCGCCGCGGCAGGGTGCCTGGCCGGCTCTGATGCCGCCAGTCCTTGCGGGCCCCCGAAGCTCCGACTGCTGGGCCTCATCCTCTGGCTAGGTGATTCTTGCTCGTCTGGATTCACGGTCTCGAAAGGCACTCCCCCGCGTCAGGGACGCCGAGCCCCGCTACGCTGTGTTCCGCGAATGGCTGCGATCGTGGCGGCCTGACCCTGGACGGCGGTCCATATGCTTAGTCGCCCAGCTGGGCACTAGGCTCGCCCCTGCTTGGTCACGAAGGTAATGGTTGGCTGCTCTGATGGCGTCCAGGTCCGAGACATTCACGACGAACTGCACGTATGCATACCGGAAGGAGTCCACGGAGTCGGCTGCCATGAGTCCATCCACGAAGTGCGCAGCCAGCCCCAGACGGGATCCCGTGATCTCCATTTGGGTGCTGATCTCTGGCCAGTCCCAGTCCGTTGTGTGGGCGGCAATGATGTGTTTAGCGGCGTCAAGAAGTTTGCGCTTGGACGTCGGCATCCCCCGAAGGAGGCTCCGATCGTGAAGCCATTGCCTCCACTGTGCAAGGGCAGTGGCCGCCGGCCCGGCATCCGCCCCAAAGTATGCGGCCTAGGACGTGAGTATCGTTGCTTGTTGATTCCCGGGCACGGCCTCCGTCATGGGTCTCAGGACTGGGGCCATCGTGTGGAGAGCGGCCATCCGCAGATGGAGGTTCGTGGCCACGGTCTGCAGGTGCTGAGGAGGTAGAGTCTGGCGGACGTCCCATACTATTTGCTACTCTGTGGCGAGGCGCGACGCGTCCGAGTCGGATTTGGCGGCGGCTGAGCCCTGACCTGGATGGTCATTGGGCGGGGGCTTGGCTGACCTCGCCGGCTCCGGGGTGCGCGCTGGTGGAGACCCTGCCCTTCCCTCTGGTGTCGGGCGCGTTGGCAACATGGAGGGTAGCGTGGCGTTTATTGCTGCTGACAGATTCGTGTCAGACACTGTTAGGGAGGGGGGCAGCCCGCCCGGGTCGTCAGGGTCGCAGGCCCGCCCTGCACCTAGCGCACGGCGCTTGGCCCAGGCGGCGTAGACGGCCTGCCACAGCCTCAGCCACCCCATCATGGTTCGGCCCGAGGTTACTGGCTGTACCGATTGGTTCAATAGGCGACGAAGGTGGGTCACGTCCTTGTCGAATTCTGCCTTGAGCTCGTCGTGGCCTTTGGGCCATCGATGCGGCATGAGGATGTCGGCGAGCAACCCGACTTCTTCGGTCTCGGAGTACGCGCCGAGAGACGATGCCACTTCCTCGCAAACCTCCGCGGACGTAGCCCACGAGACGCCCAGCACCTTCGAAGCAACCATGGTGCGACCTGTGCGGCCCAGGGTCCCAGACGGGCGCGCCACGAACATGGGCTGACTGTGCGACATGTGGTCGGTCATGATGACGCTTGCCACATTGTTTCCGGAGGGCCCATGGGTGGCCAGGGGGGTCCCTAAGGGACGAGATTTTTTTTGTTAAGGACGGCCCTCAAGGACCCCCCCTAGAGGCCTTTTTTCCCCAGCGCAACGTGGGCCATGTCTATCCGCCCTTTTTGGGGATCGCCGAGAAAGCAGGAGTTACGCAGCGATTCCGCCCTCTTTTGGGCACCACTTCTGATTCTGCCCCCCGCTCTGCAGCGGTGGGGATCCCCGAGACGGCAGGGGTGACGTAGCTACTTTGCCCACAAGTGGGCCACTTCTGACCCCCCCCCCCCCCGCTCTGAAGCGGTGGTGATCCCCGAGACGGTAGGGGTTACACAGCCACTTAGCCCACAAGTGGGCCACTTCTAATTTTGCCCCCCGCCAAGGCGGCAGGGGTTACGTGGCCACTTTGCCCACCAGTGGGCCACTTCTGATTCTGCCCCCCGCCCGCACAAACGGAACCAAGGGCATGCGGTTGAGGTTGAAGATGGTGGTTTGCTTGGGTTTGCGGCTTTCAAGGATTTGCCAATTTCTTTGGAAGAGGATGGTCGGGCAGAGGTACAATTGGACATTCAAGATTTGTGGGTTGTCCCCAAGAGGGCGACACCTCATGCCGACATTGGCGATGTGTATGGGGTTGGGTTGGAGGGTGAGGACGAAGACAGTGAGGACGAGGATTTGGAGCAGCCAGGTGAAGTTGCTTGTAGCTCCTCTTCTGACCTTCGTAACCCCTCAGCAGTCCCCTCCACCTCTTCTAACTGTGCCGCGCGTTTGGTGTTTGCGTATGATGTGGATGCCGCACGACACACACGGCGACATCAGCTCCATGTTGGCACTGCGCTCTCACGGGCCTGTGCGGATGCCAAGGGTCTGCTAGTCGCGCAGATGCACATTTCCTCAGTTCAGCACACCGCGTGGCCAGTGCACGCATGTCGCACCACAAGAACTCCAGACCACGCGGTCACACAATATGAGGGGCAAGGTGGCAAGAATGCATACCCAGACTTGCATTTCATTTCCTCAATCAAGTGTCGGTGGTGGAAATCATCAATCAAATGATTCCGATTGCAAAACTTTGGCACTCCCTTTGACACTGTGCACACCTTGTATTGAACTAGCATGGGTGCGATTCGCAAAGTGTCTCTGGTGTAGTGTTCGGCTTTTGCTTTGTTGGCATTGGCCTTCTTGGTGGTTGCAATATGGGTCAAACCAAGCAACAACACAGCAAGCGTGTTATCAGATCTTGGTTGTGTGTTGTGTCAGACCATGCTTGTGCCACTGCCAAGCTGTGGAAGGAATGGTGGAAAGGGCAAACAAAAACAAATTCATGCTTGCAATAAGGCCGTTTGTCTAGTTTTCTAGGGCAAGCAATGGGTTTGCACAAGCTTGCGATCATTATACTTATAATATATATATTATGTTATTATTATATATATCTACATATATATATATATATATATATATATATATATATATATATATATATATATATATATATATATATATATATATATATATATATATATATATATATATATATATATATATATATATATATATATATATTACTACACCCCTCTCCCCTTAAATTTAGCTAACAAGCAAGCAAGCAAGCAAGCAACAAGCAACAACACGTCTCCGTGCCATTTTGGCCATTGCACCTTCCCAACGCCTCGGGCCTGACTCTACTTTAGCCATCCTAGAGCCTAGGTGGTGGCCTTGCCAAATCCAAGTCCTGGGCCAAAAACTCACCGGTGGCGGCCCGGGGCGGTGGCGCCAAGTCGGGAGGTGCCCTCCCAAATCTGCGCTGTTTTGGGCCAAAAACAGCCATTTTTCGCCCAAAACAGCCCTAGTAAGGGTGCAAAACAGCCAAACGAAGGCAAACGGCTGCTACACTTCACGTGCGGCTTGACTTTCTCGTGACCAAGGGACCTTTGGTGCCCTCTAACTCCACGATATGTCCGAGAAACGGCCCAGAAAGGCGCCAAAAAGCCCCAAAATCAGCGCAATGTGCACCAGCACCCCCAGACCAAGAACGGGCCGTATCTTGGGCTACGTGGCTCAAAAACGAATTCCGAGGGCACCTAGTCCACCCGCAACCCCCCACTTTTTATGGTTTCCAAGCCTCAGAATCGCCCAACGAGACACGTAGACCCCCGTACCAGTGGTCACTTGGTGCAGCCGGAGGGCCGGCCAGCCTACGCACAGTGGGGGCCAACGGTGGGTCCACCAGGGTCCCCAGGGCGAAAAAAATCATTTTTTCCAAAGTTGTTCCTAGACCACTTGGGATGCTCAAACAAGTGTTTTTAGGCCGTTTTGAGCCCGTGGTGGCGCGTTTTGGGTCATGGAAAATCCCAAAATGCCTTGAAAATGGGCCGTTTTGGGACCAACAATGGGTCAAAAATGGGTCAAAAACGCGTTTTTCCAAAAGTGATCCTGGACCATTTATGATGCTCAAACAAGTGGTTTTATCCCATTTTGAGCCCGTGGCGACGGGTTTTGGCTCATGGAAAATCCCAAAATGCCTTGAAAATGGGCCATTTTGGGACCAAAAGTGGGTCAAAAACGTGTTTTTCCAAAAGTGATCCCGGACGATTTGGGATGCTCAAACAAGTGTTTTTAGCCCGTTTTGAGCCCGTTTTGACCGAGTTTAGCCCCTTCCACCACATGTATGCACCACTTTGTGCCCTTCGCACGTACCTTAGAGCCGTGTGGTGGAGCCACCTAGAGCTGGGAGAGGGGTGTAGATTAGAGGATATATATATATATATATATATATATATATATATATATATATATATATATATATATATATATATATATATATATATATATATATATATATATATATATATATATATATCTCACCCAGCGTGCAGTATATATATATATATATATATATATATATCTCACCCAGCGTGCAGTATGGTTGGTTCCCTTCTGTCCCGGGTAAACCCAAAGGCATGAAACAATTGGCTTGTAATGTGCGAAACCAGCACACAACATATGACTACCATGTGAATGCCCATGCCATCTTTGCACAAGCTGCACGAAGTGTAATGTAAATGGTGTAAACTGTACTTATTCCGTTTTGCAAGCTCATTCACCTCGTCCAGCTCGGCACCCGCCGTCACCCACGAGGGGATCACACATGCCCGCTGCAAGAAGGCATGCCACAATTTCACAGGACCCGGTCATGGAGACCAAGGTCATCACTCAGTTCGCGTACCGCCTTCTTGCGCTTGTATTGGCGGTACTGCCCAAGCGCTTGAATGTGGAGCTCAATGCTGCCGCGGACGACCACGCTGTTCTACTCTCTTTGAACATGGCTAGACTAGGCTCGGGTAGGTCATATCCGAGGGCAGTTTTGTGGAGCCCTGCCTTGACCGCCGGGATCACTACGGCTGAGTATGGACGCGTGTCAACCCTAAGTGCCAAAAAAGTCGAGTGTACCCCTAGCCAAGAAACAAGGAGAATACAATACAAAAGAGGTCGGGCTCTGGCACACACACCCCTCCAACCCGGGAAGGTGCATGGTCCCTCCCTGTCCATTGCCCATCACGCCGCCTCAACAGCCACAGGGCTAGTGGGGCATTCTAGGCTTTCACGTTATGCGCCGACCCATGGGAAAGGGATCAGTGCAAAGAAATCCTAGTAGGGAAAGGGGGACAAGTGCGAACTCGTGCAGAAGGCTTGAATCTGCCCAGGAGCGTTAGGGTGGTTACACTTGCTACTCAGGGGGATGGGGTTCTTGGAATCATGACACAGTCCTTGTACTCCTGCCACAGTCCACGCGTGCAATGTACCATTGATGAAGCATTGCATTATTGGTCAATGGGGAAATAAATGCCACCACCACACTCAGCCATTGCATTCATGGTCCATCGGTGAATGAAGCATAGTACAAGCATCAACCGACAGTTATTGGGCATATTGCGGTTTTTTGTATTTTGGGGTGTGCGCATGCGTCATCATGTGTCATTGTAGGGTCAAAGTGTGGAGCACGTGAGTGTGCTACAAGGACACTAATAACCATTTGGTCAGGGCCATGAGAGTTGCCCTGAAACGTGTTATGAACATCACCAGTTATATTGCCTACTTATTGTGGCAAGCATGCAAGCGTTTTGGGTTGTGCCACCGTGGTGGAGGCAAGGGTCAAAAGTGTGAGGATAGACTCCTGAGAACTGAATGTCCACAAGCTGAGGGGGTTAGAGGTCAGGCATTTGCAAGTGCACCACATGCTCACAAATTAGCATTTTGCTTAATGTGTTTGCGAGTGTTGGTCCAAGTACTGAAATGGTCCAATCAGTTAGCAGGCTTCCACATAAAAAAGTCAAACCCCCGTTCTGTGGTTAGCCTTGCCATTTTCAGGATCTCTCGTGACTTGTTCCACTCCCACCTCTCATCTCCCGTCACCTCATGGATTGATTTTGCACCCATGTTTCTCCATATAGTCCATGCTGTTTCATCCCTTGCAATCTCCGAAATTCCCCTCCGTCCAAGAGAATAACAAGCCTCAAGAGCAATGGATGTCAAAAGGCGAGCAAGCCCCCTTCCCCGACTATTAGGGTCATTAACGAGCCCGCAAAACAAAAGCCAAGGACTGTATCATGACATTCCTTTGCATCGTGCACACACAGGATGCACAAAGGCTTGCCTTGCTGATATACCACAACTGCGGGTGCATTTGCATCATCATTCTTTCTCACAAGGTCTCCTCCGAGGGTGAAGAGTAGGTCATCTCGTGCTGCTCTACCAACAGCGGCCATTGGTAGAGCCTTGACACAAAGGTGGACTCTACGGAAGAAAATAATGTAATAAATGCAGGTAGTTACAAGTGTAATGTAAGAGGGCATGCCATTCAAGCAACATACCATTCTTGTTTCTCACGCGCCGCATTTTCGCTTGGCTCCGGGCCTTGAGCTGCTTCCTTGAGCGCCGCAAGAAGGTCTCGACAGCAGCATTCTCCGGATGTCGGCATTGGTTGGCACTGAATTTTTTTTCCGCAGGAAAGATTTTACAATCCAACAAAGGTGGCGGTACCTGGATCAACTAATATTTATGTGAACCGCCAGAGCCATGCATGTATGCATATGTGTTCAAAGCGGTAGACATCCCAAACTCTTCTCCATCAAGATGAGAGTGCAAACCTCCAACCCACCTATCCACCATGCAGCCTACCTAATATACCCTTTGTGTACGGCAAAGCCTGACAGACCTTGTTACCCGCTCACAATACGCTTGCGGCTGGCCATTATACACTTGGGTGATATGCTTTTGCAGAGTCGCCACCTTCTTCTTCACGGATTTGTCATTTTTCAATCCTTCTCTTGATGATCCTGACTAGACCCTGGCAACTAAACCTTATGCACAAAGTGGAGTGATGATAGAACCCGCTTCTTCATGACTTCATGATTTGAGGGGCAAAGTTGCACACATCCAAAGAGGTCGTTGTAACTAGGCAGTTGTTCAAACCTTCCATCTTTGTGATCATGATCATATGCAAATCATTTTAAGTAGGCTCAATGATGCGATGGTTGCTTAGGACTGGGCTGGGTGGCATGTGGTTGGCCCCTCTGGACTTGATGGTCCTGATGATTTCCCCTCCCCTCTCGTCCATCGCATTCTCTTGTTACACAACCAACATTCTCTGTCATGTTTCTATTCCGGTTGGGGCAAGACAAAGAAAGCACCTAGATATTTGCCGACAATATCGGCAACCCGTCAGGCCCAAAGTATCGCTTGCAGGTTCGGACAGTTGCTAGAGTTGCAGTTCTGGCTGCAGGGCCCTATCGGTGGTTCGCCCATCGTCTTGAGCAACATATGGTAGCGTTTTGCCTTTGATTTTATTTCCCATATCCTGGCTCCATCTGGATGCTGTCCAAAGTAGTATTCAAAAGCAGCATACAACTCAATATACATCCTAAGAGAGACAAACACCAAAATGATCATATGGCCGTCACCGCATGGGCCATCTAACCCGAAGTTTAACCCCTTAAACTTAAATTTAGCTCCAAGCTGAGGGAACGGGGTGCCCCGTGGGTCCAATCCACCTAGCCCATCGGGTCCGAAGTGGCCAACCTCCCAGGCCACCCAGCCAATCAGGTCCAAAGCAAGCAGCTATTCCATGCAAATAGTTAACAAACATTTGATGGGGGTCAGTCGTGCTAGGAAAATGGCAAGGCATAACATGCCACCCAGGCAATGATGTGTGCATTCAGGTTGCAGATTGCCCTTGACACACTGAAAGAGAATGACACAATCCTCGACATGAATGAGCAAGCACACTAATTCAGCCATCCCCGCCCCCCACCTCATACCCTACAATCTCTATGACCGGGTCTGGATAAGCACATCATGCACAACAGTGTACCGATTTTCCAGCAATGCAAGCCGCAGACAAGTTGGCCAAGTGTTGAACTCGGTTTACTATAATGGTCGCATTTGGGCTTGCTGTCATGGGCTTAATGCCTTGGAAGCCTTGACTGTAGCTTGGCATGCTTGCCAATGCCTGTAGAGTCCAATCAAGGTCTTTTATTCCTTGTGCAATTTGCACAATTTGAGTCACCCAACACAATAATAGGCAAAGGGGGAAGAGTAATAATAGGATTGATGCCTGAAGCGGTGATTGAATGATGAAATACACGAATAATTGTCAATTAATATAACACAATCATGTGATTGTGTGCACGCCTCTTAGTCCAGTTGCACACCGTTTTCTCCCACTTGAGCACAGTGTAGAGGATCAATGGCTCATAGTCCTCCTCTGCCGCCAAGCGCTGCCTCTTCTTTGCCTTCTCGCTTTCGCTATCGGATGGAGGATCCAATCCCTTCTCATCCACACCAAGGTCTTGGCTTTGCGGTTCGTCGCTGGCGTCAGCTTGGCTTGAATGAGCAGCATCTTGACTGACCGCTCTATGTACATCTTGGCCTCTGCCTGCAACCACAAAGTATTTTTTTGCTGCGGAACCAAACTGAAATTGCAATGTTTCATGAAGGCAACCCAAACCAAAGTTTCTTCACAGGAATTATAGAGTCTTTGGCCTAGAATACTGAATAGGGTTGGTGACGGTGCGGAGCTTCAACTGCTGCATCTCTCAGCACCAACCGTGCACCCCCCCCCCAAAACAAAAACCGCTCCATTTCAGATGATGGCAGTGCGCAACAGTTCATGTTTCCACACAGTTAAGATGCAGTCAGTTGCACAAATGCCAATGAGAATCACACTGACCAGGTGTTGAAGGTGGACGGTGTGGGCCGGAAAGCTGGCCAACCATGGGCATGTCCGTGGGTATGGTCCATGGCATGACCATCGTTGGGTGTCCCTGAGTGGACATGCAAGTTTTGGGAAATAGGGTTGACGTTTCTCTGAAGCATGTACCGCAAGAGGTTGCCTCTCCCCCCCCCCAGTACGTTGGAGGTACGGGGGGGGGGGGGGTACACAGGGGGTACAAGGCGGGAGGATGGCGGTGCATACACAAGGCGGCGCAAACAAAAGATGGTCTATGGCCACCACAGGAGTCTTGTTATTTAAGGGGAGTGCAGGGGCTGGCCTCCGAGTTGAGCGTAGTGAGCCGTAGCGTGCTACACACCGAATGCCACTCTGTTTACCGTATGCCCCTTTCGTTTACCCACTGACCATGGGAATTGTTGTGCATACACAAGGCGGTGCACACACAAGGCAGTCTATAGCCAATGCAGGAATTCTGTCCGTGAAGGGGGGTGCGGGAGCTCGCCTCCGCGTCAAGTGTTGCCAAGAGTGTGGAAAGGGATAAGGGGGGGGGGGGTACGCAGAGGGTGGTGGGGGAGGAAATTCTTGCCGACTATCCCCCAAAATTTGCTTTGAGGACATGCTGGTAGTATGAAAGTTCGTTTGAGGTGTGTCTTGTGCTTAGAATGCGGTTGAAGGGCATTGGGGCAGCAAAAAGTGGGGTCGGAAGTGCCACACCTCCGAATCGATTTCTAGGAGCTAGGGGCAGTAGAAAGGGCGTTTTAAGTTGTAAAAGCCAAGGGAAGTGTGCAACCTGTGCCATCCTGGGGTCCATTCAATTCAGCATCCAATCCTCCAACACGTGCGACATAGATGCGACAAAAGTGAGAGGAGAATGTGACCAAGGACTCCTAAAAGATTGAGCAATGACGTCTAAGGTATTTCCGATGTCACATACATACCTTGATCGGTTGGAGGTGTCGCTGCCACAGCTCGATTCCCGGATCAATTCTCCCAAGAGGAACAATCTGATGACATCACATGCAAGTTTTTTGGCATTGACAAATTAATGCCATACAAGCATATCAAGGGCAACAACATTGCATACCAATCAAGATAGGCTTTTTTATGCGTAGCTGTGTTGCTGATTGTGAAGGCATTTCCTCCTCTCCACGCTGCCGACTGCCGTTGCGAGTACCTGTCTCGTGCCGACCCAGGGCAAGACACCTGACAGTCAAACGCATGCACCATGCTCGGGGGAGCCGCACGGTTTAAGACGGCTATCGAATGTTCCATGGGCCGTCTGGGTAAGCTCTTCCCCCTCCCATAGGCGCTGGTTAGCCATGAACCTTGCACTCTATGGTACATTCCCCACCGTTAACAACAAAAACACGAAAGCGAGAGCTCCGTGGCACGCCAACTACGGTTGGAACCTCTGATCCGTGGAGTGTGTCTACTGTGCGTGTGCAATATGCTAGATTGCCACAATTGTAGTACCCGTTTTCCGAGCCACCCGCCCCCAAAAATCTTTTTGCCCGCTTGTGTTCTAGAACCACCAAATAGCATGTATCACTTGTCGAAGACCAAAGGCGGGGCCGGTCCCATTGCCTCCGTGGGAGGCGGACCTGGCTTCCAACCCAGAGTGTATCGTGTGTACCCAGTGTGTTTCACGTATGCTCCTTCCGTTGGCACAACATGAGTAACACAGAAGGGGGTAGGGTGCACACTTTCTCTCGGATGGATAGCGCCCAAGCGAAGCGCACACAATTACTGCCAAAGAACCGAGGAGGAAACAAAGAAATTTAGTGAGCTGTGGCACCACACAGCCTCACTAGCAGAGCCATCACTCCGCCCTTTCACGGACAACAATAAACTACGCCAAAATAAAAACTTACATGACTCCGCTTGATGGGAGGAGGAAGCGCCTGAAGGGAGGGAGATATCCATGGTTGAAACTGACCCACTACAAGCCTCCGGGGTTCGAACCAAGCCCCGGGAGTTCCTAGCCCGGGTGCATGCCCACCATGATGCTATGACGTTTTGGCAGCTTACCTACTGCTCTCTTCCATTCGTTGGCCGCCGGCAAACGGGATTTTCGACGCGTTCGCTGACAGGGAACAAAACACCCAGCTATGGGTAATCTAGACCATCGGCGTAGCCAGAACAGGGCGCAAAGGATACGTTGCTGACTAGAACAAAAACCGGGGCCCTTGTGCCCTTGGACTTGGTACCGGGCCGCCGTACTGTCACTGCCCACACATACCCAAGGCCACTTCATATAGGCCGCCACTCTCACACCCTGCACTTAGCCCCATAACTCCGCCGCTTGTAGGGTGTTAACCTAACGGGGCCACGGAAACATGCGCATCCCTCCCATCGGAAGGTATAACCCCACAGAGAAAGAGGCTGCCCCTACGGGGGCTGCGTCTACGAATAACACATATGCGCTTCAGCAGGCAAGGGGTTGTGCTTGCACCCATGCCTTCACTGTATACTGTTTTGGAACGAAAGCAAAGCAGATGGTTGTCAGTAGGGGACGCAACAGTGCCCGCAGGACCTGGCTGCCCCCTGCGTGTTTCCAATAGTACACCCCTACAAAAAACAGGCCTAAACTTGCTGACGGCCTTAGGGCCCACTCCAACCGGCCCAGGAGCCTCTCCATTCCTTTCCTATTCAGCAACCCTAGTACCAACAGTAACCACAACCGCACCAGACCCCGTAGCATCCGTGGCCGGTTTTCCAATGTGCCACTGCGGAAATCAGAAGCCTTGCCCACGAAGTCCAAACTTCGCGCGGGCTCTATCTTGGACTTGGGGCTAATATTAAAACTTACACGATGTAGTCTGTGTTGGGCCTGACGCACTGCGTATCGATCACGAGGCATAAGAAAGTGCATGATGGGGCAACCAACAACAAGTGAAGCACCGGATGTTTATTGCACACATTATATACTTGCGCCGCAAGCAAGGGAGAGGCATAGACCATATCAATGGACGCTGCTTCCTAAACACGGTGCGCCCATGAATCACCTAGCATCGGCCTATGATTCCAATGCGCACATGACGCATTCCCCAAGGAATCATGCACAACCCACACCACACCCATAGCATCTCCATTCGCACTCAAAGCTGCCGGGGTAAGCCGGCAATAATACCAGGAAGAGAGCCAAGCTGGAGCCCAGCGTGAAATAATGTAGTAAACCGCCGTCCCACTTAAAATCATGCGCGTGATTTTATTTTTTTGCGTGATTTTATTTGGCGCGTGATTTTTTTTAAACCTTGCGTGTTTTTATTTCTACTTGCCTCAGACACCATGGATTTTGCTTTCCACTCTTTTCTTGCTGATGCACGTGACAATGATGAGTTGGAGGTTGATGATTGTTGGGCCGCTGAAACAGATTCTGATTGTGTTACTGCAACATCAACGGACGGCAACTCAGATGAACATAGAACTGTTGCAGACCCGGTTGCTTAACAACGTGTTGAGCCAATTCCTCAACCAGTTGCTGTGCCAGTTCCTGAACAAGTTGCTGGAGCCGTTGCTGTTCAAGTTCCTGAAGAAGTTCTTGAACCTGTTGTTGAACCAATTCCTGAACAAGTTCGTTAACCTGTTGCAGTGTCCCTCTATGTTCCTTTTGCTCTTGTGCTCGGGGATTGGTTGCAGTTTGTAGCATTTGACCCGCAAAAAATGGTGCGTGATTTCATTTCTACCGTTTTCAATCAAATCAAGCATGCGGGATTTTATTTCTTCTGCGTGATTTTCATCAGGCAGGGGGTTTAGCCCAGAATAGGAGGGCATACAATTTAGGGTTGAGCGTGGTAGGGAACCCCTACGCCTTGCCCGTGCCCCGTCATCATTTCCCCGTACGGACCGGCGGGAGGTATTTTCGGCCACACAAGGCATGTGGGAGCCCATCCCCCCAACTCGATGGGGCACACAAGGCGTGTAGGCATCCAACCTCTGGGGCCTCCAACGTGGAGGAGTTAACTGTGAGCTTGTTACTTAACGCTTGCTTTCAGGGGAATCCCATATGCTTTAGAGCGGGAGACAACATCAAACTTGGCCCACAAGTTGGCCAAGTGATTACATGACCCTTACAATTTGGGGTATCCCCTATGTTTCAGGCTGGGTGACAAAATCACGCCGTCAAGCATAGAGGACCGCCCACACGGCAGGGGTTATGTAGCCACTAAGCCCACTTGTGGGCCACTTCTGATAGTGTCCCCCGCTCTCAAGCATAGGGCTCTCCCAGACGGCAGGGGTTATGTAGCCACTGGGCCCACGTCTGGGCCACTTCGGATTTTGTCCCCCATTCTGAAGCATAGGGGACCCCCAAGACGGCAGCAAATATGTAGCCAATGGCCCCATTTGTGGGCCATTTCAGATTTTGTCATTTGCTCTGAAGCGTAGGGGAGCCCCGATCCGGCAGAGGCCATGCAGCCATTGTGCCAACTTGTGGGCCACTTCTGATTTTGTCCCCCGCTCTGAACCGCAGAGGATCCCCCACACTGCGGGGTTATGTAGCCACCGGGCCCACTTGTGGGCCATTTGTAAATTTGTCCCTCCCTCTGAAGCATAGTGGATCCCCCACACGGTAGTGGTTATGCATCACTGGGCCCGCTTGGGGGCCACTACTGATTTTGTCCCCCGCTCTCAAGCATTGGGGACTCCCCACACGGGAGGGGTTATGCAACCACTAATCGCACTTGTGGGTCACTTCTAATTTTCTCCCCCGCTCTCAAGCATCAATGACCCCGTAGACGGCAAGGGTTATGTAACCAGTGCGCCCACTTGTGTGCTAGTTCTGATTTTGTCCCTCACCCACAAGCATAGGGCACCCCCCAGACGGCAAGGGGCATGCAGCCGCTGGGCCCGCTTGGGGGCCACTGCTGATTTTGTCCCGCGCTCTCAAAGATAGGGGACTCCCCACACGGCAGGGGTTATGCAGCCACTAGTCCCACTTGTGGGTCACTTCTGATTTTATCCCCCGCTCTCAAGCAGCAATGACCCCCTAGACGGCAAGGGTTATGTAGCCAGTGGGCCCACTTGTGGGACACTTCTGATTTTGTCCCCCTGCTCAGAGGCATATGGGGGTCCCCTATGCTTGAGAGTAGGGGACAAAATCTGAAGTGGCCCACAAGTGGGCCCGCCGCTGCATGACCCCTGTCGTATAGGGGGTTCCCTCCACTTTCGACTGGGGGAAAAAATCAGAAATGGCACACAAGTGGGCCTAGTGCTTCATAATGCCTGCGGTTTGGGTGATCCCCTATGCTTTCGAGCGGGGGACAAAATCAGAAGTGGCCCACAAATGGGGCCAGTGCTGCATACCCCCTGCCGTCTGGGAGAGCCCTATTTTTTTAGCTCGGGGGACAAAATCAGAAGTGGCCCACAAGTGGGCCCAGTGGCTACATATCCCCTACCGTGTGGGCGCTCATCTATGCTTGATAGCGCGGGGCAAAATCGCAAGTGGCCCACAAGTGGGCCCAGTGGGTAAATGATCCTTAATGTTTTGGGGGTGCTATGCCTGAGAGCGGGGGACAACATCAGAAGTGGCCCACAAGGGAGCCCAGTGGCCACATAACCCTTGCCGTGTGGGGGGTCTGCTATGCTGCAGAGCGGGGGACAAAATCAAAAAGTGGCCCGCCAGGGGGCGAGGTGCCTACATAGCCCTTCCATCTAGGAACCGGCTATATAACCCCTACCGTGTGGGTGCTCCCCTATGCTTCACCGCCGGGCAGAAAATGAGAAGTGGCCTACAAGTGGGGCCAGTGGCTACGTAACCCCTTTTTTTTGCCTTCTTGTGTGCTTGCCTATGCTTGAGAGCTGATGAGAAAGTAAGAAGTGGCCCGCAACTGGGCCCAGTGGCTACATAAGCGTTGCGGTTTGGGTGGTCCCCTGTGCTTGAAAGCGGGAGACAAAATCAGAAGTGGCCCACAAGTGGGTTCACTGGCTACACAACCCCTCCCGTCTGGGCGGTCCCCCATGCTTCAAAATGGGGGACAAAATCAGAAGTGACCCACAAGTGGGACCAGTGGTTGCATAGCCCCTGCCATGTGGGGGGTCCCCTATGCCTTAGAGCGGGGGACAAAATCATAAGTGCCCCACAAGTGGGCCCAGTGCTGCATAACCCCTACCGTCTGGTGGTTCCCTATGCTTCATATTGGCGGACAAAATCAGAAGTGGCCCACAAGTGGGCCCAGTGGCTACATAACCCTTGCCATGTGGGGCGTCCCGTATGCCTTATAGCAGGGGAGAAAATCAGCAGTGGCCCCCAAGCGGGCCCAGTGGCTGCATACCCATTGCCGTCTTGGGGGGTCCCCTAATAGTATGGCCAAGGAATGGGTCTCCATCAACTACTAGCGGCTGGGCGTCGGGAACAGCTGCCTTCCCCCCTAGAGATTGTTTGTGGTGTTGTAGGGGGTCAACAATAGCCACAATCTCCGGGGGTATACCATCCACCGGCAGATGCGAGGCACGTTGTTCCATATGTGCCAAATCAACACGATCATATGCGGGGTGCCGTGATCCCACCATAGTGCGAATCAAGTGCACGACGATATCACGTCTTACCGTAGCACGTTGGACAACCACTTGGACATCGGCGGCGTTGTTACTTTGCGCTAAAACTTGCACCTAACTCTTCAAATCACTGCCAAGGTGTGGCAAAGTAACATTGCCCTCGGTTGCGTTGAAGATGGATAACACGTCCTCCCATGGCAACACAAAACACGTGACATTGCCTTTGGCGCCCAGGCGTACCCCCGCTTGGTGTGCTTTACTGTGACTTGTCACACGCTCCCCGAACTTTTCCAACACCAAACTTAACATGGCCGCGTTCATGACATTGCTGCACAGTAGCTCAACATAAGTCACGCCTTGCAAATAGATGTAGTCATACATGTACCCCACGAACATCTCATTTGCCAATGCGAAGGTTGGTAAGTGTGGTCGTGTACGGACGATGGCTTTTTCGCATGATGCACACACGGGTAGTTGGCACGATGTACAAAGAGGATGAATGGACAAGACGGCACCGTGTGGATCTTTGGGGCATTGAGAACAACGTCGATCTTCACCACAACCAATAACATGTACATGTGTTGAAGAAAATGGAACAATGAGTTTCCAACTAGCTTGAAGTTGGTGTTCCATGGCCGGGTTCGACGTGCTGTATGTTGCCAAGTAAGTTGACATTCCAAGGAGGCGTTCCGTTTGTTCTTGGTTCATGCCGCAAAAGGAGCCACCGTTTGCGTCATTGAAGACATGTTGCCACTTGATGGGTGGGATTCCAGAACACCCAAAATCCACGGAAAATATTTGCACAAATGCAACACACCAAAGACATGATGTTGGCATCCTTGTAGCGCAGCTCAAAAGCCATTGCACACCGTTGGTCAATCCCGGCTCCGACAATGGGCATTTTTTGGCGCTCCTTCAATGCAATAGCTTCCTCGTATACATCCCGTAATTGAAGTCCTTCATTACCCATGTCCACGACCCCTTTCAACTCGGCAAAAAAGGAGCATGGGCAAGTCGTAGATGGGTGGTGAGCGATGCATCTATTCCTTTCCATTAACACTTGCGGAATGCACAGTGTGCATGTGGCAAAGAACAAGCGCAAGTAATAAAGAATATTGGAGGGCCTGGCGGCGGCGCAGCGCGGATGGGAACCGTCATGTCCTGCAGACACCCTTCCAGAGGTGCCGCAGCTGTACGTGGACGCGGCGGAGACCCCGTGGGGAGTGTACATGGTGTGCATGTGGGGGCCAAGGGGAGCCCGTATATGGCGCTGCCCGGTCTAGGTGAACAGCCAGCAAAGCACGGAGTTGTGGGGAGTGGTGGTGGCCATGGATGAGATGAGGAAGCTCAGCATCACGACAGCACGCATGTACATGGACAATGCTAGGGCCTTGGCCATGACCCTGCGGGGGCGGGCGCATACGGGCCTGCTAGAGCAGCAGCGCATTCTCAGGAGTATGACGCACCAGCTGCGGTGGCAAAGCTGCAAAATGCATATCGCATACGTGCCATCCGAGCTCAACCCAGCGGACCCCATTTCCAGGTGGTGGCAGGGCCATGTAGTGTGCGAAGGACATGGTTGTGCTGGCGCGGGCACGGCATCGGTGCTTCGAGCGCACAGCGCAATTACCGCCGTGGGGGTTTATCGGGGACCGGGGCCGCCAGGTGTGGGTAGGGTGCCAGTGGGGAGGTTGATGCCCCGCAGGCCCAGTTTTGACGGGCACTACACTCGGCAAGTCCATTCTTGCCACGCCTGCCTAGCCCCGGCTGCGGTTCCATTGTTGTGCATGTCAGTCTTGTCATGCGTGCATCGTCGGTCCTCCAGCTCTGCAACTTGCAGGTAGGTCCAGTCTTGACGGGCCTGCTTGGCTCAGCCCCCGGCTCCTCAGTTTGACAGCGGGTCCCGTCTTGTCAAGCCTTCTTTGCCGGCCCTCCAGCTGTGCAGCTTGCCTATTCGCTTGTTAGGACTCCCGGCTTGCCAGATCTGAACGGATTCCGATCCCGGAAGGGCTGCACGGGGAGGTACGGGTCCAGGGGTCCTGGGCACCAACGAAACACAACGCTGGACTTGCCGCCGGCCTGGGATTCCTTGGGTCCTAATGCTCTGTGTGGCCCGGATGGATTGCCGTTGATCCGGCAGCCTCGCTCGGGGTCGGGTGCAATGCTGTGGGACGACAGGGAACCAACTGCTTGTCCTCATCATGCAGGCGCTAGCCTTGCATCTTTGCATCTTGATAGGCACTGCACTTGGCAGGTCCATTCTCGCCAAGCCTGCCCAGCCCCAGCTGCGGTTCCATTGCTATGCGTGGCAGTCTTGTTAGGCATGCATCGTTGGTCCTCCAACTCTGCAGCTTACAGGCAAGTCGAGTCTTGACAGACCTGCCTGGCCCAGTACCCTCGCCCTGATGCTTGACAGCGGGTCCAGTCTTGTTCGGCTTGCTTCGTCCACCCCCCTGATCGGTTGCCTGTCGGGCGTGCCTTGCAAGTCCCAGGCTGTGTAGCGTGTACAGCCGTGAGCTCTGCACCCTAGCACAGGGCCCGTCTTGTCGCGCCTGTCTGGGCCGCCCGGGACGACCAATCCATTCTTGACTAGACTTCTTGGGCCTAGACTGACCCCGGACTTGTTGTTAGGGATTTCCTTAGGGTTTTCCAAGACGCAAAAGGGATGTTGTTGTCTTCTCAGGTTTCGGGTTGTAGGGTCAGGGATAGGGACAGCGTCTGGGTCTGGGACAGGGCGTGCTTTGCAAAACGAGGGACAAAACCATAAGTGGCCCACAAGTGGGCGGGGTGGCTACATAACCCCTACCGTGTGGGTGCTCCCCTATGCTTCACAGCGGGGGACAAAATCAAAAATGGCCTACAAGTGGGGACGTTGGCTACATAACCCCTCCCGTCTTGGGTGCTCGCTTTTGCTTGCGAGCAGGGGAAAAAATCAGAGGTGGCCCGCAAGTGCGCCCAATGGCTACATAAGCCTTGCCATTTCGGTGGTTCCCTGTGCTTCAGAGCAGGGGACAAAATCAAAAGTGGCCCAAAAGTGGGCCCAGTGGCTACATAACCCTTGCCGTCGGGGGGGGGTCTGCTATGCTTTACAGCGGGGGACAAAATCAGAGATGGCCTACAAGTGGGCCTAGTGGCTACATAACCTTATTGTTTGGGGGGGTCCTCTATGCTTGAGAGTGAGGGGCAAAATCTGAAGGGGCCCACACCTGGGCCCGGCGGCTATATGTCCCTTGCCGTCTAGAGGTCCCCTGATGTTTCAGAGTGTGGGACAAATTCAGAAGTAACCCACAATTGGGCCCAATGGCTACATAACCCCTGCCGTCTAGGGGACAAAATAAGAAGTACCCCGCAAGTGGGCCCAATGGCTACATAAGCCTTGACGTTTCAGTGGTCCCTTGTGCTTCAGAGCGGGGGACAAAATTAGCAGTGACTTGTTAGGGAGTTACTAATTGGTTGGGGAATGGGTAGATCTACCGGCAAGGAGAAATCACCCACCTATTGTAATAAAATCATAAATCCCCGTTTGAACTCCCAAATAACTCCACTATTGAAATAGAAAAGTGGTGGAGGTGAAATGATGGATGTGAATCATCCGAAATCAGGTTTACCTCATTTACCTCACAGTCTTTATCCCCCGCCCCTCTCTTCGTACATGCACACACACGCAAACAAAGGGTAAGAAAGGAAGACAAACAGACAACAGTTCAGCAACGAGCATATGAAGAAAACAACTTGCAAGAGTCAACACCCTAAGTCCTCGCCATTCGGTGGTGACGGAGTCCTGTGCCGCTTTCGCCGTGCTCGTGGGCGGATGTCGTTGAGTACTTGTTCTGCTCGTTCATGTTCCTGCACCCCTGCACCATGTTGTGCCCTTCTCCGCATAGCACGGGGTGCTGCCACCAGAGCAGGAGCAGAGCTATGTGAAGTTGAGGTCGCAACGGCTGCATTCATGTAGGCAGCTGCACCTAGTCGAAGGCAACCGTTGCTGGACCACGTTACACAATAGCAATGCAACTGCCTTCTTCTCACTTGGCCGCGTGCGCTTGACACCAACAGACTTTGGAGCCATTTTTCGCCACCCTGTAGCACTCCAATACTCTTGGTATTGCTTGTGGGCATAACCCGTGGCTCTGTGAATTTGGCCGTTGTCAACTCGAATGATGTTGTCTCCAACAACGTCTGCAGGGAGTTTACGAAGCCCATTTTCCTTGGGCCCACAAGCGCGCTAGCGGAGTAGTGACTATACCCCTTGCTTTAGCAACAAACAATCGGAATGCTTTCTTTGCTTGACTGTTTTGCAATGTTGGTCGAGCAATAGGTGTAGCTGGAACTACGTGGGAAACCCAATAGTGTGCAAGTGCATCACTAACTCTTGCGGGGTTGAAAACTCCCAAGGCAACCGCGTCTGCGGAGTAAATGGCATGCACCGGAGCAAAACTATGTGCCGCCCCATACAATGCCACACCGTCGAGATCCCGAACGGTTTTGATTGTTTCATCATTCAAGATTGTCCATCTCGTTTCAGGTGCACCTCTTGAGGCATACACGTAGTGGTTCAAGCCTATCAGCGTAAGAGCAACAAATGACCCGTGAAGTGGATGTTGAACTGTGAGCGGTACATCACCAAACAATTGCACAATTCGTTGTCGGCTCAAGTTTTCGCTTTCTCGCATAATATGAAGTGCAATGCGAAGGGGCAAGTGCGCCACTGTCGGGACCATGGGATCCAGCCGGTCACACTCAAGACACCGGGCGCGTTCTTCCAATTGAGCCAAACCAATGTTCTCCAGGTCATGGAACCTCAAGCTGAAATGGACTTCGGGGGCCTTGTACGTCTGAGCAAGTCCTTGCGCAATGCAGCCATTGCAAAAATTAGGGAATTGCAAGTGAACACCAAGCCTAAAAGCAAACATGTATGCCATGCTTGAACGAAGGTCATCGTCAAATGTGCACTGAAACATCACCTCCGGTGCCCCATATAGTGACATCACATGGGTTGGGCTTCACAAATCATACATTAGCTACAACGGGGAAAATTTGGGGACACTTTTGTTAGATGTGTATGAGTAGGAAATGGCACACTACTTCCAAGTATCAGGCCCCCCATCCTGAATTGAATAAGAATATGTACAATTCGAGAACAAAACATACTTGGAAGAGCAGCAAAGTGCCTAAATATCGTAAATCTGGTTTGACCGTCATAATGTCAGATTCGCGAGTGACTTGTTAGGGAGTTACTAATTGGTTGGGGAATGGGTAGATCTACCGGCAAGGAGAAATCACCCATCTATTGTAATAAAATCATAAATCCCCGTTTGAACTCCCAAATAACTCCACTATTGAAATAGAAAAGTGGTGGAGGTGAAATGATGGATGTGAATCATCCGAAATCAGGTTTACCTCATTTACCTCACAGTCTTTATCCCCCGCCCCTCTCTTCGTACATGCACACACACGCAAACAAAGGGTAAGAAAGGAAGACAAACGGACAACAGTTCAGCAACGAGCATATGAAGAAAACAACTTGCAAGAGTCATAACCCTAAATCCTCGCCATTCGGTGGTGACGGAGTCCTGTGCCGCTTTCGCCGTGCTCGTGGGCGGATGTCGTTGAGTACTTGTTCTGCTCGTTCATGTTCCTGCACCCCTGCACCATGTTGTGCCCTTCTCCGCATAGCACGGGGTGCTGCCACCAGAGCAGGAGCAGAGCTATGTGAAGTTGAGGTCGCAACGGCTGCATTCATGTAGGCAGCTGCACCTAGTCGAAGGCAACCGTTGCTGGACAACGTTACACAATAGCAATGCAACTGCCTTCTTCTCACTTGGCCGCGTGCGCTTGACAAAATCAGAAGTGGCCCGCAAGTGGGCCCAGTGGCTACATAAGCCTTGCCGTTTCGGTGGTCCCTTGTGCTTCATAGCAGGGGACAAAATCAGCAGTGGCCCAAAAGTGGGCCCAGTCGCTATATGACCGTTGCCGTGTGGGGGGGTCTACTATGCTTCAGAGTGGGGGACAAAATCAGAAGTGGCCCACAAGTGGGCCCAGTGGCTACATAACCCCTACTGTCTGGGGTCCCCTATGCTTCAGAGCGGGGGAAAAAATCAGAGATGGCCTACAAGTGGGCTCAATGGCTACATAACCCTGTTGTTTGGGGGTCCTCTATGCTTGAGAGCGGGGGACAAAATCTGAAGTGGCCCACACGTGGGCCCGGCAGCTATGTAACCCTTGCCGTCTAGAGGGTCCCTGATGTTTCAGAATGGGGGACAAAATCAGAAGTGGCCCACAAGTGGGCCCAATGGCTACATAACCCCTACCGTCTAGGGGACAAAATAGGAAGTGGCCCGCAACTGGGCCCGGTGCCTACATAAGCCTTGCCGTTTCCGTGGTCCCCTGTGCTTGAGAGCGGTGGAAAAAATCGAAAGTGGCCCAAAAGTGTGCCCAGTGGCTATATAACCCTTGCCGTTCAGAGGGTACCTGATGTTTCAGAGTGGGGGACAAAATCAGAAATGGCCCACAAGTTAGCCCACTGGCTACATAACCCTTGCAGTGTGGGTGGTCCCCTATTCTTTAGAGCGGGGGCCAAAATCAGAAGTGGCCCACAAGTAGGCCTAGTGGCTGCATAACCCCTGCCGTCTAGGGGGTCCCCTATGCTTGAGAGCGGGGGACAAAATCTGAAGTGGCCCACACGTGGGCCCAATGGCTACATAATCCGTGCCGTTTGGGAGGTCTCCTATGCTTTAGAGCGGGGGACAAAATCAAAAGTGGCCCAAAAGTGGGCCCAGTGCTGCATAACCTCTGCCCTCTGGGGGGTCCCCTATGCTTCAGAGCGGGGGACAAAATCAGAAGTGGCCCACAAGTGGGCCCAGTGGCTACACAACCCCTACCGTCTCGGGGGTCCCCTATGCTTCAGATCTAGTGACAAAATCAGAAGTCACAAGTTGGCCGAGTGGCTACATATCCCCTGCCATGTGGGGGGTCCCCTATGCTTCAGAGCGGGGCACATAATCAGAAGTGGCCCAAAAGTTCCGAAACCCACTTCTTTTTTTTTTTTTGACGTTCTGATTCTTTGTACAAAAAAAGATTTTACTAGGTTCTGAGTGAAACGAAAAACTTTTTTTTGCTAGATCTCAGAACCTGGTAATAAAAAAAAACTTCTTTTTTTACCAGGTTTCCGATACCTAGTAAAAACTAGTGAACCTCGTACCTAGTACCTAGTACAAAAAAAAAATTTCAAAATTTTTCCACTAGGTTTTACTACAGACCCACCCAAGCAGGTATGCAGATACGCCCGCCCCCCAGGATTGAAGCCTCCCCCACAGTCCTCTCGGGGATCCTACTGCAGTTTGGGCCCTGCATTCCAGCAGGGCTGCTCCTTTAGGCATGCAATTTCTTTCTTTCTTTTCTTTTTCATGAAGGAGGGCCTACGATTATCAGGTGCACAAGTTGGTTCACCGACGGCCCTTAACACTCAACCGACGGCACTTGATGGCCAACTGACTGCAATTACTCGCCGGATGGCAGTGTGCAGAGGTCCAAGCGTACTGGAGGCCGGCGGTTCTTTAAGGACAGCCATGCTTTCTAGTGATATCAGGTCTGAATATTTTCACTGCCCTGACTGTACACACTGACTGACATTGTACAATATCAAGTACTAATCTGTCCTGATGAACATGGTGCTGTGTCCTACTTGAGGGGCAGGGCAGGGCACCGAGACTGGGTCATTCTGGACGGTTGTCGCAAACCTCCGCCTGTCCTTCCTCACGCTACTTCAGGTCTTGCGGCCCGTTCTGGAGGGCTCAGAGAAGTACTGGACAAGACCCAGCTGGAACGAGAGTGATTTGGAATCCCTGCGGCCCTCGCACCCCAAGCGGCCCAAGTCCGAGGGCGCAGGCTCCCACTCAGAGACCTCCGAAAGCGGCAAGGAGACTCCACCGCCGCCACCTTCTCAGGTGTGGCAGAAACGGGGGTGCGCAAAGGGAGAGCAGGGAGGCTTGGAATGGGGTTTATGGGTTTATGTTGGGTGCCCCTCAGGTGTGCG
Source organism: Eutreptiella sp. 'Long Island Sound 2002' (assembly GCA_964036045.1). Classification (NCBI taxonomy): domain Eukaryota; phylum Euglenozoa; class Euglenophyceae; order Eutreptiales; family Eutreptiaceae; genus Eutreptiella; species Eutreptiella sp. 'Long Island Sound 2002'. The sequence continues at coordinate 144,869,882 of OZ038383.1, read as the reverse complement.
AGGGACCTTCCTTGTTGCGATGGCAACCAGGCTATTGCTTTGTGTGGCGGACACCCCACCCCTGGGGGAAGGTTATGCCAGGATTCCACTGTAAAACCCCTCCCTTGCGCAAGCGCGCGCTTGTCCAAGCACGGCGACCCCCATCTGACCGTCGTCTTCCTGGTTTCTTCTGACGATGGTTTTTGTGGTCAGAAATGTAACGGGACGTGGCTGTGTTCCGATTGGAAAGACGGGCTGGATCATGCGTGCGGTAGTTCGTCCTGCTCATACGGGGGGAGGGGGAATATTTCGTTGTTGTGGGAAATTTCGTCTTTCAAATGTGTGCGAAATTTCCCGCTCAATTCTCAGGCCACTGTGCGAAATAAACCCGGTGCGAAATTTAGCCCCTGGGGTGCATTTTCACTACCTCTTTGTTCTCTCGCTTTTGACCTTCTCAGTGTGGGAAGAGGATGGAGGCGGCCCCTGAAATCCGGACTCCCTCCCTGGCTGGAGGGTGCCTATACGCCCACAGTCCACGCGGACGTCCCGGGGAGGGGGAAAGGCTCCGGGGAATCAAGGACCAGGGTCAGGGATCAAGGAATCCCAGTTAATGAGGGAATTGGTGTTTGTTGTGCCCCAAAGCAGATAAAGGGGCTAGTGCTGGATTGCCTTGGACCTTGGGGCATGGGATTGAGATCCAGGTGATGCAGGAACCCACTGAAAGTAGAGAATGCAATCCTGGAACCTCCTGGAAATTCCCAAAACAATCCTGGAACCCGCTGGAATTTGGCAGTGCAAAGCAGGAACTGCTCAGTAGTAAACAGTACAATTCTGGAAAGGTGCAAAATTTCTCGCGGGATTTTCAGGCCACTGTGCGAAGTAAACCCGGTGCGAACCCCCCCCCCCCCCCTGTAACAACATTCTGCTTGGGGCTGCAATGCTGTTAGTTTCGATATGATTTTCAGTCATGGCAAATGTTACTATTGCGGGCATGGCTGTTACGTTTTTGTACCGTGCGTTGCGCGCAAGCACAGGCTTGTATAAGCCCGCAGACCTGTGAACACGCACTGATATGCTACCGGTGTGATGCCAGAGGGTGACGACCATCGCCGGATTATGGCTAAGCCCGCAGACGCCGCCTGGCCGTCGTTTTCCTGATTTTCAGCATGTGCTTGCGGACGGGGAAGAGGGGGGGGGGGGGGTCGGCCAGTTAACAGGTCAGTGCAGCTCGAAGCAATTGACAGCCAGATCCAGTGGCACCCGCATGGCCATGGTCGCTGGTGTGCCGCCACGGGCCTGCCTCTCCCTTGTTGGTGTCCTATCTAGGGTCATCCTCATGCCCAATGTTCTTCCTGCACTTTGTGCCAATCTCCTGTTGTGCAACAGCCCAGACTTCCTCTGGGGAGGTTTAGAGGCTACTAAAAACTTCGTGTACCAAAAATCGGCCTCAAAATTCCGGCCTCTTTAAGGCATGTCAATTGTCCACGGACTAAAGTTTTCTGATGTGGGTGGCTGGGGGGTGGGGGGGGTTGGTCGGTCGGCTGGGGCTGGCCACGGCCCCAAACGACCCCCCCCCCCCACTCTCCAGTTCCGGCGTAACGGAACCATTTTCTGTTAAGGGCCACCCTGACCCCCTCCCCCTCACAAAAAGTGGGCTGAATGTAACAGGCCGCGTTTCCGCCCTGGCGCCCAATGGGTTGGCAAGTACGTCATGGCATGGCGCATCGGCGGGGGTCCTCGTCATCCGCGCCCTCGCCATCCACCCTCTGCCCCCCTCAGAGCAGCGCGCAGCAGCGCAAGCGGCTGCAGTGGCAGCGCCGGCAGCGCCGCCGCTGCCTGCGGCTGCACCAGAAGTACTACCGGAGCAACCCTCGACGGTCGCGCACGCTGAAGGCCGTGTCGGACATGCCGCTGGACGTGCAGCATCACCTGCGCTGGTTCCGCATCGCCCTCAGTGTGATGGGCGGAGGGGAGACCCGCGTGGCGGAGGGCAGCCCGGCGCTGTGCCGGTTGCGGCGCGGCATGCAGCAGAGGTGTGGGATGGGGACAGACGCAGGGAGAGGCCGCGCCAGTGTTGGGTCTGGAGGGGGGGGGGGGGTCGTTGCCTCTGATCAGGCAGAATTTAGTTCATAGGACCTACCGGGGGAGGGGAACACTAGGAACAGGTGAATTTTTGAATGGCAACATTTGGCACAACAAAAGTGTGCCAAATTATGCCGCGGTATTTGAAGGTCCGTGGCCATTTTTTCTAGTGTCATTTTTATCGCTCTTTGGCATGCGCAGTTCCATTGTGCCCAACAACGACCATCCAGAGGCCTCCAGAGAATGACAGTGACCATCCAAGCGACCATCCAGAAGCCTCCAAGAAACAACCGCAACCAACCACAGGCCCACAGGAAATAACAACCACCGTTCACGGTCTCTGCTTCTTCTTGTGCCACAGCCGCGGAACCTGGCACCCAATTTTGCAGTGGTATTTGAGAACTGGTGTCAAATTTTTTCCGCACCTAATTGCGCCCTTCCAAATTGCGCACGCTCCTAATTTTCCCCTCCCCCCCGGTGGTTGTGGTGGGTCTGCCCTATACCTCCTTCGTTTGCCTGTCCGCTACGGTGAAAGGCGCTTGTGACATGTCACTGCAGAGCGTTTTTCCTTGACTGTTGCTGTGCACCACTGTTCTTTGCCTTGACAGTACCCCCCCCGGCGGGCAGGGGGGCACTCCCCTGCTGTCTCGGTCCCCGATGCAGCCCGTCCCATACAAGTTCGGAGCGTACCGCCCGCCACCAACCCCAACGACTTCGAAGCGCCGCCCCATGTCGTGCGCAACGGTGCGGACGTGCTGTGGGGTCGCAGTGGGCAGCCGCATGCAGAGAGGGGGAGGGGGGGGACGGGGGCTGGCAGGCAAGGGATGAGGCCAGGGCTGCAGTGGGGTCGACGCCCGGCTGTGCCCTGTACAGACGGGCGTTCCCTCGGAAGACACAGTCGCCCTCAGTCAGCAAGAGCAGGGCCTGGTGGCCTCCGGGGCTGTGTTGGTCCGTTGGTGGCCTTTGTCGCGGGCGGGGGCTAGGGGTTGGGTCAAGGGCCAACCGAAAGTTTGCGCATCCAAAGTCGGCCTTAAATTTCGGGCCCCATTTTAATAACTTCCATTTTTTTTCCTCAGGGAAACGTTTTCTGATGTGGTGGTCGGCTGGGGGTTGCCAGGACCCTAAATCGCCCCTCCCCCCTCCCCCCCGGCCCCGGGGGAGCCCTGCAGCAATGGCCGGTTGCTGATACCATGGTGTTGCAAAGGGGGTTGCAGTGGTGCGAGCCCTCCCTCTTTCTGAGGGCCCAGCTGCAGTCTGTCGCATAAAAGCCCGTGCACTGGGCTGTGGACGTGCGGTGGAAGTCAGGGGCGTTGGTTCCGGGTGGGGGCAGGGGGCAGTCGGAGGAGTGGGCCCCAGCCTCGGCCCCTGGCACTCAGTGGGCCACCACTGGGGACGTTGAGGCGTCCTGTGGAAATCTCTGGTGGGCCAGGAAAGGGAAGGAACCTCCGACAAAACCGGGGTGGGAAGAACCAAGGACAACGGGACGGGCGCAGTGCGGCGCAAACCACCCTTGCCAGCGCAGAGGCGCGCACGACACCCACGTCAACCTAAAGGAGCACGCGCCACCTGCGAATATGCAAACAACACGTGAAGGTGCACGCCGTGCCCACGTGCACCATGCGCAGAGATGGAGCAATTGGGCCTCACGCACGTGGCAGCGTGGGGAGGCAGGTGGCGGATGACCAGGGCAATACGCGGAGGGGTGGAGCAATTGGGCCTCACGCACACCGAAACGCGGCGACGCAGGTGGTGGACAACCTGGATGCGGAGGGGAGTGGGTAGTAAAAACCGTAAAACGACCCCCACGATACCCAGCACAGCCCCAGTGCGACAACTACTGGGCTCCGCTAACGTGGAAACGACACCACAAGGAACACAGACCGCAGCAGCAGTCAGAACGCAACAACCCGACACAGCACACGAAGGGAAGAACAGTTGACTGTCCAGGGCCCTGTAAAGAAACTGCAACTCGACGGAATGTCACACAGGGGGAGGGAGGGTAGGATAGTCTGCATTGTGATATCTGTATGGGCCCTCAACAAGAGTTCATGTCAGGGTAGTTCACAGCGAAAGGCGCCCATGGCACTGTCACTGAAGAGCTTTTTATTCTGACTTTGTTGCTTTGCAGCCTCGTGCCTGTGTGGTAAAGGTTCGCATACAACATCCGCATCCCAAAGGGGGGGGGGACTCGTCCCAGGGCATGATGCCCTCCCCTCGCCCCTAAAGGGGCCTCTGGCCAGCAGCTACTTTTGGGGGGGGGGGGGGAAGATCGCGTCATAATCAAGGAGTCCCCTCCCCCCGTGTGGCACTGTGTGCAGATGACACTGTCTCGGTCTCGGCTGATGGCAGTGTCCTCCACGAAACGCCCTCCTGCTGCTTCGGGGTCACAGCCGGAAGGTTCGCAAGTCCGGCACATATTTTGGCTGTCAATCGCCTTGGTACCGGTGTATTGGCGTTGGCCATGGGTGTCTGACAAGGGCATGCACGATCCCCGGTCCCCAATGGCGTGCCAGGGGAGTAGCAGCGCAGAGCCGGCCGCCGCCCCCCACGCCCCTCTCTCAGGGTTTGGGTGCACAAGATCCGCGGCGTGCACTCTGCGGTGGTGATCGGGGCGCCGCCCGCGGCCGGGGGCATCGACCAGCAGCAGTCGCGCGACGTGCACACCGACAAGCTGGTCGCCATTGCGCCGCAGCAGGAGCACGTGGAGGGCCTGGACTTCCCCATCCTCCTCAAAGTCGCCACCGATATGCTGCGGTGGATGCGGGGCACTGCAGGATTGGGTGTGTGGGCCGTGTGGTGGTGGTGGGAGGGCCGTGGGCGATGAGGAGTTGTGGTGACACGACGAAGCTTGGGGATTGGCTGGCGGGTTGGTTGGCTGAGGCAGCAACGCCTGACCATGTGCTCCCTTTGGGTCGCAGAGCAGGGCAGGGCAGGGCAGGGCAGGGCGGGGCGGGGCAGGGCAGGGCAGGGCAGGGCAGGGCAGGGCAGGGCAGGGCGGGGCAGGGCAGGGCAGGGCAGGGCAGGGCAGGGCGGGGCAGGGCGGGGCAGGGCAGGGCGGGGCAGGGCAGGGCGGGGCAGGGCGGGGCAGGGCAGGGCAGGGCAGGGCGGGGCAGGGCAGGGCAGGGCGGGGCAGGGCAGGGCAGGGCAGGGCAGGGCGGGGCAGGGCAGGGCGGGGCAGGGCAGGGCAGGGCAGGGCAGGGCGGGGCAGGGCAGGGCAGGGCAGGGCAGGGCAGGGCAGGGCGGGGCAGGGCAGGGCAGGGCAGGGCGGGGCAGGGCGGGGCAGGGCGGGGCAGGGCAACGCGGATTGGCAAGCAAGCGAGTGAGTGGCCGCACCCGAAGGAGCCCGGAGGTAGCCCAGTGATCATTGACAGGCAGCTACTTTGAACTACAAAGAGTAACTCTGGACAGGGCAGAGCCGGGGGCGGCAGCGTATGGCCCTCCAACAGACCCTCGCCGGGTCCCTCGACCGCCTCATCCATTTTGCACCGATTTGTTTGTGGTGCCGCGGTTTGTGCGTGGGGCTGTGATGGTGCTGCTGGTGTGAGTCGTGTGCGGCACTGTGCCTGTGCTGTCGGTCTGTGCGGCACCGGGGCTGTGCTGCCGGCCCCCTCTCCGCACTCCGCTGCGTTCAGATGCCGCATCTCCGTGCCACAGCCCCTGTTTGCACTGGCTCCCCTGTTCTCTTGGGGTCTCATTTCATGGGCCAAGTCGGTGAGTGCGCCCCTGATGACGTCCGTTGCACTGCCATTGCAGGTGTGGTCCATCTCAAGCACCGCTTCTCGGCCTCGCAGCTGCTGCCGAGGGCCATGGCCGCGTTGCACTTCGGACTCGCAGGGCAGACCGATCTGCTGCCGTTGGGGGAAGCAGGTCTGACCCTGTGCCCATGAAGGGGGCGTCAGACCGCTTAGAGCCCAGAGCAGGGGTGTCCTAAGAAGCCCAATTAAGAGGCCAAACTTATTTTTTTGTGAAGGACAACCCTTAAGGACAGCCCCCAGCGACCACCAACCGCCAACTGCCGCCAACCGCCGCCAACCACCAACCGCCGCCAACTGCCAACCACCAACCGCCGCCAACTGCCAACCGCCGACCGCCAACTGCCAACCATTGTTCAATGCTGTTTCTGTTGTCCTGTGTGCATCCGCGTGAGCGGTGTTGGCGTTGCAAACCTTTTTTTTGTTTGCTCTTAAGGACAGTCCTTCCCCAGAGAGGACTGGCACCACAATATTCAACGCCGCGCCCCCGTCAGCACCTGTTGCCCAGCGCACGCAGACACGCACCGACCTGCGGCCGCGCGCACGTGCGTATGCCCCGGCACGGCATGGCCCTGAAGGCGATCCGGTGCCCACCCACACCCACACCCACACCCACACACACCCGTGCATTGTCGCGCTGTCACACAAGGCTCGGCCATTCGAGGCGCCACAAGAGTCCCTGGAGGTTGTGGTCCGGCACTCAGCGTCAGTGCGACTCCCCGTGCGGAGGCACCGATGAATGGCGGCTCTCCCCGTTCTCCCCCAGCAGCAGATCCCTGTGCCAGACGCTGCTGCCCCCTACGCCCTGCGCGCATGCGACTCGGTGGCCGGGTTTGTACCAACAGGAGGCGCCTCTGTGGGGCGCAAGCGCGCGCACGCAGGCAGGCACACAGCTCTTGCCCCCCCCCCCCCCCTTTCCCCTCGCCCACGGATCCGGCAGAAACCTGATTCAACCAACAGTGCCTCCACGAGGGCGTGCCTCGAGAACTGCCCTGTGAAATCGTGTGTGCGCCGGTACGAGGCAATGCGACAGCCCTGCGGACTTGGCACCCTTTGCGCCCGCCGGCACTCCGCAGGGCTGCTTGAGATGCTGCTGGCCCTGATCAGCGTGTCCGTCCGGCTGCACGACCACGTTCCCTCTTTCTATTTGGACGAGCTCTCCGCGCTGATCAATTACGTGCTGCAGTACCGGCCCCCGTGTGCCCAGTTTGATTTCGGCTCTGACACGTCCTCCGATGAGGAGGAGGAGGACGAGGAGGTCCCGCCCAGCGCCCCGTGTTCAGTGGGTCGCGGTGCCGCCTGGGGTGTAGGGTTCCGCGGCCCGACACCTCAGAACCTTTCGGAAGGGGGTCTGTGCAATCTCAGGAAGTCTGTTGGGGCAAGCGGCGTCATACACCCTCCACCCGACGCGGTCCCCAAGGGGGCGGATGCTGTGACGGTGCATCGATTGCCGCGGCAGTGAACCACCTTCGGGAGGCAGCGGTTGCGGTTGCCTGTGGTCCCGGCCAGGGCAGAGCAGCACAATACCGCAGCAAGTGCAATGCCCTATCGTGCAGCGCTCATGCCCCCACCTCCCCCGGCCCCAGTTCGCACTCTGCTCAGGGCCGCACGGCCTAGGCAGTCCCATAGGGCCAAAGTCAGGCACAACACGGGAGTTTCATTCCATTTCCGGCAGTCTCCAGTGCTCAACCCGCGCAGCGGGGTGCCACGGCACTGTGGCGTCATGCGACAATTTGTATACATATAAATCCTGAGGCCATTGCACACGCAGGGCGGAGGCTTAGTCGGGCGCCACGATCCACACTAGCGGCCTTGTGCTCTGCGAGGCACTCCACCACGGAAACGGTAAAGGTTGCATATAGCACGCTGGCGCGCTCCAAGCCTGTCTGCCAGCTGGTGGAGGCACCGGAAGAGCCAACTCTAGGCCCCGGGCGAGTTGCCACCACGGGACATCCCGTAGCACTACCCCAGAAATCGCGGACTAGCGCACGCTCAGCCGCCCAAACGGTGCCCACGGCGGACTGCACTGAGGAGCCCTTACGCGGAACTGCAGGGCCGCATCCACCGTAGAGGCACGCTCAAGGAGGTTGGGCAGGGTCATGACTAGCCAGGCCAGGCACTCCAAGGCGGCTTGGACGAAAGCGCCCGCCGCTGCAGCGTCCCTTTACTGCTCGGCAGACAAGGTGATCACGGCGTGCACACGGGCAGGGTGCGCGAGTCCTTGGTGCAGCGGATCCCACAACCCCACAGTGACAGTTGGTGGGAGGGGGAGGAAGCAAAGCGGCAACATCACCCCCGCCGTCTCGGGGTGCCCACGTCGGGGGAAGAGGTGGTCTGAAGGTCTCGGCCAAGGGGCACTATCCTGCGCCCAAAGGGCCCTTTGCGGGAGGGGTTGGGTTGGGTCAAGGCCTCATTCGGACGCGCAGCCTCTCTATCAACGCTTGCGTCAGCGGGACTAAGGGGCCGCACAACTCGCGGTTGTCCAGTCTCAAGGTCTACCGGACTGTTGACCCGCCCCCAAACCCCGCGGTGGCACACACGGGAGGGAGATGCCACCGCGTAGGTATGTGTGGCGCGCGCGTGGGCAGGGGAAGTAGGCACACCGGGTCACGCTGCAGCGCCGCACCTTACGAGAAGGTGGACCCACGGCGTGACGGGGATCGAGGCACATCGAGGGGTGTGATAAACAGAACCTCAGGAACGGGGCTGGCAGAAGGGTGGGAAAGGGAGGGTTGGGGCAACGGGGAGGGATAGGCGCGGGAGTCACAGTGCGGCGAAGTTCGCTAGCCTTATGGGCCCCTGGGCGTGGTGTATCGGAGTTCGCTGGCCTTACAAGCCTTAGGTTTTGGCTCTACTGTGGCCACCGTGGCCTGCTGTGTGCCTCATGGGCAGGGCTGGGGTCAGGGACCAGGCGGTAAGGGTACGCAGGTAGGGGAGCACGAGCAGGCAAGGGGGGAGGAGGCATATGGAAGAGCGGCGGCTGGTGGTACGGCGAGGCGACGCGCTGCACGAGGTCGGTGGTCCCGTTGACGGATTCGAAAGGACTACCGGGTTCGCTCCGTCCGGGATGTCACCGCCACCGTCGCTAAGTCGTGGGAGGCCAAGGCTCGCCACCACCGAGCCCTGGCCTGTGACGTAGAGTCGGCGTGTGTGGGGAGTGGGGGGCAGTGTGTTGCCTGGTGCTCCAGGCCCCGGTGGGGAGGCTAGGGGAGCCTGACACTATGCCCACCGGGGCAGTCGCCGGCATGGACACGCCGCCTCTAGGTCCAGTGACATGCCACCGGCTGCCCCACGACCGCTGATGCACTGTGGTGGTCCGTGTGTTGGGCTCGCCCTGGGTCCAGGCGGCACCACACTAGTACGGGCCATCCGCCCACGGCACTCCGGCGTGGCGGTTGGAGGAGCCCCTGGGCGTGCCTTGCTTGGCACTACCCAAGAGGCTGCCTTGGTGGGAAGCCCAGGGGGCCGTGCTACTGTCCGCGTAAACAGGTGGGCCCAGAGGGGAACACCACCTGAGTGACCGCTCCTTGGTCTCCGGGGGGGGATGGGGGGGCTTTGGGTTGCTAGCCCCCCGCCCCTGGAAGGCCCTTGGGACCCCCAAGATATCACTGACCGGCCGGATATAGACCTGCTACGCCAGGATGCCCCTGTTCCGAACCGTTGCTAGAGTACGGGCAGTGGGTATCCGGGGGGGGGGGGGGGGGCTCGTCGGGTGTGCTCCAGGTGCCGTGTGCCAGGGGGGCAACGGCGGTCGCAGGGCACTGGGTTTGGTCCCCCACCCCCCACCCCACCCCACGTGTCTGTGTCTCCGGCCTCTGTGCCTGTGCACCGGTGCACCGCTCCCTGTGATACAAGATCGCGGGTTCCCCGTCCCTACACCTCTGTTATTGTGCCGCTGAAACTGGACCCTTGCAGCCAGCGGTAAAGAGGCAACACCCGCCGTCCGGTGGGTGGGTGGGCGGGGAGAAGACCTGCCTGAAGAGATGGCACGCAACGCTGCGACCAGAGGAATTGGCGGCACATAAAATGTTCTTCAAAGCTGCCTCAAGGGGGGGCGATAGAGGCCGTCAACGCCGATAGAAGCGTTGACGGCCTCTATCGGCGGTCAACGCTCCTACAGTCACGTCCCTGTCCCTCTGCCAGACACGACTGGTCCTGACGCGCCGCAATGCCCAGTCTCAAGGCCCGCTGCACCGCGGACCACCCCCAGCCCCCGCCCCAGCGCCAGCCAGTGGGAGATACTGCCCGTGCCCGTGTGCGGGGCACGGGGGATCCTGTAGTCCCAATGCGTGTCAGGACGTCATCAGGGCCTCTCTGCGGCGCCACCGTCGTGTCACACATGGCCCCTGCAGGGGGGCCTTCGGGCCTCGAGCGCCTCCTCCTTCCCTTGACTGCGGGAGGGTCATCGGATGTCCGTCCGCCCCCCGGTCCTGAGACACAGGTCCATTCCGCGTCCTGTCGTTGTGCCCGGCACGTCAGTGAGGCATGGGCCCCACCCGCAGGTGGTCCTGCGGCCCTGGGGCGTGGCGGACAGCAGCGTGCGCTGGTGTCGTCCTGTTGTCATCAGCTTCTGTGGATGGGCGCCTCTGACGTTGTGGCTCAAGGTCCTTTCTTTTTGACACTGGCGTTGAGGCCTCCCTCTTGTGCCACGGCGGTACGGGCGTGGTCACTTGCACCCGCTTCCCGCCGCGAGCGGGGGGGGGGGGGGGCTGGAGGGGTTGGGACAGGGCCCACACCGGCGGGGATTGCAGGCGAGCACATCCTTCTCTGTGCCGCACTAGCCCCAAATCCTCCCTGTCGCCACCACCACGGCCACTCTCTGCCCAGGAAGAGGACGAGGAAGAAGAGGATGAGGAGGACTTGAATGATCAGGTAACGGTGCGTTTGCCGCATCCTGCACCCCCTTCACCCGACACGCCGCACCCCTGCATCAAGTATCCTGCATTCCCACACCCGACATCCCCCACCTCCACACCCAACACTCTACACGTCCACTCCCAACACCCTACCAGGCCTTTGCTTAGTGGCTGGTTGATACTATACCGGGGGGGGGGGGGGTCAGAGGCCAAAAAAAAGTTTGTGTACCTAAAATCCACCTCCAAGTTCGGGCCCCTTTGATTAATTTCATTTTTTTCCTGAGGAAAAATTTTCTGATGTGGGTGGGTGGGTGGGTCAGCCAAAATCCCGGGGGGCCAATTTGACCCCCCCCCCCAGTATCACTAAGCAAAGGCCTGCACCCTACACCCCTGCACCCGGCACCTGGCACCTCCGCAACGGGCATCCTGCACCCCTAAATCTCTGCCTTCCGTACCCGGGCCCTAAAGCAGTATGGCGGGTGCCTTGGGTACTCTCGTCATTTTCAGTGCATTTCCTAGCGAATGTCCTGTGGGAGGGACCACAATTGCAGCTGGTCCGTGTGGCTGGGCGTCTTCCATTGGCCATGAACGAGATACTTCCCTTTTTCTGTCCATTCAGGACGGCCGGAGGTTTTTAGTGGCATCGTTCGGGTAACCGACGGCGGTTGCCGCACAACGGACGGCAGTTGATGCCCAACCGACGCCGGTTCGCTGGTGACCGACAGCGGTTACTCGCCGGCTGGTTCAGGTGTACTGGGCGGCTGCACTTTTTTCTTCTTTTTTTTAAAAAAAAACATTTGTGGCATCAGGGACAGCCCCGCGTTTCGCCAATCAATCCCCCGTTGCAAGTGCCGTTTGCAGTTTGCAGTTGTCTATCTCCGCTCCGCCCCTCTCCTGTGACCTCGCCCACGCCCCCACCCTTGCTGATGTCACGCTTTTGCGTGCAACACACGCCACGCCGCTGCATTCGGGCCGGCCGAACCCCCCCCCCACAGAAAAAAACAAAGCACATGGGGGGGGGGGGGGGCGTGAGGGGCTTTGCCACGCATTCCGATGCATCTCCGTGTCCGCCCCGCTTCAGGGGGGCGTTGCGGGCCCGTACCGCCCGTCTCTGTGCCCCTAGGGAGAGCTGGAGGACGTGGCGGAGATCAGGTCCGATGGGCATTTGGGAGGCGACGAAGGGGATGACGCCGAGAAGGACGGAGACGGGGACGGCACGGTGGCAGGGGCTAAGTCCGGGAAGATGCAGAGGTCTGTGCGGTTGTCCTGCCCCGGCCCTTCGGAGGCGATCCGCGTGGCTTCGGAGGCGTGCCGAAGGGCGTGCCCATGCGTCGTGACTTGGCGCGCGGAATCGGTCCACGTCCACATGCCGCTGCCTTCTTCCCGCAGCCCGCCTCCGGTCACACAGTCCCGCACACAATGCAGCAGGGCTGTCCTTGTTAAGAGCAGCCCTTAAGGACAGGCCCCAAGGACCGCCAACCGCCAACCGCCAACCGCCAACCGCCACCAACCGCCAATCGCCAACCGCCGCCAACCGCCAACCATTGTTCAATACCGTTTCTGTGGTCTTGTGTCTCGCCCGTGTCTTGACCACGAAGCAGAAGCCGTCCCCGTGAACGTTCGTTTCTGTTGGCGTTACGAACCCTCTTTTTTTTCCGTCTGTTTTTCCCCCTAAGCACATCTGCAATACGCGCACACCACTTCCACATACGGTGCCGCCTACATTCCACTGATCAATGACTCACAACCGCCCATGACAACGGGACGGCGTAGATCGGGCGGAACGCTGTTGCAGGGCCTGGTGCGCCTGCCCCGGCCGCAGCGGTTAGAGTTGGGCGTACGCGAAGCGGTGCGAACCCACCGCCTCAGGTGGACGGCCACTGACAGTCGTGGCCCATGCGGTCCATGTCCCCCCGGCAGCTTGTGGGCGCTGAGCACTGGCACAGCACGGCAGTCGTCCCGTCCGGTGGAGAGGGCGGGTGCGGGTGCGGGGGGTGTCATGGCAGAGGACGTGCGCAGCCTGTCCAAAGACAAAGGCTGGGCTCAAGGACAGGGCGGAGGCCGTGTAAGTGACAGTACACATGCTCGTTGAGGTCCGAGAGCTCAGGGCGACGGTGAACCTGGACACAGGGCTGTCCTTAAGAACCCTTTTTTTTGTTGTCATGGACAGCCCTTAAGGACAGCCCCAAAGTACCACCAACCGCCAACTGCCATCCGCCAAGTGCTAACTACCAACCACCATCTCCCGCCAACCGCTACCAACCGCCAACTATCGTTCAATACTGCTTCTGTTTTGTGTCTTGCCCATGTCTTGACCATGAGGCAGAGAGCGTCCGCGTGTTGGCGTTACGAGCCCTTTTTTCCCCCCAAAGGACAGCCCTGCCTGGAGGTCGGAGGGCGGGTCGTACCCCATCTCGCCTCGAACCCGCCGCGTCCTCGTCGCCCCCTGCCCGCCCTGCGCCATGGACCCCGTCCCCCGCGCGCACCCCCGTGCGAGCGTGTCTGCGGCCGCGGTCTTCACAGGTTCTCGCGCCACAAGGGCAGCCGGCAGCCCGAGAAGGACAAGGACAGTGACAAGGAGGGCTCTGACAAGGACGAGGACGCCGACCGGGACAAGGGTCGGGGCAAGCGGAGGCGGAGGTGCTGTGCCTTGGCCCCGGGTGGCGAGCCCCCTCCCCCCACCCCCGCGCGTGCGCCGCATATCGTTTGGTGCCGTGCGCTGCACGAGCCCACGTCTCGAAAGCAGGCAATCGCTTGAGAGGGCCGGGGGGTGGGGGAGCACCCTCACCCCTAACACTCCGGTCCGGACTCTACCCCAAAGGCATTCCCACACCCCAACACCAGCCCCTCCCGACGGTCCCCACGGAGACGGCGACCTACGGTCTGGGCAACCGCACAGAGATCTGGACGAGGCCGGTTGACGTGGGGGGGCAGACACACTGCCAGGGAGCTGGTACCAGGTGCTAGGAGTGCGGCACCCTGGGGCCACAACAGAGGACATAAAGCGGGCATACAAGCGGCTCGGTGTCAAGCTACACCCAGACAAAAACGCGCACCACAAGGAGAAGGCTGAGGGACTATTCAAACAAATAGGGAAGGCAAAGGACGGACTGCTAGACACAGAGGCCCGAAGACGCCATGACGCCGACATACAAAGAGGGGCCAGGCGCCAACAACGGGAGCTACGCCACTGCAATAGGGGAGTTGCGACACACGACCCCGGATAGGAGGGCAGAAGGCCAGCGGAACCAAACACGGTGACGATGCAACGAGGCTTTGCATACGTGACCGTGGACTTCATGGAAGCACAGTACACAAGTATAGTACGGGCCTGCGAGTGGCTGTTGGCCTGCACGCCGATGCCCAACATGACCAAGGGTGAGGTGTGGTACCTCATATGCCCAGGACTCACGATGCCGGTGGTCTGGGTGCGCATCGTGGCCGTTGGTGTGTATACCCCGCAGTGTAGCTGCCACCCACATGGGGTGTGCTACACACATGGAGAGTGGCAACCGGTTGTGCACATAGGCGGGAACCTACTAGGAGAGAACGTCCGGGTCTCACAACCGGGCAGATTGCTGTCCACTAATCGCCTAGCGCAGTTAATTGCGGCAGCCTTCCGGAGGCGTTGAGGGGTTCAGCACAACGCTCAAGCACGCAGACCCGACAGAATGCGGGACAGTGCATTGCAACGCACATTAGAACAGCACAGGGTAGCACGACGCCCAAGCACACAGAGCTGACAAAGGCGCACAAAGGAGATCGGCGCACAAACCTCGTAGGCAGGCCCCGGGGGCTCAGATTTGGCCCCGCAAATGGGTAGACGGCCCTATCCAAGCACTTTGGAGGTTACCCGAACTCGGCCCCGACGGGAAGAGTGGCCCTGCCTGGGTAGCCGCGGCTGCCACACCTCATGGAGGCAGCGCAGCGCAGCACACCAGAGTCGTCAGAGGCACACAGCGGAACTTGCCAGCACATGAAAGCACGTAGCACACGGTATAGCACAGCAAAGCAAGGCAGTGCACCACAACAATGGCGGCGGATAGCCACACCACCTGCCGCAAGCACCAGCACTAGCCCAACGCCCAAAGCCCAGGGTGGGGGCCAGACCCACCACACGGGCACTTCACCCACGCACAACCACCGCCGCCCGCAAACAAGGCACGCACGCAAGCCTCAAAGGCGAGCCCCAGGCGCTCGGACTCGGCCCCGCCAATGGGTGGGCGGCCTTTTCCAAGCACTTCGGATGCTACCTGAACTCGGCCCCAACGGGGGGAGCAGCCCTACCCCGGTAGCTGCGGCCGCCACGCCTCACGGAGGCAGTGTAGCACACAACGCGGAGGCAGCACGCTAGAGCCGGCAGAGGCACACAATGAAACACGCCAGCACACGACAACACGCAGCAGGCAGCACAGAGTACAGCAGAGCAAAGCAAAATAGTGTACCGCAACAACAACGGCGGACAGCCACACCACCCGCCGCGAGCACCAACACCAGCCCAACACCCAACACCCAGGGTGGGGGCCAAACCCACCACACGGGCACTTCACCCACACCCAGCCACCGCTGCCCACAAACAAGGCACGCACGTGGAGCATCACCAAGGGCCCACGATCCCACGCCCCAACGCCAACACGGCGCCCACCACACACGCAATAACCAAGGCCACACTCACACACAACATAGAAGGGATGCTTCCATGATGCACTCCCGGGAGCCATCACCATCCCGACCACACCGGGAGGAGAAGGCAACCCAAACCTAAGTAAGGGGGTCGCCCCTGCGGGGGGTTGGCAGCCGGCTACGCGGTTGTCCATTGGGCAGCGACCTAAAACATGTACTGCCCGCGAGTAGCTAATTTCTGTCACTAGGGCCTAGTGTAGGGGCCTTGGGCACGCTTATGAGACACAGCGTCCAAACCATTGGTGGTCACGGCACACGACCAACCAGGGGGTGGACACACAAGAGTCCCTAGCTCCGAGGCGTGGACAGCCCGGAGTGAATTCATCAAACGGGGAGCTCCTCGGCAGCCCAGAAAGCAAAAGAGCAACAATGCACCACATTCACCCGAGAACAACCCCAACAAACACCAGTGATAGGTCAGTTTGTAGATTTGGAGACATGTGCAAAAGTGCCCGGTGCCCCTGGTACCGGACAACCCGATAGCCACAAGGGGATGCAAGGAGCAACATGCTGCCCCCCCGGTGCCACACCAGCAGCAGTGAGCGTGCCAACAGAAAAAGAAAGAGCCCGAAATTGGGAGGAACGCAAGCAGCAAAGCAATTGGGCACAGAGCCGCCCCACACACGGCAGTGAGATGAGCCCCAACAGGACACACAACAATACACAAGGGAACCATGAGGTGCGAGCACTGCAGCAACGACCAAATGTGGCGCACGCCGAGAGAGCCATCAGCAAATACCCCCCCC
This sequence comes from Eutreptiella sp. 'Long Island Sound 2002', assembly GCA_964036045.1. NCBI lineage: Eukaryota > Euglenozoa > Euglenophyceae > Eutreptiales > Eutreptiaceae > Eutreptiella > Eutreptiella sp. 'Long Island Sound 2002'. Next base: position 144,853,784 of record OZ038383.1, on the reverse strand, counting down.
CTTCCCTCTACAAGGTGCCCACGGACTCCATAAGGGCGGGAGCTGCCCCCCGCTCCCCGGGAGGTGCCCGCCACGGGGGTGGCAAAAGGGCCGTGACCAGCCAACCGCGCACGGGACAGTCCGCGTCGTACAGAGATGTGAAACCCTCGTACGGGGGGGGCAGGCTGGTGGGACAGGAGGGGGTGCGCGACAGAGGCACCCAAGAGCGCCAACAGGCAGGGGGAGGAGCAACACACACACACACACAGAACGCGGGAGCCACACCAGGAGGGACAAGGACGAGCACAGCAGACAAGGAGGAGGGGCACAGCAAGGAAGGAGAGGCAACCAGAACAGCGGGAACAGGGAACCAGAATGGAGGGGATGGCAGAGTGTGCGCATGGGAGGCAGCGACAGTAATGGGGATGGCTTGGCCAGCCAGCCCCATCGCTACTGGGTGCTAGGGCAACCCCTGCTCAACCGGCATCAGGTGGGGGGTGTCTCCTGCAGCCCAGATGGGCTGTTTGCGCAACAGGAGCGGGAGCCCATCAGGGGCAGACCAGCCGTGAGGGGGAAAAGGACATATGGTGGACGGCCGGGACAGCACGTGGAGGAACAGGGCACCTGGGCCTCACGCACACAGCAACACAGCGAGGCAGGCTACAGACGGCCTGTGGACCGAGGCGCGGGGACAGCAAAAACAGTCAAACGACCCCGGCAACAACCAGCACATCCTCAATACGCCAATTATTGGGCGCCGCTGACGCGCAAACGGCACACCATGCCACATTCAGCACAGCACACCAACTACTGGGCTCAGCGAACGCGGAAACGACACCAGCAAGAGCACCGGCCGCAGCGGCCGACAGAAAGCAGCTAACCGGCGCAACATGCGAAGGTCAGAACGGGTGACTGTCCAGGGCCCCGTAAAGGAGCAACCAGACGGAATGTCACATAGGCGGGGCACACTGTCCTCCATTAAGTGCTGGGGGCTCCCACACTCAGAAGAGGGCCCTGCACCAGCGCATCCGCCTTGGCCCATGAGTGCCCTCCCGCCCCTGCCCGCCCCCCTCCCCCCCGACAAGGGGCTGCCCTGCGCCCCCTTGGCTATGGCGCTGCGTCCCGTGGCGCCATCCCTCCGGAAGTGATCACCTTCCGAATCGGCTTTGCTTGAATGACCGGGGCAGTTCCAGAGCGGTTGCAGAGCGGTCACAGGGGACTGTGAAAGCAGGTGGGGGTTGGGAGGGGGGGCGGTTACTGGCGGTTGGGAATTCGGTTGGGGCGGCTCGTGTTTTTCAGGTCAATGTATCTGACCCACCATTTAATGTCCCCCCCCCCAAATTCAATGTACCCCCTTGGGGCTTGGTGAATGTTGAGAACCCAATGGCCCCCAGGGGTACATTGACTGGGGGGGGGGGCTTATTGCCTCTTACATTCTATTGCATTCTCAATGTCCATCCAGAGGGATACTGGTGTGCTTTGCAGGAAAAAGATTGGCTTGGACACCCTCAGAGGAGGGGGGTCCTACCCCCCCCACGACCCCGGGGCAGGCAGAGCCTAATGCGGACACTGCAAGCTGACCATATTGAGCCCCCCCCCCCCCCCCCCCCCGCAACACACCGCAGAACATCGAGACTGCCTGCTGGCCACTGCCCTTCTTGTGCAAGGGACGCCAGGAGGGAAACGGACGCCCACGGCACAGCACTGCACAGCTTCGCCGGGAAGCGCCCCCCCCCCCCCCTCCCCCAGGGAGACCAGCCGGCCCCATGTCGCCGCCAGCGGGCCATCCGACCCTGAGCCCTTGGCCAGGGGACCATGAGGGACGAGCCCCGGGGCACGTCTCCATACCGCGGGACATACCACACCACACCGAACCCCCCCCCCCCCCGTGCACCTTTCCCTTCGAATACTTCCCCCGGGGGGTCAGAGACCCCAGGGGGTGGGGGGTGGCGGGAGACCGAAAGAAGTGCAAGTTGAATCAGCCTCAAAATTCTGGGCCCTTTGATAAGATTCCTTTTTCCCCCGAGGACAGTTTTTCTGATGTTGGGGGGGGGGATCTTTCTGAGTGTCTATTTTTTTTTCGACCGAAAGGCGCATATGGTACCAGTGATGAGGATTTGGTTGTGCTGACGTGTGCTTGATTGTTGACTAGCACACCACACGACTCCATGGGGGGCGGATCGGCTGGGGTTTGTACGGGTCATAAATCCCCCCCCCCCCCCCCCGAGTCATGAACCCGCACCCTCCATCCCCAACCCAAAATGGGTGGGCACCCGACCCCCCCCTCCCACATGCGGGGGACCCCCCCCTCCAAAAGGCGCACACGCACGTACACCCGGACGTACCAATCGGCACGCTCACTTGGGCTCGACGGCACACGCACACCCCCGGGGTCGCTACACTGTGCCCTGCCCTGTGTGCCCGGGGCTGCGCACTGCCGCCGCTCCCCCGCAGGTCGCGGCCCTCGGAGGCGGGGCTGCCCGAATGCCGCGAGCGGGACGAGGGGCCAGGCGGGCTGGTGCAGGACGTCGCGGAGCGGTTCGGAGAGGTGGTCCGGGAGTACCACTACTCCACGTTCATGGATGGCGACGAGAGCGCCAGCGACGAGGAGGAGGACGACAGCGAGGGGGGCTCGGACCCGGACGAGGAGCCCGGGGAGCTCTACGTGTTCCGGCGCTCCGAGATCCTGCGCGGGTTCTGTTCGGACTTGGAGCTGCAGCGGGTGTGTGGGCCCCCCTCGCCAGCCGGCGTGGCCGCGGGGGGCGGCCGGCGTGCGTGCGGGGCGCGTGGGCGAGTGCTGCGGGCGACCGCAGGGGGCGCATGGTGGGGGCTGGTGTCGATGTTTTGGCATGAGGGATGACCGCTACTTCACCCCAAGTCGACACTCATTGAGTGTTTTTGACAAAGGCCACGCCAAGATTCTCTTCGATCGGCGCAGCCGTCCCCGAAAGACTCGTGGCGCACAGTGGACTTGGGCAGAACAACTCGGCGATCCCACTGCATCTGGACGCGCTTCGCCGTGCATCACCACCTCATCAACCGTCAGCCAGTGAACCCGCACCAAATGGCAATTCACGAGCGTCCCCAATCGATGCACCGCACGACAAAATGCCGTGCGATTGACAACCAAAGCAGCGACCGCGCTCTCTGACCAGGGCTCCTGTGCACACCGTGAGGCATCGGCCATGGGCATTGTATTGCTACGATGTAGTTCCCTGTTGTATGTGAACTCAGTGACATGTCGACAGAGTAGGTCCAATAGTTGCTGCTTAGCGGTGGTGCACAACGTACCGCTGCACCCTATTGCTTCATTGTGCATGTTGGTGGACAGCCCATTGGCATCTGTATGTCCCTCTTGTGACAGAAAGGTACCTATGGTCTTATAGGCCACTGACGAGCCGATTTTCTTTCTGAGCTTTGTATTGCCTGCCGCTTGTGCACACTTGCAATAACTCAGCATTCCTCCGGGGGAGGTCACTCGAGCCCCCCAAAATAGGGGGGGGGGGGAAGGGGCTCCCCTGACTGCGCAGTACTAAGGAGGGGAGCGTTGGTTGTAGAGTTACCCTTAGATATCCCGGCATCTTACCTCATTTTGCCCCTTGCTTCGCTTTTAGAGAATGCAACCCCCCCCCCCCCTTCTCCCTTCCAACCAGGTCTGGTTTGGAGAATGAAGATGCAATCAACCCGTTTCATTTGTGAGTGTCCCTCTCTCTGAGGTCCCTCCTTTATTGCAGGGACCCACTTTGTTAGATTCACACTCCAGCAGTGAGTCTGAGATGTCAAGGTAATACCATAAGAAAAGAAATGGTGCCAATGGGAGGCCGGTGGGCGCTGATGCGAAGGGTCAGGGAGGGGGTGAGTGGGGTAGGGCTGGCTGACTGCCTGTGCTGCCCCCCCCCCCCCCCCTCCCACGCCGCCTCCTGCCCCGTGGGATTGCAGCGCGACGGAAGGACTGGGGCCTCCCGGTCAAGAAACCTCATCCAACACCCACCCATGCGCCATGGCTGGCGCCCTGGAGCTCTCCCCGACGGGTTGGGGGGGTATGAGGGCAACACAAAGATTTGTATACCTGAAACGGGCCTCTCATTGTTGGCTCTCTGTTCACAATTTGATTGTTCTCTCGAGGAACAGTTTTTTTGGTTTTGGGCGGGTGGGTGGTTTGGCCGGGGGGGGGGGGATATATCACAGCATGTGAGCTCCCTCCCACGATCTGGTGGGAAGTGAGGGGATGGGATGCAGACCTATATGTGTGTGACACGGGCCGGAAGCTGCCTGTCTTGTTTGTTCGTTGCCAGCGTTTCTGGCCAGGGCTCTGGTTCTCTGTTCGTCTGCAGCGTGTCCCAGTATTGCATGTATGACACTGATGATGTTGCCTCCCTTCTCGCGCAAAACAAGGTACATTTCCATTGCGTGTCAGAGACCATTTTTGCGAAAGGCGCCCAGGGCCGTTTTTCGGCTCTTGACAAGCTTTTCTTTCCCTCTTGTGCACTGCATGTGCTGCCTGTTGTGCTGACATCTCGCCAACCAACACCACACACGTGACAGCTCACACGTCACCGTACGGGGGCATACTGAGGTTGCACGCTTGCCTGGCACAGCGTGTAACCCCTGTGACTCCGTACGGGGGGCATGGCGCCAGATCACACACCCCTCCCGGTAGCTGAGCAACACCCTGGTACACGCCGCTCCTTTCGTTCACCTCAGACCCCCCCTCCCAGCCCCCCCTCCGTCCTGCAGGAGGCCTGGAAGGTGGACGTATCGTTGGCCGTGATGTACGGCACCCGCAGCATCATCGTGCTGCTGTGCCGCTGGCAGAGCACCGGCGTGCCCCTGCGGGTGGCGCACCTCGGGCCCCCCAACATGGTGTCGGCGCTGGTGTTCCGCTGTGCGGACCTCGTGCGGCGGTACGAACTGGACGAGGAGGAGTACTTCCGGGCGATGGAGGCCCTCCTGATCGTGTATGAGGAGAGGTCTGGCCGTGCGCTGCGCTCCTCTAACCCCCAACACATGTCCACCTGGGGGAGGGAGGGGTAGGGGGCTGCAGACATTGTTGTTTGGTGTTGCACTGTTGTTTGATTTGCAAAGCCTGCTTGGCGGCTGAAATACTACCGCTGTGAATTTGCAGGGTTGAGGGATCTTAGTCATAAGTACCGGCGGTGCTGAACTTCCATAGTGAAGGGGCATGGTGTCAGCTTGACACTATGTTCTCTGTTGGTGCATCGACTGGTTCGGTCGTCACTGCAGAGCCATGGTGAGTATGGTACCACTGACGAGGGTTTTGTAGTGCTGACGTGTGCTTGCGCCTTGTGAACAGCACACCACACGCCTCCGTACGGGGGCGACCAATCGCCCCGAAGATACTTCTTCCTCACCTGCGCCCCCGAAATGCAACACTGCGGTGGTGCACAAAGGGCCGCGGGGGGTGGGGGTCTGTGGGGCCCGTGTGCGCAATGTGGGGCATTGGCGCGGCGGGACGTGCACTGCTGTGGGTATACGGAGGGAAACCACACTAGGCTGTTTAGTGGCACCTGAAAATTTTTCAAAATTCGACTTTTTCCGAAATCCTTCTGTCGCGTCTGAAATGTATTTGGGTGATCATTCAGTGACAAGATGGGCACTTGAGCACATGGGGACCCACGTAGTGGCCGCTAGGCCCATGTAGCCCCAGCCATGGGCCCCCAAAAGCCCCAGAATTGCTGTTGTGTAGGCGGTTTGGTGGCACGTGAAAATTTTTTCAAAATTCGATTTTTCCCAAAACCCTTCTGTCGCCCCTGTGATGGGTTTGGGTGATCATTTGGTAACAATACAGGAACTTTAGCACCCATGGGGACCCACAATTTGGCTACTAGACACGTGCAGCCAGGGCCATGGGCCCCCCTAAAACCCCACAAAGTTGCTGCTTGTAAGCGGTTTAGTGGCACCTGATGTGCGTGAAACTGGACAAGCAGTTTACCACCACCCTCTACAACTCAAACCTGGAAATTTTTTGAAAATTTTTTCGATGTTCTGACCATTCACAGTGATCAAATATTCTGTGTAAAGCATGTTTTAGACCCTCTTTATGTGTTTTTCACCCTATTAGGGAACTTGGTTGCAGTTGGGTTATGCGCTTCCCCATGGGTTCACATGTGTTTGTAGTGGCACCAAAGGATAACCCAAGCGTGACCCACGGTCGCACGAAGGGTACACATGCGCGCCTCAGCCATGGACGGCGTGGTTATCGTCGCCGCCCATTGCTCCACGACAGCCGGGCTCCATAGCTGGTGCTGTAGCAGCGCCGCCCGCAGCCCCACATGGGCACTCAACCACGCGTGAAAGCGTTGCCGTGCCGGCCTCCACTCATAGGACTGTACTCGGTGTGGTGTGGTGTGGTGCAGTTTGGTGTGTTGTGGTGTGAGGGGTCATCGGGGGTGACACTCACGCTGCAGTTTTTCGGCCAAACCACGCTTGGCCGGCCCCCTCCCAAACGGCACAGGTCCAGGGTCCTGTCTGCATGTACCTCCGATCGGCCCCCCAATGCCATGTCCAAGAATACAGTTCTCTCGGGCCTGTTGGCCGAGATCTACACATGATGCCTGCCAAGGGCCAAGCAATTTCCGTCTTCCTCCCCGCCCTCCCCCATTTTCTCCAACACTGGGGTCTAGACCCGGGGGTTGGGGGGGGGGGGGGGCTCTGCCCAGCACTTCATTCAGGGAGGCTTGTATTGGACTACACCGCGGGTTAAGACCTCGAATTAAAGGTCGGCTCTCGCTGTGCGGGGGGACCCCACCCGCAGGCGGATGGCCATTGTTTCCGCCATCCGCGAATTGCAGTCGTTGGGGTATGAGGCGCCCCCTCGTGCGAATCAACCCCCTTTTTGTCGACGCCCTGGGCGATTCTGCCAGGGGATCCTCAGTCTGGGTACGAGAGCCCCCATCCCCCTGAGGCTATGGTACGTGCATGGGCCCCCGCACGGGGGGTATGCGATGCATGTGACATGGACACGGGTTTTGATCGCACGACCTCCGTGGAGGCGAACACACCCCGTTTCTGATTCCAGGCAGCAGCTGGCGCAGCTGATCGTCACGCACGCGTTGAACATGGTCGGCCGCGAGGGGGGCGATGCGCAGCCCTTCACGCCGCGCTTCTCACTGGCTTTGCTACATTTGGTGGGGACTTCGCAGGTGCTGCACTGGCCCGAACCCCAGCCCGTTTTTTGACTCACCGGCACGCGTGACATGCGTGACGTAGGCGTGATGTCCAGAAGCATTTTGTTTTACCCCATCGACACCCACCAGCCAGCCCCCACCCCACCCCCGCCCTCCTCCCCTCAAGGGCAACCTGAAAACTGCTCTGCGGGGGGGGGGGGGGATGACATGGACGCCCGCCGAAGGAGGGGGGGGGGGGTTGGAGAAATGGGGTTCCGTGTCGGGCCCTTTGTTTTGTGTAAGAACGGATGTTGGCGCCAAAGGCACAGGAACACAAAATTTGACCCGAAAAAGTTTTTTCCAATTTAGTCAAAATGATCAGCGCGACGTGGGTATCATTTTGAGCCATAGATGTTGTGTTGACCTCCCCCCCCCCCGGCACGGCAGGTCGGGCACTCCCGCCCTGAACCCCCCCCTCCCGTCACGGCGGCCAAGGAGGGTGGGAGGGGGGGGGGGTTGGGAAAATGGGCCTCCGTGTCAACCCCCCCCGCAGAGCAATTTTCTTCCCGCGAAGTCATTTCATCAACACCATCATCCACCCCACCCCCTTCCGCTCTGCCGCCCCCAGGTCACCCAGTGCCTGAGCTTCCCCTGGCGCCAGAAACGAAGGGAGGGAGTACCAGGGTGTCCGCCCGCAACACCCAGAGGCGTGGACAGACCCACCGACGACGGGTCATGGTCCCTTCCCCTCTCGTCTCAGCTGCGAGTGAAATCAGGGAGGAACTCCGACATGGGGAGTCATTGGGCCCCGTGAGACCCCACGTGGCGATGTCGACCCTGGCCACGAAACGGGGGCCGCAACAGCGGGGGCAGGGGTGCGAAACATGCGTGTGGCGGTTGCAGCTCCGTGCAGACTGGGAGGGGGGCAGCAGCCGGCCCCGGGAGTGACTGATGGGGGTATCAGGGCGTCCTTTCCAAAAGAGGGGGTACTGAGGCGTCCCCTGCCCCTGTGATCAAACCGTAGGGAGTACCGGGGCGTCCCTGAGCCTGAGAAGCAGGAGGGGGGACCGGGGGGCTGCACGGGAGACGGCAAAAGCCAATGGCTCGGCCGGGCCTGTGGTGCGGCCGGCAGCCAGCGTGCTGTCGGACTGGCCACCATGCCGGCCATTTATGGGCATGGGTGGCCACCGAAAAAAAATTCAAAAATTTCAAAAAAAATTGTCTTTTTACTGAGTAAAAAAAAAAAATTTTGAAAAAAAATTTTACTCAGTTTTACCTCAAATCTACTCAGTTTTACCACATTTTACTCAGTTTTACCAAATACCCGGCCACCGAGGTAGAGATTTGATTTGCGGGGTCAGATTTGGCGATGGCGGGGCCCTTGGCCATACGGTTTCTTCCTGGTCAATGGTGAGCAGCAGAGTACGATACAACGCCTTTCACGCCAACTGGGGAAGAGGGCATGTGGCGTGCTGCTCCACCCGGTGCTAACCTCCCGCCCAGCCACCCGGTGACCGCACGACCCCCCCGCCCCTGCCCCCGGCCTGCATCAATCAAACAGGTGACAGGTATCTGCAAGGGGAGGGGGGGGGGTCCCACGCATGGCAAAGGCAACACCATGACCAAATCGTGGCTTAACATTTTTTTGCCGTATACAATAATCACGCACCGACCCCATGTGAAGGAGGCACAGGCCGAGATGGCCCACATCTCTGGCTAGCACCTGCAGACAACACATTTGAGGGAGGCAAGCAGCTCCGGAGCCAATACCAAGGCTTGACCCACATCATGCCGACGTCGCTCTGGAGGAGGGGCTGGCTAGAATAGCGGAGGAGATCACCCCCCACCACCACCCCAGTGGCCAATGACCCCACCCCGCCCATATTGGGTGCTGATAGGTAGCCGGCAGCGCAGCACATGGGATGGCGCTTTAGGTCCCAAAACCCGAAGGAGGGGGGGGAATACATGGGCTAGGGAACCCAGCCCGAAGTACAGGAGCCGGCAATGGGCTTCAAGCAGGGCGTCTTTAGAGTAATCAAAAACTAGGGGGGGGGGCTCCCCCCAAACCCCCTCCCCCCCTCCCCAGACCAAGGCGACCATCGTGAGAAGAGACGAAATTTGCAAATGGGAAAATCTGATCGGGCCATTTTTGGTACACAAACTTGTGCCCTCCCCCCCGCCGCTCAAAAGACGCCCTGGGTCCAGGCAGGGCCCGCGCTTTCCCCACGCAGGAAATGTCTGCGTGGGAAACGGTGCTCGTATCTCATGACCAACGAGAGCGTGCATCACACCCTTGAATGCCCCTTTTCCTGCTGCTGCTCTGTTGCTCTTCCTGGTCTCCGACCGGACCTGGCAGGTCCATAGCCGAGCGCCGATCGTCGGTGCCAATGCTACTGCTGCAGCTGCCAGCGCACCAGGCCTTTGCTTAGTGGCTGGTTGATACTATACCGGGGGGGGGGGGGGTCAGAGGCCAAAAAAAAGTTTGTGTACCTAAAATCGACCTCCAAGTTCGGGCCCCTTTGATACATTTCATTTTTTTCCTGAGGAAAAATTTTCTGATGTGGGTGGGTGGGTGGGTGGGTCAGCCAAAATCCCGGGGGGCCAATTTGACCCCCCCCCCCCCAGTATCACTAAGCAAAGGCCTGCAGCGCACCCAAATCGGGGGCCAATGGAATCGCCGGGTCCTCTGGACAACCCCAGGCAGCCCTGGGACCCACAGCACCAGAGCCCAGGACACCCCTTCCTCCGCTCCGGGATCTGGTGGTGCGGGGGGACGGCTGATGATGGAGCCTGCACTGCCACGGTGCGTGCCCCCCCCCCCCCCCCCACTTGTGTGCAGTAAGCCCCGATTGTGTGTATTCCCCCCCGACTTGCGTGTGTGCAAAGTGCTCCGAATGACACAGGGAATTCAAAACCGCTAAAACCGACCTTTGCTGCTCTGCCGAAAGGGCCGTTCCACCACAGAATCGAACCTGAACCCTCTCCCCACAGATTTCAATTGTTTTTGTGTTCGGTTTACCATTGCCAGGGCTCAGTGATTTGTTGTTTGCACGTGTGCTTGTGAAACCCCCCAGACAATTGTACTGACGCCCCCGGACCCCCGGATGTCGTGTTGGGGTGTAGTACTGCTCCGAAATGCCCCCCACGGCCTCATCAAAGCAACACAGCGCAGCCGCTGCGGTCGACAAGCGATCCCCACCCCTCATCACTCGTGCACTACCCCTCACCACGGCTTGTTGACCCGGGGCCGGGCCTCGTCTGTCGTGCCCCAATTGGTCTGGCTCGCAGCCCTGCACAATGGACCCTCCCTCTCCCATGGCCCGTGGATGGCCGTCAGGGGTGCTCTTTTCTGCGGCGCACGCGACCGCAGGACCCGGCAATCTCCGGCTGCTTGTACACGCGGCACACGTTCCATGCGCTGGTCGCGCTGGCGCACAGCAACACCGGCCGGCGCCGCCGCCGCATCGTCAACCTCCTCAGCGCGATGCTGTACTGCCACGAGCGGTTCAGCCCTACCGACCGACCGGACCTGGCGGCCCTGTGGCCCCTGGGGCAGACGTTGGCGCACCAGTACCGTGCGGAGGCAGAGAAGGACGGCACCGCGGACATGCACTCGATGTTCGTGCAGTGCATTATGGAGCTCGTGTTTGTCGCACGGCAGGTGTGCCCGGACCTCCTGCTGCTCCTGCAGAGGGGAGGAGTGGGGGTGGGTGGGGAGGGGGGGGGGGGCAGTTCCCACTTAGTCCCAGGAGCAGGGACGCAGCACAAGGGACGGGGCCTCACAAAGGGCCCCGGAAGTGGTAAGGGGCGGTGCTTAATAGGGGCCAGGCAGGGATGCATTGGAAGGGGGCGAGGTACCCCCCCCCCCCCTCCAGAGCGCCCAGCCTATGCCCAGCCACAGTCTCCCTGGCGGCAAGTGCCAGCTTCAATGGAATTTGTAACCGACAGTAACCGCCCCCAACCGCTTTGGCAACCTCCTCCAACCGCCTGTCGAGCCGCCTCTGGGGTCACCTCTGAGGTCCCTTCCCTTCGAATGCATCCCTGGGGCCAGGGTCATGGCTCCTCGGGGGCAAGGGTAGTAGTTTCCCTCAGCGGCGGTTCATCACCCACCGTAGATCTTCCAATACACCTCCAGCCCAGTCCGTGGTCCGGATAACGGACCACTAGTCTGTTGCGAAACGGCTCCAAATGCCTCGGACCCATCGAACACTCAAATGCCGGGTGCTGACAACTCTGTGGAAACGGACGGTGGTCAGTCAAGAGCCTCGCGGACGTATGCTGTACATTTGACCCCTTTCGGGTCTTGCATCTGAGTGTGTGCTGCCCCATGGCCTCGCTTGATGTGCTGCGGCCGTGTGCTGCACTTCCTTGACCAGTTTCGCCAAACGCTATGTGAAGAAGCGGCGGCGAAGGCCTGCCGGGCCAGCACGTGTTGACCTGCTGCATCAGACCCATTGCCCCCCCTGAACGTTCGGTTCAGGCTCATGGCCCTTTGCCAACCCCCCTTCCCTTTTTGCCCACCTCCTTCCACTTGCCTACCTCCCCTCACTTGTTGCTCACCTCCCTTCGCTGAGTCGCCCCATCATAGCAATAGTCTGTACAGTGTAGTGGCAGATATTGCGCAGGGCTCTCAATATTTGCTCGGGGGCGCAAGGAAAGGGTCACACGTGCATGAGAAAATGTCGTGATGTTACACCCACACCCACACCCACACCCAAGCCCATGCACCTCCACGTCCACTCCACCGCCCGCACCAGACCCGACCCCCCGACCCATGCGGTGGGCATGGGGCTTGCGGGACGACGTTCCTTTGATCTCGTAAGAAGTGGCCTATTGCAGCACGACTAAGCGGAGTGGAGTGTCAAGCGATTGTAAGAAAATATAAAAAAAGCATAAAAGAATATATATATATATATATATATATATATATATATATTAGTGTCATGCGTGTCACTCGTGTAATTCGCATGACATTCGAAAAAAACATAGACAAAAAATGTATTCTTTTTTTTTTGGGTGTCAAGGCGTGTCTATTTTTTGTTGGGTGTCAGAGCGAGTTTTTTTCAGGTGCCACGCGAGTGCACTCGCGCCACACCTGTCAACACTCGCCTGACACTTCCGCCGACTAAGCGCAGGGTCGCCCCAAGGCAGTGTGCACCGGCAGGGCCCGCAGCGAGCGGCTCGCTGGTGTTGGCCTGCGCCTGCCTTCACCCGCGCGGACACTGGGGCCGTTTCGTTAGGTGAGCCGAAAGTGGAACTCTCCGGGCTTCCTGCTGTCCCCCAAAGAGAAAGACGCGCCCAAGAGCCCCAAGACCCGGGGACTGACCAAAGAGGATTACAGCCGTTTGACTGCCGCCCTCAATGTGACTGAGGTATGACCTTGTGGCTGAGTGCAGTGCCTGACCGCTGTCTTGAGGGCATGGGCTGTGTCCTGCTGCCTTGAGCATTGCCCCAAGGGAATACGAAAATGTGTTGCGGTTGTGCGATCGAGAGGTGGGGAAAAGGTTTGCGGGGGACGGGGGGAGGGGGGGCCCCCGTGACAGAGCCCTTATAATGTGGTACTCTGAGACCGAACGAAAAAAATCCGGACCCCAAGGCGCGCGCGACCCCACCAGCACCGGGCACGCCGAGCACCACAGCGCACGCGCGGCCCCCACATATGAAGGTGTGTGCCCCGCCGCCCTACTGCTTGGCGGGCCTGGTGGGTGTGGTGTGGCCGCCTTGCCTTGCTCTCCCACCAGAGGCACAACCCGTGAGCCCCTAGGGCTCTCTTCGAACCGAAGAGAATAGCCCAAAGCCCAAAGCCAAGGATGTACTACAACGGCTGACAACCATCGGCGGAGGGGGTCCCCCCCCCGGACCCACCGAGTTAGATGGGCCTGCACGGGGGGGGGGGGGGAGCACAGCAGACCAAAGCCGGCAGAGGCACACACTGAAAGGCGCCAGCACACGACAACACGCAGCACACAACATAGCAGAGCAAAGCAAAGTAGTGTGCCGCCACAACAGCGACGAGCACCAACACCAGCCCAACACCCAACACCCAGGGTGGGGGCCAAACCCACCACACGGGCACTTCACCCACGCACAGCCACCGCCGCCCACAAACAAGGCACGCACGTGGAGCATCACCAAGGGCCCACGACCCCACGCCCCAACGCCAACACGGCGCCCACTACACACGCAACAACCAAGGCCACACTTACAGACAACATAGAAGGGATGCTTCCATGATGCACTGCCGGGAGCCATCACCATCCCGACCACACCGGGGGGAGAAGGCAACCCAAACCTAAGTAAGGGGGTCACCCCTGCGGGGGGTTGGCAACCGGCTACGCGGTTGTCCATTGGGCAGCGACCTAAAACATGTACTGCCCGCGACTAGCTAATTTCTTTCACCAGGGCCAGTGCAGGGGCCTTGGGCACGGTTATGAGACACGGCGTCCAAACCATTGGTGGTCACGGCACACGACCAACCAGGGGGTGGACTCACACGAGTCCCTAGCTCCAAGGCGTGGACAGCCCGGAGTGAAGTCCTCAAACGGGGAGCTCCTCAGCAGCCCCGAAAGCAAAAGAGCAACAATGCACCACATTCACCCCGGAACAACCCCAACAAACACCAGTGAGAGGTCAGTTTGTAGATTTGGAGACATGTGCAAAAGTGCCCGGTGCCCTTGGTACCACCCAACTACAAGTGGGACAACCCGACAGCCACAATGGGATGCAGGGAGCGACATGCTGCCCCCCCCGGCACCGCACACCAGCAGCAATGAGAGCAATGAGCGTGCCAGCAGTAAAAGAAAGAGCCCGAGATTGGGAGGAGCGCAAGCAGCAAAGCGACCGGGCACAGAGCCGCCCCACACACGGCAGTGAGATGAGCCCCAACAGGACACACAACAATACACAAGGGAACCGTGAGGTGCGAGCACTGCAGCAACGACCAAATGCGGCGCACGCCGAGAGAGCCATCAGCAAACACCCCCCCCCTTCCTTCTACAGGGTGCCCACGGACTCCACAAGGGCGGGAGCTGTGCCCCGCGCGCCGGGAGGTGCCGGCCACGGGGGTGGCAACAGGGCCGTGACCAGCCAACCGCGCACGGGACAGTCACGTCGTACGGAGATGTGAAACCCTCGTACGGGGGGGCAAGCGGGTGGGACAGGAGGGGGTGCGCGACAGGGGCACCCAAGAGCGCCAACAGACAGGGGGAGGAGCAACACAGACACACAGAATGCGGGAGCCACACCAGGAGGGACAAGGGCGAGCACAGCAAACAAGGAGGAGGGGCACAGCAAGGCGGGAGAGGCTACCAGAATGGAGCGGATGGCAGAGCGGGCACATGGGAGGCAGCGACAATAAAGGGGATGGCTTGGCCAGCCAGCCCCGTCGCTACCGGGTGCTAGGGCAACCCCTGCTCAACCAGCATCAGGTGGGGGGTGTCTCCCGCAGCCCAGATGGGCTGTTTGCGCAACAGGAGCGGGAGCCCATCAGGGGCAGACCAGCCGTGAGGGGGAAAAGGACATATGGTGGACGGCCGAGAGAGTGCGTGGAGAAACAGGGCACCTGGGCCTCACACACACAGAAACACAGCGAGGCAGGCTATGGGCGGCCTGTGGACCGAGGTGCGTGGACAGCAAAAACAGTCAAACGACCCCGGCAACAACCAGCACATCCTCAATACGCCAATCATTGGGTGCCGCTGACGCGCAAACCGCACACCATGCCACATTCAGCACAGCCCCAACACACCAACTACTGGGCTCCGCGAACGCGGAAACGACACCAGCAAGAGCACCGGCCGCAGCGGCCAACAGAAAGCAGCGACCCGACGCAACATGCCAAGGTCAGAACGGGTGACTGTCCAGGGCCCCGTAAAGGAGCAACAACCAGACGGAATGTCACACAGGGGGGGGCACCAGCATGGAACACCACCCCCTGGGAAAGATGC
Source organism: Eutreptiella sp. 'Long Island Sound 2002' (assembly GCA_964036045.1). NCBI lineage: Eukaryota > Euglenozoa > Euglenophyceae > Eutreptiales > Eutreptiaceae > Eutreptiella > Eutreptiella sp. 'Long Island Sound 2002'. The sequence continues at coordinate 144,838,732 of OZ038383.1, read as the reverse complement.
TATCTGGACCACCTTCCCCCCTTCTCCCTTCTAATGCATCCCTGCCCGAAACCCAAAGCCCCCGCAAGCCTTTTTACCCCCCCCCCCCCATGGGGTTGCCTTGGGCTGTGTTGCAAGTGGCTGCAGCCGTACTGCAGCCCTCATACCCGTGCCCTGAGCCCCGGGCATCCCCCACACTACACACTACGGCCCTCTCTTCAGGCGTTCGTGGACTGTGCCGAGTGCTTGTGCGAGCGCCGGGAGCCACCCCCGTTCCTCTCGACGGATCTGAACGTCGTTGAGCCCGCGGGCCGCATTGGCGGGCAGTGCGTGGAGCTGATCCCGCTGGAGGATGGCATCACCATCAAAGGGATCGACCCCGTGCTCCCGTTCCATGGCTTTGCGCAGCCGATGTTTGAGGTGGAGTCCTTTGGCAATTTCAGGTGTCGATCCTTCTCGCGTAGCCCCACGGGACTGGCACGCATTCCACCGGGGGACGCGGGGTGGTCCGATGGTTTGTGCAGAGCGCAGTGGCCATGATTTGGTGATCGATCTCAATCAGTCAATAGATAAAGAATGGGATTTCTTGGGCCCATGGCTGTGTCCCCGTTCCGGTGCTTGACGTGACACCAGAGGGGGGGGGGGCAGCACAGTGACAACCTCTGCACGCACGTTGCGCATACGGCATGAGCCGCGCGGAGTCACAGGCCCCTCTGGGGGCAATCGGGCCCGGTCCTTGTATGTGACCCCCCCCCGGGAAGTATTAGAATGGCCGTGCACCGAAAGATATGTACCCCCCCCCCCCTGCGGACCCCCCTTCCCCCAGACCAAAGTGACCGTCGTGGGAAAAAATCCCAATTTACAATCGGGAAAATCTGATCGGGCCATTTTGGGTGCACAAACTTTGGGGTCCCAGAGCCCCCCGCGGGTTTTGGAAGATAGCGGTCCCGATGGTGTGATGGGCGGGTCCATAGTTGGTCTCATTTGGGCCGCGAAGCCGGAAAGTCTGTTTTGTGGACGTTTGTGGTTTTGCTGCTGCTCTTTGTGTCATCTTTGTACAGCCCAGTGTCACACCATGAGTCACCTCGAGAAGGCCCCTGCACCCTCGGACCGCATGCGCATACGCGACTGTTCGGAAGTGCCTGGCGCCCGCCCCCATGCGCCCCCCCGGTTTTTTGACAGATGGTCGGGGGCTGGTTCACAGCGGGACCGGGTCTAACCCCCCCCCCCCCCCCCAGCGGGTGATACAGCTCTCCTATAGCTTGTGTAGTGCATTTGAGGGTCAAGCATCGTGTGCCGCACGGATAGACAGCGGTGGATTGCTGAAGTAAGTCTTGTGATTGTGCATGTCCCTCCACCGCCTTGGTTCTCTGGGAGACTCGGAATTCGTTTGGCAAAAGTGGAAGTGCTGTGCTCGAGTGCGTTGCATGCCCGTTGCATCTGAATGCAGCGCTGCCGCACGGCACGTCGTCACGTCACGTCACGTGCGGCATCGCTAAGTCGTCAGGGTCTCCACAACCCGCGCCATGCGCTGCCCGCAAACATCCCCCATGTGCCTGCAGCTGCGTGCGTTTCCTGCCAGCATGCCAGTCCTTCTTCATGCAGTTCCCTGGTGGCCAATGTTGCACTTACCCAAGGCAAGTGGTACTACGAATGCACCATCCGCAAGTGCTCACTGATGCAGATGGGTTGGGTCAACCGGGGGTTTGTCTATGACTCGGAACAAGGTATGCATTTTTGTGGACGCCTTTGCCTATTTTGCATTTTTGAGTTGTCTTGTTAAGAACCTATTTGTTGTGATGTCATAGCCTAATTTTATTCCTTTCTGCCCCTATGTTAGCCCAAAATACCTCACTCCAACCATCCAAACCCTTCTCAAACATGTTTTTTTTTTGGTTTCGCCACCCTTAAAATAGGGGGGTTTGTCTTATTATTATATATTCTCTATATATATTCTCTATGATTTGCTAGGGTGCTAGGATCTTACAACCAGTGATGTCATACCCTATTTTTAGTCACGGTGATCCTTTTGTAGGGGCAAACGCCCACTGAAAACCATCCATTTCACTTCTAAAACATGTTTTTTTGAGTTTCCCACCGTCAAAATAGGGGGCTGGGTCCTTACTTCCCTCCCAACCCCACGTAGTGCCCCTATACCGAGGCGGATACACGGCTGATGAATATGCCGTAGGCATATATACCTCTACACAATATTGAAAATAATATCTCTCTGCATCGGAACGTTTTGTGCCAATTTTGTGTGTTTTAGCGGGTCGAGGCCTTTGTTGCCTTGTTTGTGCCCTGTGAGTGTCCCAGTGAGGGGGGGGTATATGGGGTATATTCGGAAAGCCCTTGAAGAGGGCTATTTGGCGCACCCCCGGTTTGCTTGCTGTACTGACGGAATGATTGAGATTTTCCTCCATTTTGGACGGTGTGTGTGTGCTGCCTGCTGCCCCTTTTCGTCAACTGGCAGCAACCGTGTCTGCATACAAATTCACACCACATGCTGTTGCCTCTGCCGGTGCACCACAGAAGCCTTCGGTTCGCAAAAGAGCACGCTGGGGGTGAAACTTGGACGAAGGTGGCCCGGCACCCTGCCAGCCAGTCCAAGAAAAAGCCTCGTACTTCCTGCTCTCAGCCACCTGCATGCACCCACAAGGAGCACGGCATTCTGATGAGCGCTGAGGCCACTGCTTTTGCAGGCCAGTTTTGGGATCGAAAGACACACCCCACCAGGCTGCAGGATTGGGGAAAATTGAAGAAACATGACCCTCTCCACAAACATGGCGATGTTTGCCCCAATGGGGTTCCAGTCCTGCCTGAAAAGGGCAACTCAAATGACGACAATGATTCAGAATTCAATGTGATGGAACTGTGCAGTGAATGTTTGTGTGAACCGTCAAATGGGCAGCTCAGATCTCAAAAATGTGAGCACCTACCCCCCCCCCAACCCATGCATTTCTGAAAACGGCCTTTCTCACAGATTTCAAAAAGTCTTCACATACCCCCCCCCCCCCCCACGTGGTGACATGTTTGCACATGGGGGCAAAAGTTGCAAAAACACCAAAAGTGGCAAAAGGTGCAGCCCTGGCCCCAGGGCGCAGGATAGCGCCGTGCACAAAGAGCGGCGCGCTGCAAAGGGACGTAGAGCGCTGGTGTCCACCCATTTTCACGGCCGTCCACGCCGTTGAGTAGTCGCCGCACGCCCCGACACTCAACGGCGCTGTCTGGTGCAGACTGGGCGTTTTCGGGTCCACAGCACCACGTGCTGGAGATCGTGCCTCTTCCTGTCACAAATGTCGGCAAACTGGTGCATTTTTGCCGTCAAGTCCGGCAGCCCGTGACAGCACACCCCCTATTGGAGAAACTAATTTCGTTCGAAAAAATGTTTATTGGAGAGCTCCGATAGTTGGACCGCCATTCAACATTTCATTTTCCCCCGGAAGAAATTTGTTTTCGTTTCGGGTTTTGGGGGGTTGTTGGTCCGGCGTGCAGAGCACCCCCACCCCCCGTCCTCCCTTCCCCACGGTGGTGAAGCAACTCGCAGGTGCCCACAAACATTGTCCCACGATCCCCCGCTGGTCAAGCGGTGAGACAGTGCTGGTCGTTCCGCGTGGCGCGCGGGGGGCAGCCTTCCGGCTCTGCGGGCTCGCATGCCTCCGGTCCTGCCTCCGCGACCGCCCGGACGATGCGTCGGAGGCCCGCAGGCGCCCCTCCTCCTCGGCACCGCCGCGTCGCCCTCAGGGAATGGCGTCGGGGACGACGCGTGCTCGTGGGCGTACGACGGCATCCGCAACCGCAAGTGGCACGACGGCCAGGACGAGCCCTACGGCGAGTACCGCCGGCCGAAGGACGACGCGCGCCCCCGCCAGCGCGGGCGCCGGCGCCGGCGCCTGGCCGCCCGCACGCGCGACCGCCGCCGCCGCTGGCGCCGGAACCGCTCGCGGCGCCGGCACTCCGAAGAGGTGTGCGCCGTTGTGGCGGGGCGTCGGGTGCGCGGATGTGCTGCCCCCCGGACCGCGCGCACACGTGCGGGTGCTGGGCCGGTGCGGGATGGCGATGGGGCGGGGGGGGGGGGGGGCACGGGCACGGGGCTCCTACGGCGGATACGGGCGGGTGTTGGGTGGAGGTTGCGGCACAACGGGTGCGGGGGGATGGGCGGCGGGCTGTTGTACCAGAGAACCCGGACAAAAGGACTGGTAGTGACTTGGCGAATGGGTCTACACAAACATAATGCCCCGTGATCTTTGACTGAGACTGAGGAGTTGTGGGGACCATACATTTTGGGTTATCCCACCCCACCTCCTCCGGAGGGCCCTGGCCAATGGCGTGGGCCGTTGCCCTCCGCCGTGTGGGTCCGACACGGGGCAGTGGAACAGGGACAGTCCGGGGGCTCCGTTGGCACAACCCGCCAAGGGAATGGAAGGGGGTGTTGGGGGGGTAGGGATAGGCCAGGCAGAGGGAGAGGGGGGGCACGAGGGGGGGCACGAGGGGGTGAGAGGCCGTTGGGCGCCGCCACCTGCGGAGGGAGAGGGTTCAAGGGAAAGGACAGGGGTAAGTGGCGAGAGGCCGGTAGGCGCCGCCCGCTCCAGACAGCAATCCATGCCGGCGTCATGCTGCCCCCCCCATCCCCCCCTAAGCCTCTGCCGGTAATGCATGGTGTCTTTATCCGACACTGATTGCTGATGTCTGACTGACAGCTACTGACTGTGATTGTCTGACTAATGTAGTCAGACATGATGTTCTGTTTTCTGTTTCAGACACAGTGTGTGTCTTGAGGTTTAACCAGGTTTGGCATAGAGAGTAAAGATGCACTTGTGCCTGACTGTGGAGTGCATTACCTCTGGTTTGCATTTGTCTGTTTTTTAATTTGGTCACACCCCCCTAAGCCTCTCCAGGGCCCGCGTTGGGGTCCTGCTCCGCCGGCCGGTGGTGGTCTGGAAAGGGTCCCGCTTACCATTTTGGCCGCGGCCTTGCCATGGGCGTGCAGGCCATTGGATGGGGGCAGTGGCCGATCACCACCGCCGCTGCCCTTCTCAGTCCAAGTGCAATTGGGTCGTCCTCAACCCGCATCATCGACAACGGCCTCACTGTCGAGCTCGTGACCAAGATTGTCGTCGTGCGTGCCAATGAGCCCTTTCTGTCAATGGCTCGTAGGGTCGACGTAGGACCCATCGACGACCCTTGAGGACGAGGATGCGCTTGGCTTTCCAAGCCACCCTCTACTCTTGGCACGCTCACAAGCTTATCCACGCATGTTCTGTGGTGTTTTTCACTTCCAATTTATCGTCAATCTGTTGTAACTCGAACCTTGCGAATGTGGGGAGACGATCGTCGGCCATCATCCACGTTCGTCCATGACGCACGTCACAAGGGACAAAAATGGCTCAAATAGGCAAATTGACATGTACATTATCCCACCCCACCTCCTCCGGAGGGCCCTGGCCAATGGCGTGGGCCGTTACCCTCCTCCGTGTGGGTCCGACACGGGGCAGTGGAACAGGGACAGTGTGGGGGCTCCGTTGGCATACCCCGCCAAGGGAATGGAAGGGGGTGTAGGGGGGTAGGGATAGGCCAGGCAGAGGGAGAGGGGGGGGGGCACGAGGGGGGGCACGAGGGGGTGAGAGGCCGTTGGGCGCCGCCGCCTGCGGAGGGAGAAATACCTTTCCGCTCCAATTGCATTTCGAGGAGTGGATTGGCACATCTCTGGTGCGCAGCCTTCGGTTGCACCCGCGTGAAACCTGAGCCCGTGCAGTTCAACGTGATTTGTTTCTTTATTTTGGGGGGGGGGCTGCTTGACCACTCACCATATTGACGGTTCCTGACGTGCCCTCTGTCGGCCCCGACTGCGAGGCCGACCCATCAGCGTGTCGCAAGCTACCGCACGCTGGACTCGGGGCTGCAGGCCACCGCTGACCCTGTCCGAGACACACGCAGTGGAGCCTGCTACGCGCGCACGCACCAGCACAGCCATGCCAAGGCATGGTCCTGACCGGGGGGCACTGGGGTCCTTCCGCAACGCATTCAGCCCCCGCGCAGTCGTAGCCGTTGGAGTCTGCACAACAAATGCGGATGGAAGAGAGTGCGAATGCGTCAGTGAGAGAGCGCGCGCGCGCGCGAGAGGGAGAGAGAGACACAGAGAGAGAGAGAGAGAGAGAGAGAGAGAGAGAGAGAAAGATAGAGGGAGGGAGGGAGGGAGGGAGGGAGGGAGGGGCCGCCAGGCCTTTGCTTAGTGGCTGGTTGATACTATACCGGGGGGGGGGGGGGGGTCAGAGGCCAAAAAAAAGTTTGTGTACCTAAAATCGACCTCCAAGTTCGGGCCCCTTTGATAAATTTCATTTTTTTCCTGAGGAAAAATTTTCTGATGTGGGTGGGTGGGTGGGTGGGTCAGCCAAAATCCCGGGGGGCCAATTTGACCCCCCCCCCCCAGTATCACTAAGCAAAGGCCTGGGGGCCGCTCTCTGCTTTCCGCGTGGCCCTGTGCCACGTGCCCTGCGCGTGCGCAAGCCCGGGCCGCTGCTGTGACGCCGCGCCGCATGTGCACAGGATCTCGGCAGTTCCGATGAAGGGGACGACGGCGACGTCAGCAGCAGCATGCTCTCTGCCAAGGAGAGCGAGGGCGACAAGTCCAGCGACGAGGGCGGCCTGGAGGACGACGCGGGCAGTGGGGACGACATGGGGGAGGCCTGCGAGGAGGACGAGGACGACGAGGCCCCCAACCCCACGTGGCGGGTGGGGGACACGGTGGGGGTCTGGCTGGAGGTGTGCGGTGGGCAGGGGCCGTCCGCGTGCGGGAGGGTTGCGGCGGTGCCGGCCGCGGACGTACCTTTGCGCCGATCGGGGCGGGAAGTTTTCGTAAGGGGACAATCGGAGGGGACGGGCCCTGAAAGGCCGGGATTCGGGCAAGAGGATGGGAGGGGCCGGTCTCATGGCCGACGGGGGGCCCTCCCCGTGCGCACAGGTCCCTCCCATTTCCATGGGTACGGATCTAAGCCTCTGCAAAATGATTCAGAAGGATTGAGGCAATGCAGCCCAGAACGGGTACAAGATGGGGAACGGGAATTTCGAATTTTGTGGGAAAATTTTCGGTTTTCAGTTGGGTGCCGAGACTCTCCCTGCGAAATTCTTTGCGCGATTCGGGATACTGCCTTCCCCTTGTGCACCCGCTCTGGTGGCGGTCGCCGGGTATTATTGCGAGGTTGTCGGCAGTCCGTCTGTTCGTCACGTCCGTTTATCTTCCTCGTTTCGGCGTGAGAAGTGGGTCCTCGTCGAGAACGAGTGCGAAGAAGGCCCCACTTTTATAACCGTCGGGGGTTTGAGGTTTCCCGCGTCCGATGGCCCCGCACCGCACACGATGCTTGACCCTGAAATGCACTACACAAGCTACAGGAGAGCTGTATCACCCGCTGGGGGGGGGGCGGGGGTTAGACGCGGTCCCGCTGTGAACCAGCCCCCGACCATCTGTCAAAAATTCCGGGGGGGCGCATGGGGGCGGGTGCCAGGCACTTCCGAACAGTCGCGTATGCGTATGCGGTCCGAGGGTGCAGGGGCCTTCTCGAGGTGACTCATGGTGTGACACTGGGCTGTACAAAGACAACACAAAGAGCAGCAGCAAAACCACAAACGTCCACAAAACAGACTTTCCGGCTTCGCGGCCCAAATGAGACCAACTATGGACCCGCCCATCACACCATCGGGACCGCTATCTTCCAAACCCGCCGGGGGGGGGGGGGGCTCTGGGACCCCAAAGTTTGTGCACCCAAATGGCCCGATCAGATTTTCCCGATTGTATATTGGGATTTTTTCCCACGACGGTCACTTTGGTCTGGGGGAAGGGGGGTCCGCAGGGGGGGGGGGGGCGGGTTACATATCTTTCGGTGCACGGCCATTCTAATACTTCCCGGGGGGGGGGGGTCACATACAAGGACCGGGCCCGATTGCCCCCAGAGGGGCCTGTGACTCTGTGCGGCTCATGCCGTATGTGCAACCCGCGTGCAGAGGTTGTCACTGTGCTGCCCCCCCCCCCCCCCCTCTGGTGTCACGTCAAGCACCGGAACGGGGACACAGCCACGGGCCCAAGAAATCCCATTCTTTATCTATTGACTGACTGAGATCGATCACCAAACCGTTTCCCACGACAGTCACTTTGGTCTGGGGGAAGGGGGGTCCGCAGGGGGGGGGGGGTGTACATATCTTTTGGTGCACGGCCATTCTAATACTTCCCGGGGGAGGGGGGGCACATACACGCCGCCGTGTCGAATACTGCGGCGACGGGGCTACTCAAAGCCGCTGGCCCTTCCCCGAAATCGTGAGGCCATCGCGTTTGGGGTACGGGCCCACTGGCATCGGAGTGGCACCTCCCAAGCCCCCGGGATGGCCCGCTGGCCCCAGCCCCCCAGGCCACGGGCCGTGGGCCGTCGCAGCGGCGTCCGGTCCCCAGGCGCCCACCGGAGCACACGCCGAGCGACGCCAATACCGCAGACGCTGCGCGTTCCCCGGCGCGTTTCGTACCCCTGGCCACGGCCCTACCCGCGGGTGTACCGCCCCGAGGACACGTTCTGTGTTCGAACACCGGTCCGACTGAGCTGTGCCCCCCCCCCCCCCCCCTCCCTCCTGCCCTGGGGACACGTCGGTGGGTCACGTGGTGGTCTTACCCCCCTTCAGCCCCCCCCCCGTCCCCCCCCAAAGGGGAAGGATTAGAATGGCCGTACACCATCGGCGGAGGGGGGGGTACCCCCGTGTGTGACATTCCGTCTCGTTGTTGTTTCTTTACGGGGCCCTGGACAGTCACCCGTTCTTCCCTGGTCTGCCCCCCCCCCCCCCCCCAAGACCAAAGGGACCGTCGTGGGAAAAACGAACTTTACAATCGGGAACATCTGATTCCGCCATTTTTGGTACACAGACTTTTGGGTCCCAGACTGCCCACCCCCCCTCCCCCTCTTCTAATACTTCCCTGCCACCCCCCCTTTTACGGCTCTGTTACCCGCCACGGTCATCAATTGAAGAGACCGGGAGACACTGAGAAACGGGGCTGAATACCGGATCTACGCACGTCCGCGTCCACATCAACGCCCGCGCCCACACCCACGCCCACGCCCCGTTCAATAGCCCCCGCACGCCACCCCCCCAAACCCACACCCCCTCCCAAACACACGGCCCCACACGTCCGCCAAACCGCATGCCCCGCCCGCACACGTCCCCCACGGTGCGTACGCTGCAGCGACCACAGAAGGCGGCGACCCGCGCTGGGGCTGCGAGTGTGAGTAGCGGTATTTGATGTCGCTTTCTACCGCGTAAGGCGGGCCGTTTGAGGCTGAAGGAAAGCCAGGCTGGGTGCCAGTGCTCTCCAGGGCTGTCTTTAAGAACTCCCCCCCTTTTCTTTGTGAAGGACGGCCCCCAAGGACCACCAACCACCAACCGCCAAAAACGACCAACCGCCAACCGCTAATCGCCGCCAACCGCCAACCAGTGTTCAATACTGTTTCTGTGGTCTTATGTCTTGCACATGTCTTGCCCATGTCTTGACCATGAAGCAGAGAGCGTCCCCGTGTGTTGGCGTTACGAAACCTCTTGTTTTCCCCCTAAGGACAGCTCTGGTCCCGTCCGCAATGCACGGGCACACAGACAGCGACGTCGGGAAGGGACCACGACGCTCTACACGCGTGCGCGGGTGCGGGTGTCCGCGTAAGTGTGGGCGCGCGCAGCCCCATGCCCCGTCCGCCCCGCGTCACTGCCCCGCAGATCGATGGGCATCAGCGCGCCACCATCAGCTACTCCCTCAACGGCAAGTTCCTGGGGCACGCCTACGACGCTGTCCCCGTCGACGCACATGGCCTGTACCCCGGGTGCTCCATGCGGTCCGGAGACAAGGTGTGTGCCCCCGCTGCGTCGCAGGCCCTGCGGGACCGTGCGCTGGGCCGGTCCGTGCGATACGATCCGGCGGATTGCGGTGGCTTGAGGGGGGGGGGGGGGGGCAACCGGAATAGCGGGAACAGAGAACCAGAATGGAGGGGATGGGAGAGCGGGCGCATGGGAGGCAGCGACTATAAAGGGGATGGCTTGGCCAGCCAGCCCCGTCGCTACCGGGTGCCAGGGCAACCCCTGCTCAACCGGCATCAGGTGGGGGGTGTCTCCTGCAGCCCAGATGGGCTGTTTGCGCAACAGGAGCGGGAGCCCATCAGGGGCAGACCAGCCGTGAGGGGGAAAAGGACATATGGTGGACGGCCGGGACAAGCGCGTGGAGGAACAGGGCACCTGGGCCGCACACAAACACAGCGAGGCAGGCTATGGACGGCCTGTGGACAGAGGTGTGTGGACAGCAAAAACAGTCAAACGACCCCCGCAACATTCAGCACATCCTCAATACGCCAACTACTGGGCGCCACTGACGCGCAAACGGCACACCATGCCACATTCAGCACAGCCCCAACACACCAACCACTGGGCTCTGCGAACGCGGAAACGACACCAGCAAGAGCACCAGCCGCAGCGGCCGACAGAACGCAGCGACCCGACGCAACATGCGAAGGTCAGAACGGGTGACTGTCCAGGGCCCCGTGAAGGAGCAACAGCCCGACGGAATGTCACACAGGGGGGGGGGGGGGGGCAAGGAAGCGGTTGGTCCCGCTGCAGATCCATGACAATGGACTTTGTGCTCCCCTCTCCCCTTCTGATGACACGTCGGTGGGTCACGTGGTAGTTTGGGGGGGGGGGGGCTTACCCCCCTTCACCCCCCCCCCCCCCCGGGGGGAAGTATAAGAAAGGCCGTGCGCCACCGGAGGATGGGGGATACCCCCCTCTGGACCCCCCCCCCCCCCGGACCAAAGTTACCATCGTGGGAAGAAAAACGAGAAGTACCATTGGGAGAATCTGGTGGGGCCGTTTTTGGTACGCAAATTTTTGGGTCCCAGACCCCCCCCCCCCTCTCTCTCTTCTAATATCCCCCCCCCATCCCCCCCCCCTTTTACCGCTCTTTTACCAGCCACTGTCATCAATCGAAGAGGTTTGGAGACACTGGGAAGCGGAGCTGAATACCGGATCTACACACGTCTGCGTCCACACCCACGCCTTCCTCCGCGGGGCTGTGGACGGGAACCGGCGGCGAACGACAGGCGAAAACCCCTGTTACCTGCAGTGTGCCTCGTGTGTGCCATTTACTCGTGCATGAGGGTCCTACTGCGCGGCAGTAAAGGTTTTGGCGCACGATATTAACGACTGGAATGTCCCGGCGGCGTGCTGACAATTCTTGAAGGGCTAACATGCGGGCCCGGGGGGCGAGGGCGGGGGTGGGCAGCCCGGAACACAAGGCCGGGCGGTCTAAGCGTCATGCCACTCAGACCAGCTGTGGGGTGACGCCATGGGAACAACGACCGCACCCGGCGGCCGCCGGCGCAGAGTTGCCCTCGCATCCGGCGGCCATCGGTTCGCCGGAGGTAAGGCTCATGTCCGGTGGGCATCAGAGACGGGGCTCCATCTCTTCCAGTCGTTTGGGCCGACCGGCGGCGCCACAGACCACCGACAGAGACCACCAATGCGAAGAACGATGAAACCGGGGGGCGCAGGGGGGGGGGGGGGGGCATCAAAGACGACTGCCCAAGACACTACTCCCTCCACCGCAACCAGCGCACAACTCTTCCAATGATTTGGACTGGGCGGCGGCACCACAGATCAAGTGTGCCGCTGCGTTTGGTTGTCATGCGTGTGAGAGTCCCGTGATTCTGCCCGTGACCCGCTGTAGTCGCTCCAGAGGGCCATTGATATACACGTGCACGGACGCAGCAGGGGCCTCCGAGGCGAGGGGCACTGTGGCACGCCTCATAGACTAACACAACAAAGGGACGGAGAAAGCGCTCCTTGACCCCTCGGCAGAGCGTATTGAGAAAATTTTAAATCTAATTTAATTTAATTAATTAATTAATTAATTAATTAAAATTAAAATTAATTAATTGATTGATTAAATTTAAATTTAAAAACTCAGGGGGAGGTCCCTCCCCCAAACCATCCCCCCCCATTACCAAAGGGACCATCGTGGGAAATCACGAAATTTGCAATTGTGATGATCTTGTCCACAAACTTTTGGGTGCCACCCCCGTTCAAAAGACGCCCTGCCCCTCGATTCACCGGATACAACGTGCCGGACATTAGCACATTGGCATGAAGGCCTTTGCGCCTGCCTTGGCCGGGGGCGCGCCCCGGACACGGTGGTGCCGGGCCCTTCCGTGCGCCGCTCGCCGTCCGCCGTGTGCTGCAGATCATCCTGAATTTCGGGGGACTGCCCTTCCGGTTCAAGCCCCCGTCGTTCCAAGGCGTGGCCGATAGCCTGGACTGGATGCACGGCATTCATCAGGTCTGTGCTGCCCTCTGCCCCTGCCGGGCCGCGGCGTACGGGGGCGGGACGCGGTGGCACGCGAAACCGCTGGGCGGTGCGGCAGATGTGCAATCCGGTGCGGGGGCCCCTCTGCGCGCAGCACCCGGATCCTCCGCACACTCAACTTTGGTGCTCGTGTGCGCAGCGCGTCCCTGTACCTCCGCACGAGACATGCACATCAGACCCGCCTTTGACCACCGACCAGTGATGTTTCCTGAATGCCTTGGGCGCACCTGCGCCTCAACACACGTCCGCACAGGACGCCCCCTTGGCCACACCCAAACGCAGTGGCGGGACTGCGCCCGCGCGTGCGTCCGGAGGGCCGCGCGGCGGCGGGGTCACCGGGCCCTACGCCGTCGCGGTTCGTCGGCGACGAGCGGCCGCGTGCGCGCGCTCCGCCGTGTGCAGCGCGGGGCCGCAACACGCGCGGCCGACTGCGGCGCGCACCGTGGGTGTGGGGGCAGGGACGGGCAGGAGCGTTGAGGCATCGGGGTCCGAATGTGCAGCGGAGGGGACGGGCCCTGAAAGGCCGGGATTCGGGCAAGAGGATGGGAGGGGCCCGTCTCATGGCCGACGGGGGGGCCCTCCCCGTGCGCACAGGTCCCTCCCATTTCCATGGGTTTGGATCTAAGCCTCTGCAAAATGATTCAGAAGGATTGAGGCAATGCAGCCCAGAACGGGTACAAGATGGGAAACGGGACTTTCGATGGCGCACGCCTCGTCAAGCCTCAGAACGAAAGAGGGGTAATCGCGGTGCGGTCGATGGCACAGAACGGGCCCACAACATCGAGCAGGGGAGGCTGTCTCGGGCGTGCGAGGCGTCGCGCGTGCGGCGCCTCGTCCCACCCGCGCGGGGCGCGCCCCAACGCGGCGTGCCCTCCCGACATGTCGCACCCCCGACGCCGCGTACGACGCGCCGGCTCGTCGTGCGGTGCCGTCCTGACGGTACCCGGTCGTACCGGCCTTCGGCCCTTTCCACGCCGCTTTCTCTCCGGCCTCTGTGCGCGTGGACGCCGTGTATTGTGTCACCCTCTGCGCACTGAGCTGCGGGTGCAGCCGCGCCATTGTTGGACGGGTGGTACTGGAGGGGGCGCCCGCATGTGCGGAGTGCGGTAGGGTCAATGGAGTCCAGCGGTGGAGCGCATGACATGCCACTCCATGGGCAGGAGGTATGTTGGTGCATAGAGAATGGTCGACTCAAAAGGCTTCCACACGGGACTGTCCTCGAGAACCCCAATTTTTTTTGTTAAGGACAGCCTTTGAGGACAGCCCCCAAGCAGGGAGGGGGGGAAGTGCAAATGCACTTTTTTGCATTTTTTTGCACTTTTCACTTTGAGCCATTTTTTGCACTTTTTGCACTTTTTTGCATTTTTTTGCACTTGTTTCCACTGCCCTGTCAGAGTTGTTTTCGCTCTTTTGATGTCTGTGACGCAGCCAGAAGCTGGTGCGCAGGTACATACAAATGATGAGGAAGAGGAAAATGAAACTGAAAGGTAGGTTCAAAGTGGCGTAATGCCGAAACCAAGAGCACTATCCTCCTCCACGGTATCCTTATTTATAGGTACGGAGCCCCGGAGAGCAAAGGTGTCCTCAGAACCACATCACCAGTTTCAATGTTACGTTTGGAGCGCATTGTGTAGTGCACTGTTGTGTATTGTGTTGCCTTGTCATTGCATTTTTATGGTTGCATTTTTTTGCACTTTTTTGCACATATTTGCACTTTTTTGCATTTTTTTGCACTGCATTTTTTGGATGGTTCATTTGCACTTTTTCCCCCCCCCTGCCCCAAGGATCACCAACCGCCAACTGCCAACCGCCACCAACCGCCAACAATTGTTCAACAGTTCTTCTGTGGTCTTGTATCTCGTCCATGTCTTGACTATGAGGCAGAGAGTGTCCCGTGAACGTTCGTTTCTGTTGGCGTTGCGAACCTTTTTGCTGTTTTTTGTTTGCTCTTAAGGACACCCCGGCCCCAGAGAGGACTCGCGCCACAATATCCAACGGCGTGCCCCCTCTCACTGCCTGTTGCCCAGCGCACGCAGACATGCACCGACCTGCGGCCGCGCGCACGTGCGTATGCCCCGGCACGGCACGGCCCTCAAAGGCGCCCCGCCAGCGGTTTCGGTTGTTTGTGTTGGCGTAACGACCCCTGTTCCCCTAAAGGGCAGCCCTGTTTCCACATGGACGGAGCGTTGTGCACTTGGACGCTCTTTGGTTGACCGGCTTCGTGCGCCGGGACGCCACCGATTCGCGGGGCCCCGTGGACCGGCATTCCGCCTTCTTTTGTTCGTTTCCCTGTGAGGCATGCTGGCGGGTTTCTGCGGTGCGAAGTGAGTTTGATTCTATTGATGGCATCCATGCGATAATTTGTGTGGGACTCGTGCGGAGGGGCATTATGCCGAGGGTGTTTGATGGTTGTGGAGGGTTTTGGCCAACGCAGCTGACACGCCGCGTAGCAAGGCTCGGTCCCTTTTCCTTCACGCACGTTCACCCTCCACCTTCTCCCCTTCAAGATCTCGAATTTCACCCGCTGCCGCCAAACGCGGCCACCCCTTGCGTGTGGCTGATGAGAACACAGGGGCAGGGACACCGTATGTCCGATGCGATAGCCATGGGACCGTCTTCCCCACGTCTTCGCCCCAGGTCTACGACCACCGGGCCGCCACGGGGCCCGGGTCCGCCGCCACTGCCCCCTCGTCCTCCGCCTCCTCTGCCCCCGCCCCCGCCCCCGCCTCGGCGTCTGCCTCCGCCTCGGCGCCCGCTGCGGCGGGGGCGCACGAGGGCACCGACCTCTTCGAGCTCGACGCGGCGATCGTGTCGCACTACAACGACCAATGGACGAAGTTGGTGGGCGCCTCCGTGGCCGTTCCGGACACCGCGGACACCGTCCTGACCCCCGTGGAGCGGTGTGGGCCCGTGTGCTGGGGGAGTGGGGCCGGCGGTGTCTGTGGGGGAGGGGGCAATGGAGGGCTCGGGGCCCGCGGTCCGGGGGAGGGCGCGCTTTGAGCGGGCGTGAAGTGGGGGGCCGGGGGGTCTACAGGCTCGAAGGCCGGGCCGTACTTCTGCCTGACTTTTTTTTGAGCAATTTCAGCGCTGCTTTTGGTGGGCCCGGCCCCTGGGGCCTCATGACGGGGGGGGGGGGGGTCTGGGACACAGGATCAGAAGGCCCCCTCCCCCGGAGTTGCACTGGACTGCGGGCCCTGTGCCTCCGGCCGGCTGGCGGCTGCATTGGCGCCGCGTAGCGGTTGTACCGTCCGGACCCCCCCCCCTCTCACACACACCCGTCTGAGAGAGAACTCTCCAAAGGAGGGGCACCGTGCAATGCTGGACCCAAGAAGTGCAATTCTGGAGGGGTACGTATTGCAATCATGGACCCTTTGAGAAGAACGTAACGGCTGCGAAGTTCATAACTGAGATGGTGCAACGGTTCACCCAAAAGGACCCTCGCAGAGCTCCCGGTTCTGTTTTGTGGGGTGGTACATGCGCATACTTGTTCCATGGGCAGGTTGTGTGCAACCCACCCCCCTTTTCCCAATGCCCCTGCTCCCTCTTCTTTTTCAGCCCCTGCCCCACCCAGCGGGGGTCAAGGCGGGGGGGGGGTTGGCACAAGGCCTTGGTGGTTGGCTCTGTTAGCCTGTGGCGGCGCCTATTGGCCTCTCGCCTTTGAACCTTCTGCTATGACAAGCAGGCATCCGCACTGCCGCGGGCATCCGCACTGCCGCGGGCATCCCCCTGCCTGGGTGGGAATCCAGAATGCAACTTCTGCCCATGGCGTCCTCCGCTGACGGCCTGATCAGTGCCCGGTATGCGGTCCTCACGAAGACCCCAGGCCGGGAGGTGCTCACCACAACCAGCAACGTGAATGTCACACAAGGCCGTGGGTGCTAGCTCACCAATGTGTGACATGCCGGTAGTGCGTTGCAGTAATATCTTCTGCGCTCTGCGCCATTCATGGCGAGCGCGTTGCGGAAATATCTTCGCTCAGAGGGGGGGGGGGGGGGTTGTGTGCCGTAGAAATCTTGTAGCGCAAATCCTGACCGAAAATCCCTGACGCAAGTTTTACACCCGGTTCAAGGTTCGGTACATTGTTTTGGCAATCAGGCGGTCGCACAAAGCAGCACCGTGACAGTGTCATGGACCCACGCCCCGACCGCGTGCCTGTGTTTCGTTTTGCACACCAATTTGCGTCATCATTCGTTCCCACTCCTTTTTGAAGTTATGTGCCTTTGAGTGGTTGCATTCCAGTAGCTCTTGGTGGGTATTAAATAAGGTAAGTCCACCAAAGGTGCCACCTACACCTTCACTCAGCTCACCTTAATGACGTCTCATCTGCATGTGCATTGCATCCTACACACTGCAGTCCCCCATTGCATTGATGGAGCGCTGTCTTGTCCCACGGACGCGGCAGCCAACCGCAAGAAGCAAGCACGTCTGTCGCCAGGAAATGGACAGGATGAAAACCAGCAGTTTCAAGGACTGGGACGGGGAAGTGGCGTTCAATTCTTGGAAGAAATTCGTTTTGCTTTGTGTTATGGTCTGGGAAGTGGAGGGTTTGCAGTTTGGAGACGCTTGCCGCCTTTCAATACCTCGACGGTATTTCGCATGGGCCCTGTCTTCAGATTCCGCAAGTCGCACGCTGTCGACATCATGACTGAAGAGGCCAAAGAGGACCCCATTCTGAACAAACATAGCCCAGCTTTCATCCAGCGCCGCTTTACACAACTGTGCCGCTTCAATATTCTCATCAAGACACTTCTTCCAGTCTTAAACATGGATTCCATTTTGCCTCTGCTGCCTCCATCGCACCAGATTGTCACGCAGGTGTTCCGCTTGTTGATGTATGCAGCTGGTGCGCAGTTTTTATTCTGCTGCTCGTTTCGCAATAACTGAAGTCTTCCTGGCAAACAAACTAAGACAACGACAAAACGAGTATTGTGTCTGCTTAGTACTACTTGAATGAAACAATCCTTTCTTCCCCATAGAACACGTTTTGCAAACGCTTTTTTTGGTCATGTTTGGTGGCTAAATGCATGTCGCAAACCCTGATTGTTGACCCCCCCGGTTCAAATCTGGATGGGTTCACAGCAGCAGCAACTGCAAGCTGGGGCAAAATCAGTTTCGTTGACGTATCATCTCAGAATGCGATGGTTCTTTTTCCATGTTGCATTTCCACACTGACGAGCAATTTTTCTTCACGGGGTGCCCAAACGGAGCCGATGGCAGCTTGGGGTTGGCTTTTTGTACCTTGGATTTCAGGACTTTTTGCGGGGTTTCAGACTTCCAGAGTTCCAGACCTCCGAGTCGTCCACAAAACGGCTCAGAGACATGTTGCCTGGTGCTTCTGGGGCAGGTTTGAGGGGACCGGCGGGCAGGGCTATACGGACATTCGCTCTCCGGCGCTGCAGGGCACGAATACAAGACTTCTGTCATGCTTTAGCAAAGTCAAGGAGTTGATATTTGCATGGAACAAGGAGGACCTCTTCCAGGGCATCATCGTGAACTGCAGCAGCGAGGGCTACGTGAAGTCGGTGGTGCTCAACCGCATCAAGCCCTCAAGGCACTCCATCTTGGCCGACCCCAATGGCCCTGCGACTCCTCACGCCGTGGCAGGCCCAGGTAGAGCTTCCCCGCGCTCTCTGCCTTGAGCATCCTCACAAGTCAAGCGGTGTATTCATCACCGCCGTTGAAGGGGTGGGGCATCAGTCCTACCGCCAATTTGATATCTATTTTAGTTTTAGTTTTATTTATCTTTTTTGTTTATTTTAATATTAGAGGTTTGGCCTTTTGTTCAGGGCCACCGTTGCCCTCCATCCTTGATCATCACCTGGTGGCAATTACCATTGTCGACCATCATTGCCAGTACTGCGGGATCTGCACCATACGGAGGCTTGATCATCATCCTTATGAACGCTCGATCAATGTCCACAGTGTTGTTTCATCCTTGTCCCTGTGATGGGCGAGCACCAGCGGCCCTCAGGATGCCGCAGCATGCTTCACGCAGTTGATGGGAGGGGAGGGCGTCTGTCCCCAGTCACAGAGGTGGCAGAACGCAATGCCCATCTGAAAGGGAATCGCATCGCCCTGTCATGATCCCCCGATCGGTTGTTATAGAAGGGTAAGTAGGCAATCGGGGTGCGCGGGGGGGCGGCCTCCGGACAGGAAGGCAGGTCTCCACGCCGGCCAATGCCACAGCAACTCCCCGAAGGCTGTGGCAAAATGCCACTGTGCCCCCCCCCCCCCCCTGTCCAAACAACGGTTCGGGCCCAAAAAGTTGCGGAAACGGCGCCTCGCGTTGTTGAGACAAGGGCGTTGTTGTAGACAAGGGGGGGAGGGTGTAGTGGAATAACCGGCAAACTTCATTCAAACCCGCAGGGAAAATGCTGAAGCCGCACCACCACAACAGGGGTCCTCTGATGCCTTCGCCCGTAGCCCTCCAGAATCCCCAACCCCTTGCCACGCGCCATCCATCCCCCCATAACACACACACACGCGCGCGCGCGCGCATCGGAACGTATGGTTCGGTCGCATAGCGGTAGGTCTTAGTTGTTGAACCTCGCAGTTTGAGCTTGATTTGAATGATTTGGGCGTCACACACACGCACACAC
Organism: Eutreptiella sp. 'Long Island Sound 2002'; assembly: GCA_964036045.1. Classification (NCBI taxonomy): domain Eukaryota; phylum Euglenozoa; class Euglenophyceae; order Eutreptiales; family Eutreptiaceae; genus Eutreptiella; species Eutreptiella sp. 'Long Island Sound 2002'. Next base: position 144,819,781 of record OZ038383.1, on the reverse strand, counting down.
ACACACACACACACACAGATACACACACACACACACACACACACACACACACACACACACACACACACACACACACACACACATCAGACATCCTTTTTGGCACAGGCCCCCTCCGCTGGGCGCCCACCCCTGGACCCATGCAGGCCTTTCCTCTTTAATATGGCATTCCCCCCCCCACACACACACACACATACACACACACACACACACACATGCGCAAGGATAAGGCACACGCCATCAGAGGACCGTCAGGGTTGCCCTTGCTATCAACGACAAGCCGTTGGCGGTTCCCTGCGCTTACGCCCCCTGCACAAGCAGAGGGCAGCTGTACGCGACTCCAGCAGACAGTAATTCAAAGGTGCGCGTCGTGAAGTTTGGGTTTGTCGGATGCGCGCGGCACGCAACGCCCATCACAACGCTCGGCCATCCTCCACAAGGGCTCTGCCCCCCGAATCGGCACGGAAGCCCGCCGCAGACTGACCCTGAAATGACGAAGTTTGTCGTCATCTTCACGGTGAACCATCATGTTTCCGTCGCTTGTCCCGGATCCCGCGGCCCACACGGTCGAGGCTTCAGACTACCGCATCAATGCGCCGGGTCTGCCACAGGCCTTTGCTTAGTGGCTGGTTGATACTATACCGGGGGGGGGGGGGTCAGAGGCCAAAAAAAAGTTTGTGTACCTAAAATCGACCTCCAAGTTCGGGCCCCTTTGATAAATTTCATTTTTTTCCTGAGGAAAGTTTTCTGATGTGGGTGGGTGGGTGGGTGGGTGGGTGGGTGGGTGGGTCAGCCAAAATCCCGGGGGGCCAATTTGACCCCCCCCCCCCAGTATCACTAAGCAAAGGCCTGGTCCGCCACTCGTGCCTGTGCCGCGCGGGCCCCACCGGACCGGATGCATCCCACACGCTCCTACCGCCTCCTACCCTGCCCCCCCCCCCCCCCCCCCGGCGCCCCGCGGGTCTGCCCCTCACGCCCCTTCAGGGCCCAGTCCCTGCGTCCCGTGCCACAGGCAAACCCGCCATCCAAAACGAGGAGAACACCCTGTTCCACCAGCTGCACCAGCGCTTCTGCACCTCCAAGCCCCACCTGTTCCGCCAGCACGAGTCCTGCGACTCGAGCGCCCGCCTCTGGACCGTGGTCTTCGAGGGGGAGGCCGCGGAGGACGCGGGGGGCCCGTTCCGGGAGTCGCTGGCGCAGGTCTGCCCCGGGGCCTGAGTGGGGGGCGAGGGACAGGGGATGGGGTGATACGCCCCGGCGGACGTCGGTTGCGCTGCAAGTGCGGCGATGCGGTGTGCCCCCCTCAGGAGGTGGGCGGGGAGGGGGGTTTGGTTTGGTTTGGGTCAACGCCTCCCCCGGACGACCAGGCCCACGGTCAGCGCAACCGTCCCTGCGCGACTCGACTGGGTTGGGCGCTCCCGGCTGTCGCGGTCTCAAGGCGTGCCGGACTGCTGACAGCTCCTCCAGGTCAACTGACATGCCGCTGGCCACCCCACGACTGCCTGGGGCACGGGGGCGGCTAAGCCTTGCACTCGACTGGGGGGCCACCTGCACTCCTTGACTGCGTTGGTACAGGTGGTGTTGCTCAGGGCTGAGTGGCGTCCCACGGTGGATTGGCTGCGCGGTTGGAGGGGCCCCGGGGCACGCTAAGCGCTGCCCTGCCCCCTGGCCTGCCTGGGTTGTTCACCCAAGTGGCGGTGCTACTGTCCACGTAAGCGGGGGGGCCCAGAGGGCACACCACCCAAGTGACCGCTCCCGCGGGGAGGGTTCTGGTTCTGGTTCTGGTGCACCAGGGCCATCTCCTGGTAAGGCAGTGACGGGCTCGGCGGCCCTGAGCGTTCTCCCGCGACCGCCAACCGCTCCGTTGCCGGTTCTGGCACTGCGCGCACGACGTGGGGTTCCGGCGTGGGTTCAGGTCTCGGGTGTGTCTCCTCGTTGTTGGGTGCCCCTGGGAGCCCTGCACTGCGCGCACCCCGTGTGTACTCCCTTGCGACCACTGGTCTCCCCAGCCCCCGCGCCCTGCATCATTCGCCCGAATGCGGTCAGACCACACGGATCCTCCGCCCATGGGCCTAGTTTTAGATTGTGCCAACCGAAGAGGAATCTTAACGCACCAGACAAGGGGCAACACGACAGTGCACGGGACTCAATCAATTCAGTTGAGGCATGGAATAGTTATGGTCTGCCACTAGAACCCACCCCAACCCCGCGGACACTACGTGCCATACGGATGCTGGACTCGTGCTGCAGCCGCACAGTACCACAGACCTCCTAGACTGCCGTGGGTACTGAAGCATGCACTGATGGTCCGTGCACACAAACAACACATAGTCAAGCGGCGACGGGTCTCGAAACACACGGGACGGCAGACTGACATGATAACGTGCACGGTAGGCCACGACCAACCGTGGATCACGCCTCACAACCCATGCCATGACCATCTGAAGCTGAAACAAGACTGGGGCACTGACCAGACCATTTTCCACAAAGGGAGACAAGCTCAAGTCAGGCACAACACTACATGCGTGAGGCTCAGAGCGATGTACCCCCTCGTGCATTCGCTGCAGCACCAGTTTAGACAGTTGCTGACGCACCAGAGCAGACAAATAGCCTGGGGACCGCGAAGAGGGCTGGGAAACCCACAGAAGACCCGAAACCGTAATGACAACCACCTGTTGACCCGGAAGCCGACAGAGAGCAGCCTTGCGCACCGCAAACAGAGCATCAACCTCAACCGCAATCCACACCACAACCTCGGATTTGCATAGCTGCAGGACAGTGTCCCAGGAAGCTAGCACATTATAATCCAATTCGCGTGACATGAACTCTGCTACAGCAACCACAGTCCTGCACTGCCTGTCATACAACTCCACACAGGCCCCCACATGAGTTTGCTCGTTACCATGGTACAGGCCACAGTACCTACAGTCAGGAACATCAAAGAAAACCCTCGCCAGAAATTGCATAGTGCGAAGGTGATTTGCCTGCCGGTGCTGTGAAAGAGTAGCCCCGGTGTCATGACAAACACGACCCCAGGTAGACATATCAAATCCATGTTCCTGCACCCACCTCCCCAAAGCTGACTGCTGCCCCAGAGTAGAGTCATACAGCTTGTCCATAAAAGCATTCAGTTTAAACACTACAGACCCTTGATAGCAAACAGGGCTCGGAGGATCCTCAAGAACACCCAGCAGAGCACCCCAAGGAATAGGATATCGATCCGGGTCTTCCAAACCACGAGTGGCCGCAGCATCAGCTTGCCTCTGCCAACTAGCCGCTACACCCGTGTCACCCGAATCGTGCTGTGCTGGAAGCCACAACTCGATAACAGACTGCATTACAGGCTGACGAAATACCCATTTGGCCAGCCTATCAAACCACGTGGCTGTGCGAATCCACCTGTCAAAATAGCATGTCTGTACTGCAGCATTGTCACAGAGCAAACACACGCTACCTTTAAACCCTGCTCTCGCAAGTATCCACAAAGCAATGATCTTCGCTAGCCACTCCAAAACAGTTGACGACCCTGCAGCACAGCGAATCCCCAGCACTATCCTGTGTTGTACCCGGCCTCCCCCAGAAAAAATGATCCCCAGACCACCCCGCTCAAGAATAGCGTTGCTGTCACCCATTTCGTGACCAGCATCAGTGGTAACAAACAGAACAGAAGCACGCACCAGACACAGGGGCAAATCCAGATCCACGACAGGAAAGACATGAGGAGGCCTCTCAGAGCTAATGGAGTATTTCGCACACAAACGACGAAACACACTGCCATCGTCGTTACGACCCGGTAGAGGACACCGCAGCTGCTCCCGAAGTACTGAGCGTGTCAACACACTACGGCAGTCCAGAGCCGAAAGAAATCCAGACAGAAAATTGAGCTCACTCCGTACCGGAAGCCACACCGACCCCCAACCCCCATAAGAAATAGGAGTATGCATGATGTCGACCGCTAGATCACGGGGGAGAAGAAGCAGACTGCGAAATATGTCATTCACTGGAACCTGCAGGGTTTCAGACACAGAGTGAGGCAGAGCAGACCCTTTGGCTACAGAATCCAAAATGGCAATCAAGTAGGCCATGACTGCTCGTAATGCCAGCAAGAGATTCGGTTGAAACCGACGAACAAAGGAGCGTAGAGTCCTGCTCCGCTTCATAAACTTAGTGAAAAGGACAGATGAGACCGATAGCGGTTCCAAAGTAATCCCCACTATCACAGGCACCTCGTCAGAGGCTGACACGGGAGTGCCGTGCACATCCAAAACCCCTGGCACCCGCCTAACCGCCCCATCAGGCTGCAACCGGAGAATGGTATAAGCCATCTTAGCTTTGTTGCTAGGGGCACAAGCGTCTCCGGACAGAACATGCGCAATTGTGGCTACACGGGAGGCTTCAGCGGCTGTGCGTCCAAACCAGCGCCGATCATCAGAGAAAGTAAATTCAAAAAGAGGAACACCAGACCGTAGCCACCAGCCCTCTCCTAACGTCTGAAGACATCTAGACCTCAGAATTCCAAGATCTGTAAATGCTGTGGCCGCGAGTGTGCATCCCTGCGCAAATCCCAATTCAGGAGTAACAGGGGGGGCCAATCCACAGACAGTCCAAAGACGAACCTGCTGTCTCCCGTAAAAGTTCTTTGCCCATTCCCCATAGGAACATTGACCAGGCCATACCTTAGAAAAGACGGCTACATCCTCACGAACCGGCATATCAAAAGCCCCTGACTCATCCCCATCAACAATGTGACATTCACCTGTTTCTATGAGCGAAAGCCCAACCGTGGCACGCGCAGACAAAGCCATGAAAGCAGGACACAGCTCCTTTCTATACGAAAACAGACCCGCACACCATGTACCCATAGCCTCCCCTCGTGTGACCACATCATCATGGACAACACCAGCAAAGAGCCTGCTGAAACTCGATCCCATCTTTATGGGGCGATAGGAATTGAAAAGGAACGAGGCACCTCCCTTCACTATCCCCATCTGAAGAACCACATTTGATAGAGCCTCCTCGTAAAGAGTAAGCAACTTCGAGTAACTCAAGAGTGTAGACTCGGCACAAGCTGGCAAAGCCTGGAGCAATGAAAATGGCACATCATCTAGTGAGGCTGCATCAGAGCCACCACGATCCAGACCCCTCCTAATTGCTGCTGCAGTAAACAGAGGGGCTTTAGGCAGAGATTGAATACCAAACAAATATCGCTGTCTATCCAGAGACCATATGCCATCTCGTATCTGACGAAACAGGATAGCATACGGTAAGTCATCTACAGCACAGAGAGCATCATGAGGTTTGGCGTTATAAAGCAAAACAGGAAGATTCATGCATTCACCCTTTGATAAATGATAGAACCGAAGTTGCTGTTGCGCAGCACAAAGCATCACTGATGCTTCAGAACCACGAGAATCCTGAACTAAGTTGGGGTAAGGCTGAGGCATACTTCTTCTAAGACGCATCGCAGAAGTCGTGCGTGCAGTAATTGAAACCTGATTCAAGATATCCTGAGTTAGTTTCAGTCCCCGTGCGAACAAATGATCTTGAATCTCAATTTTCCATGAGGATACCTCAGCACGACCAACATGTTTACGAGCCAACTGTCGACCCTTTTTCATTAAACCTTCTGCGCTACGACGCAAAGACTGAGAAAACAAGAACCGATCAGCAAGAGTCCAATAGGCAAAAATCCAGTCATCAGGGGGCGCCGAAATTTGACTCATCCACCACCAAAATACAGCCACCAGGCAAGCCAGAGAACTGCGAACCTCAGGCGTGGTAATCCTGTGCTTGTAGCGCTTTTGAAAGGATGACAGCGAGCCTTGAAGACCACCCACATCAGCCACCAGGACTCCGTGAGTGCAGACCCCTGGGTAAACATGGAAATCCTCCACAGACAGGTGATTGGAAACTAATATGTAATCGATCTCGTACTTAGTTACTCCTGTAGAAGAGTGGACTATGTTGGTAAACTGACCGGGTAGATAATCCAGCTTCAGGTGACTCAGTGCCCCACCCTTGGCCAGCTGACGAGCTATGCAATTAGATGCAGTGCGAGGGACATTGAAATCGCCCAGACAGATTCCCGCAGTGGGTCGAACTTTCTGAAAGACAGCCCCAATCTCAATCAACACATCTTCTTTTTGAGTCGCATTAAATTCAGGATCGATGTGAACATTAGTATATAACACCACTTCCCCAGTGCCGTGTTGAACTAATACAGCCAACCAACTGCGTGCATCAAACAGCACTTGAGTGTATGACGGTTTGAAGTCGTTCGGAGCAAACAGTCGTCTATGAAACAGAAAACACAGGCCGCACCCAGGACCAACAACGACACCAGCAATCGCCACATAAGCTTTTAACGGCACTTCATCCTTTAATGAGACGTCCCATAGTTCTTGGATTGCTACCACATCAGGATCATGAATTAGAACGACACTCAATAGTGCTGCAATATTGGCAGCAGTACCTCCACAGTTCACAGACACAACTCTCATTGGCCCTGGTTGTGGAGATGTGGATGGTTGAAAGACTAATGCCTGAAATTGAGCTGACCAACCGGAGTCTGGAGAACAAGTGTTCATTTCCTGGACCGGTGTACAGGTGGCTTTGGCTGTCGAAGTGATGGGAATTACATGACCCAGAGAGACCCCATGGACAGTAACACAGGACCGATTGGCAAGAGATCTAAGAGCAAAGGTTTTACCTCGGGGCTGACAAATGCAAAGTGCCCGCACACACACTCCATGGAACAAAGACAGACAGAAGACCTCATTGACAACAGGACGCCCGCAGGAGGTACAGAGAGACGGACAGGCAAGCGAAATCCGATCAGTGGAGGGGGCTGACACAGGCATAAAGCCTGTACCCTGCGCCACTGATGTCAACCGTGTGCAGAACACAAGACACTGGTTGGCGTGCAAAATAGGAGGAGACACTGCAATGTCCTTTTGCCTGAGTTTGTAAAGAAATCGCCGCTGCACTTCAATAGCCCATACCCGCAAGGTACCAAAAAGCATATGTAACTCCTCAACAGAAAAATGTCGCAGGACAGTTGATACTGCAGATGGTACCCACGCGGGTAGGGCTGTTCTATGGGGAGTGGAGGAGGCAACAGGTAGATACACATATGAAGGCTGGCCACAGACGGGACACCCTTCGCAGTGCAGAAAACCCATAATAGTTCCACATTCCCAGCAGGTCTTCATTTGTTCACATACTGGAGGCTCCACCTTTGAGCAGTCAGTGGCAGAGGAAGGGGTAAGTTCATAAGAAATCAGCAACTGGAGCAGTTCACTCAGACGTTTTCGAGGATAGACCGCGATGCATTGACACAGCACCCACTGTGCTTCACTATGAACCAGGAAACCCGTGGGCAAGATTGGAGTTCACAACCATTGACGCTGATGTTGAAACTGAGGAAGTGCATGATCTGCCCCTGCAGCAGGAGGCATGTTCCTAGGGTCCACATACACTGCAGGCCGTTGATACCCGCTTCCTGAATCTTTAGACGACGCACCATGACCGGAAGAGGACGAGTACCATTGCCACTGTCCTGCGTTGTCATAATATCCTGACGACTGTTGATGGGCGGGTGGTGCATACCATTGATCATACTCCCATCCATAATCTGAGGGGGCCCCGGAACCTTTCCCTTGAACACCCTTACCCCAGTTGGATTGTTTGGCTGGTGGGCCGACCTGATTAGATTCTTCGCGAGTTCTCAGGGCTCCTATATGCCGATAGGGTTCCCCAAGATGATCGTGAGACCTAGCACGCAAATTAAAACCAGACTGGGTGCGCCATTCCATGGCATGCTCACCTTTGAAAACTTTTTCAATGGTCGCCTTTGACAGAGTCAAATGATAAAAACCACGAGATGTATGAGCTTCAGTGAGTCCCGCATGAACTCCAAAAATATCATGCACAGCTTTGTTATACCGAGCAGGAGAGATAGAGGAGGTCAAACCGTGTAGTCTAATTACTGCAGAATCTTTCACGGAAGGCACAGAAACTGCTTCATAAGTGTCCTCGGGAAGCAGGGATGTCACACCAGACGCAACAGGAGCTGCCGACTCTTGTGGTTTACCCGGCGGCTCTGATTTAGAGTGCCCCCCCCCAGCGACAAACGATTCCACGAGAGAATCAGAAATACCATCATCGTGTTCCTCACCATGAACTGAGTCAAGGGCACATGCATTATTTAGAGCTCTCAGAAACATTCTAAGATGCAGAGAACTCACAGCCTTCCTGGCAATCAAAGCTACAGCTCGTCTTAAAGATTTGAAGTCAGAAGCTGCTTCCAAAGGAGTGATATCCAGACCATCTGGAGCTTCAGACAACAGAGAGAAAACAATTGCATGGCAATCAGAGTCGTCTTTGAGCTCCTTCAGAATTTCCCCAGCCTTCATCAAAAATGATTGTTTGTCGGCGGGACGAATAGTAGATGGGACAGATTGAACACACAGGTCGTTCCACTTCGTGATATCCGGTAGTAGAGACTTTTGCACGACAGGATTCTGCTTGGCTAGGATCATCTTGAGAGAAGTGTGCAGCTGTGCAGGCATCCGAACTGAAGATAGAGCACCAGCCAGTCTGCTATCAACATGATGACCTAAAAGCAAGGCCTTTAACGATTTGCTCGCCGTGGATACCACACTTTCCGGGTAAAATTGCACATCCTCAAGAATTTTAATGTACGGGTCGTCGCTCACTGAACTAGACAGACTGGGCTCCAGCATGCTCTGCCATAGTGGTATAGTCGGTTCTCGAGATCCTCCGGAAGCGTCTGTTGAATTTCTGAGATCATGGACAGGTGGGGAATCAGCAAGCAAAGGAGGATCAGCCTTGAATCGATCCTTGAGAAGAGACTTGATTAGCCCAGTCCAGTCCCCAGATTTCAAAGGGCAGTTCTCCAGATACGTGCAGTCCGGGTCGACTTGAATTTGAAATGACGGCTGAAGAGATTTCCGTTTGGCCCACTGAGAGTACAAAGCATACCATAACAGCACCTGGGCCAGAGGCTTGACCTTCAGAGGTTGTGTTCCTGACACTGCTGACAAAAAATCATCCAGCGACATGTTTGCAACAAAGCGTTGCACATTAGAATCGAGAATCTGATCAGAGACTTGCGCTTGCCACAAAATGCGATCAGTATTTGACCATTTAGTAAATTCAGACCGAAGTTCAACCAGGTAGTCGGACCAAGTGATGACCAGACACTGAGGAGCACTCACCCTGTAGGTCACGATGGAACATGCTGGAAGCTGCCCGGCGAACATGGGAATGCCAACCGCTGGAGAGGTAAATACAGCCGAGCTATAAGGAACGTGGTGAACATCCTTTTTGGATTGATAGAGTCGAACCGAAGCCTGAAGCTCTCCCGAATGTGCTGATTTGCCTATGGATAAAGCCGGATATACGTGCTGAGGTAGTACGACTCGTGACTTCATTTCGGCTGTCAAATCGTCGTATTCACTCATCGCTCAACTACAAAGTGTCAAAAGCTGTTGAAATTTGACAGTCAAAGTGTCACAGGACATTACATGCATGGAAGAGGCACCAGACACAACGTGTACAAACAGCAACCCACAGCTACTGCCAGAACTCTTCGGAGCTTTAGTAACTTTGTTGTCTTTCCTGCTCGACTGAATTTAACGCGACGCTTTCGCTAGCCCGATTGCGGTCAGACCATTCGGATCCTCCGCCCATGGGCCTAAACGCGCACAGTTGCGAACCGATAACCGCATAACAGCCAACCGATGACACTCAGGATAGCTGAAGTGCAAACCGCAAAAGTTCAGATAGTCCCTGCGAGTCACAGGTGAGGAAATTAGTCAAGCAGAGAATTCACCGAATCTGCATAGTTCAACGTTCATTTGCGCTAATTACAGATTCAACGAGGTCTTCTTTGATCAGAGCTTTTCATATGTGTCTGGGGGACCTGTGCGCGTGACCGGCCTGGGTGCAGAGACTGCACGCTTGAACACACTTGGTGGGCAGTGGTGCGTCTGCCTCATCCGGATAGCACCGTCCCCGGGAGGGGTATCCGCAACAGCGTGTCCCGGTGGTGGGAGCCGACATAGGCCCATCCGACTCGACTCCCGCGGGGAGGGGGGGGGGGGGGGTTGGCACGAAGCCATGCGGGGGGCGGGGCTTACTGAGAAACCGGGTTTCATGAGGGGGTTCGCAACCCCGCGTGCCCTCCTCCGTGTGGACCCAACGCAGAGCAGTGAAACAGGGACAGTCCGGGGGGCACAACCTCCGGAGGGAAAGGAAGGGGGTGTGGGGGGGTAGGGATGGGCCAGGCAGAGGGAGGGGGAGGGCACGAGGGGATGAGAGGCCGATGGGTGCCGCCGCCTGCGGAGGGAGAGGGTTCAGGGAAAGGACAAGGGTACGTGGCGAGAGGCCAACGGGCACCGCCAGCTGCAGACAGCAAAACTATCAGGCGTCATGCCAAGCCCCTCTCCCCCCCCCCTTTATATAACTGGTCCGAGGGGAGCATTGAAGGGCATGTTACGGCGTTGTTGAATGTCTAGTGTCTAATGTCTAGTGCCCATGAGAACGCTTTTCCTGCGGCACGCCAAAAGCCAAACCCCGCTCAGACACTAACCTCAAAAATCACTTCTCTCACATCATGCTCCGGATAACATGCGTGCCATTAATCAATTCTTTGCCGGCGGACATCATTTGTGCTTCATTTGACTTAGTTGTTGTGCAATGGAACCGCGAAACTCAAACCCTGCGGCGCGCAAACAGCCTTCTCCGTGGGGGCACGTTTGTTGATCTCTGATTGGGATTCCACAACCAAAGGGGCATGCCCACGAGGGGGGGGTGCCCAACTGCAGCCCTTGGCACCAACACCCCCCCTCTTCAGGGGCCCAAAATGTTTAGGGGGTGTCGCTGTCGGGGGTGCACCTGCCCCCCGTGGGCATGCCCTCGGGGGCTGGGGAAGGGTTAGGGGTGCCTCGCCCTCTCAGTGCTGTGCGACACTGTTCTGGTTCCCCCCAAAACCCCCCGAGTGTACCCCCGCGCAGCGAAAACCCCCCCTAAGCCCCCCCCCAACCCCCCAAACCCCCGCCCCCTTTTCAGTTCTGGTCGAGAGGGGGTCATCATCATGTTGTCCGATTTCCAAGAACCCCCCCCCCCCCGGCCCTAATGCTCACGAAAAGCGGCGTTGCTGGTCCCCTCGCTCCATCACAACCGGAGTAGCTCTCCTGTTGCGGCACATGTAGAGCACCGACGAGGGGCCCCATGAAAGGGCCCGCAGGGGACGAAGGGGTGCGTGGCAACACTGTCGCTATCGACGTGAGGTCCCACATCGCGGACCGGAAACTTGAACCCTCAAAAGGTCTTGAGCACCGGCCATCGCTCTGACCACTGTGCCCCACCTCCCGGCACCCCTTCAGAAGGTTGTTTTCAGAGGTGGTGCGACCCGCCGTCGTATTGAGGGACAACATGAGGTAGCTGTGATGGCGTGACGCATCCGCCGAGCGGGGGCTGCAATGATTGCAGGGACTCAGTGGGGTTTTGGGCACACGGGGCGGGGGGGGGGGGGGGGGCATTGTGAGTCCTTTGACCGGGGGCCGCGCCGCCTCTCCACGATCTGTTTGGAGCCCATGACGCGCCGCAACGAGGCCGGGTGGCTCAGCTGTCGGATTGCTCACCTTAATCGGGTTGTATCCCTCCCTCTCGGTTGGATTAGCTCACCCCAGGGCTGTCCTTCACAACCCCAATTTTTTTTTAAGGACAGCCTTTAAGGACAGCCCCCGAGGACCATCAACCGCAAACCGCTGCCAACCGCCACCAACCGCCAGCCACTGTGCAATCCTGTTTTTGTGGGTTTGTGTCTTGCCCGTGTCTTTCCCACGAAGCAGAGAGCGTCCCCGTGAACCTTCGTTTCCGTTGGCGTTGCGAACCCTCGGTTTTGCCCCCTTAAGGACAGCCCTGGCTCACTCCCCTCGATGGGGCTGTACCCGGAGCACACGACGCTTGACCAAGCGGCACCGCGTTTGGGTCCGCGCAGGGCCTCAGTGATGCCGCCCGGCCGTCGCAGGCCCCAGGGTGTTCCCCGTGACCCCCCGCGGGCCGGACCGGTCTCGTAATGGTCCGCCGGTGCCCGGGGATCGCCCGGGTGCTCCACCTCTGCCTCTGCCCATGTTCGTATGTGCCTGGGGTCGTCGTGCTGGCCGGGGAGTCCCGTGTCTGCCTCCGCGGCAGCACCTTCCTCGTGACCCTCGGGGGCCGCCTGTCAAGGGCTTGTCAAGGGCTTGTCAAGGGCTTGTCAAGGGCTTGTCAAGGGCTTGTCAAGGGCTTGTCAAGGGCTTTCAAGGGGTTGTCAAGGGCTTGTCAAGGGGCTGTCAAGGGCTCTGTCAAGGGCTTGTCAAGGGCTTGTCAAGGGCTTGTCAAGGGGCTGTCAAGGGCTTGTCAAGGGCTTGTCAAGGGCTTGTCAAGGGCTTGTCAAGGGCTTGTCAAGGGCTTGTCAAGGGCTTGTCAAGGGCTTGTCAAGGGCTTGAAAAGGGCTTGTCAAGGGCTTGTCAAGGGGCTGTCAAGGGCTCTGTCAAGGGCTTGTCAAGGGCTTGTCAAGGGCTTGTCAAGGGCTTGTCAAGGGCTTGTCAAGGGCTTGTCAAGGGCTTGTCAAGGGCTTGTCAAGGGCTTGTCAAGGGCTTGTCAAGGGCTTGTCAAGGGCTTGTCAAGGGCTTGTCTCGGGCTTTCAAGGGCTTGTCAAGGGCTTGTCAAGGGGCTGTCAAGGGCTCTGTCAAGGGCATCATGTGACCGCAGGTCTGCGAGGAGCTCATGAGCGACGCCATCGCCCTCTTCATTCCGTCCCCCAACCAGCGCAACAACTTCGGCAACACTCGGGAGATGTACGTGCCCAGTCCCTCGTGCCGGGCCCCCCACGACATCAGCAAGTTCCGCTTTGTGGGCCGGCTGATGGCCGGCTGCATCACCATCAACGAGCCCATGAACCTGAACTTGCCGTCGCTGGTCTGGAAGATGCTGGTGGGCACCCCCACGGACAAGGCGGACCTGATCGCCGTGGACCAGATGTGCGTCAAGTGCATGGACGACCTGTGCAGCATCGACAAGAAGTGGCTGGAGGAGGTGTGGAGGCCAGGCTCCTACACGGAGACGGGGACGGGGGCTCGCCGGCTTGGTTTGCTTGGCCCAATTTGCGGGCCGTTGAAACGGGGGGGAAGTGGGCGCTCTCCCGAGTTCCCCTCTTTCTGTATTTTCCGAACGTTGCTGCAGTTTGGATGAGGTCCCAGTCTGGTTGTTGCCAAGTCCCAATACCGGGCAAATATGAGTATTTTGGGACATCATTTACTTCCTCGTGTCACTGCTTGAAAGGTGGTAAACAGCAACAAAATTAACGCAAAATTGGAAATGAATTATCGGGTTTGAAGGCCAAATGTGAACAAAGTAGTGCATAAAGAAAACATCGGATATTTAAATTGCTCCCTGTGTCTGTCGGTTTGCAAGCCATTGAGATGTGATCTCTCTGCATGTTGAGATGTGTTCCCCATTGTCTCCACTCTGTTCCGAATGTGCTTACCACTGTATTGTTGCACGGTGCTTTTATTCATTCCCAGCATTTCACATGTGGTATGTTGCTACCAATCAGTCTGGTTTTTTTTGGCCATCCGTCATTGAACTGCATCGGCGATGTGATGCAGTTTGTGTGTTCTGATTGGGCGGTTGGCACACGACGGGATCATTCTGATTTGAGCTGTCATTTATCCCGTCTTTCAGGTTGGGCAAGGAGGCAGGAATGGGTACAGTGTCTCCAAAAGGCTTGCAATCGTGAATGCAGTGTGCACAAAAGGATCTACACAAAAACAGGTTCTAGCAAAGACTATTCACACAGAGAAATATACGTCAGATGTCCTCCGTGTCACAAGTGGTACACAAATTGAATATTTCACGGGGAAATGGCAAAAAAATCTTTTCAGTTTTTGGGGCCGAAAACAAAGTTTAATTGCTTTTGAGTGCCGCGGAACATTCCAAATGCAAAAAGTTCCCTTTTCCATTTGCCTGCCCCCATTTCCACAACAATCACCGTCAGTGCCCCACCGCCACAGCAGCTGTGGTGTGGTGAGGTGGAGTGGAGTGGAGTGGGTTGTGGTGTGGATGTCTATTTGTGTGTAGGTGCGTGTGTGTGTTGGGGGGGGGGGGGGCATGTGCGCACGCGTACAGGTTGGGATGTGGGTGTGGGTGTGGGGGGGTGCATGTGTGTGATTGTGTGGGTAAGGCACACGGACATGTTGCTGTGTTTGTGTCTGTGAGTTGAGTGTTTGCGCACAAGTATGCCCTGGCCTGTGAAAGACCTCATCGCTTTTGCTGAGAGCAGCATTTTTCCAAGTACGCGACCCAAACTCCGGGGGCTGCTGGTCCATACTCCACCTCGACCGCCGTCACATAAAGCATCAGTAAGGCGCTGGCTGAGGTTTGCAAGACAACACCGCAGAGGTCATTGGACCTCCGTGTGCGCTAAGTCGCAAGCTCACCCCTGGGGGCTTTGCGCAGAGGGTACCTGCAACAGGAACCTGCAAGGCTGTGGGCGCGGTAGGGGGGCACAGACTGTATGTAGTCTTGCTGCTGTGTTGAGAGGGGGGACAGGCCACATGAGGCGGAACACCCGTGCGAACAGGACTGTGGAGAGGTGGTGTATGATAGCGAACGCTAGGAGATTGCTCAAAATTTTGGGCATCACACACACACACACACACAAACACGCACGCATGCACACACACACACATGCTATTCTGACCACACTATCCAGGCACACCGCATACCGTACAAATCATGCTTACTGTGCATACCGCATGCCCGACGCAAACCGCACTACCCAAACAAACCACACACGCCGTGTATGCCACACCAACCACGATACAAGATATACACCACATAAATCACACCATACACACCTGGCTGACCATGCACACTACACAACCATGCGTACCGAACTAGCCACGTGCTCGCCATACACCCTGCACACCACACACACATCGGACAATCCATGCAAACCCCACCAACCATGCACACCAGACTAGTTTGCAGGCCACATGCACCACGAACCATACAAACTGCACACGCCATGCAAACGCACTCTACATGCACCATACAAATCGCACTAACTGCACAGCCATGCAAACTACACTCACCATGTACACCACACAGACATAGACAAACACACGATACAAACTGAGCGGACCACACACACACACACAAACACACACACACACACACACACACACACACACTTGAATGCTTCCAACCACACCACACACGCGTGCGGCAGGCATGCATGCGCGGAGGGAGGCACACACGCACACACTCATTCACGCACACTCACACACTCACACACTCACACACAGACACACACCTACACACACCACACACACTCATTCACGCACACACACCATGCAGACCACACTACCCATGCACACCAGATGCAATATCCAAGCCACCCAACACACCACATATGCCATGCAGCCCACAAATAAGGAGGCCTCCTGCAAATACCAATCACCTCATCCACCGCACACAATCGCCTCTCCCAAGGCCTTACTTGCACCCCCTTTGCATGTGAACGCCCCTCTTTAGCCCCTATTGCCCCCATGTTGGCAGGAATTCCATGATGTGATCACGGAGACGTTTAAGACAGTGCTGAGCGATGGGACGGAGGTAGATCTCGTGCCAAATGGCCGAGAGAAGGTCGTTACATTTGCTGAGCGCAACGAATATGCGAAGCTCGTGATCGAGGCCCGGCTCAATGAGAGTCGCGAACAAATTCTTGCAATGAGGTGCTTGTTGGACCCCCCCTTGTCAGACCCCCTTGTTAGACCCCCCCTTGTTAGGCCCACCCTTGTTAGACCCCCCCCTTGTTAGACCCCCCTTGTTAGACCCCCCCCCCTTGTTAGACCCCCCTTGTTAGACCCCCCTTTGTTAGGCCCCCCCTTGTTAGGCCCCCCTTGTTAGACCCCCCCTGTTAGGCCCCCCTTGTTAGACCCCCCTTTGTTAGGCCCCCCCTTGTTAGGCCCCCCTTGTTAGACCCCCCCTGTTAGGCCCCCCCTTCTTAGACCCCCCCCCTTGTTGTCAACCAACGATTGTATCCCTCCCCTGGCCTCTCCAAGCGCGAGCTATTTACCCGTGATCCACCGACCCGCTTGGCGACCCTATCCCGTAGTACCCCGTGGCCAAGATCAAGATTGCTTCTTGGGACTGAGCTGGTGGAGCAAGGGCCCTTGCAGTGCACTCTTGGAAATCTGCACGTGACATGGCTAAACAACAGGATTTGGCGTGGTAGGTGGTCGGAGATCGCTTTGGGAAATATGGATCAGGGGTGTCCTTAAGAACCCCAATTTTCTTTTTTGTTAAGGACAGCCCCCCAGGACCACCAACCGCCAACCGCCAACCGCCAACCGCCGCCAACCGCCAACCGCCGCCAACCGCCAACCGTTGTTCAATGATGCTTCTGTGGTCTTGTGTATTACCCGTGTCTGGACCATGAAGCAGAGAGCGTCCCCGTGAAGGTTCGTTTCTGTTGGCGTTACGAACTTTTTTCCCCAGCCTATTTTCACTGCCAAACCAGGGCATTCTGAACGCATTTTTTTTGGGGGGGGGTTGCAGGGCACAACGGTGCCGGCAGTGGCCGTCATTTCCTCGCACAGCCCATTCCCATCCCGTGGGGCGTCCCTAGTGAGGTCTGCAGGACATGGCTGTGTGACCCATTTGTGGCGAGTGCGTGGCCCGCCACCCGCCACCCATCGTTGGCCGGGGGCCGTGGAAGAGGGCGAGTGGTGCGGCGAAGGTGGTCCCACGAAGCCGCACGGGGCCGGCAGCACGAATCTCGCGTGCCGGAAGGGTCCGGCATGGGCTCTGGACCGCCACGTTTCGGACCCACACCCGACCCATTTTCACTCCCTAAAGCACCCACCCGCCCGCCCGGCGGGGGACTCGGGGGGCGTTGAGGGACTGTGGCGCGGGCCCGGGTCGGTTCTCCACCGGCCGCCGGCAGCCCCCGCCACAGCGACGAGGCCCGCCCCCCCCAGACCGCCGCCCCGGGCACGTGGGCATCGGGAGGGTGCCGCGGTCCCTGGGATCGTACGGAGGGCCCCCCTGCCACAAACCCTCCCCCGAGTTATGCACTAGCCTGGCCACAGGACGCGCTCGCTGCACTGCAACGCGCGTACTCTGCAGAACGTGTGCGTCGCCCACTGCC
The DNA here is from genome assembly GCA_964036045.1 of Eutreptiella sp. 'Long Island Sound 2002'. Taxonomy (NCBI): domain Eukaryota; phylum Euglenozoa; class Euglenophyceae; order Eutreptiales; family Eutreptiaceae; genus Eutreptiella; species Eutreptiella sp. 'Long Island Sound 2002'. Next base: position 144,802,557 of record OZ038383.1, on the reverse strand, counting down.
TGCCCCCCCCCCCTCCCCCCTGACGGTGCGCCCCCTCTCCGCCGACTGCCCCCTCCCCAGGCAAGGGCTGCTGGACGTCCTGCCGCCGTACTTCCTGGCCCTAATGACGTGGCGCGACCTGGAGCTGCGCGTGTGCGGCATCCCCGAGATCGACATCGCGGAGCTCAAGAAGACAGCCATTTACGAGGACGTGCACGAGACCGACCAGATCTGCATTTATTTTTGGGACGTCTTGAGCGCGTTCACTCAGCGGGAGTTGAAGTTGCTGCTGCGCTTCATCGCTGGCAGGTCCTGCGACCCAACCCCGCAATGCGCAGAGGACAACCCCCCCCCCCCCCCGCCGCGGTTTCCCCCCCCTTGAGGGCGATGGGATTCGAGAAAAACAATGCTTTTTCAGGCACTTTGCACACATTATGGCCCTTTACAATTTCAGGCTCTTTTTCCCCAGGGTTTGTGGGGGTTGGGGGGCTGTGGCTGTGGTTAGGGAAGTATTAGACCGGCCGTACACCATCGGAGGAGGGGGTGGGGACCCCCCCCCCATCCCCGACCAAAGTGACCACAGCGGAAAAAAACGAAATGTAGTGTTGGGAAAATCTTGTCAGGCCATTTTTGGTACACAAACTCTTGGGTCCCACACCCCTGCCCCCCTCTCTTCAGCCACCAGCCGACCCCTGCCCCCCCCCCCCCCCTTCCTCAACGGAGAGGCCATTCGGGTGTGGTGCCCTCTGGGCCCCCTCGTCTACGCGGGCTGTAGCGCCGCAGCCAGTGCAGCCAGCACTGGTGGCACCCAGGGCAGGGAAGCACACTCTGCGCCTTGGTGCCCCTCCATCTGCCCAGGGTACGCCCTCGGCCGTGGGAGCCGGACCCAGCCCGCGAGGCAGCACCACCTGTGCCTAAGGCAGTCAAGGAGTGCGGGTCTGACCCCAGTCGTGCCACGTACCACCGCCTTCCCGTGCCAATAGGCAGTCGTGGAGTGGTTGGGTAGCATGTCCTTGTGACGTGGAGGTTGCGAGCCCAGGCCCACATCTCCCCCGGCGGGCTCAGCGTCAGGCTCTCCAGCCTCCCTGCCGGGGCCTGGAGCACCAGGCACACACTTCCCCGCGGCATGTGCGCCAACGCCGAACAACAATGGAGCAAGCAGGTGTGCCACAGCCCCCCCCCCCCCCCCCTCAGACACACAAGGGCACATACACACAGGCACGGCGGCATCTCCCGCCCGCGAGCGCCACCGCGGGGTCTGGGGGCGGTCAACAGTCCGGTAGGCCTTGTGACCGGACACCCGGGTACGGCCGCCCAGTCGGGTCCCGCAGGGAAGGCGGCGCGGACCGTGGGTAGGCGACCAGGCGAGGCCTTGACCCAACCCAACCCAACCCAACCCCCCTCTCTTCTAATACTTCCCTGGTTATGGGTTTGTTGTTTTTTTTTGGGGGGGGGGGTATAGGTGCTGTTAGGTGTTTTTTTTTGGGGGGGGGGGGGCAGGGAGGAGGGTATGGCATGCCCCCCCCCCCCGCCCCGAGTCCAACGAACGCCCTGTCCAATGAACACTTCCGTGCGGACCGTTTTTTTGCGGGGGACCTAATTGAGTAGGTACCCGACACGACCCATGCAATCGCGGAAGTCGGGTTTTCAACTCCGGGAACGGGGGGATCAATAGAGCTCCAAAAGCCGAGGGGGGGAGGGGGTTTGCGTTGGGTTGGGACAGCAGGGCCTTGGGTCTGGGCATATTTACCTGCCCGACCCTGAACCCCCTGACTGTCCGGGCAGGGCCTTGCTTTAATTTTCATTCCGACGGAGGGAAGGGGGGGGGGACCCTCCCCCCTGGCCCCCTCCCCCCCCCCCCCTCAGCTCAAGCGCAGCTGAAAGTCTGGGTTTACTACCGACAAGATGGCATTCCCGTGTGCTGCGCGGTTCGTTGCCCAATAGATTTTCTGTTCCCTGTGAACTGAGTGCGTTCCGACAGGGGGGGGGGGGGGGCAGGGATGTATTAGAACAGCCGTACACCGTAGGAGGAGGGGGGGAGGGGGTACCCCCCCCTGGACCCCCCTCCCTCCTCGCCTTCCGATGTTTGAGCCTGACAGCCAAAGTTCCGCTTCGGTGCCTTCGGCGCCAAGAGGATTTAAGAATTTGCGGCCCGCCTTCGGCGAGGACCATAGGAGGGCCGTAGGAGGAGGGGGTTCCCAGCCAAACCCCCCCCCCCCATTCTAATACATCCCTGGGGGGCCCTCCCCCCTGGACCCCCCCCCCTCGCCCGCTCAAGCAAGTCCCTGCTGTTTGGGTCCAAGGCCGAGCGGACTATCGAAGCCGCCAGACCTCACCGGAGCGCTAGTGAGCGGGCGACACCATCGTCCTGTGTGCGCACGAGGAGGGATGAACCAGGTTTCGTTTTGAAGCGGCCCTGTCCATTGATTTTGGGGGGGGGGGGGGGGCTCTAGCTAGCGGGCTCCATTGACCCCGTCCATCCCAGAGTCGAACGCACAGTCACCCCGGTCAGCACTGAGCCAGGGAACATCGGTTGTGTGTGAATGGGCTGTGCCAGAGCTGTCAAGAGCCAGTCAAAGTCATGTTCCGGCGGCATCCTCCGCCTCAGGGCAGTCTTTTAGCAGCGAGAATTTTTTTGTTTTTGGCCACGGAGGACCCGATAGACCCTAACCTACCAATTGATTTGTTGTACACCTGCTGCTTGCGGTGTATCCAATGCCCACCCATTGGTCTCCCCTCCCATCCTTGTTATCATCCATCTCCGCCACGGCTCCGTTGCCTTGCCCATGCTTGGAGTACCCAAAATGTCCCTGGGGGAGAGCTTGCCTCACTTCACCTCTCCAAGTAGCAATGGTGATCAGATTGGATTTTTTTTTTGCATCAGCACTCGCGCTGACACTAAAAAAAAAAAAAAAACTGGGGGTACACTCGCACCGACACTTAAAAAAAAAAAGTAAAAAATATGTTTTTTTATAGAGCTCGTGTAGGACAGCAGGGGCGGCTTCTCTGTTGGTCAACAAGCCCCTCATCTGAAAATTTCTGCACCTCATCATTATCATCAGGTGCTTCAGTACTTGTGCGGGATGTGCCGTGCACGTCAGCGGCGGCCAGTAGTTGGCGTCTTGGGGTTGAGCTGGTTGTTGTGAGGGTCATTTGACTCACCCAGGGGAAATCTCAGATTTGCTCCGACTTGGGAAAAATGCTCTGGCACTTGCCCAGACTTGGGGAAAATGCTCCCAGACTTGCTCAGACTTGGGGAATATGCTCTCAGACTTGCTCAAACTTGGGGAAAATGCTCTCAGACTTGCTCAAACTTGGGGAAAATGCTCTCAGACTTGCTCAGACTTGGGGAAAATGCTCTCACACTTGCTCAGACTCGGGGATGCTCTCAGACTTGCTCTGTGTGCTCAAAAGGGGGGGTTTAGGTCCCTGAGTGGCATGGCGCTCTGGGGTGGGGGAGGGGCGGGTTAGCCCACCCCCTCCCCACGTGGGGCAGGACTTTTCGGGGGTGGGTGGAGCGGCGCCGGAAGAAGCAAGTGGCCCTTTGCTGCCGTTGCGTGAGTGCGTGGGGTCGAATGACCCCGCTCCCCCCCCCTCCCGTGGGACCAGCCCAATACACGGGCCGCCCTGTCAGCACCCTCCCTGCAAGGTCTGCACCCCGGCGGTTACCAATGGAGACCCTCCCCTCCGGTAACAGCCACCGTGAGAGCAAACAGCGCACAGCACCGCACAACCGTTTTGCCTGCGGTTTGGGGGACGGCGGTGGCGGTCCCCGGATGCCTCACGAGCCCGAAGAGGCCGCCGCAGTGCAGACACGCGGTGGTGCTCGCTGGATACTTGGGGCAAGGACTCCATCCACATCCACATCCACATCCATACCCATACCCCGTGAGGGGGGGGGGGGTCCCTGGGAGTTCCCAAAATCGGGGTGGGTGGGTCTCTGAAATCGCCCCCCACCCCGCCCCGGGTCTTCGAGACCCAGGTAGGCCTCGGCGACGGAAGGCCCGATCGAGATCTTCAGGAATGGCGAGAAGGCGATTGACGCCGCCGGCTGCCAGGAGAGCAGCAAGATTGCAGGGCTTCGTGCCAGACCCACCCCAACCCCCACCCCCTGTTCCCCCTGTCTTTGCAGGTCCCGGCTGCCGGTGCAGATCAAGCTCCAGCGCATGCTGACCGACGGGAACCCGGACAACTACCTCCCGCAGGCGCACACGTGCTTCTTCTCGATCGAACTGCCAGCGTACAGCTGCGTGGACGCCCTGCGGAACAAGCTGCTGTACGCCATCTACAACTGCCGGGCCATCGACACCGACGGCGACCCCGACAACATGGACGACGACGACGACGACGACGACGACATGGAGGGGGAGGATGAGTGACCGCCGACAGAGGGAACGGGCGATGCTCCGCGCGCACGCGTCACGCGCGCATCGCCCGCACGGAGTCCCACAGGACAGCGAGCCTGAGGCCCGCTCACAACCCTCACAGGCACCCCGCCGGGCCAGGAATCGGGGCGGGGGCGCGGCCGCAGGACTCACCCCGCGGCGCCAAGCCCAATCACGAGCCGGATGTCTGTCAGGGGCCGACGCCACTTTGTTGCAGCTTACGAGCGATTCTGCCCACAGAAGTGTGTTCCCCGGCGCCACTGCCACCGCCACTGCCCCCCCAAACTGACGGCATGGGGCCACCCAAAACAGCGTCAAACTGAATTGACGGCAGTCCCCCGCTGACATCAGGGTCCGTTCACCCTCACTGCGTGTCAGATCCGTGTCTATTCGGGGGCTCGTCGTAGAAGTGGAAACCTCTGACCCTTGATCCCGAGAGTCATCTCGATTTCATGACCGTGGGCGGGCTACGCCGGCTCATCTTCGTCTCGCCCAAAACAAAAAGCAGGAGAAGAGGCATTGAGCAAATGCAAGAGTGACAGTGTGCAGCAACGTGATTCTGAATTCAAGACATTACCACAAGCCCGCGGCGCATTTCAAAAGCCCCACCTACCCACCCACCCACGAAGCAAAGCGCCAAACCACTTGGGTCCTGTGTACATCGGAGACTGGTACTCTTCAAATACATGTTCGGCATATAGGACCAGGCCAAACGCTTATGTGTTTCCAACTGCCCTTGTTTCAAGCAGGGCATTATGGAGGCAACAGAAAGTGGTTAGGTGCTGCAGACAGAAAAGCATCAAGCATTTCACTGCTTCCAATCGCAGCTGCAAGCAGTTTCATCTGCCGCGCAGATCTGCACCCTGGTACTTGGGGGTGGCAATCACAATTGTGGGCTACACAGTAGCCCGAATACTCCTGTCAGTGACACGATTTTGGGGGGGATGTATATGTCATGAGAAGTATCGCTCGCTCGGGACACAGTTCAGGTGCAATGAGTCATTCAAAACTCGTCGTGCCAAGTAGTGCATTTCACAAAAAGCGCGCTTGAGCGTGTGTCATGCTCCCCTCTCATCCCATACTCGCCTCTTCACTGCCTGCTGGGCCTGCTTCACCCGACCCACAATGGTGTCAGGCTGGGGCTTCGCGTTGTTGCTTTTCTTCGGTTGTGTCGTCCCGACAGCCTTCCATGCGCCTTTACAGTCCATTCGGTCCGTAGCACCCAAATGTTCGAGGTGTGCCCAGATGTACCCACTGGTCATGCAATCAATTTCATGCCATTTCCCTCCAGCACTGCTGCCCCCCCTCCCAGCTGCTTCCAACCCCATGATATGTTTCTTTCTTGCTGTCTCTCTGGTGACCTGGTCGTGCTGCTTTGTTGTAGACACCCTGCTTTCCTCCGTGTTGTGATCTGACCGAAGGACATAATCCTTTTAATCTCGAAAAGGCGTGTGTGTGGACCCCATTTAATGCACATTCGCAGCTGTGGAGCACCATCAGGGCGCTATTATCACTGGCTGTCACACTAACTGGCCTGAACGAACACTGGGAGGTTTTGAAAGGATAGCGGAAGTTGCTTCCAAAGCATAGCAGGTTGTAGCCAAGCGCTCCTGGTTTCAAACCGCCTTCAGGAGTCGGGTGTGCAACGGAAAGCTGGGACTCGGTGGTTGGTTGGGGGGTCGGAGGTCGTCCCTACCCCGCAACAGCCTGCCTGCAACTTTGTTGTCTGTTTTGGGTCCAATAATGAAGAAAGTGTAACGCATTGGTGCCACCAACCAGCACTCACCAAACCCCCTCTTCGCTGGTCGAGCTTATGACACGGTGTACCCCAACCATCCCCAAATAAAAACGGGCCAAGATTGACGAGCACCCTTCGGGCTTTGAGAGTACCTCACGCATGGTGCAGGCGCAACATGCGTTCAGGCAGGACTGGCATAGGACGATGGTAGCAAGGAACGTTGCAAAAAGCGGTTATACCGCACTGAACAGCAGCAATGGGTGACCCATTCCTTTGTTTGGGTGGAAACATCTTTGTTGCAGCCCAGGGCTGATTGTGTGTGGTTTGCTTGGGGGCTGCAAGGGCATTGCAGGCCACCTCGTCCCCGCCTGTAATAAGGGTGTGTACATTGGTAAACTATGCGTCTACTGAAACTCGCAGTGCGATTGAGGCACTCTCTTTGATGTTCATGTTGTGTGAGGCGGGGATGGTTGGGACCTGAAGGCACCGAGGGCACGCTGGAGTGCTGGGAGTTCAACACCAACAGCGCACAGGATTTTATGTCATAGCTCTTCTCGTGGCCCGGGCTCAAAGGCTTCCAGCGGCCCCGCCTAGCCCCCAGGCAGGGCAGGGATATTCCCCCACTGTCCCTGCCCTGATTGTGCGATTGGTCCAACGAAAATCTGGGGATGAAGATCCGATTGGCTGAGGGAAGGGTTGGGCGACAGCAACTGCATCCACGCAGAAGAAATAGAGCCCGAGACCCAAGGAATGCCGCATTTTAGGTTGTGGTATGAGGAGGCTTTTCACACCACCTGCGCCATTCTCACCACGCACTCCAGTTGTGAGATTAGGGGCAGTAGGGACTAATTACTGCGTAGGTGTTGGCTGCCTCCTTCGGGTCATCAATTTTTCATCGGTGTACATGAGACTGGAGACAGCGTTGCAGACAACCAACGCTGTCCCTGTCACAACGCATATGGCAACCACGCGCACACATTGGTGTGCATCGCATAGCGTTAGACCAGTTGAGGCGCGGTTGAGGCCATGTTGTGAAGGGGAGAAATTGGCCTCTGAAGTGTGTTCCGAAGTTCATCAGATGTCATCCCAAGCGGTTGTGCAATATGTAATTGGTCCAGTGGTAACCTGTACATAACCTTGCACGTTGTCTGCCAGCACTTGACACTCTGGCAGAACACAGCAATGTCTTTCGCTTGGATCTTGGAATTTTGCAGAGACACAAGTGCCAATTTGAGTTGTGGAAGAGTGAGTATGTTGCGGTTGTTGAGTTTGCAAAGAGGATATCAGTCATCATGCAAGTTCAAAGTTTCAAAAAAGGATCTGGGTCGAAGTAACGCATTGTGTGCTCGCATTGTGTGCTCGTGTTTATCAAATACTCAACAATCCAGTTTTGGGACAATTTTCTGAATCCACTCAGTCTGAAAACCTGTCTGCGGCGCAGGCAAGAACCGTTCTGAAGAATAGGAAGATTCACCAAGCTGGGTCTCCCAGTGGAGGTTTTATAACCCATTTTAGGATCCAAGGTGGGCAATGTATAGTGACAAAATAAAGAAAAGATAAAGATTGAATGTACAAACAATATTGCAAAAGGTTTCATCTCAACTGGTTTAGGTAGCGAAATGTTTATTCAATGTGCACTCTTTTGATGAATAGAGATTGGTTAGGAATATAGGACCTTTTGTGTCCAGAGACACAGCGATTTCCATGGCAGTCATTTCAGATTCAGATCAGAATACACCACAAGATTCAGGTAGAATATCAGAGTAGTTAGGTGCACTAGGTTCTAGGGTGGGAGACCACTAGGTGTTACTTGTGTATTCCACACAAACAAGGTGTCTTTTTTATTTCCATGTATCCTAGACAGACATGGTAGTACCTTTTTCTTATACTCTCCTATTGTACTATTTTTACTGGTCACGATTATTCCGGTGGGGGGGGGGGGGGCTTGGGCAAACAGCGAAGCCCTGTCACAAGGGGCGGGGCAGGCTGCATTTTGCCTGGGATGGACAGTTTGGTAAAGCGTATGAACACACAGTCTTTAATCCTCAGCCCGTCTACTTTTTTTCAAATTTTGGTGCTTGTGTGTTGGCAGTCGATTTGCCTTACCGCCAAATTTTTAAGAAAAACAATTGGCAGATTTTTAACAAAGTTGCGTCCTGGCAACAACAATGGAAGTGAGTTAACAAAGCTACCCCATGAGTTTTGAGTTTTGAGAACAAGAGGCATTCTGCGGTGGCATGGGGATTCGGCACCCATTTTGCGGCCTAATTATTTCAAAACTGGAAGTGTTTATGACAATCAGGCGACGTGCTCATTGCAACCAGAGAAGGGCCCTTTTGGATCTGTGGCGAACCCCCGTCCCAAGGGGTGCAGAGAAACTTGCAGCCTTTTTGGCTTTGCCTAGAGGGCAAGCTTTGGAAAAAAGTATGGGCACACACTTGATTTTCGGCCCATACTTTTTTCCAAGTTTTGGTGCTTGACCAACGTGGCTCTCACGCAATCTTTCACAGTGTCCGTGTACAAATAGTACAGTTGTTGCGAGTAAGAAAAAGTCACTACCACGTCTTTTGTGGGGGACTTGATCCAGGCCAAGCCCCAACTATTCTTTGGGAAGTATTAAAGACTAGCATTTAATCATTTTTATCACTCTTTTGAAGCATAAAAGTACATTTTTCAAAGTAACTAGGGTAATAACCCTAGCAGCCCATGAAGTTCGCCCCTACCACTCAAGTGAGCCGAGGTATCTTCTTTCATGGAGGTATTGCCGAAATAATCTAGGCAGTTCATGCCTTTTTCCTTTAAGGTTAAACCTAGTGGTCTCCCACCTCAGGACCTAGATACTCAAAAGTTTCATCTACTTAATGTGGTTCTACTTTTTAACTGATTCTAAATTTAGTTGCTTGGCCAAGCTGGCCAAGCCATATCCTATGTGTGGCTCAACCTACTTCAGCGACTCAAGTTGCATGGTATAAAACGACGAAAGTGCCAGAAATACAGAGCGTCAAAAAACACACAAAAAGCCATTCTTTGGCTTGCAAAAAATCAAGCCGTTTCTGAAACACCAAAAAAAATCCTATGTAAGGAATTTTCACCCCTGTGCGTCCCAATGGCTCCAAAAAATGCATTTTGGGGGGGAATCTATGCACGAGGGCTCACGCATACAACAGTCCATTGCCACTCCAAAACCAAGTAATGATGGTAGAATTTATGAATCAAGCAGCCAACTACACTGGAGTGACATTACAAGCATCCTTCACTTGATCACATTGTACCATATGTTTTATGCGGGCGGACACCCAGCGCTCTAAACAGGCCTTGCAAAACTAATTGATGATTTAAGAAATCATTTCTAATGTTGTGGCCTTCCTAGCAAAAGGAGCACATATGTTGGAGCTGTTGCACAGAGTACATCCTTCAGCATTGCTGATAATGGACACCTGGCTAGAACAATGGGAAGTATCAAGCATAAACAAGAATATCACCAGTGGCACATGAAGCACGCCCACTCAACATATGACCTTAAGCTTGACAGGGACCACCCTTGTAGCTTTGGCTCGAGAAAAATTGATCTTACCGCTGTCGACTAGCAATCAAAGTAAATTGTGGAAAGAAAATACAAATTTACCATGCGTGGTACATTTTTTTGGCATGTTTTTGGGCCACAAAAATTGATTTTGCCGCAAGTAAAATGCAATGTACTGCAAACTACACCACTAATCAAGATGATGTCCGATAACTGGAGAAAGAAGGTGCCTGGGGGAAGCAGACTGCTTAGCACAGCAGCTAACCAAGCTCAAGAACAGTTTTTGCGCGTCCCGGGGTGCCGGCTTCTGGCAAATTTCAATGAATCAATGAAAATTTTGGCACTCGTTGCTTCAGCGACGTTTGTGAACAGGTGCTATAAGATGCAAACCCATTAGAATGGTACAAAAAATATATTTTCTGGGCTTTTTTATGCGCGACGCCTCGCGCATGAGGACTGCAACGCAGTCCTAGAAGACACTTTCTGAGTGTCTATTTTTTTTCGATTGACCCTCAGCATTTTGTTGATGGATCCACCAGTAGTCCAGGCTATTCGGTGATTGGAGAAAATCCTGGGCTGTTCAAGTTCTGGAGCCTTTCCCGCAGTTTTCAAATCATCATCTCAATTCCCGAGTTCCAATCCACGCTCGCAATCTTTCAATTGACGCCAAGCCACCTTTGCGTTCATCCCGAAAACACCATGAATTTCACCCTATTTGGAAGCTCCAAAGCCGCCGATGATGGCCTTTCAACGCTATTCAACTATTCCCCGTCACACCTCTTTCAAAAACACCAAGCCTCAAATTCGCCGTTGCAAACACGCTTTCCGTCACGCCAACTTGAAGCCATTGAAGGCAAAATATTTGACACACGCCAACGCATTTTCGTTCCCGAAGTCTACCGCCGACTACAAGACTACTCCGAGTTTTACCTGGATGTGGAAGGCACCGATATTCAATCCGCCTTCGTTGGGAGCAACTCCACGGAAATTCTAGATCGAGGTAGGGTCTCTTCCGTTGCGCACAATAACTACAACGAGCTCGAAAAGCTTTTGTTCAAGCACAAGCGTTTCTACCTAAAGCCGTATGAGTTGGACTATTCCCAAGCCGAAGCCAAGGAGTCTCCACCCACCGCCACCCCGTGGGCTAAACAATTAAGAACCGTGCTAGATAAAGCCAAAGAAGAGAACAAAGACCTCAAAGGATGGTTCGTTATTCCGGCGTGGGACGCTCAAGTGGTTGCCGCCACCTTTCGCATGCTAGGCTCAACTTCCGCCCTTTTTCCTCTTCTTCCGTACATTTCTAGCGTGATATGTATGCACGGGGCGCAACTCCGGGACGCCTACAAGGTCAAAAGGGACGGCAAAGACTCCTACGAGTTCCGCACGAGCGGCCATCAAACGATGCCGTATGTTGCCTTGCTCCTAAACACCTCTTCCTTTGACGGGTGCCGATATGAAGACATCAATTTTAAGTTTGAACCTTTCCGCTTCGCCGCCAAGCACGCCCATCCAACGGTGCGAGACCTCCGGTTGCACAAAACACTACGTTTTGAGGTGAGCATAGAATTCCTTGATCACATTGAGCCTTCGCCGCCGGAAGAGAGAGATAAAACTAAACCAAGGCAACGCAAAATTGGAGACGCCCGTGCTTTCATGAAGTTAATGAACGAAATGTTTGTCCCCGCGCTAGCAAACGTATCGGTGAACACCAAAAATGCCTACTACCCGTTTGGCCACATAGTCCCTTCCGAGAGCCCGCATTGGGCCTACTACCGGTTTGATTGGGAACTCCCATCTCGCTTTGCCGACGAGCTCATGTTTAAGGTCCGAGAGTGCGCCCAATTCCTCACCGGAGAACTCCTTGCAATGGACATGCACGCTTTGCCGACTACCGAAGTGTATCGAGCCGTGATCGCTAGGGACCGAAAGGAAAGAAACAAAGACCTACAAGCTCCGGAAATGCTCACCATGATGATCGCCAACCTGCCCGGTGGACGGGGCGCCTCACCGCCCCTAGGAGCGATGTTCCGGTCTAAAGATTCCTTGGTCGTGGCAATTGACACCACTCACGCGCCGTGCGACGTCATGAAGACCGGTGTCCAAACGTTAGCTATCCGCTTCTTCCACTCATGCGGCATTGTCCTCTTTCATGGCATAGATGGGCAATTAGTGCGGTTCTCGTCACGATCCGACGGCAACGCGAGGTCCGCGCCTTCGAGCGCCCCCGAGCGAGCCCACGCGACGCCGGCCCCGCCCTCATACGACTCATCTAAGGCCCCGAAGACCGCCGTGCTCCTAGTGGCCCCAAGATCGGCGCACGCTCTCGACTTGCGCGTCCAAGCGGGGTTTCTTGGCCCGTACGTGTCGTTCGAGCCCACGCGGCCTCCCTACGAACACCAACAAGCCTACCTCGTGGTCTACGAAAAGGGGGAATCCGCGCTGCTAGCGCATGATTTCAAATATGGAGACGCTGCCTTTGCCCCACTACACCGCAACCTCATCGCCCTCGAGAAGATCCTCCCCGCTCAAGACCCGGATGTGGCCGAGCACGAGCAACCCATAGTGCAGCGCCTCCAAGCGGGAGCCGCCTTGGGGTCCACGGCCTTCGTGTCCCAACTTGTCACCGCCCTTCGTGAAAGGCCCGCTACGGGGCTGACTGAGCGCATCAGCGAGTGGAACGCGGCACCGGAGGACGCCGGCGCCGCTACGCCAACGCCGGGACCAAGCCGCATCGAAGAGATGTCCGAGACCAGCGTCCCGCTGCTTGCTCCACTAGGAGGCGAGGCGACCACCCTCCTACCCCCCGACCACGGTGCCCCCACCCCCGCCTCGGATATTCAAATCGACCCCCGCCTCCCCGCTGGTTTTTATTACGTCCGCGACGTATTCTCCGAAAGCCAAGAGGAAACGGTAAAAAAGATTCTCCACGACAACACGTGGGAGAAGTACCACGGGCGCTCAGTCCAACACTTCGGCCACGCATACCTCGGCCCGAGCAAAGTCGCCGCCACGTCCCCCATCCCGGAAGAGTTTTCCTCCATCCTCCAAACCTACAATGCCGCGCTGGAGCGGCTAGGCCTCTCACACCCTCCTCCCAACCAAATCACGGGCACAATGTATCTCCCGGGAGAGGGCATCGGCTACCACGGGGACGACCCCTTGCTAGGCGACCCAGTGTCCATTTTTGGTTCCCAATCGGACACCACAATGTTCTTTAAGAACCCCTCCAACGGGGACTCCTTTCGCATCCGCCTGTTTGCCCGCTCTCTCCTGGTCCTCACGGGGGCCGCACGCCATGAGTGGCACCACGGTATACCTCGACGGAGAGAAGACGAAGTGTTTGGGCTAACCGTCCCTCGTACCGTCCCTCGCCTCGCTCTAATCCTCCGACACATACCACAGGCAAGCTAACCCACGAAAGCCAGAGGGCCGGGTACCCGCCTCCTGCACTGTCCAGCCCCCTCTACCTGAACACAAAAGGGCCAAGATTCAGTGAACCACCGGCCCAGTCACGGCTTCCACCATCACAGGCAAGGGGCTAGACGACGAGCTCACCTCGGCCGGGATACCGGCCGACCAAATTCAGCACTTTCTTTGCCTTAGCCAGCCCAGCCAGCCCGGCTCCCCAGTGCCCCCCCAGCCCCCCCCTATCCCGCCCCCCCCGAGATCCAAAACGCGCCTACGGAAGGGTTACCAACGGCCTCACCGCCCCCCCATACCCCTCCCTTCAGAACTGCGTTTTCTATCCCACAACTTGCAGAAGAAACCCATAGTGAGCAGCCAAATTCTCCGACACCTCAAGAACGACTTCGACATCCTCTTCCTCCAAGAAATCAATCACGCCCCCATCCTCCCCCACGTATACGCCTACGGTTCGGGCACTAAAGCCACCATCGTTTCGAATATCAGCCAAGACAAACACTCCAGAGGCGAGCATGGTTCCGTCTTGGTCTGTTCCCCCCGGCTCTCCCGCTTCGTTACCCCCCTTCCCCGACTAGATACAGAAGGGATGCTGGCGGCAGCCGTTCTCACTCTCCCGGGGGCCCCGCCCACCTTGCTGATCTCGGTATACGCCCCAAGCACGGACGTCCACCGCTCAAAAATTGAAAACATCCTACGGCCACTCCTGCATCAGTATCCTAACCACGTCCTCGGTGGGGACACCAATTGCATAATGTGCCCTGAACTAGACGGATCGAACCTCCAAACGGACAACGAATGGCCGTGGCTTCGCAGACAGATCACGAGCGACCCGCCGCGCCTCATCGATACCTTTCGGCACTTTCACCCGACCGAGCGGTCCTTCTCCCGATACCCCACCCCGTACAGGGCAAGCAGTAGCCGCCTTGACCATATTTTGCTCTCCCCGGCGGCCTCGGAATTTTTTGCCCCCACCTCTGCAACCATCCAAACCGACGACAAAACGTCAGACCACCACCCAGTCACGTACACCTCTCAAGTCCCCCCTCACCCTTTTACCGAAGCTCCCACAACTAAGAGGAAAGTTTTCCGAAAACTGACGGAGCGGGAACGCTCCACGCACCACGACTCCCTTGCCCCCCTGGCGCGGTGGTGCGAGTCTACCCTCCCCCGCTTTGAGTCCTTGTCCTCGGCGGACATCGAGCTTTTCACAGACGTCGTGCTGGAGGAAGTGGCGACCAGCTACCACAGTATCACCACGCCGTCACGCCCTACCTCCTCGGCTCTGGTAAAGAAAATCAAAGAGTCCCTGCAAACCCTGCCCCCCCCCAGCCATCCCAACTACCCCGCTTCCATGGACACGCTCAACAAACTCGTCAAGGAGTGGGAAACCAAAGTGAACAAGGCCGCAACCACCAAAATCCATCGGTGCCTAGTGAGGAAAACTAGGATCAAACGCACCATCAACGAGGCGCTCAACCCCGTGGAACGAGGTGAAATAACGCTGAAGCGCCCGGGCACCACACAGCTCGTCTCCACCCCCAAAGAAGTGGGCTCTATTTTCTCTTCTACACTCCTCACCCTGGGGGGCAGCCTCGAATACGCACCGCCGAACACTCTAGTGGATCGCCTACTCGCACACTCCCCCGCCTGCCCCGAACCCACAAAACACGGCCTCCTCCCTGACATTACCTGGGAATCGTTACGCAACACGCTTAAGAGGTCCAAGCCCAACAAGGCGGGGGGGCGGGACTTCACAAACAACTACACTTTGCACGTCTCCCCCCCCCCTATCCAACAATTCATTTGGAAGGTATGCAACTACTACCTCCACCGGCCGTTGCCCGAGAAATGGCTCGAAGCCAACATTATCTTGCTTTTTAAGAAAGGGGACGTGATGAACCCGGTAAATTACAGGCCTATAGCCTTGCTGAACAGCGTTTACAAAATAATTGCAACACACGCCAACCGAGAGCTACTGGCAGCGGCCATTGAACATTCCATCATACACCCCACCCAGTTCGGCGGGCTTCCGAACCGCAGATGCCAGGACCACATTTTCAACCTCTTATCCACGTTTCGGGAATCGGTCGGTAGCTACAGCCTCTACATTGATTTCAATAAGGCTTTTAACTCCGTCCCCCACACCACCCTCTTCACAGTTCTATCCCGCCTGAACTTTCCTACGCCCCTTGTAAACCTCATTCAATCCTTGTACCGTGCCCCTCGCGACTTCCCAGTGGTGTCAGGTCAAACCCACTCCTCACACCTGCAAACCAGAGGCGTTCGGCAAGGATGCCCCATGTCACCAATCCTTTTCTGCCTCTACCTAAATGTGCTCCTCTTCGCCTTGCCGTCCCACGTCACTGCACCCCCCTCCCCACACGAATCGGGCCACGCCTTTGTTGACGGCCTCCTCTATCGATCAGAGAATGGGGACCGCATACAGCAAGTTTTAAACTTCTTCGACACGGTCGCCAGGGAGTGGGGTCTAGACCTTAACCTCAGCAAAACCGAGATCCACGCTATGGGAACAGCTCCCCCCAGAACCTTCACCTCCCCCTCGGGCACCCCCCTGTCGACAACAAACCAAAAGACGGGGCAACCACACAATTGCTACAAATACCTAGGGGTATACATCTTCACCGCCAACCATGAGGCACAAACACTGGCATTGGCCAAGTCGGAAATACGCTCATTTTTCACAACCCTCCAACCCCTCCAGCTCACCCTTTCGGAATACATTCTCTTGGTGAACGTCCAACTCATCCCTATTCTTTCCTACCGCCTCATGGCACACCCCCTGGCCCTGAACGAGTTGGGGGCCCTTCAGGCCATGATCTGGCAAAATGTTGCGCATGACCCCTCCCCGGACAGAGCCAACAGGATCTCCCGCCTCGTCTCCCCTAAGGCCCGCTACACCCCTCGCCACCAGGGAGGCTTAGGACTCCGCCACTTCACTTTTTCAATTTGCATGGCCCTGGTAAACACCGCAATAAGGTACCTCAACGGAGACGGCCCGGCCTCGACAAACGAATCTTTTTCCGAAGCAATGCTCTCCACCACACGCAACCCAATCCAAGACACCATCATGGACGCATGCCACGCCATAGGCTTCCGATACCACAGCACCGGCCTCTGGGCCTCCTGCCCCCCCTCCCTTTTCCTCCCAAAAGAAAAAGTCCAGGTCCGGTTCCTAGCCACCAAGCCGGCACCACAATACAGCAAGTTCGGCAACAGATTAAAACGGACGCCCCAGGACCTAGGGTTCCACCTAGGTACAGTCACGGAAGTGCACTCAGAATCGGCCACACTCCAGTTTTCGGACGGCACCACCCACACCATCAAAAACCCCGGTCTCCGCCGCAACGAGAAAGAATACACCTTTCAAAACCCAGCCATTTCTGTCCTCCCTCAACTGGCGGGGCGCCACGAACTGCTCACCCCCCCCCTTCTTCACCCTCAAGAATACATCCTCAACCCCCCCCCCGGGCCATACTGCGGGGTCCTACTCGACTCGTCACTGCATGGCGAGCTGTACCGGCTCCCAGATGAACCTCACTCCCTTGACCCCGACGACCTCGAAGAATGGGGTTGTGAAGCAGCCCTTGCCCTCCTCCTCGCATCGTCATCCGGCACGACATGGGTGTACTTGGATGGCTCAGCGGGCGCCTTGGGCTACGGATCGGCGGCCACCCTGTTTTTTCCAAATGGCTCCAGATGGGTACTGTGCCAAACGTCCCCGTACCAGTCATCAGAGGGATCGGAGTTCTGGGCCGCTATTATGTTCCTACGGTGGGCCCTTGCATCCCACCCGCACCTCACCTTCGCCGTGCTAGGGGACAACCTCCACGTTATCACTGTTCTCTCTCCGAACACCCCCCCAGGCCTCCCATCACGCTCGCCAGCCGGCACGTGGGAATCCTCTCTCCAGTCCATTCAGGCCTCCCTACGCCCAGGGATGATCCAGGGTTGGGGGTGGATCAAGGGGCACGCCGGGTTCGTGGGGAATGAAATCTCAGATGCTTACTCAAAGTGGGCCGCCCACGTGATGGTCTGGGACCCCTCCCTCCTTCCCCCCCCCCCGATAGGGTGCATATCCAGGGGCCCCCTCCCAGTCATACACAAATTGACTACAACCTCAATCAAGCATCTCCTCCCTCGCCACAAACACGAAAACATCCACGCACCGTCCAGCTTCCATTTTTACAATCACACTTCGTGGCTCAAAGGCCTCCCTTTCAAATGGTCCTCCGGAAATTTCAACATGGCGCCATTTGCTTTCCACGACGACTTGCGCCCTCGCCATTGCCACGCTTGCCCCGACCCGCACCCGATGGATGTTATCTCTTTCGTCTCACACTGCCCAACGTGCGAACACCTGGTCCAATCCTACATTCAATGCTGGCGCCCCCCCTTCACCACGGTGGTGTCCCAATGGTGGTCCGCGACCACACACGTGGGGGAGAGACGCAATTTCGTCCGGGGGCTTGTTCCCATGACGCTGTACACCAAACTCACAACCCCCCCCTCCGGCCGAAGAAAACCAGCACACTGTCACGACTTAAAACTCGCCCTGAAGGATCGTGTTCCCCTGCTCCTCAGCGCCCTATACCGCACGCTGGAATGGCTAAAAGACCACCCCCCCCCAGCCCCGCTCACCCCCCCTACGGGCCCCAACTCATGGGGACGCCCCTGGTCGCCCTACAGCACGTCGCACACCGCCCAACAACGCCCCCCCCCCGCCTACCACCCTCCCCCCCCCCTCCCGGACAAAGTTGCACACAAGCCCCCAAAACGCCCCCGCCCCCCATCTCCTGCGGCACACACCAAAACTCGAAAACACGGCCGCCAGCCCCCAAGGCCCGTCCGGCCTCTATCACTGAAACGCGGTACCGCAAGTCAACCCCAGCCAGAGCCTCCGCCCCCCAAACGGCCGCTCACAATCAGGGACATGTTCAACCTCCCCCCCCCCCCTAGACCAGCACCCCCCCTCGCCGCCTCCGCCCCCATTTCCGCCCCTTCTCCTCGCATAACAAGGTACTTCGCGCCAGCCCCCCCCTCCCCCGCGAGTACAAACTCACAATCGTCCTCACACTCGTCCAACGTGTCATCTCTTTGAAAAAGCCACACTTACACATTTTCTCACGCCGACCCTCGACAGCCCTAGCGGCTCGATCAATCAGTACTACCACACTGGCACTCACCAGTCACTTCTGCAAATGAATCCCTCCCCCAAGCCACCCCCCGTGCTCAAGCCGTCATGCTCTAACCCCCAATCCGCAACCACACCGCCTTCGGGTATCAAGCGGAGACCCCGGCCTGCGGTTGTCTATAACGGGGCTGCCAAGTCTCTTTGAGATGAAGCAGACGAGGACAGCAACGTGCAGCGGTACTCAGCCCGCGATTGAACTTGATTTCGGGCTCCCGCCCCTCCCCAAAAAAGCTTGGCGCGCAAGAGCCTTTCTCCCCGGCCTGGCCAGCCACAAAAGGCGCCGTTCAGTGCAAAAAACGCAGTCCTAGAAGGTGAAAGTCAGAACCTATAAATCTTTATTCGGGCAGTGCAAATCAAAAATCAAAACCTGAGGTTTTTTTTTCCCACGGCGTTGGCCGCCACCCATAACGTCGTCATCATTGTTCCATTGTGCATGTCACACCGACATTACCGTATGTACATTTAAGTATGTACAGTAACCCCACTTGGAGGTGGTTCTGGTGGTGGCCTGAGCTGAAAAAATCCCAGAGGGAAGGAGCGAAGAATGGTTGAGGTGGTGGCAATGATTGTGGGCGCATGGCAGGCTGAATTAGTGGCCTGTGTGGTGTTTTTTTGCCCCTCTTTGGTGTCCTGGTAGCTGCTTTATGTGTGACCTTCGAGGGCAGGGGTTCAGGTTCATGGTACTGTGGTTTTCGCTTTGGGGCGGAAGAAAGGGATGTGCCCATTGGTGAACCTTTCATACTCCATAAATTCAGGCTGACTGCTGGAGAGAGTGGGAAGCATAATGGGTTTTCAATCAGCCAATCCTTGGCTGCTTTGACTGCCTTTGTTGTCTTGTCTCTCCTTTCTTTCAAAGCTGCCCTCAACTGGCTGTTGAATGATTTTTTTGTTAGGCCTATGCGGGAAAATAGATGATTATATAGTGGGATTGGAAGAAGTGTTCTGATGAAATTGCGTTTGTGTCTGGCTGAGGGGGCCGTATGCCACCATTCTGACACCAAGGCCTGGAATGGTGCTGGCCATGCGTGAATAAATTCATGCTGGAGGTGAGCTGCCTTAGTGCACAGAGCTGTGACAGATATTGGGTCCATGGGGTGAGGGTGTGTGCAGGCTGGACAGGGGTGTTTTTCCATTCTGAAATGTGGGTTGTATCCCTTAGTGCAGAATATACCCGCAGACCATTTGAATGGCAAACTCCAGAACCAGGAAGTAGATTGAAACCAGTCATAGCTCTCGGGCAGCTTGATGTCTGTGTGCATGTGCTTGGGGAGGAGATGACTGTATGATTTTTGTGTAAGTTTACCAAGGACAGGCATGCCTTGCCATGTGATGCTTCCTTTTTGGGGTGGTGGAAGGATCAGTGAGGTTGGTAAAATTGCAAAACTCGCCCATTTGGCAAAAGCGTCCGCAATTTCATTTCCTTTGAATCCTGTGTGGGCCTTGATCCATCTTACCTCTACTCGCACACCCTGAGCAGAAAGCTGCACAATGGCTGACCTGAATGACTTGATCCAGTGTCCTGAAGGATGCTTGTGAAATAAATTGAAGTCTGGGTGTTTGGCAAGCCTGTAGCAATCTACCACATTCGCATTGTCGCAGAGGACAAATTGCAGTGGGTTAGGGTTTGGGTGTGTTTGCAGATGATGTAATTTCAAGTGTAAGGCCCAGAATTCTGAGCCCCCTGATGACTGTAGAGGTGAAGCTGATGCAGTGACGTTGCAAGACGTTGCATTCAAACCTTCAAAAACAGCAAACGCCGACCCGAAGTGAGGAAAGGATGCAGAACCATCGAGATATGTCCAGGCAGCTGATGAGCTGAGAGGGTCCTGAAGTAGTTCCAGCGCCCCTGTGCAGTTCCAGCTCAGGAGATCTGATGGTAGGAGGACGTGATGTGTTGCAGGCAGGTGAACTGTGGCTCCCAGGCTGGACATGTCTGAAATTGCTGTGCTGAATGGTGGTGCGGGTGCAGAGGTAGAGAGGGATTGGTTGGCATTGGGAGTAGGCGAGAGTTCTGAGAGGGAGAAGTGTGAGATGGGTTTAGGGTTGCTGTGGGGGTATGAGAAGGAGAAATTGTGTTTGTCTGCAATTTCTGCTGAGTAGCCTGAGAAGTCAACCTTCGCTTTTTTTCCCTGGATTTCTGAAACCGTGCCCAAGCATGGGCCCACCACTTGGAAATCGACATATATGTTGGCCCCTGGTGATAATGCAGACACGGGGCAGGGATTCCAGGGACCGAAACCATGGATCAGGAGGTTGAGTGCATAGCATGAATCAACCAAGGCTTCCTGAAGGAAATTAGTTTTGGGACTGAGTAGTGTGCTGCAAATCGTCTGTGTAGAACTCGCTGGTCCTTCACCGCTCAGAAAACGTGTAGCCTGATTGACATTCTGGACATGATATGCATACAGAAAGTGCTTCAGGCCGAGACCACCCAGTGGCCTTCGCTGGTATATATCTTTTGGTGACGTCACTGACGACAAGTGTCCCAGTTGGCACAGGCGACGCCAGATCAGGGATTGGATGGAATGCAGCTGTGTGATATGTATGTTGTGTGCCAAGAGCCTGTATTGTAATGTAGGTATTAACACAGTGTTGATCAGAGATATGTATTCGGAGTGTGTGAGGGGAAGTGACTGGAGGTTGTTGAAGTAGCTGTTTGTTTCATTGATGAGAAGTGTGTGTAGCAGTCTTGGTGAGTCTTCTGTGAATAGGTGTATGCCAAGATATTTGTAATGTGTGTGTGGTTTACCGTTTGTGTCTTTTGTTGACAGTGTTGTTGTTCGGTCTATGCGCAGTTCTATGTGTGGTATGTTATTCATGGCGTGTAGTTCTGTTTTGTCTGTGTTCATGTCTAGACCTAACTGTCTGGCTGTTGTGTGAAAAAATGTGTATGCTTTCTGGATTATGTGTGGGCAGTTTGATCGTATAAGTATGTCATCAATGTATGAATGGATGGTATCACTCTCTGTGAAGGCACAAACTTTCGGTAGGGTGTGTAATATGATATTTAGGTAGAGATTGAAGAGCAATGGGGAGAGAGGACAGCCCTGTCTCACTCCTCTGATTTGTTTGTGTTCCCCCATATGTTGGCCATTGATGAGTGGCCTCTCGTAGGGGTGTGTGTATAAGTGTTTCAACGTGTCTATTAAGTGTGTTGGTAAGTTGTAGTATTGTAGTGTGTAGATGAGTGCCTGTTGTGGTATGCTATTGAAGGCCTTGTTGAAGTCGATGTATAGGTGATATGCTTGTTTGTTTTTGATTTGTAGTGCTTTTGTGTGATATATGTGGTCTGCCGTGCGATGTGCTGCCAGGCCTCCGTGTTGGCTGTGGTGCATGATTTTGTGCTTCTCCACGTGGTGTGATAGCTGTTCCCGTATATGTGTTGCTATTATTTTATATATGCTGTGGAGTAGTGATATTGGTCTGTAATTCCGTGGGTCTGTGACATCTTTTTTTTTGTACAGCAGGAAGACGAGGGCTGTTGTCCAGTGTCTGGGTGAAAAAAATCAAAACCTGAGGTTGGTGGCAAGATCCTTCCACCCTGAAGCCGTCTCCCCAAAGGAAAATGAATTGAACCACATGTTGCATATGCTTTGCACTGGTATGCAATCCTGCATGCTTGTGTTTTAATGTTCTTTTGTCTTGCATGTGCAAGGCCTCGCGAATAGAATTTGATCAATAATGCTTTTTTTCGGGTATGCAATGAACACGAAGAAAGCAAATTGATGTTGCAGTGCTTTGTTATGCAAACCATGTTCATGCTACAAACAAGGGGAGTGCAAAATGCATTTATTGGTTATTTTCCGCCAAAAAGACATCATTTTCGAAAGAAATAGTATTTTTTTCTGTTTTTGGTTGTTCGAAAAAAGCTACAAAATGGCACAAATTGTGAGAAAGATACTTTCTTTGGACTAATATTCTGTTTTCAAAAAAAACAGAGCCCGTGAAGAATCATTTTTTTGCTTGGTCCAGATTGGGTGCATTTGGTGTGGTTTTGACCGTGCAACTTGGGCCGCCTAAGGCCTACATGCCCTAGATTCTTTACCTGCTCCATTGCATCTCAAACTGTGCACATGAAGTGCTTATCATTGTCTATGGGGCCAGATTGATGTCGGTCTTCACATTAAAACCAATTGCTTTGTTTATAAAAGGTTGATGCTTTGTACTTATGCTTACATTGTCCATCACTCGCACTTCTTTGGTATTCATGATTTGATTTGGAAGGAAACTATCCTGATTTAATTCGATCTGGTTATTTGGTGCTCGTCATTGCTTGACTACTTGGTGATCCTCATTTTGTTTGTGGGAAAGGCACCGAGGTTTTCATCATCAAAAACAATCCAAGCAGCATTGGGGAAAACCAGAAAACCTTTTTGGTAGCAGAGACAGTCCCTAGAAGACTAAAGCAAAACACGAAGAAGATAAGATTTCTGAGATGTCCGTCACCTTCACTGCCAAAACTGAACCAATCACAACCGGACCAAAGACCGGTGATGTGAGACCGACCGGACCATCATCTACACGTGGGATCCCTTGTGATACTGGCCCTCTAGGAGAGCATGCAGCAAGAGGGGAAGAAAATATATCAACCTTGACATCCTTGTAGCAACCGCAGGTTCTGCCTTAACGTTGGAGCACCTCGAGAGGCTAGAGAGCAACGATCCCTTGGCGGCAGCCTTAGCATCCGTGGTGGCCCGCTCTGAATGCCCTTCTCTTACTCCCTCCGCTACTCGTCTTGATCCTGCAGACCAAAAATTGGCAAAGACGAAGGTGAATGAGTGGGGAGGCAGAGACGTGGTCGAAGCCATCAAAACGTAGAGACCGGATTGGAAGTCACCTTACGTTGTTGGCGATGCCAACTCCATCAAGACCTCCGAGATGTTCGACGACTAGGAGTCTAGGGCGCCCACACCGTCGATGAGGAAGGAGCCCGAACCTGTATGTGTCGAGCGAGCCGTCCCCCTAGCTGAGGTTGCTCCTAAACCGGGCCCCAACTCTGGCACATTCGGTACACGTGCCCTAGTGGGTTCACTCAAATGGATCATGAGAGTCCTCAACTCTCAAGGCTCAAGGTTGTGGTGGTTGCATCACCCAAGTCTCCAGCACCACCGGACCCCATGGCTTCGCAACCCCAAACCAAGCCTTTTTTTAGTGGCTTGGATACCCTCACCGACTATCTCTGTCTGTCACCAACGTAGCACCCGTACCACTCAAAAATAGTCCAACAATGGGTAGAAAGAGGGAGTGGCTGCACGGTGTGCGCAGCAACAAAACCGCCCCACATTCGTGGCTAGACTGATAAGGAACCCAGTTCTCATTCTACTACTGATGTGTTTGTTCTTGAGGCAAATTGTGAAGTCCTGACTCGAAATCACAAAGTTGAAGCATCAAGTGGCAAGGCGGCACAAATGGTGGAGATGCCACTTGATCGTGCACTCAGAGCCCTTCACTGCGAGCACCCTACCCCAATGCAAATAACCCGTGTCCCCAGAACGCAAGTGGTGCGTGAACGTAGCACACGTAGCCCTTTGAGGCTTTGCTATGCAATTCCTTGGGCACTGACTTCACTGAAGGTGCATGGGCTCCCTCGGGGGGGGGGGGGGAGCCAAGTGACGGTCTCCCCCCTGGAGGGGGAGATAGCAAGGGTATTTCAAAGCAAACTGTGGTACCCTCCACTGATGCAAGCAAAGAGCCGGCGTTTGGGGCAAGCCTTTTTTGTGATACGGGTGGAAGTGGGGAGGGGTAAAATCTTGGAGGAGGTAGGCACCTTTTCAGGGCAGGCACTGCTTTTGTCCTACCCCTACCCTACCAGCCCCCCCCCCCCCCCCCCTGTTAATGGCCCGGGCCATGTTTCTTCTTTCAAGAAGGGGCGGCCATTGGCAAGGGGGGCCATGTTTCTTCTTTCGATTCTTTCCATTGACACGCGCACCGGGGGGGGGGGGTGTCCATTGACTTGAATTCTCGTAAAAAATCAAAAAAAAATTCTTTGTGTACCGGAGAGGGGGATATTCCGTGTCTAACAAATTTTAAATCTACAAATTCCGCGGCAAGAAATTCTGTACGATTTCTTAAAAATGAGCGGACAATTTATGTATGGTCCCCAGAAATTGGTCATAGTATGAAATGGTCAACTTTGCATGGTCATCTTTTTGGCCACGTAAATATCCACACACTGCCGCTTTTCTGCCGATCCCCATTGCAACCAGTACTTTTTTGGTGCTTGGGAGCACACATCTGACCTCTTCTGTGCCTTCTTTTGCGCTATAGCACACGCAACAGCAGCAGCATGAGCAGCCTTCAAATCAGCTTGTATGGCATCACTTGACAGTGATGAGCGTGGGACAAGAAATCGTTGCATCAGGAGTCACCAAAAAAGAAGCTGTTTCAAGAAAGAAGGCACAGCTGAAGGAGGATGTCTGCTCCCAAAACACAAAACACACTGCTTGACACAAGGATCGGACAAAAAGCGGCCATGTGTGGACAGCACAAGGAGCATGCAAACACCAGTATGCACTTCAGCACTTTTGCGACTTCAACCGGGAACAAATTATCATTAACCAAATCCTCTGGCGTGGTACAAGTGGACAAAGCCAAGGCTTAATGTGTAGCAGTGCAAATCCTTAAACACACCGAACAAATTGCGCACAAAATTTCGCACAGAATTTGTTAAACAGAAATTCCACCCCGCAGAATATCCCCTCCTGTGGTATGCATTTTCTAGCTTGTGCCATTGGTGTAAACGTGGTGGGGACCCATGCTTGGTACCCATGCTTGCATCTTTGTGGTGGTTGTGGAGCTCACGTAAGCCACCTTTTGCAATTTTTTCATGCTTTTACACCATTTTTCTTGTGGTGCTCAACATTTGTTTCTCATGCTTTTCCTTCTTCACACATGCAAGCACACAATAGCAAATACGAAGAAAACACACAACTGCAACTTTTGAAACCATGATGGTTGAAACTGATGACCCCAGGCCTGCTTCAAAAAGTTTCAGCACCATATACTTCAGGTGGCAGTCAAAGAAGCTGACAAACGTGGTTGAATGCTACAAAATAACGTCGTGCATTAGATCGCAACATACCACTGGGGCCAGATGTGGCCCTGATCAGGGAAGCGTTGTCGAAAACAGGCACACAACAGGGCTGAAAGTGGTGGCCCTAGGCCTGCTTGAAAAAATTCAGCTCTGGACGGGAAGAAAATTGCTCTGCGGGGGGGGGGTTGACACGGAAGCCCATTTTCCCAACCCCCCCCCCTGCCTGCTTGGCCGCCGTGACGGGAGGGGGGGTTCAGGGCGGGGGTGCCCGACCTGCCGTGCCGGGGGGGGGGGGGTCAACCCAACGTATGGCTCAAAATGATACCCACGTTGCGCTAATCATTTTGACTACTCAAATGTGGGGGGGGGGGGGGAATTATTGGTGGAAAAAACTTTTTCGGGCCAAATTTTTGTGTTTCTGCGCCTTCGGCGCCAACATTCGTTCTTAGACAAAACAAAGGGCCCGACACGGAACCCCATTTCTCCAACCCCCCCCCCCCCCTCCTTCGGCGGGCGTCCATGTCACCCCCCCCCCCCCCCCCCGCAGAGCAATTTTCAGGTCACCCTGTGAAGTGCGCAACAATAATGTTTTCAAATAGACATGAATTACATGCAACTGCAATTGGCAGACTGACGGAATGAATCATGGCACTTTGACCTGAGCAAAGCATGCTGAAATCTGTGGCCCCAGGCCTGCTAGAAAAAGTTTTCAGCACTGTGAAGTGCTCAACAATAATGTTTTCAAATAGACATGAATTATATGCAACTGCAATTGGCTGACTGACGGAATGAATCACGGCACTTTGACCTGAGCAAAGCATGCTGAAATCTGTCTGTCTGTCTGTCTATCTGTCTGTGTTGTGTCTGTGTTGTGTTTGTGTGTGTGTCTGTGTCTGTGTATTTAGGATTGCAACAATCAAAAGACCCGAACTAGCCCCTTTATCTGCTTTGGGGCACAGCAATAGTCAAATTCTGTGAGAGCAAAGCAAGGTGGAGAATTAGGCATGAGACACACAATGTCACACTCAGGAAACTAGGCAAAAAATGGCAATTCGTGTGCGATTTGGTGAAAAAATCTGAGGGGGGGGGGGCATGTTTCTTCTTTCGAGAGGGGGGTCCATTAGCAAGGGGGGCCATGTTTCTTCTTTCGAAGGGGGGTGAGACCTAGATTATGAGAGAGATATTGAACTAAAAAGAGAGAGAATCAGAAACAGAGCAGCAAAACAGACAGAAGGGGGGGGGGGGCATTGGCATGGGGGGTCGGTCCATTGGCATGGGGGGGGGGTGGTAGGGGGGGGGGGGTCCAGTCAAGGGAGGCAGGTACCCACTCACCGCCTTGTCCACCTCCAACAACATCCAGCCCAGGGGTGGAATAGATATTTCAGTTTGAAACTTTTCCCCCATAAAATCCCCCATAAAAATCAGCCTCGCCAGGCCTGTTGCATCTGTTGCCTTAAACCCAAGCGCCCTGGATTTGAACCCAGGACCTCTGAGTTGCAGATATAACATAGTACCGGTAGGGTACTGACCAGATCTGGCAACCCACTGCTCAGGGGCGAAATGAATATTTTGGTTACAAATATTTTTCCCAAAAAATCCCAACCCACTCTTGGCCTACCCCCACCGGGGGGAGGGGGGAGGGTGATTCCGCTGAGGGCACCCAGAATTTTTTTTTTTTGGCTCACACCAAGATGAACTGGCGTAGCCCGCTCACTTCACAGTACTCGAGGTGACCCCTCGGGATCAAGGTTCAGAGCTGTCCAGTGCTACGATGATCCCACAAATGACTGTGGTAGCGGATCTGACACGTTGTGAGGATGAGCTGAGTCTGAAACCAGGTTATGCAGTGGGAGACTGAGGGCACCCAGAATTTCAACAAAGGCAGGCGGCTCTGGCCGGCGTGGCCGAGTACCCTACTTTACAAAGTTCAGGGATTACCTATGATCCTCTCCAATGAACTTTCTGCATAGGTCCCCCAGCCCCGAAGGGGGACCCCTGTTGTGAAACACAAGATCCGCGTAATGCACCCAAAACCTTCCACTTTCATGACATCCTGCAAATGGTACCTCCCCACCGCATGCACCAGGCAACAATGAAAGGGGGCCACTGGGTGCATACCCTGTCAGTCCCGAAACCCAGGCTCCCCTACTGTATGAAATTGTGCGCATGGGCTCTGGCCAAGGTGGCTGAGTACCCTACTTTGCAAAAGACAGAAGCCTAGTGGTGTGTCTTTAAAACACTACAACAAAAATACTTTTAAAAAACCACGAAATTGGGCAAAATCTGCTGCCATTAATCACAAAAACACACACCTATGTGTGACTCAAAACCAGGAAAAACACGATAAATTTCAGAATGGTTACCTTCTCCAACCTAGTCTTTCAGCTCCCCCCTGGTATTGTGCTGCGGCATTGCCTCTGATGGGTTGGCTTGGCCCCTGCACGCCTAGCCCCACCTGCTGTCGTGGCACACACACACACACACCCCAACCCCCAGGTCCAGCACCCAGGGCTTGTGCGTCTCGAGCAGCGCCATTAAGAGCATTAGGCCCAGGCCCCCTTGCTCTCCTAACCTGAGCATGGCCTGCACTCCAGCCACATCCAGCCCACCACACAGGACTTTGACGTGGAAGTCGCCAGGGCCACCCCCTCCAAAGCAGATAGCAGGGCCACAGCCGTGGGCCCAGGACCATCTCTCCAGCGGCCCCATTCCTCAAATCCACGCATATCAGCACCAAAGTCTCTACAATCCAATGTGGCTCCTTTCAAAAGAGCGGCGGCGGTGGGCAGGGGGCGGGGGGTCTCAGTAGAAAATGTCTCTTCGAAAGTGTGTCTAGCGTGAGGACATGAAGCACAGGTAAGATGGTGGAGGGCAAGAGCGCACTTGTTGGAAACTTGTATTGTGCAGCAGCCTGCAAAATTGATAATCTGTACAGCACCATATGCACAGGTTATCTGAAATGGCACTGGAATCTGTCAGCTTTAGTGACACACGTAATATGAAACGAGGGACCACAGCACCTTTCTTGCATGTGCCAAAGAGGGCAAACCAGCGGCCCCGGTGTCACAACTGAACATAGGTGGCACCATCCTCACATCTGCCAACAAATGTTCCATTTGCAGTGAAGACCAGAGGCAAAGCTGCCTCTACAAATTGCAGATCCATATTGCTTAGATACATCATCAACCAGCACTATCTCTGTATACGTAAACCTAACACCATGCACACATGTTCCATTCAGTAATACCCCCCCCCAAAACATCACATGCTACCATGCACCCTATGTGCACAGAAGCAAGTTAAATTTCCCTCCCTAACAACTTGTGAATTTTTTGTGGTGGCCACATCTTGTGACTTTTTAGCGCGCAAGATATAAGTCTCGCCCAGGTTCAAAAAAAAAAAACCGCTTAGACAAGGCAGGACTTAGACAGGGGCAGAGGGGAGGGGGGAGTTTAGTCAAATTTTGGCCAGTCGCATCTCCAAAAAAAAAATTCAACGCTGGTCACCAGCGCTGAAAAGAGCGGCGTCCAGTGCTGCAATCAGCCATCAAATCCAGTAGGCAGTAGTATACAGTAGGTAGCCGAGGCAGCAAAGGGGAAATGCATCACTGCTTTATTACATGTACATGCACACAGATACATGTACAATGCACCTGCAGGCTGTTGTCCTGTGCTCACAATTGTTTTGCCTTGCTGCTCTCGCAGCGCAAACGAGACCTGCACAGAATGTTGCATTGAGGTAGCCGCACTGGTGCGGCTATCCAATGTTTCTCGGGGGGCGCCCTTGCACTGTGCGCGTAGTGCACAACTTTTAGACTACACCCCCCCCCCCGCCGCCGCCTGAAGAGGGCTGCCATCACCCTCATCACTGGGGACGTTGGGAGGGACTTCCAGAGATGGCGGGGATGAATAGAGACTGGGGATGCCAAAGGATATGGGGTCTATGGGGCATCGATGATTGACGACTTGCACACCATGTTGATACTCCCATTCCACATATCCTTCATCAGAATGGCCAACCACCTTCGTGGGAACTCGACGCCTAGTCGACCTGGTGTAGAACACCTTGTCCCCAATGGTCAACGCCGTAACAAGTAGCAAACGAGGTCTCAGGACACGAGGGGCCCCCCAACAACAGGAGGTGCATGGCTACGAGGGCAGCATGGACCTGTGCATCAGCACCTAACAATGGAAGCAAATCAGTCCAACATTGCAAGAGGGACCAAGTCTCCTTGCTACCAGGCTTTGCCTTTCCCTTCACAACCAGAAATCAACCTCGAAAGGAGATCATGCAGGGAAATGAGCAAAAAATGTGCAGAAGGTGAAATTGGGTGAAATTGGGTGAAAACCCACATATGCCATATCCCTGATGCAAGAATAATCAAAAACTTGTAGTCAAACAAAAATGAAACCCCTAGTATCACGAAGTATGGGTTTCTAGTATGGCCAAACAGCTGAATAGTTGCACTGCGCGCACACTACTCGAAGGGCGCCCCCCATGGCTGTCTGGGTCAGCTCGACCCCCTCCCACGGCAGTGGACCCTACCATAACAAGGTCAGCTCTCGCCACCGAGCAGTGGTACGGCCAGCCACTCAAATTTTGATTTCAAACAAAGAGAAAACGATGCGGTGAAAAGAGCAAGAAGGGGAAACAATGTAGGGTATGTTCCTTTGGGGGGGGGGGGGGGGGACCTTAGCCTGTTCAATTTAGACCAGAATATTTCCAAATCAAAGGAGAATCAGCAGTTCCAAATATTTCCAAATATTTCCAAATATTTCCGAATATTTCCAAATGCAAAATTTTTTGCAAGTATGAATCATTGGGAAACCCTGCAGCACACAGGGGCTGGTGACCACGCGCAGTTTGCTGCAATAAATGCACGGCTCCACAATGCACGAATAGCAGTGCCAAGGACAAGTGGATAGAAATCCCCCTGAAGTCGTGCTGAAAACCCACCCTTCCTGTACAATTGGGCGCCAAACCCTGTGTATCGTTGAATTATCACAATATTGCGAGCAACATTGCAAAGCACAAACAACGGATGGTGGAATCTTTCGCTGGTGCAAAGGCACGGATCGCCTATACACAAAGATATTATGGGAAGAAGTGGCGTAGAGCCCTGATCAGAGGAGTGAAGACTGGGCAGTGATGCTGGGTGCAGAGTAGGCCAAAGAATTACGACCTAAGGTAACTATGACTGTTGACACATCCATTAGTACTTTGACATGCAGGGTTTGGGCAAGGTGGGCTTGTATCACGGGCGATTCAATGGCAAGTGCCATGGGGCAATAGAGTGGCATTGCCGAAAGGGTTCACCCCCTGGAAATTTCCAAATCACACAACCTCCAGTTGTTGTCATGCGCGCACACCAACCTCTCCGGAAAGTCGAGCGTGGACTATGCCCACCAGGATGGCACAAGGGTCAAGCATTTTGGGAGGTGACCATCAGCTTCATCAACACATCCACGGCATTGAATTGCTGTGTGTCTGTTGGATTGGCCAGATCGATATCGGGGGAAATCGTGCAGGGCTTGTGCGGCGGCGTGATGTATGTGACCAGCTCACCCTTCCCCTTCACCACCACGCTGCCCCGGGGCACGAAGGTCTCGTCCAACTTCAACAGCTCGTACACCTCCGCCGTGACGTGTGTCGTGCCAGCCAGGCCGGTTGTCTCCATGCTGGACGCCACGTTGACGGTATCGCCCCAGACATCGAACGCGAACTTGGTCTTGCCGATGATGCCGCTGATGACGGGCCCTGCGTGCATGCCGGCCCGCACCAAGAGGCGCTGACGGCCGAACGGCCGATGGTGGGCCATGTGGTGCATCCGGTGGGCGACGTCGAACAGCCGCTGGGCACACTGGGTCTGGGCCTGGGTGTGCGGGTCATCTTCCCATGCAACGCACAGGTAGCAGTCCCCGATGGTCTTGATTTTCTCCACCCCATGACTCTGGCAGTAATCATCGACGTCCCCAAAGAATTGGTCAAGGAAGTGAACCAGGGTGGTGGGGTCGAGCTGGGAGGCCAACGCCGTGAAGCCCACCATGTCCGCGAACAACACCACCGCAAAATCGTGCGCCTTGGGCGCAATGGCGGCGGCAAAGTCGGGCATGACGGGCGGGTCAGGGACGCTTGACACGGACCCAACACTCTGCACGTCTGCTACGTATTCCATTGGGGCCGGATAAATGGAGAGCTGGCTTTCGTACTTTGGGACTGCAATGCTGCCAACGCTTTCACTGTCCCTCTCCCGCCAAGCTTGTTGCACTGGGGACCGCCTGGCAATGGCCTGGAGTGCATTGGCCTCGTCTTCCTTGTCGGTGGCAGAGCTTCTGACCAAGTCGATCAGTGCCTCGGACACGCGTTGCGGGAACACGTTATGGATCAATTTCTGCGTCAACTGCTGCTGCAGCTCCAGGGTCTCCTGCTGCTCCGCCAGTTCTGCAGACAGCGCATCCACCTCTCGCTTGCTTTCTTCCAGACGGCGTTTGCCATTCTGCATCTGCTGGTAGGTGACAGCCACCATAATATAGGTAATCATTTGGGTAACATTGATGTTCATCCAATAGAAGGCGGCACGCCAGAACCCGGTAAATGCGTAAACTTTCGGTGTCACATACTGAGGCCCAACTGTCAGCTCCAAAACGGCTAGGACCAAATTGCCGATGAAGACAAATCTCTCGGGGACATTCATAACATGCCAACGCGGAGCAAATTCGTGTATTCTCAGGGTTTTCTCCATTTTTCGTCCAGAGCACCAAAATTTCGTTCCGTAGGGGGGGGTATGTGTATACTTTTTGAAATCTGTGAGAAAAGGCCATTTCAGAAATGCATGGGTTAGGGGGGGGTAGCTGACGATATTTTTGAGCATCGAGGCCAAACTTTTCGGTGTTTGCACGATTTTCGACCCCAGGTTGCTGCAAAGTCGGCACGCAAACATGCACTGAACGTTTCACACTTGCTTATTCCGAATCGTCATTTGCGCTGTCTTTTTCAGGCAGGGCTGGGACCCCATTTGGGCAGACATCACCATGCTTATTGTTAGGAACATATTTTTTCAGCTTTTGCCAATCCTGCAACCTGCGGCTCTTTACCGGTACCCACCCTGAATTCAGAGGCATTGCCCAGAGACCATCTGTTGTGAGGTCAACATTCCGTTGCTTGGTCAGCCTCACCTTGCGCCACTCAATGGACTCGCTGTACCCTGCTTTCATCCAGGTAAAACCAGGGTGAGGGGAAAGGCTGCCCTCATCAGGGGTGGTGCCAAAATCCAACCACTTGATTTTGTGGTCCCGAATCAACACAGGTTTTTTATGCTGGTCCAAATGGTCGGACGACGATGCGTAGGCACCTGCCAGCCAACGGCTGACGTCCCAGAAATCATTTCTGGTCAGGATGCGCAGTTTTCTGACGAATCGTTGTTTGTTGCGCACCACATGCTGGATTGTTAGGCCAGCCATATCTGTTAGACCATAATAGTAATCCACATTCTGCAGGGCGCGGTCCATGGCACGTGATGCGGCATCGCACAGGTTGTACGAGTGGCCCTTAATGAAAATGCACCACGAAACGCGATGGAACCAGCGCCACTGCACTAGTTTGTCAAATAGCTTACAAAAATTCCAATTCAGGAACTCAGAACAACAACCGTCAGTATGAATAAAAAGGTGGCCAGCCCCAGTGGAGCACCGATACAGCTCCCCAATGAGGGCTGAGGCGGTTTCGTTAAAGCCCTTCCCAGCCACGTATTCTGGCCACACCAGCTTTGCCTCGCTTTGCAAACTGGTCCGGCTCCTCGTTTTGCAGCCAGTGGATCCAAACATTATATGGGGAAGCGCGGCGTCCACCGACCGGGGCCAAATGCACCGTGTCCGTGTTTGCACGTGCGGCGTCGCTGAAACGGTTCTCAGCTTGCGGCAGGCCCTGCAGAAATTTCTCAAACCTCAATTTGACCGGGGCAGCTCGCCGGGTGTTGACCACAGCCTTTTTCTCTGGACTCCTCATGGGACTCAGGGGGGTGGCAATGGCCGCGGCTGCTTTGGCTTTGGCCACAGACTCCACAACGATGCGACTGATTTTGAAATAGTGGAGGAACTGGGACTTACAAATTTGTCGCCGCGACCCACGGTACGGTACAAAATACGTTGTCTGGTGCCCCCTCTTCCTGGTGTACTTCTGGCGACCTGCATGTTTCACATTTTGCTCCAAATTGACGTCGATGCAGGTAGCCAGAAATTCTTGTTGCGAAGCCTTGGTGGGGTGAGTCTTTTTATCCCAAAACTGGGCTGCAAAAGCGGTGGCCTCAGAAGCGGATAGAATCTGGTGTTCCTCGTGGTCGCATGCAGGTTGCTGTGAACCGGCCGTACGAGGCTTTTTTGCGGTGCTAGGGGTCTTCAGGCGACTAACCCGCACCCAGGTAGCACCCCCAGAGCGTGCTCTTTTGCGAACCAAAGGTTGTTGCGGTGCATCTGGGGATGCAACGGCACGTGGCGTGAACTTGTATCCGGACATGGTGGCTGTCTGTTGACAAAAACAGCCAGCAAGCAACACAGGCACTGTCCAAAAAAGACAAAAATCTCAAACATACTGTCAGTACAACATGCAGACCCAGGGTGTTCCGAATAGCCCTTTTCAAGGGCTTTCCGAATATACCCCACATACCCCCCCCTTTGGGACACTCAGCGGGCACAAACGAGGCAACAATCACGGCGATCCCTGAAAACGCTCCGTGTTGGCATATTCCTGTCCGTCCCCGAGTGCTCCGCCAGTTCTGCAGACAGCGCATCCACCTCTCGCTTGCTTTCTTCCAGACGGCGTTTGCCATTCTGCATCTGCTGGTAGGTGACAGCCACCATAATATAGGTAATCATTTGGGTAACATTGATGTTCATCCAATAGAAGGCGGCACGCCAGAACCCGGTAAATGCGTAAACTTTCGGTGTCACATACTGAGGCCCAACTGTCAGCTCCAAAACGGCTAGGACCAAATTGCCGATGAAGACAAATATGAACGTGCCTATGGCTTTCTTATATCCCAATCCAAGCAGAAGTGCCAACATGGGGGCCAAATAGGCTCCCAAATTAAGCCCCACAGATCCAGGCCCACCGCCAAAACAGACGTGGACAGCCAGTGTGGCGATCAGCGTGGTAATGATAGAGATGTGTGCGGCAAACCCAGACCTCTTCGTCACCATCAGGTGTATGAGCGCGACAAGAAACAAAACCAAAGCACAAGCCGCAACCGCGCCGGGGAGCTCGAGATTCAAGAGGAAGAGAATCAGGCAGTAAATAACTCCCATAATCAGGGCACACAAAAGATATAACATTTGATTCTTCTTGATTTTGACATCAGTATCCTGCGCAACGCCCAGGTTGAATGGGTGTTGCCGGTCCTCATGACCATCTTCGGCTTGCATTGCAAAAAAAGAAAAACAGTATCAACTAAGAAGAAGACATGCAACAGAGAAACTCAAGAAATGTGCCTTAATGCAACCCTGTGCAGCAAGGATGTCAAACTCAGCAGCGTGCGGTGATGCAGGACAGTGGGGCCCAAAATAGGCTTCTGTCGTGCACACAGTGCCGCGCCATCAGGGCCTGGCAGGACTGGGCCCTGGCGCTGGCCAGCGCTGGGGCCTGACAAGACTGGGCCCCTGTCGTGATCAGTCCCAGTCCCTGTCCCGGCTGGACCCCCCTGCTGACGCGTGCACGTTGATGCGCCACCAGGGCCTGGCAAGACTGGGCCCTGGTGTGATTCAATGCTGGGGCCTGACATGTCTGGACCCCTGAATAGGTTAGAACCGGGGCCCGAGCAGGCTGCACCCCCCTGCAGGCGTGCGCAAATTGGAGCGCCAGCAGGGCCTGACAAAACTGGACCCTGTCGCCCAAGAGTGGGGCCTCTGCCACCGCCAGCGTCCACACAGAGGCTGGCCGTGCAGCCCACAGCCACAGGTCACCGAGACCCACCATCAGGAGGGCCAGAAGGGTCAGCGTGGCCAGGGTCAGTGGCGGCACCCTCCCCAAGTTGGGCCCCGGGTTAGGCTCCACGTCCCCGCACTCCAACAGGGCCTTGCCCGAGCCCCCTTGGGCGAGCGACGGCCCGCCGATGCGCACCCTGCGCACCCCACAGTCTGGCAGCCGCCCCCGCGACCGAAGGGGCCACGGGACCCAGGCCCGCGGCGCCCACCTCCCCCCCCCGCGCAGCTCGTCCTGGCCGCTCTTGCGACGGGAGGGTTAGGGGTTAGCGGGTTAGAGCCTGCCTGTGTACTATTAACGAGGGTTTGATGGCTATTAATGTCCTGGCCGCTCTTGCGACGGGGGGGTTAGGGGTTAGCGGGTTAGAGCCTGCCTGAAGCCTGCCCTATCCCTCCCCCGGCCCCCCGGTGTGTCGCGGCGCGGCGGAAGGACGCCGTCCTGAGGCTATGTGCCCTCCTCGGAGGCCCTCCCGTGGCCCTGACCTGGGCCCTGTGTGCCGCCCCGGGGCGACGCCGCCGTCCCCTGCCCTGCTGGGCCTCCCCCCTCCCCCCTGATCATGGGGGCTGGCACGACCGCCGACCCTCCGGAGGGCAAGACGCCCGCTTGTTGCTGCAGCTGCAGCCCCCCCCTCTGGACCGGCAGACACCGTTGTCCCCCCCCCAACACCCTGGGATGCCCTTCGTGGTGGCGGCTGCAGCAATGCCGCACCCCCCTGTGCCCTTTGCATGACTTGCACGCTGGGGCCCTGTGCTCATCGCACAAGGTCTGCATGGGGCGCCGCGGCTGCCCCACCCTTTTGCCCCCCGCCCGCTGCGCCCTCTTCTGTGGGGGGGAAGGGGGTAGGGACTCTGCCTGCTGTCCTGTGACTGCCCCTGGGGGGGGTTCCTGCTCCGCCCGTGTTGCGGATGTCGCCGCCGCCGCCCCCCCGGAGCCGTCCCCTGGGGGATGGCAGTCAATCGACATCTCCTGTCCCCCCCCTGAGGGGTCCCCCACCGCCGCCTCCGCCCCTGGCGCGCCGCCCCCCGAAAGACTAGGGTGGGGTTCGACCGAAGCCCCCTGATCCTGCCCCCCCCCTTGGGGGGGGTTCGCGGCCCCCGGGGGGGGGTCGGCGCCCTCCCCTTTGGCTGATGACCCCGCCCGCGCCGCCGTCAGCCGGCGAGAGATGTCCCCGAAAATGTCCGCCAGCCCCCGGGAGGGGAGGGAGGGGGGGTGGGGACGCGGCTGAACCCCCCCCACACGTGCGTGTCCGCCCGGGCGTCCGGCTGGCGCGCGTGGCGCTTGGACTCCGCGTGCCCCCCCGTATGTACTATTAACGAGGGTTGAAGGCTTTTAATGTCCTGGCCGCTCTTGCGACGGGAGGGTTAGGGGTTAGCGGGTTAGAGCCTGCCTGTGGCCTGCCCTATCCCACCCCTGGCCCCCCGGTGTGTCGCGGCGCGGCAGAAGGACGTCTGCCTCGGGTTATGTGCCCTCCTCTAAGGCCTTCCCGTGGCCGCGCTGCGGCTCCTGCGTGCCCCCGCGTGGCAGCACCGCTGCTCCCGGCCCTGCTGGACCCCCGCCCCCTCCCCCGGACGAGGGAGCCGGCGCTCGCACCGGCCCTCCAAAGGGCATAGTGCCCAGTTGCTGCTGCAGCCCCCCCGCTTTACCGGCAGACACCGTTGACCCCCCCAGCACCCTAGGATGCCCCTCGTGGTGGCGGCTACAGTAGTGCCGCACCCCCCTGTGCCCTTTGCATGACTTGCATGCTGTGGCCCTGTGCTCATCACACAGGGTCTGCATCGGGCGCCGTGGCTGCCCTGTTCGTTTCCCCCCCACCCGCTGTGCCCTTTTCTATGGGGGGGAGGGAGGGAGAAGCTGCCTTGGTT
The DNA here is from genome assembly GCA_964036045.1 of Eutreptiella sp. 'Long Island Sound 2002'. Classification (NCBI taxonomy): domain Eukaryota; phylum Euglenozoa; class Euglenophyceae; order Eutreptiales; family Eutreptiaceae; genus Eutreptiella; species Eutreptiella sp. 'Long Island Sound 2002'. Next base: position 144,765,430 of record OZ038383.1, on the reverse strand, counting down.
GCCCCGGCATGGCCCCTGGGGGGGAGGGCAGGTCCAGCTCCACCTGTGCTGCGGAGGTCGCCGCCTCCGCCCCCTGCGCACCGCCCCCCAAGGGATGGGGGTGGGGGTCGACCGATGTCCCCTGCTCCTGCCCCCCCCCCCCCCTTGGGGGGGTCCGCGACCCCCGGGGGGGGGGGGGGGGGTCAATGCCCTCCCCTTTGGCTGATGACCCCGCCCGCGCCGCCGTCAGCCGGCGGAAGATGTCCCCAAAAATATCCACCTGCCCTTGGGAGGGGGGGGGGGGATGAGGACGCGGTTGTACCCCCCCCGTGCGTGTGTGTTCGTCCGGGCGCCCTGCCGGCGCGCGTGACGCCTGCACCCGTTCCCCATGTGCCCCCCCTTGCCCGGCGGTTCCCACTGCGGGAGCAGGGAGGGCGGGAAGGGCTGCCTGAGCCCTCCCCGCTCGTTTACATACCGGAGCCGCTTAGGCTGCACCCCCCCCCCCCTAGAGACGCTTGGGGGGGGGGGGGGGCTGAGGGCTCCTCCCGGCGCCGCGCGCACTCGTGCTCTGCTGGGCACGCGCGCTGGTGAGGGAGATCGCGAGCGGGGGCGTTTGCGCGCGCTTGGCGAGCCCCGCGCGGCTTGGGACGCCGCCACGGAGCCGGCCTCGGCCGGCTATGCGGGCTGCAGCCACGCCCGCAGCGCTTGCGCCGCCACGCGCGCTTGCGCCGCGTCCATGCCGTGCCCTTCGTGTGCTCGCTGGCAGTAGTGCTCGGCGCCCCGCTGCACGCAGGCGGCACAAGGCGGGGCCCGGTGTCGCGCACATAAGGCCACCCACGGCGGCGGTGCCACGCGGCCCACGCCCCCGCCTCCTGCCCCTTGCCGGTGTCGCTGCACCCGCCGGCGCGGCAAGCGCTGAAAGGGCCGCAGGGGCTGCAGCCCTGGTCCTGCCAGGGGGAGGTAATCCCATAGGAACGCATCCCGTCGCCCCACTCCCGGCCGCGCCAGGCGCCGCGTCCATAGCGCGCGGCAGTGCGCCTCCAGCTGGCGCATTTGGAACAGCATGGCGTCCGGGCGCGCGAACAGTGGACGCACCGCCCTCCCCACACACCTGAAGCCCCCCAGCGGCAAGAGGGATTTGGCCATCCACACCTCCTTGCCCTGCAGAAGGTCCCCTGCTTGCAAATGCGGCGGCAGCGCATCCAGGGCCATTTTCAGCACTTGGCCCCTGGTGCGTAGCGGCAACGTGACCCCCGGCAGCCGGTGGTCGCTGGGGGCCGGGAGAGCCCGCTCCGCATGGGCCTCGAAGTCCAGGGCCAGCTCCACGTACGTCACGTGGCCCTGCCCTAGTAGCCACCGCAGTCGGCTAGCCCACCGCAGGAGCACCATCGCAAAGGACGCCTCCCACGGCCACCCCGGCGGCGGGCCGGCGCGCAATGCCAGCGGCGCCGTTGGTGGCGCCGGGGGATGTGGGCCCACGCCCAGTTGTCCCCATGGGTAGCCCCGGCGTGCATCGGGAGGGCGTCTGCCGCATTCGCAAAGACCGAGGGGCCCGCGCCCGCGTCTCGACGTGCCGCGACTTCCGCTCCCATGCGTGCCGAAAGCACCGCCAGATACATGCCATACACGCGGTACATGAGCCGCCCTGCCTGATCCACCTCCTTTGGTCGGACCAATGCTGTTGGCAACAGGCCCGTTGCGCGTTGTACTATTAACGAGGGAGACCCATATGTGGCGGTAGTGCAATCGGCATATTTAACCCAGCACTTGGGCGGGGCTGTGCATATGCTCGTGTTTGCGTTTATCCACGGAGTCAAAACCTCTGTGCTGTGGCGGGCTCAAGTAACTTCCGACGACGCGCGCCCGTGTCCCATGAAAAACAGGGTCCTCACCACTGCCGTGTCGCCATCATCCGTCTGCATCCCCTGTGGCCGTGAGGCTGGGGGGGAGGGGGGGATCGGGGTTTTGGGTCTCCGTCGCTTGGGGTCTGGCGCCAGGCGCGGTGTTGGTGGTAAGTGAGGTGAGCGTAGTTTGATCCGCGAGTGCGCTGGGCTATCCGCGAGTGCGCTGGGCTGCAAACTGCAGCCGGGGTCGTTTGTTGGCACCTGCCGGGGCAAGCGCTGTCCTTTTTCCCAGACCTTTGTGCGGGGTGTTAACCTTGTGATGACCACGTTGGCAGCAGTGTGGGACACCCCGCTGCATCACGGTGCAGCGCGGGCACGGCGGCAGTCCGTGCGTCTGGGAGACCTTGGACAGCGGTCTACGGTCTACATACCCTGGTGCATGGTGGCCTGTGGCACAGCACACGGCCGCCGGCAGGCGGAGCCGTTTACACGTAACGCACGCTGTTAGTTTGTGGGCAGGGCATGTGTGTGATGAAGTCATGGGAGAAGGGGCCACAACACACGTGGCCGGGGCCGTCGGTTGCGGTGCTCTCCTGCGCGTGACCGTGTACGGGGCTTGGGCGGCTTTGCCTCCCCCCATAACCGGGCAAAAATCCCCTGCAAAATTGGTTGTGCCCGCCCCCCCCTTTGCGCAGAGAAGATGAGGGCATAAGCCCTGTGTTCAGGCTGCCTGTAAGTGCACGCTGCAGGCGCGCCTCCTGGACTTCTTGCTCTGTTTTTCTGCGACGATACTCGTACGGTCTCTGAGCGTTTGTGCGTGTGTGTGTGTGCACAACGTCCAAGTGGGCTCGCAGTAGGAGGCCAAGAGTTGGACGTGCTTGTGCATGGTGTCACGGCATGCAAAATATGGACGGCGATTGAGGCCTGCCACAGGCGGCCCACCTAGCGGCACTAACGATGTGGCGCGTGTTATGACTTTGGCTGGGTGGAGTGAGCCCGATTTGACCAGTCTCTGAAGTGTGCTCTTCAAAATCGAGCGCTAGCTCAATGAAGGACACTGTGTCTGTGTCTTCCGTCCACTGTAGCGCTCGCAGCCAAGCCAGTAGGTCTACCAGAAAGGGCTTTTCCCATGGCCAGGTGCGTGCGGTGGGGTTGTGTAGGCATACTAGGCGCGCCGGGCCATGAGGCAACGGATACTGGGCTCGCATACGCCCCCGTGTCACAGGCGCATGGTCATCACCACACTCAGTTCAATGTTTTGCCTTGCTACACTGCCTCGCAAACCAGATCAGTGCCGTATGTTACCTCGCATGAGCTACTCCAGGTGGCTATCGAATGTTCTTTGGCTGTCTGGGTCAGCTCGCTCCCACCACCCTCCCACAGCGCCGGTTAGTCTCAAAACTCTCGCTTTGCGGGCCTCTTTCTCTCTGTGCTTCTTCCTCTTCACCCTCCCAAGGGGGTTTGTCTTACTCTTTGCCCTCCCAAGGGGGTTTCTCTTCCTCTTCGCACTCCCCACGGGTTTCTCTGTGTCCCTCTCTTCCCTTTGTCTCTGCCTCGTCTTCCCCCCCCCCTCTGCTTGCCCGTGCAACTCAGGAATACCGCCGTTCGCACGGCGGCGCGCTCAGCAACGTATAGAGGAACCGTACAGCGTCCCCTGTGACCGGATTTGCCCGCCTGAAGAGTGTTTTCTGAAACAGCCTTATCAGGTCAGCTCGACCCGTCAATCACACGTTCAGGCAGTCTCCATTCCTACTCACTGAGGATGGCACCACCCTGTGGCCCTCTGCCGCTGGACAGTGTAGGATCACCTCCCACTAAAACGGGTGCCACTTGCCCACACTCTTGGGCCGCCACTCAATCTGCATATTCGCCAGGGCCCGAGTCTTCAGGGTCCAGTTGATTTGGGCCATCACCAAGTAGAGCTCCTGATTGCTCACGAGCAATGGCTCCCCGTGGTTGTCCACAATTTCACAGTGCATCCTCGTGCTGTGAGGTTGATCCAGTCCAAGCCAGATTTGCTGGTTCCGGGCCCAGCCCATAGTTTCCAGCTCCGAGTTGATAATCCTCAACCCCTCCTCCGCTATGGCGTCCAGCTGATTCAGTGCTTGTACTTTGAAACGCTGTCGTGCTTGCTGCGGCTTGATTTTCTTTGGAGACGGGCTGGCTTGCGTGTATGGGCCGTGTCGATACTGCGGCTTCCACCACCTCTCCTGCGTCTCCCATGGCCTTTGTGGCGGCATCACTCCAGCGAGTTCCTCCGCGACAGGACGCGGAGTTTGGAATTGCACAGAGACCGTGTCGCGTTCTGACCGTGGAGTCCGGAGGTGGGGGGCCCAGGCACATGTTGCATCCTTCAGCTTTCCTACCGCACCCGTTGATCAAGCAACGCCTGTGTCCAAGCAACGCTAGGCGTTGGTTCCGTTAATTTTTTGGTCATTTACCGTTGCTTGGACAGGGGCGTGCCTGCCACAGGAAATGCGTTCTGAGATTGGGCCACAAAGACATGCACAGGGCGGGTGGTTTCGGGGTTTTCGCGGCAGAAGATGAGCAAGCACCTGAAGTGCGTTTCTACGCCTACGTCCCGTGCCACAGACAAACAAATAACGGGGCAGAGCTTTGGGCAGCACTCGAAGCGCTACAGGGGTTTTGGGTGCCCAAGCTGGCGATCCTCACGGACTCCCAGTACTTGCAGTGAGGAGCAACGGGCAGGGCACAACATTGGAAGTCAAAGGGGTGGACGACATCATCCGGCAAGCTACAGGTCCACGTGCCTGTGTGGGAAATGCTACTCCATGAAATGGAGAAGCCAGGCAGAGACGTCAGATGGGAACATGTCCCAACGTGCGGGAATGAGGTGGCGAATGGATTGGCGATGGAAGGCATGTGCTCCAGTCCACTTTGGTCCAAACAAATGCTACAGGATTCGTCGGATTCGGAATCCACAGTGGGGTTAAGGGGAGGGTCGGGATCAAAATCTGAGGACACAAAAACGCTGTGGGTGTCCCTGGGTTTGGTGCCCATGGACGGTGATGAAATAACAGGGGAAGCGTCCGGGGAGCCAGCACCACACGGAGCAGAGTCGTGCAGTTCGGGTAGCGAGGAGTCTGGGGTAGGGTATATGCAGACGGAATGGGCGGGGGAGATGTCACACTAGACTGAGTCAGAATCCCAATCCTTCCGTACGGATGTGAGTGACACAAGGCGACAGCGCAAGAGGCGAAAATTCAGGAAAAGGCCGCTATCCAATGAAACCGTGTAGGGCACAGGGAACTGACCCAGGCTGAGCTATGAGCTTGAGTCCGAGCGACCCTGAAATGCAAAACGAGCCCCGCGTCTTAACTGCGGTATGTCTGCAGCATTTCATTACTACAAATGCTTGAACGCTCAAACCCCGCGTCTTGTCGCGGAGGAAACTGTTGACGTGAGCCCCGCGTTCTGTCGCGGAACACGGCAATAACTCATTTCAGCACCCCAAGGGGGAGGGGGGTCACTTGCCCCAACAGTCCACAGCGTTGAGGCGCCGAAGAAAATTTTTCCTCTGGTCACGCAGCGCAGTTGCAGTGGAAACGCCAGGTCTCCCGGCGCATAGCCCCTCCCGCGGGACGGGGGTTGGGTGTCCTTTCATGACCGTTGCTCCAGGAGGGTGAGGGACCCCTGCATTCTCGGGGTTGGCCAAAAATGGGGATTGAATCAGAATTGGCTACCTCGCCCCTACCTTCTCGGAGGCCCACAAGTGGGCGGAAATGCTACATCACCCCTGCATTCTCGGGGATCCCCAAACAAAGGGGGACAAAATCAGAACTTGCTACCTCACCCCTGCCTTCTCGGGCCCCCGGAGGACCTGTCCGTGTACACAATTCTGTATCCTTTCGCCACCAGCTCTGCAATCAGATCCTGCACACCCTGCAGCACCCCTGGGCCTGCCTACCTCAGGCGCTTCGGGTGTGGTTCTGCTTCCCCGTGCCAGTTGCGCGTGCCCATATTCCGATCTTGTGTGAAACATTTCGTATGTGTTTGCCACCACGCACTTAGGCCCGTGTTCGTGCGTACTTCCCCTTGCCGTGGTTGCACTCCTGTGTCTCGAAGTTGCTCCAGCGATTGCGTGAAACCCCTCCACTGGTCCTTTTGTTCTCCTGGGTAGTATTCAATCCATCCACATAGTTCGCGGAGCCACGTCGTCAGTTATGACGTGAACACTGGTGACGCTCCCGCCTTGACTTCACATCTGTATCGCCAGTGAGCACTTCTTGCCGACCACATTGCCCGGCCTTCGTCCGTACTCAGCAATTTAAACCATTCCTGATAGTCGGATTCCATCATGTCCCGGACTGAGGACTCCCCATCCCCGGTTGCCACCAGGCCAAAGTAGTGTTGTATGACCGCCGCCGCCGCTTTAAACATGGAGCATTCCACCATGGCGTGCTTAATTGACTCCTTCTGTGCACAGATCGGGCACTTGTCCGTGCCCAACCTCTTGTAGACCCTTTCATGTGCCGTAAGTTTGTGCCACAATACCCTTTGCGTGAAATCCTTCACCCTTGGTGGCAGTTGCGCATTTGCCCATAGCTCCCACACCTCGGGGGATTGCGGGTCGCGTACCCCAGGTTGGGACGCATGGAATTGTAGCAACCAAGCTCTGGTCCAGTTTTGAACATGGACTGTGGGGGTATCAAACCCCTCTCTCGATGGAACTTTGTTCAAGAGCCGCCAGCCATGGTTGTACACCTCCTTCCAAGTTCGAGGCAGTGCATTCATAAGCCTCGCATCATCAAGGGACTTAAATTGACCCCACGTTAGTACACCCCGTCGGATCATTTTCATGTTGTAGTACGAGCACTTGTACTCATTCCAGAAGTAGACTCACTGCCATAGCGGTAGCCCGTCCCGATTCTTTGGGGGGGCCACTTGCGGAGCCACCCGTTGGATATGTGAATGCGCCTTCGCTGCCCATCCCAGGAACGCCAGTCCCGCCATTCTAACCATGCCCAGCTAGATGTACGGAAGGTTGTCTTTGGATGGTATAAACCCAATTGACGTTGCCCACGCATAAAAGGTCTCCACTGACGCGTTGGGGTACTTGTTGGGGTTCTCTCAAGAGGCTGACAATTGGAGCTGCTGCCTGGTGCATCAGGAACAATTCCGGCTCTGGCAGGGCCAGTCCCCCTTGCAGCCGTGGGCACGAGAGAATTGGCAGAGCGATTCCCCAACTGTTGGTACCCATGATCACGTGATAGACTGAGTTCAGTTGCCTGATCACCGGAACTAGGGCATAGTATGCCTTGGCTACCCATGCCACCACCGGCAAAATCCACGATGTTAACATGAAGGCGCGTTCATCCATCGACAGATGCAGTGTGGACACCACCCGTGCGCGCCGAAAAGCTTCTTGGAGTGCTAGTGCAAAGGCTTGTTCTATCCTCAACCCCCATCCTTGGTCGTCTTGATGCTGCCGAATATTTCCCAAGTGTACCCCGAGATACTTGACGAAATTTTTGACTTCCACACCAATATCCCCAAAACATTTGGCCCATTCTTGTCCTCCACAATTGCGGACTATTGCAGCCGTTTTGTTCAAGTTTATCTTCAACCCCAAAAAGTGTCCAAAACAGGACACCACCTTCCATACCTCCCCCAACAACTGTGGGTTTGCCCGTCCGTCCGAAAAAAAAATGATGAGGTCGTCCGCATACATCATGATGGTGAGCCCCGGATCAAGGTCTTGTAGTGGGAAGACGACAAAGGACACTACCAAGGAAAATAGCGCTGGAGACAGCAGGTCCCCTTGGCGCGTACCCGCGCGCGGGTAATGGTAGACCCCCGTGACGTATCCTTTGCCTACCGAGTACAGGTACAGCGCTCGCAGCAAATGCAATATTAGCCGGATGTACAGGAACGGAATGCACATGAGGCCAAGCGCCGCCGCCACCATCTCGTGCGACATTGTGGGGAACGCATTTTTAGTCCACTGACACCGCCGCTCCTTCCCGCAGGCGATCCCCGAGAGCCCGCGAACCATAGACATGCTGGTGGATGCTTCTGTGACGGAGGAAGCCCGTTTGTTGCGCCGGGGCGCAGTGCAGCAGTACATCCTCTAGTTGGATTAGTAGGATGTTGGTGAGCCATTTGTGGTGTGTTGTTTGCAACACGATGGGCCGGAGCGAATCTAGGGTTTGCATTGCCTTCGTTTTGGAAACCATGGTCACCACTCTTGACGTCCAAGTCTCCGGCATGGTCCCCGTGTCCAAGAATCGTTCCAAAGACTCGTACATTTGGGACTCAAAGATCCCCGAGAATCGTTTGAAGAACGTTGCCAAGAATCCCTCCAACCCTGGCGCACTATTACTGTTTAGTCGTTTGAGGCCCTCACGAACTATGTCCGGGGAAAGCTGTTTGAACGGCAGTTGACCTGCCTTTCGCAGCCGCTGCTCCACTCCTAACGCTTTGAGGTAGGCCACACAATCATCCTCCGTTGCCCCCGTTGGAATGGACACTTGGTCCCATTGCTCCACCGGCTCTTGGGCAACTGCTCTAAAATAGCCCCCCCCCCCATTCCCAAGGGATGTTAAATAGCCCCCTCCCATTTCCAAAGGGATTTTAAATAGCCCCCGCCCCATTACCGAAAAGATTTTAAATCGCCCCCCCCCTATTTCCGAAGGGATCTAAAATAGCCCCCCCCCCCCCCCTATTTCCAAAGGGATTTTAAATAGCCTCCCCATTTCCAAAAGGATTTTAAATAGCCCCCCCCCCTATTTCCAAAGGGATCTAAAATAGCCCCCCCCCCTATTTCCAAAGGGATTTTAAATAGCCTCCCCATTTCCAAAAGGATTTTAAATAGCCCCCCCCCTATTTCCAAAGGGATCTAAAATAGCCCCCCCCCCTATTTCCAAAGGGATTTTAAATAGCCCCCCCCCTATTTCCAAAGGGATTTTAAATAGCCCCCCCCCCTATTTCCAAAGGGATCTAAAATAGCCCCCCCCCTATTTCCAAAGGGATCTAAAATAGCCCCCCCCCCCCTATTTCCAAAGGGATTTTAAATAGCCCCCCCCATTTCCAAAGGGATTTAAAATAGCCCCCCCCCCTATTTCCAAAGGGATTTTAAATAGCCCCCCCCCCTATTTCCAAAGGGATCTAAAATAGCCCCCCCCCCTATTTCCAAAGGGATCTTAAATAGCCCCCCCCCCATTTCCAAAGGGATCTAAAATACCCCCCCCCCTATTTCCAAAAGGATTTTAAATAGCCCCCCCCCCATTTCCAAAGGGATTTAAAATAGCCCCCCCCCCCCCTATTTCCCAAGGGATTTTACATAGGCCCCCCCTATTTCCATAGGCCCCCCCTATTTCCACAGGTATTTGAAATAGGCCTTCCCAATTTCCAAAGGGATTGAGGAGCCCTGTGCGCCCCTAGTCCTCAGCTTTCTTTTGCCCCCTGCCCACGGATCTTCACGGAAACAGTAACACCTGCAAGATATGTATTGCAATTTGAAAAAACCCGCCCCTTGGTATTGTACCGATAAACACCATCATTGGATGTGGCCGGCACTTCAGGGGAACCGGTCAATTTCAGAAAACAATGCAGTGCACTGCTGTGTACTGCTGTGCTGGGCTAGAATGTACTCCTGCAGACTGCCACTGCAACAAAATGTGGACCGCTTTGGCCTCACATCGGGCAACACTCTTACCCATTAATCTGGATGGAGGCTCTGGGGGCAGGCTCTCCCTATCCATCATTGGTGCTTGCAAACGATTCAACAACCCACTGTTCCGTTTCCCTATGTACCATCACAATGGCAAAGCTGGAGTGCAGAGGTACGTGTGAGTCGGCTCCCTTCATGAGCAATCCAACCATGTTGAAGAACTTTTGGGAGTCCGGAGGGGGGTCTGAGAGGGCGCCCAGGGAGGGGTTGGTGGGTACCCCGACATACGTACCTCAAAATGATCCCCATGATGCGATTTTTAAAAAAAAAAATCCATTCATCAGCTCAGGGCTCCTAGCAGCCAAGGTATGACCCGGAGGTCGGGTCAGGGGTCTGGATTTTTTTCACCCGTTTTTGAACTCTCCACAAAAAATCTGAGCATTTTGTAAACACCTGGGGGCAAAAAGTTTTTTATTCCCTCTGATAGGCCCCGAAAAATTCTTCGGCGCCTATGGCGCCAGCAGTTTCCCTCAAAATCTCAACTCGCAGAAAGGTGGGTTTGGGGGTCCGGATTCGCCCCCCTTGTGCATGCCTACCCATCAAATCAATCAACAAAATGGAACGGAAGAAGGAGGAAGAGGGGTTGGGTCACACAAGACTTTTGCCACCAGCAGTTGAAAATGCTCAGAACTGGCTAATGTTTGGTGTGCTATCGCCCACTAATCACCAGAAGGTCTCTGAAACAGCAATGTCTTTGCTGAAGGAAAAAAATTCGCCCCATTTGTTGTGGCCATTTTGACCAGGAAAACGTTCTCGCCGCGTTCGCTGGACTGGCCACCGAGGATCATCAGCACCATTTTGTCATCACAACCCCGGCCGAGCCCCGGCCAGAACAAATAGGCCACTTGCATCCAACCCTGCCATCACAGCTGGAGGGCGGTCCTGAAGGATCATCAACAATGAAAACTCGTTGATTCGCGCCTTACCTTTAAAACGCGCGCACCACCACGGAGAGGGCAAACGGGCACGACCCACAGCAACGTATCAAATCATCCAGTCATACATCCACCCTCACTATGACATGCCAACCTCCACCCGCAGTCAGTACTTTTATGAAGGAGAGAGTGGCCATTGACCGCCAGCGGTTGGCGATCAACTTCCGGCGGTTGGCGGTTGACCGGTGGCCCAGAGGGCAGTCCTGTGTGAAAATTAAACAAATGCTCACCATTAAACCGCCCTGCACAGCTGCGACAGGTGCGTTCTGCAGCCAATCTTCTTACTCTTTTGTGGGGCCGCTTACAGCTTTGGGCACCCGTGCTACTCCCTCCTCAATTCCACGGCCACCCGCCTCACATCAATGCAACGACACTGGCGCCCCCTGGCCTAATCCACCTGCTGCCACCCACGGGACTACACGACGGGCCGATGGCACGCCCCAACACGGCCCAGCCCCGCAAGGACCATCAAGGTCGCTGTTGGGGCAGCTGGGGGACGGAGGGGTGGCAGGGACGTGCCCGAAGGGGGCAGGGGGCTGGCGGGGGGGTTTCAAAATGGGTTGCTCGGACGGGTGCGGGTGGTGGCAATGGGGGCTCGGGAGGCACGGTCCGGACGACCGCGTCGCCGCAAGCAGACACCACCTGACGGGCCGTTGCTCAGGCACTGGGTGATCGCCACGGCCGGTGACAGCGAGGGGCGGGTTCCGGCGGCGGGGCAATGGCGGTCCCGACAGGGCGGGCGCGTGTGCGGTGGTGGTGGGGTCCGTGGACAGGCAGGCGGGGCAACACGGGCAGGACCGCGTGCAGGGGCGGGACGCCACACATGCACTGCGCGTGCGCTTGGAAGAGCCCAGGCACTGTCCAGGACGGCCCTGGCGCCGGTAGCACGCAAGCTGAAGGGGGATCCAGTGGCTGCCCCCGAGAGGGAAGCGGTGGAGACGGCTCAACCCCCTGACAACGCCGGAGGGTTGACTCTCACCCGACCCCGGAACGAAATGACGGGCAGGCACAGACTGGGCATCGGGTCGTCATCGCGGTCATGCCGGTGTTGCTGGCGGCGCAGGCTGTGGCGGAGAGTGCGTGGCATTGGCCCGTGGCGAGGGGAGTTGGGGGGGACGGCGAACGTTGTGCGGCCGCGGCGGGCGGGCGGGGCGGGCAGGCGGTTGGTTGGGCGGGGCGGGGCGTGTGTGCCCGTGGACATGCCGGCCCGTCTCTGTGTCCGCACGCACACTGACGTCACGCAACCAAAGCGCTCAGGTGCGTAATGTGTGGGCCCTACGCCAGTGGGGGGAGGGGGAGGGGAATTGGCATGACGCCTGGATGTGTATGGGTGTCTGAGGGGGGGGGGAGGGGGGGCACAAGTATAGGACGCGTAGCACAAACGCCAAATCACAGACAGCGCGGACTCCCGGCCCCTGTGCAGTGGTTTGGGCAGGGGGCGTGATCTGCCTTCGGGGCGTCAGCGGTGCAAGCTGCCCTGGTCCGCGCGGTGCGCGTGCGGCACTCGTGCCCTGCTGGCCGTGCTGCGCGTGTCCGTGAGGTCTCTGGGATGACGCGCGCGTGCCCAGTGCAAGTACCGCAGGGGTATGGCTGGGGCACGGCACGGCAGGAATACGCTGGGTGGTCGTCAACTCCACAACGTGCCCACAAGCCTCCCTTAAGAACCGACACAACAGCCTGCACCCCACCACCTGGTCGTCACCCGCCAGGGTCACTCTGGCACACCCAAAAAGACCACAAATGTCAGCAATGCGCCGTTTGGCGCCGACACACAATGTTCAACCGCCGTCAGGCCTCAGGCCGTATCTTGGACAGGGGGGGGGGGGGCGGAGGACCCTACACGGGATCCAGTGGCCATGCTCTCCACCCGGTTGCCAGGGATTGTGATGCTGTAACCATGGGAGGCCAGTTATGGGCAGCTGCAACAAGCGCCGCGGCAAAATGTCGGGGCCCGCAACTCCAGGGTGCGACAGACATGCGGAACTCGCACCTCCTGTGATTTTGGCCATCCGCAGTATGTGCCATGCCCCCTGGGGGGGTGGGGGTGAAAAAAATTCTATCTAAAATTAAAAACTTTTAAAATAATAAATTAAGGGTTCTTTAATATACCAGGTCAGCATACGTGTGCTGAAGGGCTGCAGGGGTTGCAGGGGGTGCGTGGACGAGCGCCCCCCCTGTGTGACATTCCGTCTGGTTGTTGCTCCTTTACGGGGCCCTGGACGGTCACCCGTTCTTCCCTTCGCATGTTGCGTCGGGTCGCTACTTTCTGTCGGCCGCTGCGGCCGGTGCTCTTGCTGGTGTCGGGGTGGCCCCCCCCCAAAAAAAACGGCTTTGTTCCACCACAGGGCCCAGCCCATTCCGCCCACATGCAGCCCCCGCACCCACAGAATGCCCACAACACAGCCCCATGGAGGACCGGAACAGCCGTGCAACACGATCCGCGCGCGGGTGCTACTGCGGGGGGTACTCGGTCGGCGTCGGCCCTGGGCGCCCAACTCCGCGACTCGGGCGTCCAGTGCCTGTGCGTGCCACGGGCCGCCGCGGGCAGCCCCCCTTGCCTGCCATGAGTTTCCCCATCCTTGCAGCACGCACTCTTCGCCAACTCCAACGCACAGCGGAAGCGGGGTGTGCAGCATCGGGCCCAGAGCAAGACTTTGAATATCGAGTGGGGTACTGATTTGGGTTTGAGCCCAGGGTGGATTCAAGGGTGACGTGGTCTGGAAAAAAAAAAACAACAACAAAGCGAGCAAACTCCTGTTTGCTGAAACATGTCATGTCTCTGGGGGTGTTTTCAACTTTATTTACGCAAAGTTCTTGCGACAGCACACAAAATAGGGGAAAATAAATGCATTTCTGCGATTTTTTCCCTGCGGAATTCAGTTTTGCGGTCCTGTATTTGATTGACTGAGTTCTTTTTGCGTTTTTCCCCCCTTTGGCCTCCTGTTTTGGGGGGCTATGTTTCATTCATTTTGGTGCCACTGAACAGGACCTGGGGGACCTGGGACTCTGGGATTGCAGTCCATTCCTACACAGGCACACAAATGTGGAGTTGGGGGACCCTGGGCTACATTTTGTGTGTAGAGCACGCAGACCACCTCAAGCGATATTGTCATCCTGGGTCCTGATCTTCTCCTGCATCCTGCGTTCCGCACCCCTCCGCATCTCCTCCTGCTGCTCTTTTGGCGCTGCAAACACGACACACACAACACAGCACCCAAAGAGTCGATGGCACAGAGCACATCCACCTCACGCACCGACAGGAATCGGAACCCCGAGGAACTGGGGCACGGCCGTACACCATCGGAAGAGGGGGGGTGCCCCCCTCCCACCCTTCCCCAGACCCAAGGGACCATCGTGGGAAAAAACGAAATTTACAAAAGGGGAAATCTGGTCGGGCCATTTTTGGTGCACAAACTTTTTGGTCCCAGACCCCCCCTCCCCCCGTTCTAATACTTCCCTGCCCGCCCCTTCTCTTTGAGGGAAGCGGGGCTACACGCGCTGCGCATTGCAGGTGCGGATATTTATATTTGCATACATAAAACACTTGTTTGTCACCGACATGATCCCTTTCAGGGACCCAGACAGACGGTTCAAAGAAGTATGGGCTGCAATGCGTGGAGTGAATGCGCTTTTTTGTGTGTGCGGAGGTGTGAGCTCTGCCCTTTTGTGTCGGTCTTGCCTGTTCATTCCTTTGTTCCTTTGCACCGCAGCCTCTGAGGCGCAGTGGTGCATCAACTGTGGGTTCTCGGAAGTGATTCGGCGCTCTCGGATTTGAATGTGGCCACCGAGTCGACGTGAGCTGAACAACGCTGACCCTTCCTCCACCTTGAAATGGTTGTAGGCGTGATCCCGCTGCCTGCCCCCCAGTGGTTGGCGACCGATCATTTGACTCCATTGGGGCACAAGGGGGGGTAGGTCTCCTGATCTAAGCGGGTGGGTGGGGGGTGGGGGTTTGATAGAGCCCCCCTCCCCCCACCAAACGGGCCCCGTGCCACCAGAACCAAGTTACAGGTTCCAAAGGCGACGGGGGGGGGCGTCATCATGTGTCGGGTGAAGCAAAAAGCCCCAAATCATTTGGGCCCCACGATTCGATTCGGCGATTTGGTCCCGGACCTCAGAGCGTCCGCCGACCCCCCCCCCCGGCCTGTGTGACATTCTGTCGGGTTGTGGTTTCGTTGCGGGGCCCTGGACCGTCACCCGTTCTTCTCTTCGCGGGCTGCGTCGGGTCACTGCTTTCTGACGGCCGCTGCGGCCGGCGTTCCTTGTGGTATCGTTTCCGCGGTCGCGGAGCCCAGTAGTTGGGGAACCGGGGCGATGCAAAACCCCCCAAAGGGTGTTGCTTTTCCACGGGGGCCGGGGATTTGAGATACCCACCCACCTCAGATTTTTGGAAAATCCAAGGACCCCACATGACCCCGGGGGACTGGGCACTCACAGCGACGCACCGAGAACTCAGTGAGCCGATGTGCCCACTATGATAAGGGGCAGTGCAAATGAACTTACGGCCGATGGGAGGGGCATCAGTCGGGGTGGACACGCATTTTGCAGGGGCCTCCCTGAGATTGCCCATCAAGGCAGCGGGATGCACGCATCTGCGTGTGTGTGCACCGATCCCTGGGCCCAGACCACGGACCGAAACTTCGCCCGGGCAGTCTCACAAGATCCTCTGGCGTCATTTGCCCATGCAGAACGCGATCTCGTAGCTCCTCGTTGCCGGGCAGGGCACTGGTCAGCATCCTGAACTTCGCTAGTCTCTGAACAAAAACGCGGACACGACCGGCAAATACACAGGGCTATCCCACTTGAGGGCGGGCACAAAAGCGTGCACACAAACCACGAGAAAAACTCAGTCGGTGCAAAACACAGCACGTTTCGAGAGATCCGAAGAACTTTCTGAAGGGGGAAAGTGGGTGTCTGATTCCTGCGGTTGCTGCTGACCAGTGGGATGCGTAGTTTTGTTTAGACTCAGCGCCTCCATTTGTAAAATTGCAGGTTGGCCATCAGGCCTTTGCTTAGTGATACTGGGGGGGGGGGGGTCAAATTGGCCCCCCGGGATTTTGGCTGACCCACCCACCCACCCACCCACATCAGAAAATTTTTCCTCAGGAAAAAAATGAAATTTATCAAAGGGGCCCGAACTTGGAGGTCGATTTTAGGTACACAAACTTTTTTTTGGCCTCTGACCCACCCACCCACCCCCGGTATAGTATCAACCAGCCACTAAGCAAAGGCCTGTTGGCCATGCCATGTCATGGATGAGGACCGTGCCTGCATTGAGGATGCTCCGCATTGGGGTACTTGGCTGTACGCTGGGAGGTTACACCCAAAATTGCAGCTGATAGGTGTCCAATCCATGTATTTCTCACCTGAACGTATTGGGACACACTTCATCGCACCCGATGCATGCTCGATGCACCATGCAGATATCCCGCGGATGCACCACCGATGCACCCCCGAGCTCTCTTGCGACCCCAAAGATACAGGTACAGTGCACCCCTGATGCGCTCCTGATGCACAGCCAATGCACTGGTGAAACCTCCGTGGATCCGATTTGAAGATTGGCCGCACTCCAGCGTTTGCGTAACCGACGCATATCTCTCCAGATTGTGCGGCTGCTACATCGCACACACAGTGCTTTGTCCGTTGTGGTGTTATGTAGCCTTTCTGGGTGAAGGCCCTGAAAGCTGGATCAGTCACCTGACAAACGTGAGGTGCATCAGGAGCGCATGAGGGCAATGGGTTTCCATGGGGTTATACCTCAGGCGTTTGCGGAAACGTCGCATACAACGCACGCTCAAGTGCAACAGCCACGTTCTTTGCCTGAGCTTGCTCTGCGCCGTTCAATTTGAACACGGTTTCAATACGTGTGACCATTGTTTCACGAGGACTGGGGGCCTCCACGATGGGGCTCTGCAAAACGTGTGCAGGAGATGCTAGTGACAAGTTTCTACATGGGAAAGGGAGGCTGGGAGGGGCAGCCATGGACACCCATGGAGAAGACTCCCTTACCCATGAGTCCCATTAGCCCCCATGTGAGGAGTTTGAGGCACTCAAAACAGGCTACATTGGACAAAGCTTGTAAAAAACTCAAAATACATAATTTGGGCACACTATGTTGAATTTTGACAGGCTTGCTCATGCGTCAGGTAAGCATGCGTAGGGTCACCATGGAAGGGATGGGGGAGGCGCACTCGCCTTGTATTCGGCGGAAAGGAATCGGTCCACACATCAGTGGACATGCGCTGACGAACTATGTCCTAAATCTAGGGACGGAATCCGTGCATCAATCAAATCAAGTGCGGATTCTATCCTCGGACCCAAGGGAAACGCACGGTCCGAAATGTATAAGATTGCACCACTGAGCGAAACAAAGGTTTGTGGCCGCGGCATCCAATTGTCCCGTCAACACTTGCGGTTGGCTCCTCACCGACGCCACTAACAAATAGCATTTGGCTGAAAGTAGTTGGCAGTAGTCGGTACGAACCATTTGGCCACAAACCACTGGCGGTTGGCCGGGAACCCCCCAGCCCCCCCCTCAAATTATTCCTCCGGTGGTAGGGTCGTTCCCAAAGGCCGTCCTTAGTGAAAAACAATCACGGACCTGAATGACAGCTGCCGAGATCATCACCAATGTAGGGGTAAGAACGCGGCCCCATACCACCCCTTGCCCCATGTGTGGTACCAAACTTCACAGCGCAAAACCGGTTTCCATTGTCGTCGACTTCATCACCTTGTGCGGCACCTCGGCTCTATTATCATCTGGGGGGGGGGGGGGGCAAAGTGAGCCTAGGCTATAACGGAGCGTGTGTGTTTCTTTGGCGTGAAGGACGCTGGTCGGCAAGCCGGTTGGCCACGGAGAAACACTAGCAACACTATCTGCACACAGAAGAAGTGTAGATAAAATGCTAACACTTGAGATATTTTCCTCAAGGATAGCCTCGACGGGGATGCCGTTTTTCAAAGAGGGTGTAACAACATTATTGGCTTCCGAAATTGCTGCAGCTCGGGAAGAATTGTGAAGAGGCAATGCGATTGCAAAAATGAAAACTCGTGGGTGTTAACTTGCGTTTAGCTCTTCAGCTCTTCACTGTAACCGTCACCCGGACCCGATGTCAGCCTGTGAAAAAATCCTCACAAACAATTTGCACACACCTGCGCTTCACAGGTTGCCACGGACTTTGTCGTCCGAGACGACGTCGACGCGACATCTGACACTTTTTCGGCCTGCAAAGGGGCATTGTGCGACAATAGCACCACCGCCTTTGCACATGCGACAACTTTTACCGTCACAATTGCCCCACCCGGACCCGGGGTAGGTCACAAATTGCACACACCTGCTTATTGAAGGATGCCAACGACTTTGTTGTGCGAGACGACGTCGGCGCGACATCTGACACTTTTTCGGCCTGCCAAGGGGCACCGTGCGACAATAGCACCACCGCCGCCTTTGCACATGCGACAACTTTTACCGTCACAACTGCCCCACCCGGACCCGGGGTAGGTCACAAATTGCACACACTTGCTTATTGGAAGATGCCAACGACTTTGTTGTGCGAGACGACGTCGACGCAACATCTGACACTTTTTCGGCCTGCAAAGGGGCACCGTGCGACAATAGCACCACCGCCTTTGCACATGCGACAACTTTTACCGTCACAACCGCCCCACCCGGACCCGGGGTAGGTCACAAATTGCACACACCTGCTTATTGGAGGATGCCAACGGGGGTTTTCACTTCCAGGGGGGGGGGGGGGTCAATAGAGCCCCCCAAAACGGGGGGGGGGGGTTCGGGAAAAGGGCTCAATTGATAGGCACCATTAATCAGGCATTATGAAGTCTGGCGCCAAAGGTGCCGAAAATCACCTGGCAGAGGTTGTTAGATCAAAGCCACGCAGGCCCGTATGTAGGGGAAAACGTCACATACCCCCCCATTTTGGGCCTTTTTGGGCCTATTCGCGTACCCTACCTCAAGGGGTTGAATTGTTAGTTTAACCCCTTACCCTTTGCAAGTTTTGCACATCCGGCCTACGAAGGGGCACCGTGGGACATTGGTACCACCACCTTTCATGCCGATGATTCTCGTGGTAGTGATGCCAAAAACTTATAATGGCTGCTTCCCTGTCTTTGGTGATGTTGGTGTGAGTGGCAACGGTAGGCGGCTACACCACAATCATCCACCACCACAAACACCACCACCAACGCGAGCCACCGTTGCCGCGGGGTGCAACTATACTTTTGGAATCCACAACCAAAAACGATCCTCGTCCACCCCACAACCAAAAAACGATCCTAATACGCCTGTTCTCCCTCCCTTTTGTCCCGAAGCACGTACTCTAGTGAAAGGTTGCACTTTCGTGACTTTGACATTTTTGTTCGCCTTGGCCTTCATGTAATCCATCTAAGAAGGACATCCAAGGAGAAGGATGTACGAAGGCAATGGGATGCGCGAAAGAAGCCTTCAAAAAAATTGGAGCTCGGAATATGTTTCGGTGTTGAAACGTTAGGGGCGTAGGTGGTCGTAGGCGGTTGAGATGCCTTTTCTTAGGCTAACAACCGGTTTGTTCCACTCGAACAAAAAACTACAACACTAGATGTGGCGTGTTTTCGTGTTGAGCTTTGTGTACCGAGTAGTAAGACACATAGCACCTTGGGCTTGTGGTGCGGAGAGGGCAATAGCACCTTGGAAACGGGGCATGACCACAACACAACAACACACAACACAACATGACACAACACAACATGACACAACACAATGTAGCACAATGCAACATTAACGACATGTTGCCATGTTGAGTGCCTTGCCTACACCGTCATCTTGAACTATTGAAGCTTGAAACCATGGTTTATGTAGTCTTTGGGTAAAAACGCGCAAAAATCTTTTCAAGGGTCGCAGCCTCCTTGGTCGGAAAAATTGTGAAGGCCATAGCAAACCATTTCATCATCCAAAGTCCACGATGGGCCCACCAACGCCGCATCATCTCAAAACCACTTCCATCCACTCAGTCTCAATCCCAGTCTTGATTTACCCAAGCCAAACCTTGTACCTCTTCAGGCGCACACGGAGCAAAAGAGCCAAGCAGGCGCTAACATAAACAAACAATCTGTTTTCAGAACAAGGCAGGGCACTTGAATGGCCACCCAGCGCATAGACTGTGACATCCTGCTGGTAGCTATTCATGTGCAAGGGCATTCAATATCGTATGCATGTACAACGTGTATGTGGACATACACATCATATGCTCACCTGGTCTTTTTTCGTGGACCAGCTGTCGTTCCGTGTGTGCTGTCTGTGCTGTGCTGTGCTGTGCTGTGTTGTGCTGTGCTGTGTTGTGCTGTGCTGTGCTGTGCTGTGCTGTGCCGTGCCGTGTCGTGTTGTGCCTTGCTGTGCCGTGTTGTGCTGTGCCGTGCTGTGTTTCGCTGTGACTGGTTGTGCTGTGCTGTGTGGTGCCTGCTCACCTGGTCTCTCGCCATTCTTGCACCGGTAGTCCCCATCGTGCAAGCCTTTGGTACAGTGTGTGTTTCGACCATGATTCTGGATACCCTTTGTTTTGCAGGTCACTGAACGCCTGCTGCATATTGTGCATCGCATCCTGCTTTGTGTCCCTGTAATATGCACAGTTTTTTGCCATTGCCGGTGTGAGGGATCTCAGTGTGCGCTTTGCTTTACCGCTGTACCAATCAGGAAACCTCCGCAGTCGCTGGTGCGCCGTGTGGTACTTCTGTCCTTTATCCGCCAGCGACAGTCTCAGATAAGGTGGTGCCGTCGTCATACCTGTGTCCTGGCATCTTGCTGCCGGCACTACTGTGACCTGGGCTTGCAAAAATGTCCATGTGTCCCCCCCACCTTCATATTGGAGCTTCAGATCGTACATTTCCTCGAATGATTTCTGCAATGTCTGCACGGAAGTGGACTGGTATTTTACACCCATGTTATTGTCACGGAAGCGGGCAGGCTGTCCCGGCAGTTCACAGGGGTGAATAGCCTGTGGGCCCTCAGGCGCGAAGGGTAGGACGTGGGAGTAGAAACGGTGTTCTCGCATGAGGCAGAATGCATTGGCGCAGGGGGCAGAAATGGTGCCCCCTATGGCAATACCCTTAATTTGTTCATATATAGCATTGCCAATGACGAAAATGTCATTGTGAAAAATGTCAAACCTGAGGAAGTCTTTCACTTCAGTGAACCTGACATTCGTGTAACTCTCTGGCGCCCCTGACCCAATTCTGTCCAATTTTCTGTCAAGTTTATTTATGGCAAACCGTAACTCCTGGCCTCTGCCCCTGTTCGCCCTTCGTCCACGTAGCACGGCATCATATGATATCATATGATACATGTAGGTCCTGCAGTGCATCCCAGACCCCTTTTCTGGACAGTGATGGGAACATTGATTTTATATCCAGCTCGAAGAGCTCAATTTCTGTATCCTTCAGCTCCCCTGCGTTCCACTTTTCTGCAATGCTGGCGTTCCAATACCTTACCATGCCTAGCACATCTTTGCAGTGCTCCATCTCCAGGCTGGGCACATATTTCAAGCTCTCAGTGATTAACAAATTCAGGCACCGACCGATGATGCGACCTCTGGCGCGCAAAGGGTGGCGGTAATGGGAGAAGACAATGCGTGTGGCAAGGGGCTCGGGTGCAGGGGGTGACAGCAGTGTGGGTGTGTGTCTGCGTATGTGGGCGTATAGCTCTGGGGACGGTTGTAGCGCTGGGTGGGTGATTGTGCCCAGGGTCCATTGCAGCTTGCGGAGTCTCCAGTACAGGGCGTCCAGCGCCTCATAGCGCGGTCGGCCCAGAAATTCGGTCATGAACATTCCCAGAATGTGGGAGTTCGCTGTGACCAGTGCAAACAGGTGCCTGGGCTGATCTGTCACGTAAGGTACAACATGCTGATGCCATACGTCACCAGGGATGTGGTGTAGCATGAAGTGTGCAGGGGGGTAGCCCCATCCTTTCAGCTCATCAAACTTGTTTTTCCCCAGAAATCTCGTTGTGGGTGGCCCTTCTTCTTCCCTTGGCTCCAGTATTTTTTCAGATTGTGTGCGTGTGCGTGCTCCCTGAGAATGGTCATGGCCTGTGCGCGTGCTTCATGTGCTGACGGGAATTCACCCACCAGCCGGAACTGTGTTTCGTCGGACAAGTTCCGGAGCATGTCCTTCATGGCCCCTACCAAGCAGTGTGCGGATAACTGGCCTCCATTTTTGTCGACGATCTCAAACTTCCAGTCTGGCCCGAACTGTGTGGCCATGTCTCGCACTGTTTGTTCCCATAAGAACCAGGGGGTCAGTTTTTTGTTTTCCCTCCACCCCATTCTCGCTGCTGACAGCGTGTCAGTGTAGCACTGCCGTACCGCCTGTTCCCCTTGTTTTTCTGGTAGCACGGCCACGAAAAGCTGGCGGAGTGACTGTACTACCGTCCGCTTGACGGATTTCCATGACGGGTGTACATCGTTTTTTGCGTTTTGGGTCAGTACGCGCGCATACTTGCCAAACAGTGACCGCAGGAGGTCAGGATGTCGTACAAACAGGTGCCCATCCACCAGTGGTATGCCCCAGCGCTTGCTGAGTTGGGCACAGGCACATTCAGCACTATGTACAATTGCGTGCATGTCCCGCAGCGTGTCCGCTGGCGGGTGTCCTTTGAGCAGGTCCGCCACCGTCGGGTTGCGGACGTACACAGTCTTACTTACTGATATCAGATACTTACGCAGGTACAGTGGGAGGGGTAACCTATCCAGGTGTGAGGTGAAGACCTTTTGCATACCGAACCGTTCGAGGTTATGCATGCATGGGACTCGCAGGTTGACATGGTTCGGTAGACTCAGACCCAGTGCGTTTCGCAGGCGCAGTGCCACCTTTTGGTAGCACTTATTCCTCACCGGTCCGCTACAGTATTTCTTTGCCATCGTCAGTATATGCAATTGTTCGTGGTGGGGGCAGGGGGGAGCGCATTCTGTCGCCCAGGCGGTGAATCAGGGCGGCAATCTGTGCCTTGGTATACCGTGGTGTCACCAACTTACCTTGGAGGAGGAGTTTCCATTTTCTGTCTGTGGGCATGGTATCTTTCACATTGAGTACAGGGGCCAGTTTCCTGAACCAGAATTGTTCCCTGCCGTCCGCCATGGACGCTTTGGGCAGTTTTTCAATTGGTAATACACCGAACCACTCCAAACCCGTCTTTGCCATGATGGGGTAGAGCTTGCCCAAACCCCTGACTCCGTTACGTCCGAAGAGGGTCTGCCAGGATTTGGCACCCCTTCTGTGCTGTAGGAATCGTGTGACCACTTTTTTCAGTGATTTGATTGCACCTGTCTGTCCTATGTACACCCTGCGGGTTTTCACAGACCAGACAGCGTATATCCACATACCTAGTTCTCCCACCGTGTGTGCTGCGTGCTCACATTTGTCAGCATATGCCCATAGTCGTCGCAGCCAGGGCTGCGGCGACTCTCGCAGTAGGGTGTTCAGTTGGTCCAGGTGCTTTACCCACTGCTGTTCTGTCCAGTGTGTCCCAAACTCCCGTGCACTTTTCACTAGTGTGTGCAGGGTGCGCCAGAAATGGTCCCTGACGCTCGCTCTCGTGGTGTGCCGGCATTTGTGCTTAGGTAGGGGGTGCAACAGGTGGTCATTGTGCTTGCCCAGTGCTCCTGTGTGTGAAATAACATCGTTCAGGGTGACACTTTGGTCCCCTTTTCGCCCCGTGATCCAGTACATCGTGAAACCCAGTTTCTCTGTGACCTGTGCCCTCGGTCCCTGTCTCCAGAGGAAGGGTATTGCTGGTGCTGACCCGGTCAGTACAATGGAGCACTCTGTGGGGCACTCGTGCCACCAGTTGAATAGCTCCAGGTGGACGGGATGTGTGTCGGGGCATATCACTATTACGCTGGTGTGTAAGTCACGTGGGCTGTGTACGCGTGCGCGCAAGGTGTGTACCAGGGTCTTTGTGTGGGGTGGCTGCACAATCCATAGCGCTCTGCAGGGGGCAGGACTGGCGAAAATCCAGTCATCGTGTGCTATGCCTCCTAATATGAGCCTTTCAGATGGTACTGTACAAACAAATCTGTGTGTTGTGCGCGCGCCGGCAGGTAATCCGACAATGTCTTGCAGACGGAAGGTGTGTATCCAGGAGTCGGCCCATGGTGTGGGTACAGCCCAATAGCCGGCATCGGTGAACGTGGCTGTGTCCTGGTACTCTAAGTATATGTTGGCCATGGCGCCTCGGCAAAATCATACAGGTCCTGCAGGGACACCGTTCTCCAGCTGGTAATGTTCTCAGACTGTGTGAACCAGTCCCAGTAATGTGCGAGGTGCAGGGATTGTTGGATATGCTGTGCCAGTGGCTGCAGTATTGCCCGCAGTGGGTGTAGTTCGTCTACGGGAAGGGAGTGATTGAACAGAGTTGGTCTGGGTTGTCCATCGCGTCCGTCTGCATTGATCCTCCTTGCTTGCCCCATTGTATCCTCCAGTCTTCGCCTCCACGCGTTACGCACAGTGTCCCTGTGCTGTAGTATACGCCGGATGTGCGCGGTTGCTTGTGCAGTGATTTCCGCTGGTACCTCAACATGAGGTAGTGGGATTGCCAAGGGTGGTCGTCCCCCATGTGGGGCGAGCCATTGCCTGAGCATTGGCGAAGAAGAGCAGGTTCGCAGGAACGTCAGCACGGAGGGTAGGTACTCGCCGGGACGGTGGGCCCATTTTTCGTGGTCCAGGAAATCGGGTCTATTCCCTTGGGCCATTTTGCAGCGTGTTGAAGAACTCGACTGCCTTTTGCCGGGGGCCTGTTGGTGGCCCGCTTCTTTACTAAAACCGTGTAGGGAGGGAAATTTTTATAGAAAAAAACCGTGTACGTGCACCGGTTTTCTGGACCCAAAAAACCGTGTACGTACACGGGTTTTTTCTGAGAAAACCGTGTACGTACATGGTTTTCGACATAAGGGAATTTTTTTGGGGCGGAACTTGGGAGGTATATTCCTTAAGTATTGTGCACATCCGTGGAAAGAGAGAGAGAGAGAGAGAGAGAGAGAAGAGAGAGAGAGAGAGAGAGAGAGAGAGAGAGAGAGAGAGAGAGAGAGAGAGAGAGAGAGAGACAGAGACAGAGAGACAAACACAGAGAGAGAGAGAGAGAGAGAGAGAGAGAGATAGACAAACAAAGAGAGAGAGAGAGAGAGAGAGAGAGAGAGAGAGAGAGAGAGAGAGCGAGCGAGCGAGAAAGAGAATGGATGGATGGATGGATGGATGTGTTGCGCGTTGTCGGTGCGTTACACCGTCTGCCCAGAGTCCTTGTTTTTGGGGTGCGGCGTGCGAGTGTTTTGTGGTGATCGAGAGAGAGAGAGAAAGGGAGAGACAACCAGACACACAGACACAGAAACAAAGAAAGAGAGTGAGAGTGAGAGAGAGAGAGAGAGAGAGAGAGAGAGAGAGAGAGAGAGAGAGAGACGAACAGGGAAAGAAACAAAGAGAGAGATAACGGGGCGGGGGGGAGGGGAGAGAGAGAGAGAGAGAGAGACAGAGCCAGAGAGAGAGAGAGAGAGAGAGAGGGAGAGAGAGGGAGAGAGAGAGAGAGGAGAGAGAGGAGAGAGAAATGAGGAGAGAGAAAAGAGAGAGACAAATCGAGAGAGAAAAAGAGAGAGACAAACACACACGGAGAGAGAAAGAGAGAGTGAGAGAGAAAGACAAACACATTGTCCAAAGGCCCACCCCAAGAGTAGGAAAGGGCAAGGGGGCCGTGTTCCCTGTACACGGTTTTTTTCTATAAAAAAAGTTTCCCTCCAACTACCCGGTTTTAGAAAAAATGTGTTCATGCACGGGTTTTCTCTGGGAAAACCGTGTACGTGCACGGTTTTTTGGCCTGCGGCCTGCGGCCAAAAAACCGTGCACGTACACGGTTTCCCCAGAGAAAACCCGTGCATGAACACATTTTTTGTAATAGTGTGGTCGCTGTGTGTATGCCGTTCCCTGCTTGGGGGACCGGTGTGGATCGTGGTCTGGGGATTTTTAGGGTGTGTCTCGCCGGCTGCGCTTGCCTCCCATTTTTCTGGCCAGTGCCGAATCCGACTCCTCGCGGTCTAGGTAGAAGTCCTCAGCATCCATCAGGGTAGGGGCCATCTCCGGTTTTTCTAGGTGCACCGCCCACCAGCGTTTTGGTGCCACTTGTGCCGTGAGCATGGAACTCACCGCTGCCCACTCCGCTGACTCGTTAACGCCTGTTTTTGGTGGTATGTGTAGCCATCCTCGTTTTCCTTCCACCAATGCCTGCCCCATGAAATCGATTTTCAGCGGGCTTGGTTCTGTGCGCTTTCCCCCGCGGGTATTGGTATCCGTGCCCATGTTATCCACGTCATACGCATCATGCATCAGGTCTCGAACCGGTGTTTCCAGGATGGGGTCGGTACTGCGTTGGGATTGTGCTCCCGTGCCTTTTGCCGATGGTGTCGCTGGTATGGTGGTCGGGTCCGGTGCCTTGAATTCGGCTCCTCGCGGTGTGCTCTTTTTCTCCTCGGCTTTTCCTTGTCCATCCAGGTTGAAGTGCCGTGCCATCATGGCCAGTATGTTACTGTCTTGCGTGCGTGATACCTCCATTTGTTCGAGGGAATTTTGCATTCCGTCGAGTCTCCGTGGGAATAATTCCCTGTCGTCTCTTTCACTTGTTCGACGTCTTTTTTGAGGATGTCCACTTCGCCTTCCAGATTTGCCATTCGCTGTGATTCCTTTTGGGTCATACCTGCTCCCGTGTGCGCCTGTGAGGAGCTGCTGGCTACGCCTTTTTCGTGGGCCACGTCCGTTGCGTGTGTCCTCGAGTTCGGCTGGGGTCCTCTCGTGGTAGTCGTCGGTGTGTCGCATTGTATAGCTCGTATCTCCTTGTGTGTTGCCAGTTGCTTTAGCGTATTTTTCACTGCTTCTTCTGTGTCAAATCCACCCACCACACAGGATGTCATTGTGTCATTGAGCTCGCATGTGGCCGAGTCACCCATGTGCTCCATGATTGAGTCGATGATTTTGTCCTTGATCTCTCCATCTGTGGACGTGATTTTGATGGATAATTTTTCTTGATCATGAATTGGCGTCGGCTCGCTATTGTCTCGTCGATTCGCACTTGCTGCTCGAATGCCCGCCATAATTTTGTCGCGATCTTTCGGCTTGTCGCACTCCCAACTTTCATGTCCGCTTCCTCCACAATTGTAACATTTCTTTGCCTTCGGGCATTGCCATATTTTGTGCTCCTCCGATCCGCAAGCATTGGGATGCAGCGTTCTAGGGCGTGGTGCGGAACCCCTAGTTAGAACGCAATTTCTGGAACACCCACCTACCCTCAATTTTGGGGCAAACCACCTAAAAAAATGGATTCAGCACCCTCAAAAACCCCCCATCCCCTTTCTTTCCCCACATAACCCGCATCATGGGGGTGGTTTTTGGGGGGGGGGTCAAAGAGTTAGAGCACAGTTAGAACAGAGTTAGAACGCAGTTAGAGCACCTTGCTCTAACTAGTTATCGCGCTAGTTATCGCGCGATAACTCAGTTATCGCGCAGTTATCGCGGGTAGTTATCGCGCACCCCTCCTCCCTCCCTCCCTAGGACAAACAACACAAAACACTTGGCACAAAGCATCTGTGGTCGTTTTTCATACAAAGTCATCAATGTCTGTGGCCTTGGCTGCCTCCAGTCCCAAAAGCCCTTGCTCCAGGGCGTTCATGGACATGCAATGGTGCATGTGGCGGAGGGACATACTTGGCCTCAGCAAAGACCAACCCTTAAAACAATTTTTGAGCCTCCTCTTGTAAGGCCCATGCCGATACTCCGTTGGGATGGAGGAAAACTGAAAAATGTTCCTCCATTTCTCGGCAAAAAAGGTGGAATGTGCCAAGCACCAATGGATCCACCTGGTGGGGGACCAACCTGAGTCTCCCCACGCTTTTGAAAATTTTGTGGTCAACGCACGGTGGCGTTCCACTTGGGTTAGAGTGTACAACTCCCTCACCCTCCAAAGCTCATACAAACCCTCAATGCATTTCACCATGACATGCACAACAACCCATAACATAGGTCCCCCAGGGGTCCTCACTGTGGGGACATGCTCTTTGAGGCATTCCACAAATTGCCTTTGGAAGGGGGGGGAGGTTAGGAAAACTTTGGTGCTGGTTAGATCGAAATCTTTTTCTGTGGCCCTCGAGGCCGAAGGGAGGCGTTCCCTAAGAGGGATGCCTGCGGTCTCATCCTTGAGGGCTTGTTTGAAGGCCTGCAAAGCTGCAAGAGCTTGGGCCTTACCAGGGGTACTAGGGGGGAGGGCCTGGAGGGTGGTCTCAATGCGCTTTGCAATGCCGTTTAGGATGCGGCATGCTGCATGTTGGTAGTCCCCCGGCCGCCTATCAGGGGTCACACTTCTCAAGAATGACCCCCATCTTGAGGTGGACTCCACCCCCATTTGCTCAACAATCCCATTGGGGTCTTTGCACAACCAACACTTAGACCCAGCCCCCCCCATTGCTTGCATCCCCTTCCCATCCCCTGTCAAAATGACAGTGCAAGTCAAAAATTGGTTTTGAAAGAGGACAACGTCCTCTTCCACATCCCTCACCTCTTGGTTGAGGTTGGCGGAGATGTCAAGGCTTCTCAAAAAAGCCTGTTCATCCCCGCCATCCATGCAAAACCATGAGGCCCATAGCTTCACCTTCGAAGCATATTTTGCCCCCCCCCATACATTAACCCATACATCCGCACGGGTAGAGGATGCCTTCCACAAGGAAGTCGCATCAACTGAAATAACAATAATGGCAACGCCACTAGGGGGGGGTTTCCCAATAACTCGGGCCATAGATATTGCATTTTGCACAATTGATTGCAAAGGCACATGGGCAGCTGCCCTATTGCGGCCTGTGGTAGACTTTACAATGGTGGTTTGGGGAAAGTAGGGCATGATCCGTTGCCGAACGGTCCTTAGGTCCCGTTGTGTGCAACGGCGGGGCATTCGCAAAAGGGCCCGTTGGGAGAGATGCATGCTGCATGCCATGCGTAGCATGCTCAGGGCCTCATGCTCCTGAGCTGTTAATGCAAGATGGCCGCCAAGTGGGCCAGACAGGGCAGTGCACGCCCCACCACTTAAACAAACTTCGCCTTTGGTGTTGGTGCCACACACGACGTCTGGGTCACCCAATAGAACTCGCACCAGCCGCTGAACCGCCTTCAAACGCCGCCGCCGGGCCTTGGGGCACTGCAGATCGGTGTACCGCCGCAGGTTGGCTGTGTTGAGAGCCCGCAGGGCCTCATTGACAGCATTGTCCATGAAGAATAAGAGGACCTGGGCGCGAAATGAGGGAGGGTTTTGAAGCAAGGGCCCAAAAAACACACGCGATAACCCACGCGATAACCCCCGCGATAACTAGGTTATCGCGCGATAACCCCCGCGATAACCCCCCGCGATAACTAGTTAGAGCGCGATAACCCCCCGCGATAACTAGTTAGAGCACCCAGTTAGAGCGCGATAACCCCCGCGATAACTAGTTAGAGCAGGGGTTAGTGCGCACTAACTGGTGGTGTTAGAGCAAGCGTTGGGCACCCTAAAACCTTCACAAACGTTGATTTTGCACCCAGGAAACCTTGGAGATGTCAACAATGTGCAGGCACGGGGTACATG
This sequence comes from Eutreptiella sp. 'Long Island Sound 2002', assembly GCA_964036045.1. Lineage (NCBI taxonomy): Eukaryota > Euglenozoa > Euglenophyceae > Eutreptiales > Eutreptiaceae > Eutreptiella > Eutreptiella sp. 'Long Island Sound 2002'. The sequence continues at coordinate 144,736,354 of OZ038383.1, read as the reverse complement.
GCGCCACAATCACAAATTCAAATCAGTCACACAGTCTTTTGGATGATTTGGATAGGGTGCCTCTCAAATGTTCCGGGCTAGACAGTAATAGAAATAGTGAACAATAATCGAATCAGCTGGAGGGGTTAGAGGACCCTAAAACCCATGGACAGCAGCTGCTGCCGCCACACAGGCGTGCAGTGCAGAACCCCCCCCGCACTATAAAAAATCACGCTCCATCGCTCGCCCTCCCATGACAATGGAGCGTGTAGTGCCCTGGTGTTGAACAACACCGGGGCTTGGGGGGTGGCGGTGCATGCCCAACCCTCCACCGCCCTACCCTTGCACACACGGGTGTGCCGCTTTTTTTCCCTCAAGGAGGGATTCAGCAGGCCACCACTCTCCACCCAAAACTCACCCCCCGTGAAAGACCCCACACACACAATAAGCGCCATGGGCGCCCCATCCCGCAAATGGGAGTGGAGGCCCATGGTGTCCGTCCCTTGGGGGCGAACAATTTGGATGCTACACCATGTGAACCATGGTGGAGCATTGGAGGTGCAATACCCATTGAGGTCTGCTACCAAGGGGGTGAGGGCAGGCCTGAGGGTAGCAGCGGCCATGTGGGTCGCCCTAAAATTAGAGGGGTTGGGGTTTCCACTTCCCACGAGGCCAAAGTGGCACATGTCCACTTGGGCCCCATATCGCTCCTCCCCACGAAAAATGCCCTTGGCCTCCCTCAGGGCCTCCCTCATCGCCTCCACCTCCTCCCCCCTCTTGGCGGCCAGGTTGAGGGCCTGGTCCAGGGCACGCTGGGTGTTGCCCTGGGCCTTTTCGGCCTTTGCCAAGGCCGACCTGTGGTCGGCCGACCGACCCTTGGCCAGTGCGGCCTCGACCCCCGTGGCGGCCGCCTGCTCCACCAAAACCTGGCAAGCGTCCGTCACGTGGGTGGCCACACTGGCCCCCAAGGCCTCCACGTCCAGGGCCTCATGGGGGGGCTGGGCTGCCGCCACCTTTGCCACCTTCGATGGCTTGGGGGAGGGCTTGGGGGCGGGGGTTTGGCCCTTACCCCTAAGGGGGGGGGGGGCATCCGGCTCAACCACCACCACGTCTGGTCCCCGCTTCGTCTGGCCTTTTCCCGGCCTTCCCCCCTTGGGTGCATACTGCCGAATCCATTCGGCAGTGGCGTCCCCCACAGAAGGGGGGGGGGTCATACCCACCAACCAGCTTCTGCCACACTTCCCTCCCCGTATACTCCCCCTCCCACAAAAAACACACCCTCAAAAGGAAATAAGATTTCCTTTGGGGGGGGTCGCTCATCCCAAACAAACACAAAAAAGCCGCAACCGTTTCCCCCTCTGCGGCTTGCGGCCACTTGGCCGTTTCCCCCCCAACCCACACATAGGAGGGGAGGGTGAGGTTGGTCTTCCTCTCCACCCCCCCCTCCTTCTCTGTGATGGTGACCTGCCGGTACCATCCCGTCCCCCCCATCCTGCAGGCCTCATCCCCAGGCTCCCCAAACCGCCACGACGCCCCCTCCGGCAGCCTCTTCTCCCCCTCCAGCTCCAACCGGGCCGCCACCGGCTTGGCGGGCCGTGCCCCCGCTGCTGCTGCCGCTCCGCCCGCTGCGTCGGCTGCCTGGGCGTCGTCCTTGACGAAGATGCGGGGCAGCTGCAAGATGGTGGCCTGAAAAAAACAAAAGAAACAAAAAAAAAACACGCGATAACCCGCGCGATAACCCCCGCGATAACTAGGTTATCGCGCGATAACCACCGCGATAACCCCCCGCGATAACCCCGCGATAACTAGTTAGAACGCGATAACCTAGCGCGATAACTAGTTAGAGCACCTAGTTAGAACGCGATAACCTAGCGCGATAACTAGTTAGAGCAGGGGTTAGAGCAGGGTGTTGTGGGAGGTTTTCACACCTGGTGACATGGACACATGCCTTGGCCCTCCTTCTTGGCGTCGTCCAGCACCAGGCCCAGCCTCCGCAGCCACACGAAGTCCGTGACGGCCGCATACTCCCCCACCTGCCGCCACTCCACCACCTGGGCCACCCCCTCCGCCTCAGGGGCCACCCTTGCCACTCCCCCATACAACCCCCTCCTCACCACCAAAATGGTGCCCGCCGGCACCTTCATCCCAACATGCCCTTGCAGGGTGGGCCAGGGCAGTGCCTCCCCATGGCACACCTTGGCCAAGGGGCACTGATCGGGGTGGCCTGCGACCGCCCCCGCCTCCTCATTAGTGAGGGGGGCAATCACCTCCCTCCCAACCCCCCACCCCGACAACAAAAAATGCCCGGTGGTTGTTCCCACCGGGAGCAAGCACTGAGCAGATTGCTCAATGCTGACCCCATTGGGGTCCACCACCACCTCCTCCTCCTCCCCCCCCTCCACCTCCTCCCCCTCCTGGCATGGCACACAAAGGCCATCTTTGTGGGCGGTGCACAAAATCAGCCGATTGCATCCGTAGCAATTGGCTACCACCTTCCCCCTACACCTAACCGCCCCATCACACTGGACTGTCCTGGCCACCCGGCCACCAGGTGCCCCCAGCTGGGGCCTCTTAATGGACTGGGTCACGTGCAGGTTGGGGAATCGAAGATTCCCCCCCACGGTAAGCTCAATGGCAAAAAATGCCATGAGGCGGGGGTGGGACACCCCCGTGGGGGAGGCCTTGGGAATCCCCGACCCCCTGTGGACATCAAGGGCATTAAAAAAAAAGGCAGTGCCCCTCTTGAATGGCACAGCCCTCTCCACCCAAGGGTCAGGGAACCCCGAACTGCTGGAGGGCACAAAAAGAAAATGTGACCCATCCTCCTCCTCATGATTATGGGTTAGCATAATAAGGCAATTGACAATCAATGTGCCTTCAGGAATGGTGTAGGGGGGGGCGTCGCGATGGAGGTGCTGGGGGGTGTGGTCATAGCTCGAAATTTCGGCCATGTCAAGGATGGTGCAGCTCCATCCAACCCCCCCCACCACAGTCTTCTTCGCCGTCTCAAGCACACGATCTGCCACCCTTTTGAGGACTGGCAGATCATGGAGCTTGTGGGGGTTGTGCCTGTGGTGGTGGGCACCCCCATAGTTGCCGTACAATGTACGGCGGGTCCCAGAATCTTGGGGCCTGCCGACAATGGGGGGGTTCTCATTGAAAATGGGTGCCTTCTCTGAGAGAGGCACCCTATCCAAATCATCCAAAAGACTTTGGAGCTGCACAGCACTCAAAAAATCGTGCTCCAGGAGGTGGTTGACCACCAGCTTCCCCCCCACCGTTTGCACAAGGTCATTGGGGTCCCTATTAAAGGCCCCCAAGGGCTCGGCGGCAACCACCTCCTCCGCCTCCCCAATAAGGGGGGGTGTTGCCCCAAATGGAAAAAGAATCACCCCCTGCCCCGAAACAATGTTGGGAGTGGTGACCCCATACCACTCACGCTCCCACTCCCTTGTGGGGCAAAGGGAGTGCATGGGGAGCTTGTTTTCGGGGTCGTCAGTGCAGACCCGGCGGGTGTTGTGGGTGAGGGGTTGGGGGAACCAACCATCCGACTGCCCCTTCCCCTTACCCGGTCGGATCCTTACCTTCTGGACACTAATCATGAGGGGGTTGTGGGGCTTCTCCTTCCTCCCCCCAGCCCCCACCCCCCCCGCATCCTCCTCCTCCTCCTCCACTTCCTCCACTTCCTCCTCCTCCTGACCCACATAGAGGGTCGTCTTCGTCCCCGCACCCTTCTCGGCATGGGCGGTGACGGACTCCACCACGGCGTCCACATCGTCCGGATGAAGCTGAATCAAGAATCCAGCAACCCCTGGATTTACCTCTAGCAACTCGAAGATGTAGTTGCTGAGAACCAGGGGGTCTCGGTTGTCCGCCATGAAGGGGGACTTATGGACAAGGAGTCCAAAGTCCACACCATGTTCAAAGCGGGTCGCCACAGGGCGCCTCACATTGGCATCACCCATCGTAAACCCCTCAGGACCGCCAAGGCGACGGACCCCAAGGAGCTTTTGATGGTGCTCGCACCAAGCGTGGGCAGCAGCAAGGGCCATTATCAAAGAGTACGAAGGATTTGAGAGCTAAAGCGAAAAAGGGGAAACATAAAATGAAGCGCGATAACCCTCGCGATAACCCACGCGATAACTAGTTATCGCGCGATAACCCCCGCGATAACCCCCGCGATAACTAGGTTATCGCGCGATAACCCACGCGATAACTAGTGCTCTAACCCCGTTCTAACCCCGCGATAACTAGTTAGAGCACACAAAGATCAAATCGCAAAAAGTGCAAAACGGGCAATATCGAGCAAACAATACATGGAAGGCACATTGTTGCATCATAGTGCACCCATGTAACATGTGAAATTCCGGGTTCCAACCATATTAACAACACCCAAAATTGGGGGGGTTCCGCACCACGCCCTAGAACGCTGCATCCCAATAGCAACGTGGCTTTCTTCCTTCTTT